>OX467716.1:34914666-36114666 GCA_950111635.1 Agelastica alni
GATCTATTGTAGATGACTTGGGAAATAATGGGCTACATATATATTTATAGAAATAAACTGTATAACTTAACCATATGGCTAACACACGTGTACTTAATAGTCAATAAATATAATTTATAATTTTCATTCAATTGTTGCCTCTTCTTTTTCTAGTTAGTTGCATAATATACTCTACGAACTAATAGTTTTTCCAAAAATAGCTCCAAAGAATAAACTTGGTTTTTTAAATCTTAAACACAATACGCCTCATTTTCAATATTTTGTCTGCTCCATAATTATAATTCATTCATTCATTTAACGACGTTATAGCCCACTGTGGGTTTTCGTCCTTTCAGTAATTTTCTTCCATTCGGTCCTGTTTCTTCTTCATTTATCCATATTTTCCTCGGTCTTCCTCTGTTTCTTCTATCCACTGATTTCCACTCAAGGTTTTTTAATTTAGACCTTCTGTTTAAAGCTCTCGACTTTATTAGCTCTCTGTAGACGGAATAACAACAGTTTTAATTGATAACTCTTGCCTTAATTTTGCTATTGATAGAGTTCGATTGATTCATTTGGGACCCCCATAGACCTATTATCCAGAGGAGACGCAATATCCCATTCATAAAACTCTGTTTGTTTTATCGCAATGATTACACGAGAGTGGCCATGAGTATGACGAAGAATACCAATCGATCGATCAATAGTGTTTGTCCAGAGCTGAGTGACATAAGCCAGCAAATCTCTAGTAGACCGAAGTTGTCGAAATCTATATTGTCCGTCTTGTATTATCTCAAATTACTCCAGATATTTGATGAGTTCTATGTTAATCGCTTTTTCCATAACTTTGGATATGACTGAGAGCCATGCAATAGGGCGATAATTCGCAGGAATAGTCTTCTTTCCTTTTTTCGGAATGGGTTAGACTTTAGCGTTTTTCCACATGGACGGAAATACTCCTTTGCTGTATGATAACTTGAAAAGTCTACAGAAAACTGGGGTGAGCTCTTGAGCACAGGTCATCAGGACAATCGTCGGAATTCCATCTGGTCCTACTGCCTTATTAGAGTCAAGATTTCGTAGGATTTTTCTGATAGTGCGATGGCGGATAGAGACCTCGGTCATTATTGAGTTTATTAATCAATTTTCCATAAAAACCTGAGTATGATAATAATTATTTGGATCCTCTTAGTTTATTCTTGTTTTTAAAATTCAACCCTTTAATCAGTTGGGTAGCTTGCCCTGAGTGGGTCCTGTATTAAAATTTTTTAGAGGATAATTTTTAATATGTGAACATGGTTTTTGCGAATTTTTGCTCACGCTTGTGGGGTCTAATTCTTGATTCAATATGTGACAAACACGTTTTTTGGACATATTCATAGCCTCTGCTATTTTTCTCACTTTAATTCGAATGTCGTTTAGCACCATATAGTTAAATTTAGCGAAGTTATAGTCAGTGGTTGTAGTTTTAGACGTTCCGAACGTTTATCGTTTCCCAAGCTGGTATGGCCACGTTTAAATTCAGCTGCCCAAAATTTTACGGTGATAAATGTTGGCGCACTCAGACGATTGTCAAACTACTGCGCGTGTAAAATGGATAAAATGTTAGTGAGTATCCACCTGTCAAAAGTTGCACAGTCGCATTCCATAGCTTTTATTGACGAGTGCTGCCACCTTCACTTTTCAGACCACCCTCATAGTAAATTGGTATTTTTGACTTATGGCCTGTATTTAAGTAACTTATCAAAATATCCAAGATCTACTGCACTGGTAATCGGTTATAATGAAGCTTATAAAGAAATTTCAATGATTATTTTGAATGATCTGCGGTAAATAATGTTCGAAGAAGCGAGGAAGATCATTACTGCTCGGTAAGATGGACGTGCATATCATCCAGTCGAATTGTTAATAATCTTTGGTGTACTGTTAGCAAAAACGAACTGAAATTTATGTTTTGCGTTATTACGACAAACGAAACCATTATAACGTCTCGTTCTCTGGTCGTTTTACTTTTTTCGTTTTCGATCGAAATTTCTAATCGAAGAAATCGCTGGAACTAACCGGATCATCAACTGCTACTGCTAAAATTAACAATAGGGGGTATTTTTACGCTGGTCGTTATCGGGAGAAATTTAGATTTTTTTTTGACAGGTGAGTCATGGTTGTTAACTCGCTAACGGATTTTGATCTTTACGCTTACCGAACTAAATAACGCTGCAGTATATCTAATTCATATAAAAAGTAGCTCTCGGTTGTCTTACTGCTTGCCATATTGTTGTGAGGCAAAGACGTGCGTTTGACACTTTGAACATAAAACAAACAGGAAAGATCATTGCTTTTCTGTACGGATGCTAAAAGTGCGAAGGAAACGGACTCCATGACCCTTCACTTATGACTGATTGCTGTTATAGTTTTTTATTAGTTATAGAATGTACGTAGTGGATGACTTTTTATTTTCATCACGTCTTGTTTTTGAGGTACACACCGGTACAGGTTACAACCTATTTTTAAGCGACTTCTATTTTGTCCACCAAGAAATTTTTTTCAACAAACAGGGATTTTAAGTATTTACTATTTTATTTAACAAAACTAAATTAAAAAAAAAAGATTTAATATTAAATAAAGTAAGGGATGCTAATTTCACTCCCTTATAATGTAACAGGAATGTTAAAAAAATACCGGTGGTTAGTCCTTTGCGAGCGCATGAAAATGACAAAATTTTAAGCGTCTATCTTTTTAAACACACCTCTATGCACAGCCAGACGTGCCTTTTTTGACACTTTCTGGCGGTTCATAAAGCTATGCAGTGCCCCATTCATTTGTTTTCCTGCCAACAACCTTCGCTCAATGTCACTGTCATACTTTCCATCTCTCGTAAACTGTGAACCCAAGTACCTATACAAACACATGTACTTGTTCCACTTGTTCTTCCTTAATTAGAACCTCAATGTTTGTCATACTTTCTTCTCTTTCAAAAACCATTACTTTCGTTTTGCTTACATTTATTTTCATCCCTTTGATTTATAATATAATTTATCATTTTTTTTTACTGAAAATAGTCGCATAAAGGGTAGACCTACCGTGTGGGCCGCGGACGGGCCCGCACTGCGACTATTAGAAGGGGAAGGGATTATAGAAAGGAAATGATTGTGGACCCGCTTTTTAAAAAGTTGTAGGTCATAGTTCTCTGAGTTTGGAAGCTTGTTCCATTCTGTAGAAGCCCTTAAAGAAGGATTCTTGATGAAGATTGGTCCTTGTAGTGTCAATCTCGAGAGTAAATGGGTGAGACTGATCAGCGTGCCGAGTTCTTTGGCCGAATGTGGCTAGAGGTGGTACAAGAGTTTTTATTTCTCTGGAGCATCTGCCATGGAAATATCTGTGAGTGATGTCTGGTCTGCAACTCTTCTTCTATGTTATAGTGGGTGAAAGGTATCTGTGAAATTTGAGCTGTTCCTTAACCGAATGGCCCTTTTCTAAATGGAATCTAGAAGACGAAGAGAATGCCTTGGTGCTGAACCCCAAATGTGCAAACAGTAGAGGTCGGATTTGAGCCTTGTACGTCGTCAACAGTTGATCAGGATGTTAGCAACATGGTCATGCCAAACATTTTGTTAGACACCGTGACTTCCAAAATGGAGATGGAAGGACTTGATTTAAGGGTATTTTCGGACATTGTGATTGAATGATTTGAGGAATTCACTTTCTTGGAAAACGTGGCGCTTTGTGTTTTCTTGGCGTTGAACTGAACAAAATTGTTGGTTCTTCACTCCACGATTGCTGCAAGATCTCTATTGATGGAATCAACCTGTTCCTGTCTGAGTCTATTTGTATCATTCACCGAAAGTGATCGATAGTATGTGAGAGTTGAGACAAGTGTGCTGTCGTCTGCGAAACTGTAAATGGGGTTCGTGGTGGTTTTCAAGAGGTCGTTGATGTGTAAAAGAAATAGGATGGGGGGCAGAATGGAACCCTGGGGGACCTCGGCATTGGTTTATAACGCATCGAAAGAAATACCGTCAACTGCCACATGTAAGGAGCGACCTTACATGGCGGATAGCGACCTCAGGCATTGATGAGTTTATTCTAGGTATCGTTTGGGGTTATTTTCCATCATAATTTCATGCGGGCAATAACCTCCTGAATTTTTTCATATGAATTTAGAAACACACTGTATATACAGAGACTGGAGATACGTGTTTCTAAGACTAATAATAATGGGCAAGGTTGAGGGTTGTGAGTACCGATTAATATGTTTTCTATGACTGTAAGTTTGTTAAAGAATTGACGGTCAGTGGCAATGGACTAGTAGCGGAGCAGTTAACTGAGCCCAAGTTGATCGTTATTTTGATTAAAGTAAAAGCCTCGACGAAATCGATTTCGGTACGGTTGTGCTTTGCTTCAATATTGAATATTGTTATTATTGAGCTGGGTGTTCGCACTGGAATTTTTCATTGAAGAGTACCAGTAGATATTACAAGAATCGAAGAACTAGACTTTTTTGAGGATAGAAACGAGTTGCTGTTGGCGAGATCTTTGATAAAGCGGCGACCTTGATGATGATAATGCAGTTTTAGGCGCTGAAGAAAATAATGATTCCGAGAACAAAAAAAAAATGTTTATAAACAATGCAAGCACGAATTGGTTGTTATCGTGCTGTCTTCGCAAGCGTAACAACGTAACAATAATAATTATTGTTTTTTTTTTAGTTTATAATGTGATACTCTTTTTATTAGCAATAATATCAATAAGGAATAAAATAATCAAAGCAAATCTAGGTCAGTTGAAACGGGAAAAATCTAAAATTACAAATCCGAGAAAACTATGAATATCAGTAATTTTTAAGAAAAAAATAAATAACCCAATCAATTTTCCTACGATTTTTGTTACAGAGATAAGAAATCTGTTAATTAAACTTAAATGCACTTCCGTCGAAGATTTATTGAAAGTTTGTAGGTTTCTATCGTGTAATAACGATCTCTGATTCTGATTTTACTGTCCTGAATATTTTGTTTTTCTCTAAAGGATACGAAAATTTATGGGCATATCTTTATAATAAATAAGCATCCTTTTTTGTTGGCGAATAAAAGTTATACCGCATTTAGAATTAGCTATAGTCTATTTGTTGGCGTGTATGGCACTTTACCCAAACGATAGCAGTAGAGATATACAGGATGTTTAAAAAAAAGACCTCGCCTCTGGGATAGGTTGAAAACTGAAAAATTGGGTTTTACTTGGTAAAAACTACTGGAAACATTGTAATCAAATTTTATACGAATATGTTTTAGAAGCTTATACATCCCATGAATTTGTTTTTAAATCGGACTCTCATAGAGGACGCTAGTTACACAGTTCGTACCAAGTAGTATTGTGCATAACTTTTTTAAGGTTGGATTTATAATCAAAATTTCAAGTAAACTTAAATATTATTCAATTTTACACCAAAAAGGCACTCCTGGTAAAACTCGATACTCTGTACCGTTTTCGCAATATTTTGATTTGAAAATTATGAAGTAATTACCAAATATTTTCAACGCCCTTTATCTTGAATACGTATGGCGTTACGAAAATCTTTTACTAAGCTAACCCCAATTATTTTTCAGTTTTTTACCTATCCTAGAGACGGGGTCACATTTTTTTTTAAAACACCCTGTATACAGGGTGGCCAACCGAAAACAAAACAGAGCCATTTGCAGAGACCTCGTCAATGTTTTAGAAAAACGCTCAGACCCGTCGATTTTTGATTAACAAATAATGACGTGTATGACGAAGATCATTTTTATTTTTCAGGGGTGGTTAGGGGGTAAAATATAAAAATTGTTAAAAACGCCGATATTAGTGTCGCTCTCTACGACTTCGGAGCAATACTATTGTTGCGTCGAATTGAGACAACGCGTTTAAAGTAAACTTACCACTGCGCCGACTTATTAATAAGGATCTAGGTAAAAAAAGATAAAAAAAAAGGTTTAGGAACCTCGTAAGAGTAAATAAGTTGAAATTTCACAAAAAAATAATTACTTACTTCGATAAGTATTTCATAGAAAATCTCATTTCTCATCGTATAACTAAGCTTTTTGTAGATAAAGTTGGCAAAAAAGATAGTGATAAGCACGATTCCTATTTCACGTTTTGCTTATAACGAGTTTTTATCTTTAATTTTAAAAAATGCAAACAAAGATTTACAAAACGAGCATTTCACATTTTGTAGATAACATTAAGTCGATTAATTTGTTTTAATTTAATGCAGGCGCTAAATAAAAATACCAAAATTTACCAAAAATACGGGAGAGAGTGGTAACGAAAGAAAATCTTTCAGTGTGTAAAAATATTTGGTAGAGCTTGTTGATTTTCTTACCGGCTGTGACTCATACAGGCGCAGAGTTAAAATTTACGGTGCGACTAAGCGCATTCGATTTGTAGAAGCGTATGGATGTTCTAATTTAGTGAAAAAGTGTGGAACAAGTTAATGAATTTGTGTACTTTTCAGTATACGAGAGATGGAAAGTATGACAGTGACATAGAGCGAAGGGTGTTAGCAGGAAAACAAATAAATGGGGCTTTATGAACAGCTAGAAAGTGTCATAAGGTACTACACTTATGTATGGTAGTAAATGTTGGGTTTGGCAGAAGAAGCATGAAAATAGGATTAATGCTGCGGAGATGAGTAGTCTGAGAAGTTTAGCCGGAGTAAATCGGTTGGATAAAGTTAAAAATAGTGAGATAAGAGAACGATGTGGTTACAAAAATAGAAAAAGGAATGCTTAGATGGTTTGGACACGTAGAAAGGATGGTGATTACACAAGAGTGGCCATGAGTATGACAAAGAATACCAATCGATTCTCTTTGTCCCGTTATCGAGCTGGCAACTCTATAACATTATTGTGGACTTATGGCCACGCTTGTAATCAGTGGCGTGGTATTTGTTTAAAATGAGAATATATTTATCGGGTTATATTTAGTTTTTAATGAAAATATATTTATGAATAGGTGAGACTCAGTTTTCTAATCAAACTGAAGTCTTGTAGCCTACTAAAAGTATTTTTCTATACCCCAAAATTTGTGCGCCAATTTGTGTTACCCCAACTAAACTGTTTTTTTAAAGTTACAAGAGTGTAACTTACTAATTTCCCAAATGTTAAAGTTTCCTTTTTAAAGCCAATTGTGTGTAATGTTATGAGTTACTTTTATAAAACTAAATTATTCCAACTCAAGAGTTGCTAATTGTGTAACGAACAGTTTTACTAATACCCGTTAAACTAAATTAATTTATCAAATTAAAGTACTGAAAAAGAATTTTAAATAATTTTACCTAACTGTCTGAAATTAAAAAAAAACTTAAATAATTATCATTAATATTATTTGTACAAATAATATGTAATGTATTTTAAATTTCTTCTGATGCGTTTAAAACTAATGCCGGGGTCCCACAGGGTTCCATCCTGTCCCCCACCTTATTTCTTTTACACATCAACGACCTCTTGAAAACCACCACGAACCCCATTTACAGTTTCGCAGACGATAGCACACTTGTCTCAACTTTCACATCCTATCGATCACTTTCGGTGAATGATACAAATAGACTCGGGCAGGAACAGGTTGATTCCATCAATAGAGATCTTAAGGCAATCGTTGAGTGGGGAACCAACAATCTTGTTCAGTTTAACGCCCAAAAAACACAAAGTGCCACGTTTTCCAAGAAAGTGAATTCCTCAAATCATCCCATCACAATGTTCGGAAATACCCTTGAACCAAGTCCCTCCATCTCGATTTTGGGAGTCACGGTGTCCAATAATATGTCTTGGCATGACCATGTTGCTAACATCGCAAAGTCGGCAAGCCAGAGGCTAGGTTTTCTGTGGAAAGCCAGAAAGTTTTTTACTCCTGATCAACTGTTGACGACGTACAAGGCTCAAATCCGACCTCTATTGGAGTATTGCTCGCACATTTGGGGTTCAGCACCAAGGCATTCTCTTCGTCTTCTAGATTCCATTCAGAAAAGAGCCATTCGCTTGATAAACAGCTCAACTCTCACAGATACCCTTCACCCTCTAGAACATAGAAGAAGAGTTGCAGACCAGTCATTGCTCTACAGATATTTCTATGGCAGATGCTCCAGAGAAATAAAAACTCTTGTACCACCATTGGCCACATTCGGCCGAAGAACTCGGCACGCTGATCAGTCTCACCCATTTACTTTCAAGATTGACACTACAAGGACCAATCTTCATCAAATCCTTCTTTTACAGGGCTGCTACGGAATGGAATAAGCTTCCAAAATCAGTTTTTCCAGAGAACTACGACCTGCAACATTTCAAAAAGCGTGTCCACAATCATTTCCTTTCTATAATCTCTTCCCCTTCTAATAGTCGCAGTGCGGGCCTTTCGCGGCCCACACTATAGGTCTACCCTTTTTGCGACTATTTTCTTAAAAAAAAAAAAAATAATTTTAATGTTCAAACTATTTAACAGCTAAGTTACCTAAAGAAAAAGATTAAAATATTATACTCAGGGTTCCGTGACTTCTTGATTTCTCGATTGGATTAAATTTGAGGTGAAGTATAGATTTTTTATGAAATACTACTATAAAATGGATCAGGAAGGTATATAGGTCTTCAAATAACAACGAAAGAAGGATAATACCACTGAATACGTGTTGCTGAATAACAGAGAAATAATGGCGCTAGTATCGCATTTTTCAAGGTACCGATTCATTCTTCGCAATATAATTATCATTTCATACCCCGTTCACTTTTTGTTTTGACAGTTTTCGCCACGCGTTACCACACAAGCTCAAGACTTTTGTCTTCCAGTTATTTTTGTCCCAAGCCATTAGCTTCCAATTGTGTTTTGTTAATACTAGTGAATAGTGAACTTTTAATAAGAAGATATTTTAGCCAAATTTTTTTTTAATTTAGACAAGCATCGAATTTCCTACTCGATTTAATTAATCACGATTGAAGAGATTTAGAGAAAGAAATCCTTTAAGGCTCGAGTCAAATCCCAGATCATTTGATGTAGGATGAATTTACAACTCGGCCCCAGAGCGAGCATTTTTTTATACCATTTCTTCGAACTGATCTAGATTCTGTAATAATCCAACATTGAATCTAATCTCCTATACTAAAACATAACTTTTAGAATATTACTCGTTCAATAAAACTGAGGCCCGCATTTGTCACGGTATGCAGTATGGGGTTAACAATCCATTTTTTTATTGTCAAAACGGTAATTAAAAAATAAATAAATAATTGTCACTTTAACAGTAAAAAATTGCATAATTGCTAAATTCCACGTAGATAATTGTTTGTAATTGATCAAATGCAGTTATAATTTTCTGCTTAAGTATGAGAATCTTTGCTACCGCATCCATTGTCTTAATTGCCAGTCAATCGGCTGCATAAAAATTAGTATCATCATCTTATCCATCAGAATAATAGATAATGCATGTATAATAAGTTGAATGCACTTTTCACTCCGCGTGCTTCAAGCACGAATTTTTTATAATCGTATTTTGCATGCAAGATGTGTCTAATGTTCTGAGATGAACGAGTGTTTCTGTACATAAGATGGCACATAAATACGTTTAAAAATAATTCGCTATTTTTACTTTTGACACAGACAATGAAAAGAAACACTGATTCAAATGTTTTGCATCATTCTGAAGTAATAAGTTATGTCTTTTTAAAAATCGATTTAATACTAGTTAATTGAAAAGAGAAGTGATTTTTATATGAAGTGTACGTATATTGATATTGCAAAGCGCTTTCGACTAGTTCATCAGTCATCTTCAGTGCTTTGGGGGCATCCATAAATTACGTGAGGTGTTTTTTTAAATTTTCTGAACCTCCCTACCCCCCATCCCCCAATCTCACGTGAGATTTTTCAAAAAGTGGGTTTCTTACGTAAACATTTACAAGAATAAACAAAGCAGGTTGGAACCTGTCCGTGTGTCGCTGCCACTCAGCTCGTACGCTCTCGTTCATCGAGTCGCGCGTTCGGCTGTCAGTAGCGCGAAAACAAAGAACGGGCTACACTGTACCGTAAATTCAGTTTAAATTGAGCTATTTAGTATAAAACAAATATGGTAGTTTGACAGTCAGTTGATGTATGACGTCGAAGTATGAATGAAATTATTTTCTTTCGAACAAATTAGTGAATAATCTTAATCGTATTACGATATACGCTTAAGATTAAATCTTAAGCATGTACAATCTGGATTAAATTGACCAAAATAGTATAATTTTTTTTTGTTTCAATCAGAAAAAAAATTGCTCGATATTTGCCGAGACCCCCTGTCTCTCCAACGTAAGATTAGATGAGATTTGACTCGACCCCCTCCTCCCCTTAAACATCTCACGTAATTTATGGACGCCCCCTTTCTGAAAGTAAATACTCATTACAGAATCCAAAAAACAAAGCATTGAATGGCTACAGTTTTTTGGGATTTTACAGGTGTTATTTTCGTGGATTATTTACCGCGTAAGCGCACTATAACTAGTGAATATTATGTGAATTTAATACCAGAAGTACGCGAAGCGATCAGAGAAAAGAGAAGAGGAAAATGGAGTCGAGGTGTGCTCTTTCACCAGGACACCGCTCCGGCCCACAAAAGTTGTGTTGCAATGGCTGCCATTCACAATGCGGGATTTAAAATTTTTGAACAACCCCTCTATTCTCCAGATTTGGTCCCCAGTGACTACTACAAAATATCCCCGAACCATTTTTGCTGTCAGTATCTGTATGTATGATAGCATGACTTCGGATCAACATTGCACTGCCAGGAAATATCATTTTTGTTGTTACGCTTTTTACAATACGTCATCCCTTCAAATAATAATAGATAATAATCCTTTTGTGATCGTGAAACAGGTGAAATTACAAAAATCATACATGTACAAATACATTGATAATCGATAAATCCTATCAGTTCAAAAAGTTACCAAAGATGGCGCAACGATCAGATTTTGTTTAGTTATTCGAAGGGTGGCATTCAGGATTTAATAATTTAATTTAGGTTAGGTTAGGTTATTATTGATAATCTAGTATATATCGTTTTGAGCAATATTATATTGTTGATGTTTTTTACATCACACAATCACACAGAAAGAAATGCACTAACTATCGTGGAATAACTCTTCTAAATACATGTTATAAGGTACTCTCCAATATCCTACTGGAGAGAATGAAACCATATACCAAAGAGATTGTGGGGGTATACCAATGTGGTTTTAGGCCAAATAGGTCCACCGTAGATCAGATTTTTACCATCAGACAAATAATGGAGAAATGCTGGGAATTCGACAGAGAACTCCACCAATTGTTTATTGATTTTAAGCAGGCATTCGATAGAGTATGCAGATCAAAGCTGTGGAAAGCAATGCAAGAACTTGGATTCCAAAAAAAACTTATATCGATGATGAAAGTATGCATGGAGGGTACGCGATGTAAAGTAAGAGTGGGGCAGAGTCTCTCCGACCCCTTCAATATCAATAATGGTCTCAAGCAAGGGGACGCCCTCTCACCTCAACTCTTTAACATAGCATTGGAATATGTAATTAGGAACTCCAAAATTGAGAAGCCAGCTGCCATCTTTCACAAAGGAGGACCCAACCTGCTCCTGGCTTTCGCAGACGATGTCGATGTGATTGGCAATAGCAGGATTGACCTCAAAGACACCTTCATAAAGTTTGAAAAGGAAGCAGAGAAGATAGGCCTCAAGATAAACGAAGACAAGACCAAGTATATGTACCTCAGCAGAAAAAATCGGAACCGAGATAGAGTAGGACAAAATTTTCTATCGAAGACTACAACTTTGAGCGGACAAGACAATTCAAATATCTGGGTACAAGTATTAGCGAAAACAACGACATCACAGAAGAGATAAATAACAGGATATAGGCTGCAAACAGATGCCTTTTTGCTCTTCAAGACCTAATTAAATCTAGAATACTTACCAGGAAAACTAAGCTGAACATATACAAAACAATTATAAGGCCTGTCGTAATGTATGGATGTGAGACCTGGACTCTAACGGTTGCAAACGAAGAACGACTTAAGGTCTTTGAAAGGAAATTGCTAAGAAAAATATTCGGCCCAAATAGAGACGAAAATACAGGACAATATAGAATAAAAACCAACCAAGAACTCAAAGAACTCTACACTGATACCAACATAATAAACGACATAAAGGCCAGGAGACTACAGTGGGCAGGACACGTTAAAAGAATGCCGGATGATAGAATAGTAAAACTGGTGTGGGAGGAGGTCCCGGGGGGAAAACGCCCATTAGGTCGACCCCGCCTCAGGTGGAGAGATAATATTGCAAAGGACCTAAAAGCCATGAATATCGAAGATGGACCCGATCGGATGCTAGATAGAAAAAGATGGAGACGTGTGGTTGAGTCGGCAAAATATAATGTCTTTTTTTTAATTAATTTTGTTGTGTAATTAATTTCGTCAAATAATTGTTTACTATGTCGATGGGTTTTCTTTGGGGGATTTTATATCACGGGGATATTTTGGACGCAGGCGACCGTCGGCGGTAGATAAATGGCTGGAGACTCGAAAGTTCTGATTTTTTTTTAAAAGGGGTTTAAAACACTTCAACACCGATATACCAAGTGAATAAACGTTGCGGGTGAGTATGTTGAAAAATAAATTAGTTTCATTCTTCTCACGTGTTTGCTTCTATGTTAGGGACAACAATTAGTGAACTATCTTTGTATATAGAGTTTTAAAGTCATTAATTAATTTTTTTTGTAAAGTTAAACATTTCTGGTATCGCCAATGTTCATAAAAAAGTAGGCTTCCATTGTCTGAGCGCTGCACTAATAATTCCTATTATTTAAGTACACAACGATAAACACGATAATAAATTTTGTAAATGGTAAATCGCACGAATTCTAAGAAATTTTTAAGTTCTTGCTTCTTGTGCTGTAAGAGCCTCAGCTATTTATAGTGAAATATGCTTACCTACCCTAGGTTAGGTTAGGTTTTATGTGAGTGGGGCGTGGTCGCCCCTCCACCGCGACCCTTAGTAGGTCTATTGTGGCTCACCCCTAGAGGCTACAGTTCACCGCACAATCCAGCCCTTCTTACGAAGTTCATGGTTGTATAGGGTGAGATTTTTTTAAAATCGGTAGGTTCTAGGTTAGTGTAACCAAATATGTTGAACCTTATTCTTCCCAGGCCGGGGCATGAACATAGTATATGTTCAGCAGTTTCGTCTTCCACGCAGCAGAACCGACAGTCCGTTTGTTGGTTCAGATCTATCTTTCTGAGGTGGTATCTCAGACGACAGTGTCCCGTAAGCAGTCCTGTTAGAATACGCAGGTCATTTCTGCTCCATTCTAGGATCTGCTTAGTTGTGTTTCTCGAGGGTTGTAACGGTAAAAACGCCTTCGAGTGGGTTAGCCCTGGTAAGTCGGACCAGTACGTGAGTATTTTCCTCTCCGCCCAGTCCGAAATAATTGTTTTGGCGGCACTTGTGCTGACTCCAAAAACCGGTTCTGGTCCAGTGAACGCAGATTCGGCCCCCTGTTTAGCAAGGGTGTCGGCTTTTTCGTTTCCTTCCACCCCCTGGTGCCCAGGTACCCACAGTAGGGTCACCCTGTTGTTCGCACCAAGGTACTCTAAGGATTCGATGCAATTCCATACAAGTTTAGAATTTATCTTGTTGGAGCTCAGTGCTTTTAAAGCGGCCTGGCTGTCTGATATTATATTTATGTTTTTGTTTGCTAGAGGTCTGTTGGTCAACTCTCTTGCACACAATTCGATAGCGAATATTTCAGCCTGAAAGATTGTGGCATACCTGCCAAGACTGGTAGATATTTCAATCTTTGGTTTCCTGCTGAAAACACCGGCCCCAACTCCATCTGGGGTTTTTGAGCCGTCTGTGTACATTACGTATTCAGTCTCTGGGAAGAGGATTTGTCCCCTCATCCATTCGTCTCTCTCCGGAAAGAGGACTTTGAACGACTTTCCTACGTGTATTTTTGTGGCTAGCAAGTCAGGAACCATCCCGAGAATTTGGTGGTTTTTTGTTTCACTCAGTATCCCGGAGTGATCTTCGAGTTGCTCTCCATTTATTTGCTTTTCCAAAGACAGGAATCTATAGGAAGCTATCCTGGCCTCCCTCTCTAAGAGGGTGCCGTTGGTGTGCTGGACATAGCTCCAGTTATGGCCAGGCATGCCAGCCGCTGAAGGCCAGCAAGCTTTGCTCTAGCTGTCTGTTGTAACCCTACCCTAATTATACTCAAAAATAACTTTTTTAATCAAATAAAAATGTAAACAATAATCACATAACCTCAAAATTATTAAAATGGTAATCGCATTTTTTCGCAATACACTCGTAAAAGTGAAGGGATTATTATTAATATTGATAATACCAGGAAAGTCCTTATTTATCTTCTGCTCGAATTTTGTATCTGTTTCTCTATAATACACTTAAATAAATATGTGAAATAATTTAATTGTCGTTATTAAATTTTACTTTTTTATTTTTTTTTATAAACATCCTGTAGTTTCTCTTGCTAATAATGTTAAGCAAGTAATTTTATTGAGGATTAAATTATCGAATGTGGACAATTAGAACTCCGTGAAAGTTTGATCAGCATAAATATTTACCATACAGCCAATTCGAATACATTTTATTGTAGACATGATCTGTAATTAATATTACTTGCAGTTCTATAAAATAATAAAGTAACCTATCGACGCTTTTCTATTAACATCTAAAATTATCGTTTAAATGCATGTGTGTGACCGGTTTGAAGATCGTAGATATCCTGTTTACAAATGCCAAGTCCTGTCTGGAGTATTTACAGAGTCAGATAAGAAACTGTGCAAAAAAAAACATTAGTTTTGTCTGCTTAAATATTTTTAACACGCTTATATTCGTTTCACCTGTATTTTGTTTGTTTGCTTGCATGTATGTATGTTTGTAACCGACTCTTTGGCCTCGATTTTTTCGATCAGATTTAATTTAAACAAGAAGCGAAAAATAAATTATAGTTTAAAAAAACTAAAAAACACGCTTTTATATAATCAAAGTTGTCACGTGCCTATTTTTTTCCTTCTACAGTTCCATTATTAATTGGGTCTCTGATGATTTCGTATTTCTTAGGTACTCGTAAGTAGGGTTGCATACCGTATTTTGTTGTAACTTAAATATATCATTCGTTGTAAATAGTGTTGCATACCTTGTAGGGATAGGATTCGATTGTTTGGTTTGCATTTCTGTGTGGATGGGGCTGGCTAACAGCACGGACGAGTGGTTTGGTGTCCGTCTTCGAAGTCGGGTGGTGGTGAGAGTTTTTGGAACGATTTGATATTAACACGTGAGCAGAACCTCTATGGGATTTCTTTCATATCTGGCTGTATTTGGGCCATCTTAATTGGATTTTGAAGAAAAACCACTTAATTTTTAACTTGACCATTCTATCTTATCTTCGTTGTTGATATTTTGGATTTTGGTGTCGAGTTAAAATAGCCGCAAGCGGGATTTATTTGAGGGAAGCCATTGTTAATTAGCAGGTGTCGTCCCATAATCAAACCTGCCCCAGGAGTAGGCCACAGGAGTAGTGAAGTCGTATACCCAAAGGTTATAAGTGATTTATTTTTAAATATATAACGCCGTGACTTATTTTGACACCACGATTAAGTTTTGTTTTAGTTTATCAATATAGTACTTTGTGAATTCGTATACCCAAAGGTTATAAGTGATTTATTTTTAAATATATAACGCCGTGACTTATTTTGACACCACGATTAAGTTTTGTTTTAGTTTATTAATATAGTACATTGTTGGAAACTATTGCATTAGATAATATGCCAAAACTAAACTTGGATTAAAATAACCTTCTCAATAATTCTTTATGTCCAAGTAAAAATATATTTACTTCCTACTTATTTGTAAATATCCTACAATCTTGATATTTTAAAGGACAACCATTGTAAAAATATTTTTAAATAAACTCGATTGTTTTGGCAGTGAAAATCTTTATGTAAATGGTTAAAACATGAGTAAATTAGCAGCCTTATCTAAACGTTTGAGTTAGTGTTATTAATGAGTTGATTTATATACGTTTTACTTTTTTTTGGTAACTTGGTAAAGTCTGTTACTCTTACTTCTGTTATGGTTATTTTATAAAGTTGTAATTTTAAATTTTTGGTTTGTTTTAGCAAGAAAATTTACCATAGCTGTTAATTTTGACTATATTTGTTATAATGTTGCTATTGAGCTGTGTACGTTGATTTATTGTGTGAGTAAAGTATCCAATATATTTTAGCTATAATTTTATTTATTTGGTTCACCATAATCTTAGTTGTTTATCGTGTGGCTCTGCTAGTGCCTATAAGACCTAGTGGTTTCCGGCTTGAACCGTCTAAGTCGGTGGCGCGGCTCACTTTTATATTTTTTTTTCTTCTACCCTCTACGGCTGAGCTCGGGCATAATTTGCCAGTAGAGAGACCGCTGGCAGAGTACTCTTTAGAGAACGAAAAATACGTGGCAAAGTAAAAAATAATTCTTAACATAGGAATAAAATAATTGACGAGAAAATTAATGTCACTGTTCTAAAAGCGTGGTATGATTTGTATGACATTGTTAAACTAACTCGGGGTTTCGAAATGAAAGCACCCCACGCTTTTATAACAGGGACATTAATTTTCTCGTCAATAATTTTATTCCTATGTTAAGAATTATTTTTTACTTTTTAGTTTGATTAACTCTTAAAATGTGTTTTTTAGTTTTTTTAAACTATAATTTATTTTAATATAAAATGTTAGCTGCGCCAAATGGAGTCTTTTGACCTCAAGTAAAAACTAGTTTATTAAGGCAAAAGTGACAAGTCTTTTAGATTAAGTGCTTCTAATTTTGAAGCCTCCAATAAACTTTAAAATTTTATTAAAACAGAATTGTTAACAGCAAGGAGCTGTTTAAGTGTTGTGAATTTGATGGTATTTCGCAAGATGTAGTTGCACATCATTATGTCGTCACTCGGAGCTTGATTTTAAGATTATGGCTCGGTATCAACAGCTGAAAGATATGAAGGTCATTACTCTACGTCTAGTGGTAAGATTAGCTCGCCAAAATGTGCATGTAACTGCACTTTAACTCTGTGGGGCTTTAGCAAGGGGCTTAGCCGCATCCACTATTGTTCTCCATCTCCTGCGACCTTTTGCTTCAACTTGCCACCGCTGTACTCCACTAAACATTACTCTACAGATATTTCCGTGGCAGATGCTTCAGAGAAATAAAAACTCTTTTATACCACCACTGGCCATATTCGGCCGAAGAACTCGGCACGCTGATCAGTCTCACCCATTTACTCTTAAGATTGACACTTCGAGGACCAATCTCCATCAAGAATCCTTATTTTACAGTGGCAGGAATGGAACAAGCTTCCAAAATCAGTTATTCCAGAAAAAAAAAACATCGTGAATTATGGAGTACATCCAACGTGGCCGTAGTTGCCAATTCCCGCAGCTCCGGAGGAGTGTTACTGATATCCATATCGCTATCACTATCCATTTTTGATTATTATGAACACTGCCACGCCTTTTTTTTGGTTCTCTAATGAGTACTCTGCTAGTGGTCTCTCTACTGGCAAATTATGCCCGAGCTCAGCCGTAGAGGGTAGAAGAAAAAAATCTAAAAGTGAGCCGCGCCACCGACTTAAAACGGTACAAGCCGGAAACCCCTAGTTCTTGTAGGCACCAGCAGAGCCACGCGAAAAACAACAAACAATTATGGTGAACTAGATAAATAAAACTATATTTACAATTACTGCAATATATTAATTAAGCAAAAATAATGTTCTGATTTTTTACAATAAATTCTGTATTTTCGTAAAGTGGTTTAAACGAATTTAATACACTTTCTTAAAATAATATTTAAATTAATTATAACAATCTTCCAGACAGTAATGAAAACCTAATGAGGTACGAAAGAGAATTAAAATAAAAAAAAACAACAAAAAAAAAACAACAAAAAGAAAATGTTCACAATATTTAAAATTTCGAAAATAATTGGTTTTATATAAAATTCCTGATAGCAAAAGATTAACACAACAAAAAAAGAAATACCAAATAAATGGACTTGCTACAA
This sequence comes from Agelastica alni, assembly GCA_950111635.1. Classification (NCBI taxonomy): domain Eukaryota; kingdom Metazoa; phylum Arthropoda; class Insecta; order Coleoptera; family Chrysomelidae; genus Agelastica; species Agelastica alni. The sequence goes on from OX467716.1 coordinate 34,932,752, forward strand.
AAATAATATTTTAAAACCCTTACAATAACCACATAAATTATATTCAGTGATATATAAATTCAGATTCAGCTTGGAGCCGGTACAAATTTAACGAAAAATAATTTGGTTACCTTTAAACTATTGAAAACTTTATTGGGACGTCACTGGGAGCAGGTACAAATTAAATGAGAATAACTTGTTACTTTTAAATTATTGAAAACACTTAGATCAAGCACATAATAACTGATAAGTTGATAAAATTAAATTCCATACCATGTAACCAATTGAAAACCTCACTGAGACGTCACGGTAACATCGATGATCCAAGAACCGAAACACCAAATAGTATTATCAATAATTTCTGCTAAAATTACCAGGCAAGTCTTTATAACGCTGAAATTTATCGTCGATGTGGATGGAACGGCACGTGGTACTTCACGATGGCTTCACTTCATCAAATCCCACACGTGGTGATCTTAACTCGACCCCAATATCCAAAAATATTCACCACATAGGCACGAAAGAATGGTCAAGTTAAGAATTAAATGGTTTATCTTCCTAATCCAATAAAGATGGCCCCAAATACAGCCAGATATGGAAGAAGAAACCGTAGAAGTTCCGCTCCCGTGTTAATATTAAACCGTTCCAAAAACTCTCAACCGACTTCCACCACTGCCACCAAACGAATGATGAACCTTCCTCGCTCCCAGACCGGACATCAAGAAAATGTCCCGGGACACGCGTCAGCCAACCTTTCCATGTATAAGTCCCTAGTTCATAATCGCGTTCGTCCGCATTAATTGCCAGCCCAAGCAAACCAAAAATAATATATCTGACAACACACGACAATCGAGGCCAAAAAATCAAGGCGAAGTCCAATAAGAGAGACAAAAATGTCACAGCTATTAATAATCGAATTCTATCACTACTATATAGGCAACACTATATACGACGAACCCAAATGCAGACTATTATAATAATGAAACGGCAGATAGGAGAAGAAAAAAAAATAGGCACGTGACAACACTAATATTCACACCACGGTCTTATTCACACATAAAATCTAGCGGATTTTGTAAGTAATTAATTTGAAAACGGCAAATGACAGTTATTGTCACAGTGCTTATGTTTTTATTAAATCGTGGATTTACGAAAATGACCCAATCGCCGCTCTCGCACCGTGCCGTATCATAGTGACCACAGCGGACAAAAAGTGTTTGAGGACGAAAAATACTTGTGGAGGTCGACAAAAAAAATTTTGCAATGATTTAACTTGACAAACACAACCAAGTGTAACTAGCGCCCTCTATTAGCAATGCTAAACTATGGTCCCCATTGGCAATCCTCATGTCAAAAAACGTAAAATTGCCAATTTTCAAATAGAAATTGTTACCTAAATGTACACTACAGAATCTTTACAGGTTTTAAATTCTATCCAAGTACAATTTTTTAACTTTATTTATAACATTTTAACGTTCTTAATTTCCGTGGGTAGTGCGTTAAAAAGTCTATAGCCATCACTAAAAAGACATTCATGCATATGAGATGTTCTGGCAAATTCCATGTCAAAAGTGTCACGTAATATAAGATTAAAACAAAATTGATAATTTAATTTTAAGCAAGCCTAGACGATGTCCAATTGTAATTAATGCAACTGGAAGAAATACAGATCATAAGAAACATATTTTGTTTATATTTTCACGTGTTACATTCATTGTTATGTTGGGAATTTCAAAAAAATTACTGCACTTTTGTATATTTATATTGTCAAATGGAAATCAAATAACGCTGAAATGACGGTTTTTCGCTTTTTATTATCCGATTGAAATTGAACGAAAAAACTTCGTTTTCCCCAAACATTTTTGATGATTATAGTTGTTCATTCGAAAGTAGAACGTAGGATTATTATTGTACAAGGACATTTTTATTGTTTTACGACTCGCGAATTGCGTGAGGCTGTCGTACTTATTTTTTTTTTTTGTAAACGACAAAGTTAAAACTAAGATGGAAATTTTGCTTCACATGTAAAACGACAACTGGGAGATCTTTTGTTGACAAAATAATGTACTTTCAAACGCGAGTTTATCTTTTATAAAAATCTGAAACGCGTCCGTTTTATACGGAACGATTATATTATAAAGTGTATTGTTTACTACAATAAAAAAAAATAACTGTTAAGTTTATCCATTCATGTTAAATTTGTTGTTTTCCAATCTGATGCTGTTCTTTATCGGGAGGATTTTATTGTTTATTTTAAATACAGCCGTAGGGAATTAGTTTGGAAAACCAATATCTTGAAAGAGAGCAAAATATATACAGGGTTTCCCGTAATGAAGTTGAGGCGGCGATACGGACCCTTGAGGATGAAAAGGCAGCTGGTCCAGATAAAATGCAGTCAGAGACCATCAAACTCTTCGATGAAGATTTCAAAAAGGAGTTACTTACTTTACTTTTTCGTATCCGGATTCCAGTCTATTTAAGTTTTTCGGCATAGAAACGGGCCTTGTCGATAGCTTTATCGTTGACCAACCATAAATATTCGAAGGTTGTAGGTTGTGGGGCATCCGGGACACAATAAAAGGTGTTCCATGTCCTGCGGTTCTCCACATTCGCGCATGATATCATCTGCATTCAGCAGACTCCATCTTATTTTGTTAGCCCTTGTCGGAGCTACTCCGGTTATTATCCGGTTTAGGGTTCTCCAAGTTTTCCAGTCAATGTTGTTGTCGGGGGGCTCTCCTGGAATAGCGGGTATTTTTCTGGTGGTTCGATCGAGACAGTCCTCAGAAAACTTCGCCTGGATTTAAGCCTTGGCCGGGTGGGCACCTTATTGTATAGTACGTAGCGTTCGTCAAATTCCCTTGTTGAGAAGCAGAGTGCCTGCGAGGTTTGTCTTAGGATGCTGGGGCGTGCGCCCCAGCTGCTTCTAGCCAGTTTTCTCAGCAGTACGTTTATAGTGGTGACTTTTTGTCGGGTGTTTTGACAGTGATTTTTATATGTTAGTGTCCTGTCCACTGTGACCCCAAGGTATTTAGGTTTATCGGTGTGTTGTAAGACCTTCCGCTCCCATAGTACTCTGTGTTCTTTGTGAGCTTTGCGTGTTTTTAGGTGGAAGGCACTCAATGGTGTTTTTAATGGGTTCGGCTTGGGGAAATTTTGTTTATAGTACCTGCAGATGATTTCTAGAAAGTGTTCGAGTTTTTCTTCGATATTGTGGATTGTACTGCGATGGCGAGGTCGTCGGCATACAAGAAATGTGTTGTCCCATTTGTTATTGGTTATTTGTTTGTATAAATAAAAACAGGATTGGGGCGAGTACACTTCCTTAAGGCAAGCCATTCTTTTAGCTTCTGTACCTGCTCTTTTTCTTATGTAACGTGACAGAATCTTCTGTTTTGTAGTATTGTTTTTACGACTTTGACCAGGTTGTAGTCGCTCAGCGTATTATATATTTTTTGTACAAGTTTTTTTTGGTCTACGGTGTCGTATGCGGCAGTTGAGTCGATCAGGGCCATGCCTGTTATATATTTGTTTTAAAAACGCTCTTCTATGAATTCAGTAAGGTTTAACACCTGGCCGGTACAGGTATTCTCGTGGTATATGTTTTCTGGCTATAGTTTTGACGAGGTCTACAAAATTCTCATAGTTTTCTGGGGTTGGGTCGATATCGTTGACCTCACTGTCTAGTTCTGCAAAGGAGTTAGCTATCACGATAAGCCTTATGAGTCACTTGCTGAAATTATTCTTAAAAATCATAAATCGAAGATTATACAAAGTCTGTGAAGAACAGTTTGGTTTCATAAAAGGGCTGGGAACGAGAGATGCCTTTTTCGGTGTACAGATGCTTTTTAAATGCTGCAGGGACATAAATTGTGGGGGTTTCATTGACTATCAAAAGGCATTTGACAGCGTTCAGCATTAAAAATTTTTGAATGTCTTGCAGGATAGTGGAGTTGACGGTAAAGAATTTCGCTTAATCAAAAACCTATACTGGAACCAATCAGTTTCTGTTATAATTAACCAAGAGAAAACAGAGGAAGTAAAATCGTACGAGGAGTACGCCAGGGATGTAAATTGTCACATTTCATATTCAACATATTCTCAAAAGCAAATTTCCAAGAAGTACTAGAATACATGGAAGAAGGAGTACTATTAAATGGAGAACGAATAAACAACTTTAGATATGCTAATGATACCGTCATATTCGCCGACTCTGTACAGGGATTACAGCTTTTGTTGGACTAGGTAGGTGAAATCAGCAAGAAATATGGCCTAGAAGTTAACACTAGTACAACAAAACTAATAATAGTTAGCAAAGAAAGAATCGGAGTTTACCATCAATGAGACAGCGGTAGAACGAGTGCCAACATACACTTATCTGGGTATAGCACTAAATGAACAATGGGACCATTTTCAAGAAATAAAAGCAAAAATCAAAAAAGTAATAGCAGCCTTCACCCAAATGTCCAAATTATTTAGGACACATAACTTGAATTTAAAATTAAAACTCAAAATGCTCCGATGCTACATATTTTTCATCTTGTTATACGGTGTGGAGTCTTGGACCTTGACGGAGGCAACAACAAAGATACTGGAAGCTTTCGAGATGTGGATATACAAAATATTATGGATGGACAAGGTTAGGTTAGGTTAGGTTACATGTGAGTGGAGCGATCTTTAGTACACTGGCGGTGCATAGAGGTGTGTTGGTTCCTACACTTATGTATGGTAATCAATATTGGGTTTAGCAAAAGAAGCATGAAAGAAAGATAATTAGTCTGAGAAGTATAGCTGGAGTAACTCTGATGGATAAAGTAAGAAAAATTGTGGCAAGATAACGCTATGATGTGAAAGACGATGCAGTAACAAAGATCAATAAAGGAATGCTTAGTTGGTTCGGACACGTAGAGAGGATGACTGAAAAAAGATTGACGAAACGGATTTGTAAGTGTGTGATGTTTCTCGACCGGATAAAAGTTATTTTGAAGAAAGGCCAGCTGTCAAGAGTACCAGCAACCGACGAGCACGTATGAAAGCGCTGATGAAAAGAAGTGCTGAGTTTTTTTTAGAAATTTAATTCTCGCTCTGACTTACTCCATAATTTTTTTGGTCATTTTTGATCTTTAGGTACGCGGCATCGATTTTCACTTGCGTAACGTGCCACGTCTTTTTCGTTCTCTAATGAGTACTCTGCCAGCGGTCTCTCTACTGGCAAATTATGCCCGAGCTCAGCCGTAGAGGGTAGAAGAAAAAAAAGGAAAATAAAAGTGAGCCGCGCCACCGACTTAGACGGTTCAAGCCGGAAACCCCTAGATCTTATAGGCACTAGCAGAGCCACACGATAAACAACTAAGATTATGGTGAACCAAATAAATAAAATTATAGCAAAAATATATTGGATACTTTACTCCTACAATAAATCAAAATACACAGCTCAATAACAAAATTATAACAAATATAATCAAAATTAACAGCCAACAATAAATCCAGGCACACAGTTCAATAATAAACTTATAACAAATATAATCAAAATCAACAGCTAACAATAAATCGAAACTTCAAAATTTACAACTTTATAAGGCAACAATAAATCAAAAATCCAAAGTTTACGATTCCATAAAATAATTAAAACAAAGGTAAGAATAACAAACCTTATCAGGTTACCAAAAAAAAAACGTATACAAGTCAACTTTTTTAATAATACTTAATCAAACGTTCACGTACGGCTGCTAATTTACTTACGTTTTTTTTCCATTTACATAAAGATTTACACTGTTAAAACAATCGAGCTTATTTAAAAATATTTCTTTTTACGATGGCTGTCCTTCAAAATAGCAATATTGTAGGATATTTACAAATAAGTATGAAGAAAACATTTTTACTTGGACACAAAGAACTATTGAGAATATTACTTTAATCAAAGTTCAGCCTTGGCATATTATCCAATGCAATAAATAGTTTTCAACAGTGTACCATATTAATAAATTAAAACAAAACTTAATCGTGGTGTCAAAAACAAATGACGTCGTTTAAATATTCTAAAATAAATCACTTGTAACCTTTGGGCATACGAATTCACTAATCCTGTGGCCTACTCCTGTGGCCGGTTTGATTATGGAACTGCACCTGCTACTTAACAATGGCTTCCCTCCATCAGATCCCGCATGCGGATATTTTAACTCGACACCAAAATCCAAAATATCAACAACAAAGGTAAGATAGAATGGCCAGGTTAAAAATTAAATGGTTTTTCTTCAAAATCCAATTAAGATGGCCCAAATACAGCCAGATATGAAAGAAAAAACCGTAGAGGTTCTGCTCACGTGTTAATATCAAATCGTTCCAAAAACTCTCACCACCACCCGACTTCGACGACTGACACCAAACGACTCCCCAAACTACTGACTCCCAGGCCGGATATCAAGAAATGACACGGGACACGCGTCAGTCAACAATCTTCGCAAACCTATGTTCCAAACTCATAATCGCACTCGTCCGTGTTGATAGCCAGCCAATCCACACAGAAATGCAAACCAAACAATAATATAGCTGACAACACACGACAATCGAGGCCAAAAATCAAAGCAAAAATCTAATAACAAAAATCCCCACTCCATCTCCATCGATTAACAAAAATGTCACAGCCATTAATAATTGAATCCTATCACTACAAGGTATGCAACACTATTTACAACGAGTGATAAATTTAAATAACAACAAAATACGGTAAGCGAAACTATTTACGAGCACCTGAGGAATACAAAACTATCAGAGACCCAATTAATAATGGAACTGTAGAAGGGAAAAAAATAGGCACGTGACAAACGGCAGCCTTTGAAAGACCTAGTGCGAGACTCGTGCGTTTATACTGGAAATAAAAGTATCCTTTGGTATTTTTTGGAATGTTATTCTTTGCATCTAAAAAGACTCGTATATAGACAGTGAAATTGACAAGTTCGAAGAGAGTTTTGCGGCCGAGTAATTTTATTTTTAGTTTTATAATAATAATTTTCAGTCTATATTTAAATGAAGTTGTCGCGCTTGCGATCGTCGTGTGTGTTGTGCATCTCTATTGCTAGTTTCACAAACTTTGTGCAAAATAGTACGCGCTTCGAAAAATTATATGGCGGAAGTCACAAAATGGTTATTTTTAACCACTTTATGTCGGCGGGTTCAAATACCTCGCGATAAATAAATAACTAGTAATGTTATTTAAAATATCGCGTCAACGGTCACAGCGAACGGACAACACATCTACAGGGTAATTAGGATCGCAGGACTGTCCAAAAAAAAGCAGTGTTTACTTGCCTGACAAAAAGGGTCTGGTCTAAATCTGAAACCGAAATAATGCACCTAGTCTCCATAAAACCACTTGTACTCATCCTCCGTAGGTTCCCTTATTCTGCTACCAAATTTCGGGTCTGCAGAAGCTACAGTTGAAAATTTCTATTTTTTATCATTAACACCACCGCAATCCCTTTTGGAAGTAGAATTTTGTAAAATCCGTTCTTATTTGATCGTAACATTGCAAAAGAAAGGTTACCACTAAATTTCAGGTCTGTACAGTTGAAAATTTCTATTTTTGATCATTAACACCCCCGCAATCCCTTTCAGGGAAGCAATTTTGTAAAATTCGTTTTTATCTGGTCCTAACATTACAAAAGAAAGGTTGCTACCAAATTTCAAGTCGTTAGAAGCTGTAGTTGAAATTTTTTATCATTAATGCCCCCATAATTCCCTTTGGGGGTGGAATTTCCTAAAATTCGTTCTTAGCTGACCTCTACTCGGCGAAAGGAATATTCCTACCAAATTTCAAGTCTCTAGGCCTTATGGTTTCAGAGTCAATATATATATATATATATATATATATATATATATATATATATATATATATATATACGCGGGCGGTTTGATAAGTCAGTAACTTTTTGAATAAAACAAATTTTTTTCCGCAAATAAACATTTTATTTTTCTACATAATCACCTTTTAGCTCGATACATTTAGTCCAGCGTTTTTCTAATTTTTTTATTCCCTCCAAATAATAGGTTTTTTCAAAGCTCTCAAAATACGCGTTTGTTTCGGTAATGACCTCTTCATTCGACTCAAATCTCTTACCGCCCTGCCATTTCTTTAGGTTTGGAAACAGAAAATAGTCGCAGGGGGTTAAATCTGGAGAATATGTTGGATGGACCACAACGGAACTCTGTAAACCACTTCTTAACCATTGAAATTGATGGTGCCGAGTCCCCGTAGTATTTATCAAGTCTTTCCTTAGTTTCAGTGATGGATTTTTTACGTAAAAAGTAATGCTTAATCAGCACACGAAATTCTTTTTTTTCCATTTTCGTAAAAATTCACGAGGTTGTCTGCTTTGAACGGCTATCAAACACCAACTGCACGACGTAGCTTGCTTAAAATTAGAAAGTTGCCCACTGATAGATTATAGTTGACGGCAGCATTGTTGCATTTGGAGTAACTGCGCGGGAAATTCAAAAAGTCACTGACTTATCTGCCCTCGTATATATATATATAAAATTTATATCAATATTTTCATATTAATAATTTTTCAGAATTTTTCTTAAAACTTAAATATCCATTAATATTTTATTAATAAATAATTAATAAATTTTAAATTAAAAATTTCTTAAAACAAAAATAAATTAATTTTAATTTATTTGGGTAGCAGTTAGGAGTGACCAATTAATTTTTTTTTTATTTTTAGAAATGGTACATATCAATAAAAATAATAATAACACCATTAATAAACGAACAGATATTGATGACCTGAGTACTATTTATACAAATATTCTTAATAAAAAAAACAATTAAATTTCAGATAACCATAATACACTAACATTTACATTTCTCATCTGTATAAATAGTTTTGACATTTAGTAAGACAAAAAGTGACACTGACTTATATAAAATTTCTTTCAAAAAAAACATTTTATGTTTCTCTTTGCTATAATTTTTTAATTATTTCAAGTTAATAAGTATATATTTTGTAAATTGATTTTTCATAAATTAATTAAAAATATTATAGAGAAGTCTTGAAAAAGAAAATAAACTACATTTTCGAAATCTTGACTGAAAAAACGAAGAATTTTTATTGAATTCACTCTTAACTGCTACCCAAATAAATAAAAAAAAAACATCTAACGTAGATTCACAGTTAATATATTTTCATACCTATATATATATATATATATATATATATATATATATATATATATATATATATATATATATATATATATATCACGCCTTTTTCCCATAGGGGTAGGCAGAGACCACTTCCTTTCACTTGCTACGGCTCTTACACACATCTTTTGCTTCCTCTACTTTCATCAGTGCTCTCATACATGCTCTTCGGTTGTTGGTATTCTTGACCTGGCCTTTCTTCAAAACAATGTTGATCTGATCGAGATATGTTCTCCGAGGTCGACCTCTACAGATTTGTCCATTCACACTCGCCTTATAAATTTGTTTCGTCAATCTTCCTTCATCCATCCTTTCTACGTGTCCAAACCATCTAAGCATACCTTTATCTATCTTTGTGACCACATCTTCTTTTACACCACAGCGTTTTCTTATCTCACTATTCTTAACTTTATCCAACCGAGTCACTCCGGCTATACTTCTCAGACTACTCATATCCGCAGCATTAATCCTATTTTCATGCTTTTTCTGCCAAACCCAACATTCACTACCATACATAAGTGTAGGATATATATATATAAATATATAGATTTTTTTATTAAATGTGTGTTATGTTCCACCTTATTGTGACTGTAACTTACTCCAACGTAAAGTAATGGGTCAATAAACGCTATCTATCTCCGAAGATGCTTCTGTAGGTTACAGTGTACGGTTAGACTCTCTCTGGATTTGGCAGGTTGTGTCTGATCGTTAGTAAAAATCTAGTCATCGAAGCGTGAACTTTTTTGATATGTTTTCGTTTCCAAAAGATGACATGATTCGCCGCGCAAGTAGGTTAGAATCATTTTTTTTCAAATAAAAATTAAGTACATTGTAGATGGTAATGTGATTTGTCGAAATGGCCCTATAATAGACGAAAAATTGTGGGGAATGATTCAGACCGAATAATTATGGCCAAAAGAAAATATCTCGAAACTAATAACCATAATTATGATTAGAATTTGATGAATAGTTCTGCTTTTGACGCATGGCTACCCAAACGAGGTATGCCTTTTTCACGTGGAAGTGAGCGAAATATTGGAACAATTTTACTTCGTTTCGCATGTTTTTTTTTTTGTATTAAACAATTGACTTTTTTCTTACGGTTTATTTAATTTTTAAACAAAAATCAGACACTCAGATATGATCAGAAAAATTTATAATGGTGTGTTATTAGGGAAACAGTTTATCACGGAAACAGTTACAACGTAAACAGTCAAGAGTTACTGGATTGACTTAGTTTGTATACACAGACAACTTACGAAAAATATGAGCCGTCGCGGGACGCCTGGCAGATGTAAAACGTCGAAACTATTTTGTATAGAAAATATGCACATCGAAACTATTTGATACATAAAAATTTTGCATAAAAGAATTGTTTATTAAAGGAAATATATACGGCATAATCAAAAATACCTGCTAGGTATCACTAGGTATCACATCTCACTATTTTTATCCAACCGAGTCACTCCGGCTATACTTCTCAAACTACTCATCTCCGCAGCATTAATCCTATTTTCATGCTTCTTCTGCCAAACCCAACATTCACTACCATACATAAGTGTAGAAGCCAACACTTCTCTATGCACAGCCAGACGTGCCTTTCTGGCTGTTCATAAAGCTATGTAGTGTCCCATTCATTTGTTTTCCTGCCAACACCCTTCGCTCAATGTCACTGTCATACTTTCCATCTTTCGTAAAATTTGAACCCAAGTATACAAACTCATTTACTTGTTCCACTCTTTCTCCCCTATTCAGAACCTTACAGTTTGTCATGCTTTCTTCTCTTTCAAAAACCATTACTTTCGTTTTGCTTACATTTATTTTCATCCCTTAGATTTTCATGGCATCATGCATAACCATCGCCTGCAACTCCTCTTCAGATGACACTAATATGATTTGATCATCGGCGTAAAGAAGGCATTTGACGATCAAATCATTCATTTTCAATACATACGCACTCTCTTTCAAATCTTTAGAACAATCATTTATGTATAAGTTAAACAGCCATGGCGAAGCCACACATCCCTGTCTCACACCTTTTTCGATGTTAAACCAGTCCGTGTAAACTCCGTTTATCCCATTTGTATAAGGCATATTTGGTGGAATCATTATATTTTGAGGTATAAAATCTACAATTTAGAGATTGGACATTCTTATTGAATCACCCTGTATACCAGGTTTTTAATTCCTCACGAGAGAAGACACATTCAAGTGTTTTTAGTGGGGGTAACATTGAGCATTCAATGAGTCCCATTTCTTTTTAGAGCAGTTGACAACAAAAGGTGTCCATTAAAGATTTTCTCTTGTAAATAAAAAAAAATTTAGATGTTTCACATAAAAAAATATTTAGGTGGTTTGAGTTTAAAAGTTATTACTTCACGTAAGAGGCGATTTCAGGAAGAATTCTTCTTTTGCTGCGTCCGGAGACTCGATGTAAATCATCATTCTGATTATTATTCCTGTAGACGAAAAAATAAAACGATCGTAGTCGTAAATTTTGTCGTGTACCTTTATAGTGGGCCGGGGCAATTCATTTAAAAGACACGTCAATTACAGTTATTATCCAATTAAATTTAACAATCGGCCCTACCTTCGCGAATCAGTAACTCGGGTTTTGCAAAATGATCGCGTCTCTTGTTCCTTTTCCCCAATTTAAAATCGATACGACAAAAAGAAATCTTTATCCCCAAAACAATTTGATCATCAAATAAACGAAAAAAAAAATTAATTAAACTTTTCAAATTGATTATTTTTACTTTACCGCAGGAAATTTAATGGTGCAACTTAATGTATACATTTTAAGTAATTTTAGAAAACCGATTTATACATTCTCTTAATTCCTCTTTAAGCAGAACTTTTACTTTCAAGTGTCCATTTAAATAAAACTATTTTGCATTTAGTGGAAAAAAAACAGCGTGTTTTCAATTTCAGCTGCTGAGTGTTGTAGCTGCACATTCCAGAGATCATGATCCTGGAATGCATACAATTTAAGCTCCTTGGGTGTGCTGTTCGGCATATCCAGAATAGAGTGTAAAAAAAAGTGTGCGGTCGGGGACCCCCGTAAGAAGTTTCTTAAGTTTTTTCTTCGACTCCGAATGTAATTCGAAATAAAATCTGTATATTTCAATTTCTATTTTATATTATTTTTTTAAGGCAAATAATCTAATCTGTGTTTCTGGAAATAACTTCGCGATTCTCAAATAACATTCTAGATATATCGTGGGTCTCCCGCCCGCTGCTATAAACCATTCGCTAAATGTCGGGCGTTAGATGTTACCAAAAAAAATCATGAATCATACATCTTTTTATAAATGATTTCCGTCGTTTCGGGCCAAATAATGGGTACATGGGCGTATTCGTTGACCACAATCCGTAACAATAGATGCATTATTTGCAGCTTTTAATAAATTTTTAAGAAATGCGTTTGGCAAATATATTGTACATAAAATTCCAGTTGAATGTTTTAAAAGGACAAAGGACAAAAGGAATGGAGAACAAATTCCGATTTGATGATGACGATTTTAAATTTATCAATATCTAGTGGATGCTTTGCTAATGAAATCGGTGAAATAAAACAATATTATTCTTATGTACGCGCATTTCTAGTCTTCAATCTATAAAGGAAGCGTAGCAGTTCAAGCATGATGACAGCTGCTTTCAGATGTTGCAGAAAATCATAGGCGGGGCACGAAAATCGTAGATAACTTCACAAGCGAATCAAATTTATTTAACGGTATCGAGGAATTAATTGGGATATTAAGTTGTTAAAGTTTAATTTATATAACGACATTGACAATGACTTTGAAGCACTAAAATGGTAAATAGAACGTTTATTGCAGCAATATAGTGTGACAATCTATATAAGTTTCATGCTTCTTGCGTCTGAATATCAAACTCACGCTAAGAATTCCTAAAAATATGGTGTTTTTCGCAGTCAGAAAAAAAAGGATGATAAACTTTAAAAATATTGAATCTAGATCTGTAATGCTGGGATCCAATTCTTATTTATTCGGGTATAGTTTTGGATAATGCTATCATTTAGGGTTAAAAGGATCATTCGCATCTGTCCGTAATTTGTGTCTGTTTACAGATTACGTACTGGTGCGAAAGTTGAGGGAGATAAACATTCATACATACATACGTAGCGGTAGGCAGAGACCACTTCCTTCCACTTCCGCTATGGTACTTACACACATCTTCTGCTTCTTCTTCTTTCATCAGTGCTTTCATACATGCTCGTCGGTTGTTGGTACTCTTGACCTGGCCTTTCTTCACAAAAATGTCGATCGGATCAAAATATGTTCGCCGAGGTTGACCTCTACCAACTTTCGTCCATTCACACTCGCCTTATAAATTTGTTTCGTCAATATTTCTTCATCCATCCTTTTTACGTGACCAAACTATCTAAGTATTCCTTTATCTATCTTTGTAACCACATCTTCTTTTAGACCACAGCGTCCCTTATCTCACTATTCTTCACTTTATCCAACCGAGTCACTCCGGCTATACTTCTCAGACTACTCATCTTCGCAGCATTAATCCTATTTTCGTGCTTCTTCTGCCAAACCCAACATTTACTACCATACATAAGTGTAGGAATCAACACTCCTTCTCTATAAACAGCCAGACGTGCCTTTTTGACACTTTCTGGCTGTTAATAATGCTATACAGTGCCCTATTCATTTGCAACCCTTCGCTTAATGTCACTGTCATACTTTCTATCTCTCGTAAACTTTGAACCCAAGTATACAAACTCATTTACTTGTTCCACTCTTTCTCCCCCAATCAAAACTTTACAGTTTGTCATGCTTTCTTCTCTTTCAAAAACCATTACTTTCGTTTTGCTTATATTTATTTTTATTCCTTTGATTTTCAGGTCATCATGCATAACATTAACCATCGCCTGCAACTTCTCTTCAGATGACGCTAATATGACTTGATCATCGGCGTAAAGAAGGCATTTGTCGATCAAATTGTTCATTTTCAATCCATAAGTACTCTATTTCAAATCTTTTAAACAATCGTCTATGTATAAGTTAAACTACCAATTTAAATGTCCTCGTGTGTATTTAAAGAGCTTTCGTGTGCGTTCGTGATGTTTGGACGTAAGCCTCGATCACACAGAAATTTTATTAAGTAATTCGGGCAACGATATTGGCAACAATGCAATCAAACCCATTTAAATGTCCATACATAAATTATTTGATCTTTCGCCGGGTTTTGCCTCTGTGTGTATTTAATTTGTGACACAGCTAAATGGATAAAACAGTGCATACAAGACTGGTAAATTAAAAATTACAGCAAGCAATGTTAATGTTAAAGAAAGAAATTTTAGAAAATATTGGTTAATAACTTTTAAAAACAGAGAATTGAGGTGAAATTTATTATTTACTGTCTTTTTTTGTCTGAGATGTGGGCATAGTTCGAATATTATGAGTTCCATAAAAAAAATAATGTTTTTGGCGTCAGTATTTAATTTGAAGTAATAACAAAAGAAAAAATTAATTCTTTGTGGGTCGTGGCAAAATAGTTTTTAGCAAATCCAGTAACGAAAAACGCTTAAAACCGCTAAATAATGCGACCATGTGTTTCTCCTCCTATCGTTTTTACTGACACTACAAAATGCATGCTCATTTTGTTTATGTTATGATTTAATGCATAAATGATTTTGGCCCACTCACACGATGCAGTGTCTTTTGTTCTCGACAGTCTTTCAGAATGTCTCGAAGAATCAGTCAGTTGTTAATTCGTAGTCGATTAAAGTTTGCCGACGATAAAAATTTGTATAGGTAATGACCCCAAACCGGTCAATGGGTAAATAGGAGCATTAACAGTAAAAAAATATGTCGGATCGGTAGCACGAAAATAACACAATCAACCCAGATGGAACGCGATGTGTATCGAATTTAATTGCTTCGTAGAAGAAAAATTGCGGACTTCCACTTTTTTTTACATTAACATTTTAATCTTTAATTTATATTAGAGGTTCATCAACACCCGTTATATCTATCGCTTCAGGAAGAATAATGTATTTTAGTTTGCGTAATTAAAACGTAGAAGAATTACGATAAACGTAATATAGTTTTTAAAATTTTAAGTTCCATTTTTCTTTCTTCACATTAAATTGGGTGTCGAAAAGTTTGGATTTTGGATCACTCCATTTGGCAAGTAACCAAAAGAGGAAAGAGACCACAAAATATAAAATCACCATTAAGAACAACGAATGGTAGGTGGGCTAGATCCGATCAAGAAAAAGCGGACGCATTCTCTTTATGCTTACAAAATGTTTTCACTCCACATGAAGTGGTTAATAAAAGTAGAATTTATTATATTGGAATAAACATTGTTTTGTTACATGATCGAGAGTTTCAATCGCCGAACCCACAGAGAAACTAAAAGTCTTAACAATATTAAGGAAGAAATAAAATATCTTAAGAAGAAAAAAGCTCCAGAATACGACTTGGTAAATGGTAGAATATTATCAGAATTACCTGACAAGGCGATACAAATCATTCAATTATTTTCAACGGAATCATTAGAATAAAATACTGGCCTTGCCAATTCAAATTTTCTCAAATTATACTAATCCCAAAAGTTGGAAAAACCCTAACGAAACCAGCTCATACCGTCCTATCAGCCTACTCTCCCAATTATCAAAATTTTTCAAAAAACTTCTCCTTAAAAGACTGAGATCTACAAATAGCTTAGAAGTAATACCTTTCCAGTCATCAATTCATACATGCTCGTCGGTTGTTGGTACTCTTGACCTGTCCTTTCTTCAAAACAATGTCAATCTGATCGAAATACGTTCGCCGAAGTCGATCTGTACCGACTCACCCTTTCACACTCGTCTTATAAATCTGTTTCGTCATTATTCTTTCATCCATCCTCTCTACGTGTTCAAATCATCTAAGCATTCCTTTATTTATCTTTGTAACCACATTAGCACACGAAGAAGAAGATTAGCCCTCCATATAGATCTTCAAGTTCTTTGTTAGTACGAATTCTGTATTATCTTGTCGATGGATAGTATTGGGACATATATTTTCCTGAGTATTCGTCTTTCAATGACTCGGAGCTGTTCTTCATTTGCTCCATGCTTCACTACAGGTAAAACTTACACTGGTGCCATTATATTTCCAAATATATAAACAGTATACAGGGAAAAGCAAAAAATAGGAATTTTAATCGACAGTAAACTTCTCTTGTTTTTAAAATTGTTAAAAAAGGCTATTTAAAACTATTGCTTAAATAATAAAAAATGTCATGGTGTCTAAATAAACTCCTGGACAAAATTTATGCAACAATATGAAATTATCCAAAATATTAATTTTACACGGACTGGTTTAACATCAAAAAAGGTGTGAGACAGGGATGTGTGGCTTCGCCATGGCTGTTTAACCTATACATAGACGATTGTTTAAAAGATTTGAAAGAGAGTGCGTATGGATTGAAAATGAATGATTTGATCGTCAAATGCCTTCTTTACGCCGATGATCAAGTCATATTAGCGTTATCTGAAAAGGAGTTGCAGACGATGGTTAATGTTATGCATAATGCCCTGAAAATCAAAGTGATGAAAATAAATGTGAGCAAAACGAAAGTAATGGTTTTAAAAGAGAAGAAAGCATGACAAACTGTAGAGTTCTGATTAGGAGAGAAAGAGTGGAACAAGTAAATGGGTTTGTATACTTGGGTTCAAGTTTACGAGAGATGGAAAGTATGACAGTGACATTGAGTGAAGGGTGTTGGCAGGAAAACAAATGAATGAGGCACTGTACAGCATTATAAACAACCAGAAAGTGTCAAAGTGAAGAATTGTGAGATAAGAGAACGCTGTTTTGTAAACGAAGATGTGGTTACAAAGAATGACGAAACACATTTTAAGGCGAGTGTAAATGGGCGGAAGTCGGTAGAGGTCGACCTTGGCGAACATATCTCGATCAAATCAACATTGTTTTAAAGAAAGGCCATGTCAAGAGTACCAACAACCGTCGAGCATGTATGAGAGCACTGATGAAAGAAGATGCAAAAGATGTGTGTAAGAACCGTAGCAAATGGAAGAAAGTGGTCTCTGCCTACCCGTACGGGAAAAGACGTGACTATATGTATGTAATGTATGTATGTCTGTTTTTGAAGTTTATCGAGTATTTGAACAGTAGGCTATACATATTTTGTCTCGTTTTTTGACGTGATAACGTCTTATAAATCGATTAGTGCCGGCTGCATGCACGAAAAAGCATGACTCATTGTCACGTTCCGCCTGAGCCGAGCGTGCAAGCGAGAGCGCACGAGCAGCCTAAGCGTTCGGCTTGTGACGCATCTATCTTTCTTCCACTCCATCGGCCGATGCGTCCGAGTAGAAGAGGGACACATAACCTACACGTGAACTAACTCGACGAGCAAGCACTGAAGATGACCTTCTAGCATGAAAGCGCTCTGCGAAAAAAAAAAAGATATTTGTTAAATAGTAAGTAATAATTTTATTGTTAACGTCGATATACTTTCGGTGAAATAAATAACAAGCCCGAGTTAGAATTAATCACATTCTAGAGCAAAATTTTATGAAAATTAATCGCTCACGTTATTAAATCTCCATTATTATTTGTTTATTTTTTAAGTGATGGAATTTACACGGGTTTACTCAGCGTGATACACTTAAGTGTTTTACGTGTAATTTTATGCATTTTTTATGCGGAAGTGACTACAACACCGAATGCACGGGCATTATCTTATCTCAATCGAACTTATAATTCTCTGGTAATCATCACTTGTGAATTTCGTTCCCTTTTCAGTAATACTTTTCATTTCTCTCGTATTTTGTAGCTTAATAAATTAAATTAATGTACGTTGATTGGTGGATTAGTTGATCATTGACAGGATGATGTTAGATAGGTTAGGTTAGGTTAGGTTAGGTTAGGTTTGCATGTCTCATTGCTGTCGCTTCTCGATGATTTCGGGCATTGTAATTTTGGTTTCTTTACGTTCAGCTAATTTAATCATTTCATGACTTCTTTGTACAAATGAATTATTTCAAAATTACGACAGGATATCTAAGAAGGGAATTTACCTGAATAACTCGTATGTACATCATAAAATTAATTTATAAGAAGGCCAGTCACAAAGTGGTACATAATTAATCGAATTTAAATAAATATGGCAACAATCGTTACATGTTATTTGTGAGATCTGTCGTTTTATAAAATTTTATTAAAGTTGGATTGTAAGACAAGTGTTTTTTCTTTTTTGCCGTGCGGACCTCGCAGTGGCTGCACTTGCAGTCTTGGTGCTTTTTTTTCTTTCCCGTGCAGATTTCGAAGGGACAGCATGTGAAGTTTGGCTACGTCTTTTTATATTTTTAGGAAGCATAGTAATGCATTGATTTCTTTGTGAAACTGCTTTTGGAAGTATTATTTTTTTTTATTGAAATAAATTTCAATATAACTGTGTATTAAATTAAATTATTTCTGCTTTCTGAAAGTTGTCAGAGCAAATTTAGACGATTAAAATCGTTTTTTTTGTTATTTTGAATGCCCGAGACGCCATAAAGGTCTCAAGATTTGAAATTAATTGTCTTAATTCATTGAGAAGATCCTATTTTTGAAAGGATATATTTTATGCATAAATAATTTTTGTTGCACATCCTTCTTCGCAAAGAAACTTCAATTCGGTTGGAATCTGCATAGAAGTACGAGTATAAAAGTATTCATTTAAAAAATTGGTCAATATAAATTATAAGTTTAATAAAAGCTTTATGTAACTACATAATTTTTATTACATAAAAATCATTTTTTTAAATTAAAATCCAAATACAGCACTGGAATAAGAAAAAATCACTTAAACACAACTACGCGCACCAAAACAACGAATGAGATTGCATATTGAGTCAATAAAAAATAAACAAATTTAACCAGCAACCAATGTAATTGGATATCACTCGTCCATGTGAACTATTGAAATCGGAAGATTAGTGCAGTGTCAACAAATAGAAAACAACGCACGTTCGATTGAGCCAATCGAAAACATAACATTTATAAGTGATAAAAAGCTATATACGTACCAGCCAGAATAAAGCGAATAAAACATTTCTGCGGTATCAGTATAATAAGTGCGCTAAAAATCCACTCGCTTAGGAATAACAACTTGCAACGTATTACTTTTTGTGCTCGGTTATTTGTGAATGTGGTCTTCTTCTTCTTCTTTTAATAGGACCTGGTCTTGTTTAGTCCATTGCGATATAAGCCTCCTTTGGAGTTCTTCCTCTGACGCTGAGCTCCAGCTTTCGTTCTATCTCTTGGGTGGTCTGCCTACCGTTCTTCGCGAGTTTGGTTTTTGCGACATGGCAAACTTTGCCTATCTTTCATCTGACATCCTTTCCACATGGTCTTTCCAGCACCTCTTGCGTGTTCTTACCACATCCTATATTTTTAGTTCTTCTCTGATATCCCGGCTTCTTATTCTATCCCTGACAATAACACCCTTGTTGGTTTTTAGTATTTTTATTTCGGTCGTTCTCATTATTCTTTTCGTTGTTGATGTTTCAGCTCTGGTTTCTGTGGCGTACGTTAAAATAAATCCTTAGCTAGCTTTTTGTACTCATTTTATTTTGCCATATGATATTTCTCAGGTATCCGGTGGTATTTTTGTGAATATATAAGTGTATTAATAATACTAACATAATATAAAAACAATTAGTGCGATTTCAACTGTAAGTAAGCAGACTAGCTTGTTGTGTTCTCTCACTTTTCTGTGGCATCCTAGTACCAGTTAAGAAGTTTCGTACGTTTAGTCACTACCACAAAGAGAAACGGACTAAATTGTATTTGACTTCTTGGCAGGTGTCTTGTCGTGTGCAGGTAACTATATCTATCGTGAGCCAAAACGAACTTACTAGTGGAAATGCTGAATTACTACAACTGATATTACGGTTAAAGGTTAACGCCGAACAATCCATGATGTTTATTTATTATTATTATTAGAGAACGATCGCTGTAGCTAATGGGTTCGATATTGAATTAACACTTTGACTGCCGCGCACAGTCTTCTACAGAAAATTCTAAAAATAAATGATGTGACTCAAATAACCCATGTGAGAGTTTTTGTTGTTTTTTTTTTTGGAAACCGTATATATCGTGACTATAAGTATAGAATGCAATTTATTATTTCTAAGCGACTACATTTTTGGCGCACTATTACTGATACCGCAGAAATAATTTATGCTTGGCAGCGATGCTTTATTCTGATTAGAATTAAAGTTTACATGGACAAGTGATATCCAATTACAGGTTTTTTTGGTTAAATTAGTTTACTTCCTAGTGGCTCAATATCCAATCTTATTTGTTGTTCTGGTACGCGTCGTTGTGTTAAAATGATTTTTTTTCCTATATCCTAGCTCGACGTCGGTTTTGTGCTCACTTCAACATTCGGCGCATAGTAGATGCTTGTTAAATCTTGGGTGCAACGATTTCGAGAAACAGGAAGTGCGGCAAACAAACAATACCTTAGTAGCCAGAAAACTGTAAGAACACCAAACAATATTGCAAGAGTACTCCGGGCAGTGGCTCAACAGCCAAGGCGTTCCCTTCGGAAACACGCGCAAGCGTTAAATCTCTCCCGTGCCAGTTTACACCGTATTTTAAAGCAAGATTTAAAATTTCATCCATTTGCCTGGTTATAATGCTGGGATATGACTTCAACAGGATGGCGCTACACCCCATGCCGCAGCAATATATATGCAGACCGTTCAAGAGTTGTTTCCAGGCACGCTTATTTCGTTGACAGGTGACATTACTTTTCCACCACGTTCACCGCATCTCACACCTCTGGATTTTTTTTTGTGGGGATACCTAAAGTATCCAAACATCCAAAAATTAAAGGATCGCATTCGCCAAGAAATACCGAAAATACCCTTGAATCAAGTCCCTCCATCTCGATTTTGGGAGTCAAGGTGTCTAATATGTCTTGGCATGACCATGTTGCTAAAATTGCATAGTCAGAGGCTAGGTTTTCTGTGAAAAACTAGAATCTTTTTTACTCCTGATCAACTGTTGACGACGTACAAGGTCCAAATCCAACCTCTACTGGAGTATTGCTCGCACATTTAGGGTTCAGCACCAAGGCATTCTCTTTGTCTTCTAGATTCCATTTAGAAAAGTGCCATTCGGTTGATGAACAGCTCAAATTTCACAGATACCTTTCACCCACTAGAACATAGAAGAAGAGTTGCAGACCAGACATCACTCTACAGATATTTCCATGGCAGATGCTCCAGAGAAATAAAAACTCTTGTACCATCTCTAGCCACATTCGGCCGAAGAACTCGGCACGCTGATCAGTCTCACCCATTTACTCTCGAGATTGACACTACAAGGACCAATCTTTATCAAGAATCCTTCTTTTACAGGGCTGCTACAGAATGGAACAAGCTTCCAAACTCAGAGAACTATGACCTACAACTTTTTAAAAAGCGGGTCCACAATCATCTCCTTTCTATAATCCTTCCCCCTTCTAATAGTCGCAGTGCGGGCCGTCCGCAGCCCGCACGGTAGGTCTACCCTTTTTGCGACTATTTTCAGTAAAAAAAAATATATCAGTGGTCTGGATGCGACCTGAGAGGTCCACACGACTAACTTCCCAGTGAAAAGAATGAAAAAATACCATATGTCTTGTTGTTATAATTATTATTATTAAGATTATTATAAAAAACGATTTCAAATTGTTTATAACAAATTATCTCTGTCATTAACAATATTCTGTTCATGTCAACCGAATTCTTTCAAACTTTTTTTTATCATTTCATAAGCGGGAGCTATTTTCAATTTTTTTTTATTAATATGATCAATAATCATTTGTTAGTAACAATATTCAATTGTTTTAAACAATGCCTTTTTTTATTTTATATTTGTTTTTATTTCAGCCATCTTAATGTTTTGTTCAAAAAATGAAATCCGCATAAATTGTTTGTATTTTGGAGATAATAAAAGCAGTTCAGCATTTCATTCCTTGAGTATTATTTATTTAAAAACTGAAATACCCACTGAGACACCCTTTATATATTGACCCATTTTTAAATGAATACGTATATACTTCTTAGCAGATTTCATCCGAGTTAAATTTTCTTCTGAGAGTGGGGAAGAATTGGAGAAGAAGGAGGATGTGCAACAAAAGTTAGGTATTTTTATGCTTCATTTTTTGTGTTTGAGATATCGTTCCTTAAATAGAAGACATAATTTAAAAAAATAATTATTTCACGTAATAAATACCTCAGTAGAGTAGATTAATTTCATCGAAAAGGTAAATTCGTTGTTTATCTTGATTTGTTACGTCACTTAAGATATTGTTACGAAACTTACTTTTTTCTTGGGTTCGGCCATTTTAAACTCTCGATACAGATAACAAAACAATTTCTTATCCCAATACTTTTACACAATAAATTTTACTTTTACAAATCACATAGATATTCAACTAATTACAACTTTTACAACTATTTTAATTTTATAGCTCCTAAACACTTTTAAAAACTTTGTCTTTTTTACGACCGCTGTCTTTTTTATATTTCTAAATCATAATTCCAGAATCGATAACACCGCGTCCGACGAGATCAAAATCCTGAGAGGCGTTCGTCAAGGATGCATTTTATCACCACTGTTATTTAATTTGTATTCCGACAGGATATTTCAAGAGGCGTTGGATGAATGTGACGAGGGGATATCTGTCAATGGGATTAATATCAACAATCTGAGGTATGCGGATGACACGGTTCTTGTTGCCGACTCACTGAAAGGACTGCAGGAGCTGGTAAGCCGCGTGACGGCTGCAAGCTCAGAGGCCGGACTTAGCCTGAACGTGAGAAAGACAAAGTGGCTAGCAGTTAGCAAATCAAACAACGTGGACGGACACCTGACAATTAACGGTCAACGAATTGAGCGAGTAGAAACTTTTAAATATCTTGGGTGTCAACTAAATGAGAAGTGGGACAGCATGCAGGAGATTCGTGCCAGAATAGAACAAGCTCGTGCTTCGTTCCTGAAAATGCGTAAAGTACTTTGCAGCAGAAATTTAAGCTTGCCTCTGCGCGTCCGAGTGCTTCGCTGTTACGTGTTTAGCATACTGTTTTATGGAATGGAAGCTTGGACTTTGACAGATGCGATGTGCAAAAAATTGGACGCCTTTGAAATGTGGACGTACAGAAGGCTATTAAGAATCTCCTGGGTAGAAAGAGTGCGTAACACCGAGGTACTTCAACGCCTCGACAAGCAGCTGGAAGTTCTGTTTACACTAAAAAAGCGCAAACTGGAGTATTTTGGTCACATCTTAAGAAATGACAAGTATCAACTTTTAAAGCTTATTATAGAAGGGAAGATCGAAGGACGAAGAAGCCCGGGTAGAAAAAACATATCCTGGCTAAAAAACTTAAGACAATGGTATGGAGTGAGCACTACCACATTGTTCCGCCGAGCTGTAGACAAGGTTCAGATAGCGCTGATGATTGCCAACGTCCGAGGAGGACAGGGCACCTAAAGAAGAAGAAGATAATTCCAGACCATTCCACCTTTTTCTCGAGAGTCCGAAACAATTCTTCTACCTTCGTGACGCGGTGTTCGAGAGTTTGCTAGACTGAGGCGGCGGCCGACAAAGCGCTCATTAATATGCACCCTAACTGTGGTCGACTCTTGGACGCCGACAAATAAACAGGGCTGAGTTGTAACAATATTGTTAAAAAAGAATGCTAAAAGTTTCGTTGGTGTTTTCCTAAATAAAGAAAGATGTATTTTAATTTAACATACCGGTAATAAAAACGGCTTTGTGACGTATTGTTTGCTATTATCGGCAAAGAATATTTTGAGTTGTTCGTTACATCCACTTTAAGTCCGGTCCTGGCTAAATTCTTTGAGGTGCCGAATTTGTTAAACAGATAATATTATCTCTGACTTTAATTATAAGTGCAGGCAATTGTTTATTTTTTTTTATTATTTACGCTTTTTAACAAGCAATTTATCCATTAGTACATTAATTGATTGGAAAATAGTTTTTGTTATTTTTAACTTAATTGAAGGATGGTTTCGTTGCTAGTCCGCCAAAACCACCGAATCATTCTCTCTTCATTTAAATCAAAAATTACCAGTGAAAGTAAGTGATAGGAAACAGCGCGAGACGGCTCACAAAATATAATAACCTTTTTTTACTGTATTTATAGCAACTGGAGAGCAACTCGGTGATCATTCCGGGATACTGAGTGAAACAAAAAACCACCAAATTCTCGGGATGGTTCCTGACTTGCTAGCCACAAAAATACACGTAGAAAAGTCGTTCAAAGTCCCCTTTCCGAAGAGAGACGAATGGATGAGGGGACATATCCTCTTCCCAGAGACTGAATACGTAATGTACACAGACGGCTGAAAAACCCCAGATGGAGTTTTCAGCAGGAAATCAAAGATTTAAATATCTACCAGTCTTGGCAGGTATGCCACAATCTTTCTGGCTGAAATATTCGCTATCGAATTGTGTGCAAGAGAGTTGACCAACAGACCTCTAGCAAACAAAAACATAAATATAATATCAGACAGCCAGGCCGCTTTAAAAGCACTGAGCTCCAACAAGATAAATTCTAAACTTGTATGGAATTGCATCGAATCCTTAGAGTACCTTGATGCAAACAACAGGGTGACCCTACTGTGGGTACCTGGGCACCAGGGGGTGGAAGGAAACGAAAAAGCCGACACCCTTGCAAAACAGGGGGCCGAACCTGCGTTCACTGGACCAGAACCGGTTTTTGGAGTCACCACAAGTGCCGCCAAAAGAATTATTTCGGACTGGGCGGAGAGGAAAATACTCACGTACTGGTCCGACTTACCAGGGCTAACCCACTCGAAGGCGTTTTTACCGTTACAACCCTCGAGAAACACAACTAAGCAGATCCTAGAATGGAGCAGAAATGACCTGCGTATTCTAACAGGACTGCTTACGGGACACTGTCGTCTGAGATACCACCTCAGAAAGATAGATCTGAACCAACAAACGGACTGTCGGTTCTGCTGCGTGGAAGACGAAACTGCTGAACATATACTATGTTCATGCCCCGGCCTGGGAAGAATAAGGTTCAACATATTTGGTTACACTAACCTAGAACCTACCGATTTTAAAAAAATCTCACCCTATACAACCATGAACTTCGTAAGAAGGGCCGGATTGTGCGGTGAACTGTAGCCTCTAGGGGTGAGCCACAATAGACCTACTAAGGGTCGCGGTGTAGGGGCGACCACGCCCCACTCACATGAAACCTAACCTAACCTAACCTACTGTATTTTTAAAACGCCAATTTTTATATTAGTATATTTTCTTTTAAACATTTAGCAAATAGTTAAGGATGTTTTATGTCTTGAAGGGTTAGCGTCCAGTCACTCATGCCCTAATTTTGTGTTTCCTCTCTACAGATCTCCAGAAGCCTTTGTCTTTAGTATGTGGAATTCAGAACCACTACCCATTAGGTGCTTTGCTAGTATATTAGAATGAATATCTAATCTTTTTATGAAGCCTCTCATTGAGTGTATAATTGTTATCGCCTTTTTTGTTGTGCTTTCCTCTTGTCGTTCCTTTTGGACACTATTCGGATCGTCTTTGGACATTTCTATGATTTGACTTTCCGATTTTCGGATTTGTGTAATTACCATATGGGATATTCGGATTGCTTTTGCCTGAGACCGACTTTTGGATTGACTACAACATTTTCCAACAATTTTTCGTTCTGGTACTCCGTTGAGAAACTTCCCATGAGGAAATTTTAACGGTTCAAAAGAAGAAGTTTTTTTTGTGAGGATAATGGACGTTCATTTTTCCACCAAGTGTACTGACATATCGTAGTAAATAATTTCACCTGTTCTCTAGTGTATCTGAGAACATTGTGAAATCAAGTATTCACAACCCTGAAAAGCAATTGTTATTTTTCAGCATTAACTGCTGTATTTTAAATAAAATAAACGACTTCTTCCCAAAGAAGAAGAGTTCGTTACAGTGGCTATAGTCCAGTCAGTAGCGGTATTTAGGTCTGAATTCTTTCAAATAGTACCGATTTTGATGAAAATTTGTAGCTCATTTTACCCTCCTTATTAAATGTTATATTGTGCCGAGGTGTGCTTTTTCCTTGGGCGTGAATGCCACCCCTTCTCGGGGGTGGAAATTTTAAGTTTAAAAGTAATCCAATAGATCGATTCAGGGATCAATTCTAAGCATAAAATCTCGTATGATATTTTTTTTGGTGAGTTAATAGTTTTTGAGTCGATTTTCGACCTAAAAAATGCATGTTTTTGAACTATTTTTCAAAAATAACTCGAAAACTGTACGTAAGTTAAACAACTTCTTGTTTTGGGTGAGCAGAGACCACTTCTGTCCATTTGCTACGGTTATTTCACTCGTCTTTCGCTTCTTCCACTTTCATCAGCGCTTTTATTTATGCTTGTCGGTTGTTGGCAACCGGCTCGACAAATTTATATAAAAAAAACGATGGGTTGAACGCTACTGACCCAAATCATATATCACACCTCGGCATTAAAATAAATAAATGGAGAGCCAATAACAACAATCAGATATGCTGATGATACAGTGATTTTAGCAAACACAATCGAGGGACTACAGTTGCTTACAAACAAAATCGGTGACGTGGCAGAGACACAAGGTCTAAAAATCAATATAGGAAAGACCAAATTTATGATATTCAGCAAGCAACCCCACAATGACACCACCCTGGAACTTAATGGAAGCCAAATCAAACGTGTCTCCAAGTTCAAATACCTTGGTAATATTATTACAGAGGATCTAAACCCGAACTGCAGAAGATAAAGTGCCGAATAGAGATTGCTCGGGCAACTTTTAATAATATGAGATCCTTTCTTTGCAAAAAAAACCTGAATCTGAAGTTAAGACAATGCATGGTTGAATGCAATGTATGGTCGGTATTGCTGTACGGAGTAGAGACGTGGACTCTGAAGGTCAGGACGATAAACCAACTGGAGGCATTCGAAATGTGGCTACACAGAAGAATGCTTCGTTTTCCGTGGATACAACATGTTACAAACGGGAATGTAATACGAAGAGCAAACATCGAAAGGCAACTCTTGACTACCGTAAAATGACGAAAGACATCATATCTTGGATATATTTTGAGAGGTGATAAATATTTTTTTTTTATGAAAATAGTCGCACTGCGACTATTAGAAGGGAAAGGGATTATAGAAAGTAGATTATTGTGGACACGCTTTTTAAAAAGTTGCAGGTCATAGTTCTCTGGAAAAACTGATTTTGGAAGCTTATTCCATTCCGTAGCAGCCCTGTAAAAAAAGGATTCTTGATGAAGATTGGTCCTTGTAGTGTCAATCTTGAGAGTAAATGGGTGAGACTGATCAGCGTGCCGAGTTCTTCGGCCGAATGTAGCCAATGGTGGTACAAGAGTTTTTATTTCTCTGGAGCATCTGCCATGGAAATATCTGTAGAGCAATGGCTGGTCTGCAACTCTTCTTCTATGTTCTAGAGGGTGAAGGGTATCTGTGAGAGTTGAGCTGTTTATCAAGCGAATGGCTCTTTTCTGAATGGAATCCTGAAGACGAAGAGAATGCCTTGGTGCTAAACCCCAAATGTGCGAGCAATACTCCAGTAGAGGTCGGATTTGAGCCTTGTACGTCGTCAACAGTTGATCAGAAGTAAAAAACTTTCTGGCTTTCCACAGAAAACCTAGCCTATGGCTTGCCAACTTTGCGATGTTAGCAACATGGTCATGCCAAGACATATTATTGCACACTGTGACTCCCAAAATCGAGATGGAGGGACTTGGTTCAAGGGTATTTCCGGACATTGTGATGGGATGATTTGATGAATTCACTTTCTTGGAAAACGTGGCACTTTGTGTTTTTTTGGGCGTTAAACTGAACAAAATTGTTGGTTCCCCACTCGACGATTGCTTTAAGATCTCTGTTGATGGAATCAACCTGTTCCTGCCTGAGTCTATTTGTATCATTCACCGAAAGTGATCGATAGGATGTGAAAGTTGAGACAAGTGTGCTATCGTCTGCGAAACTGTAAATGGGGTTCGTGGTGGTTTTCAAGAGGTCGTTGATGTGTAAAAGAAATAAGGTGGGGGACAGGATGGAACCCTGGAGGACCCCGGCATTGGTTTTAAACGCATCAGAAGAAATACCGTCAACTTCCACATGTAAGGAGCGATCTTGCATGAAGCTCAAGAGCCATTGGCGCAGTTTGGTTGGGAGACCGTAGGCAGATAATTTACTTAACAATACCTGGTGCCAAACGCGGTCAAAGGCTTTAGATATATCCAAGGCTATTGCAGGGATTCACCAAACTTTTCAATAGTGTTTGTCCAGAGCTGAGTGACATAAGCCAGCAAATCTCCAGTAGACCGAAGTTGTCGAAATCCATATTGTCTGTCATGGATTATCTCAAATTTCTCCAGATATTTGATAAGTTCTGTGTTATATCGTCTTATTACAGCTCATACTAAAGGGCAAGATTAAGGGGCGCCGTGGAACTGGAAGAAAGCAACATTCGTGGCTCAGAAATATTCGGGATTGGACCGGCATGAGAAGGGCTGGTGAACTTTTCCGCTTGGCGGAGGACCGTACAGCTTTTTCCATGGCGATCGCCAACGTCAGGGAGAACGGGCATGGCACATGAAAGAAGAAGAACCAAATCCCCACTAACCTTTTAAGATTAAAAATGTCGTTGTCGTCGTAAAAAAAAAGAAAAACAACATTATTCGTAATGATAATTTCGTTTGTCGTACCACGACCCGCGACCTCGCGTCACAATAAAAATTGAAGCATCGCAAGTTATTTACATGTCGAAGAAGGAAAGTTACCTTAAAATTTAAGGTCCGCCAAAAGAAAGTTCAACTAGGTGTGTGAGAAAATATATGAAACTTTAAAAAAAATGTACAAAAGTTAACGGTAATGTTCTTGCACACACACACACACACACACTTACACACGTTTAATGGGATAATGCGTTTTATAGCACTTTCTATTCAAATTAACTAAGACATGAAATATTGAATGTGTGTATGCTCACTTGCCTTTTATCCAATTACCGAGATGCATTTGAATTAGTTAAGTTTATATTACACGGGCATTCGATATTACAATCATCAAAAATGTCGAAGATACACAACCAGTGGCGTTGCCAGAGGGGGGGGTATCGGGATCTATTCCTCCCGAAATATAAAAAAAAATATTATTACGTTTAAAGTTACATTAAGACCTATAATTAAAATAATAATAAAATAATCAGGAAGATCTGCAGGACATCCTTGACAGAGTTGTTTCAGAAGGTGCCACGGCTGGTCTTGACTTAAACAACAAAAAGACGAAAGTGTTAGTTATCAGCAAACACTTTTGAGATATTTCATTATCTTAGTTAAAACACTTAATTATTTCAACATTAGTAAAGGGTAGGCTATGATTTCCATTATTGAAGGTAATATTTTATTATTTTTTCATAAGTTATTAATTCTGAAAAGTAACCAATAGCATGAAAGGATTATTAATTGTGGATATCATTAAAAACGTTGACTAGATATTTTGTATTAATTTAATTAGATAAAACTTACAAACAAAATTACTAAATGTAATATTAAACAAATAAAGTTTTATAATAAGTGTTTAAAATGAGCACCATTTAGTCTCTAAACATTTATGAATACTTTTCATTAAGTTATGTCTTCTAATTCTGGAAATGTGGTGGGGTGTTAGAGAATTAAAAGCAATTAAGACTCTCTGCATCATATCTTCCTTTGTAACCCCAAATACCAAAATCTAAAGGAGCCAAGTCAGGTATAACCGGAAGTGCCACATTCAGGACAACATTATATTTGAACTCAGCGTCATCCAAAACCTACAGCTTCGTAATTTTAGATTTTTAACATAACTGTATCCGCCATTATATTTAATCAAAACTTTTCGCGCCACACCCTGTATATTAACTGACTATACAATATCAAAATATATAACAACTTATAAAAAAGAAACTTCAATTATAATAATGACGAATCATAAATACAGGGTATATACTTGAAGACTGCATTGCATCCAACAAATACGAGGTATTGTGGGCCTCAGTTGTATTGGATGAGGGATATTGTCAAAGTTATATTGCCAATTTGTTGTTCCACAATAATTAACACAGAACTTATCAAATATCTGGAGAAATTTGAGATAATCCATGACAGACAATATGGATTTCGACAACTTCGGTCTACTGGAGATTTGCTGGCTTATGTCACTCACCTCTGGACAAACACTATTGAAAAGTTTGGTGAACCCTGTGCAATAGCCTTGGATATATCTAACGCCTTTGACCGCGTTTGGCACCAGGCATTGTTAAGTAAATTATCTGCCTACGGTCTCCCAACCAAACAGCGCCAATGGCTCTTGAGCTATATGCAAGATCGCTCCTTACATGTGGCAGTTGACGGTATTTCTTCTGATGCGTTTAAAACTAATGCCGGGGTCCCCCAGGGTTCCATCCTGTCCCCCACCTTATTTCTTTTACACATCAACGACCTCTTGAAAACCACCACAAACCCCATTTACAGTTTCGCAGACGATAGCACACTTGTCTCAACTTTCACATCCTATCGATCACTTTCGGTGAATGATACAAATAGACTCAGGCAGGAACAGGTTGATTCCATCAATAGAGATCTTAAAGCAATCGTCGAGTGGGGAACCAACAATCTTGTTCAGTTCAACGCCCAAAAAACACAAAGTGCCACGTTTTCCAAGAAAGTGAATTCCTCAAATCATCCCATCACAATGTCCGGAAATACCCTTGAACCAAGTCCCTCCATCTCGATTCTGGGAGTCACGGTGTCCAATAATATGTCTTGGCATGACCATGTTGCTAACATCGCAAAGTCGGCAAGCCAGAGGCTAGGTTTTCTGTGGAAAGCTAGAAAGTTTTCTACTCCTGATCAACTGTTGACGACGTACAAGGCTCAAATCCGACCTCTACTGGAGTATTGCTCGCACATTTGGGGTTCAGCACCAAGGCATTCTCTTCGTCTTCTAGATTCCATTCAGAAAAGAGCCATTCGTTTGATAAACAGCTCAACTCTCACAGATACCCTTCACCCTCTAGAACATAGAAGAAGAGTTGCAGACCAGTCATTGCTCTACAGATATTTCCATGGCAGATGCTCCAGAGAAATAAAAACTCTTGTACCACCATTGGCCACTCGGCACTCTAAACAGTCTCACCCATTTACTCTCAAGATTGACACTACAAGGACCAATCTTCATCAAGAATCCTTCTTTTACAGGGCTGCTACGGAATGGAATAAGCTTCCAAAATCATCTTTTCCAGAGAACTATGACCTGCAACTTTTTAAAAAGCGTGTCCACAATCATTTCCTTTCTATAATCCCTTCCCCTTCTAATAGTCGCAGTGCGGGCCCGTCCGCGGCCCACACGATAGGTCTACCCTTTTTGCGACTATTTTCATAAAAAAAAAACTCTTATCATAAGAAGCTTGAATGGGGTAAAAAACAATTCTAGAATGCCTGGACAAGGGCGAAAATGAAGAATCACTACAGTCACTAGTTCATTATATGAACAATTATTTACTGTATTATCTTAAATATTGTTTCAATTTATTTTTCTTATTGGTAATAAAATAAAATTTAATATTACTACTGATTAATTTTTTTAACAAAATCAAATTTTTAGTTAACAATTTTTTATTACCCATTCTATTAACTTTAATTTTTTTGTTCCGAGCACAAGTATATTTTTATTTTTAGTTGATTGAAGCGGGAAGGAAAGTTTTTATTGTAACATCAATTCTTGAGATAAATAAAGACGTGAATAATTATACAACATAATCAAATTTGTAGTTATTTCTTTATTCTAACATTATCTGCTTTATCAATTAATAAATGTACTCATTATATTTTGGGGTACAGGAGAGATTTTCTTTTGTTACCACTCTCTCCCCAATTTTCGGTTAATTTTGGGAGGAAAAAGAACTGTAACAGGAGTGTGAAATTAAATCCTAGCGACCAAATTAAATTTTAGTTTACAATGGCCAGTCTCCTCTTTTAAGAATTAGCTATTCCAGGTGCACGGTACCATCGACGCAATGCTTGCCGCACACGTTATGCTGCCCTCGGAAAGCCAGCTGATTCTGAGTCTGCATTGACCAGTCAATAAGGCCGATGCGTCCCTTCAGTGCTGCTTTAGAACGGTGCTTAAAATATGAGAACTCTGCGAACTCTGCAAAAGTTATTAAAAATTGCTTCGTCCATTGTTGTAAATACACGAAGCGCGATTAATAATAATAATTCGTTTTAATAGCAGCAATTAAAAATTCCATCGATTACATTCTTCGTACACCGTTGAATTTCTATTACGCATAACAACTCTCAGAGGAATTGATCGGCGAAATTTTAGATCGACATGAAAAGAAATCCCATTCCATTATTATATTTTATATTTTTTATTAATTGCTGTAACGGTTCAATCTCAGCCTGTACCGAATATTTGAAACTAAATTTTTAATGTGATTTAGTTTGTTAAAGAGTATTATTGAAATAAATATTTCAAAAATATGGATAATGAATTAACAGAAACGGTGATGGATGATTGTGTGAAATCATCAATGAGCTCGTATGGAGAAATTGCAGTGATATATTATATATCAATGCAACAAGTTAGGGTTGCCACCTCTCCCGATTTGATCGGGAGACTCCCGAAATCGTACTATCTCTCTCCCGACTTCCGATATTAATTTTAAACTTCCGATTTTTGTAAAAAAAAGCTTTATAAGAAGCTCTAAAAAATACCAATTATCATTTTAAATTTAATGATAATAGTAATAATAACTAAGGTATTATTATCAAACACGTTGTGGATAATAAAAATGTTAACTGATGTTATTTTATCAAAAATTTTGACCTAAAATGATATAAATATTTAAATTTTGAGACCACTTACTTCCACTTCCGCTATGGTTCTTAAACACATATTTTGCTTCCTCTTCTTTCATCAGTGCTCTCATA
This sequence comes from Agelastica alni, assembly GCA_950111635.1. Taxonomy (NCBI): domain Eukaryota; kingdom Metazoa; phylum Arthropoda; class Insecta; order Coleoptera; family Chrysomelidae; genus Agelastica; species Agelastica alni. The sequence goes on from OX467716.1 coordinate 34,965,991, forward strand.
CATGCTCGTCGGTTGTTGGTACTCTTGACCTGGCCTTTCTTCAAAACAATGTAGATCTGATCGAGATATGTTCGCTGAGGTCGACCTCTACCGACTTGTCCATCCGCACTCGCCTTATAAATTTGTTTCGTCAATCTTCCTTCATCCATCATTTCTACGTGTCCAAATCATCTAAGCATTCCTTGATCTATCTTTGTAACCACATCTTCTTTTACACCACAGCGTTCCCGTTTCTTACTATTCTTCACTTTATCCAACCGAGTCACTCCGGTTATACTTTTCAGACTACTCATCTCCGCAGCATCAATCCTACTTAACATTCAAGTGTAGAAACCAACACTTCTCTATGCATAGCCAGACGTGCCTTTTTTTCACTTTCTAGCTGCTCATAAAGCTATACAGTGCCCCATTCATTTGTTTTCCTGCCAACACCCTTCGCTCACTGTCACTGTCATACTTTGCATCTCTCGTAAACTTTAAACTCAAGTGTACAAACTCATTTACTTGTTTTACTCTTTCTCCCTTAATCAGAACGTCACAGTTTGTCTTTTTCAAAAACCATTACTTTCGTTTTGCTTGCATTTATTTTCATCCCTTTGATTTTCAGGGCATCATGCATAACATTAACCATCGCCTGCAACTGCTCTTCAGATGACGCTAATACGACTTGATCATCGGCGTAAAGAAGGCATTTTACGATCAAATCATTCATTTTCAATCTATACGCACTCTCTTTCAAACCTGTTAAACAATCGTCTATGTATAAGATAAACAGCCATGGCGAAGCCACACATCCCTGTTTCACCCCTTTTTCGATGTTAAACCAATCCGTTTAAGCTCTATTTATACTGACACAAGCAGTGGAATCTTCGTAAAGTGATTTCAGTGCTCGTATTAAATTTACCCCATACATGGACAATGTCGACCACAGTTTACTCCTTATTACTCTGTCATGGGCCTTTTTCAAGTCTATAAAATCACATTCACGTAATTAAAGTTGTTAATATTAACTAAAAAAAAAATCGCACGAATTTGTATTAAAGAACTCAGAACAATTATATCTTCCGACTTCGTGACATTTTCAGGTGGCAGCCCTACAACAAGTGTTTGTTGCTATATGCATATAATTAATTTAAAACTATTTCATTTTCTTTTTAGTATAAAAAAAAAACAAGTGCACAGTATCAAAAATAGTACCGGCAGCGACTGAAAAGTAAAAAAATACATAAATACATTAAAAACTTATACGCCAATTATTCTATTTTTTTAAAAATACGAGTACCTTGATCAAAATTTATAAATAAAAAACTTCGTTCCTATCGAGTGTCCAATGACACCACACGGCTTGTTTTGTTTCCTTTTGATCAGCCAGTGTTTCGATCTAATCCTAGATCAGATCGGTGTGAACAAAATGGCTTGTGTGTTATTAAGTAATTCCTCGCAGGTAATTTCTCGTCGAGTATATGCAGCTAAAATACTAATTTACTCGAGTTCTCTGTAACTGGACCCCAACAATTCGTGGTATGGTGGAACGGTATTTATTACATGTCATTTATGGTACATATATAAATAAATAACACTAGATCTACTTTAATCTGCTGATGAAATTTAATAGTTAGGAAAAAAATATGCTTACAAAAGACTACAAAAATCACATATGTTTACTGATATAACAGCAGATAATTTTACCGAATGAATTACCTTAATATTGTCACGAAATTTTAAAAAATAATGATACGGCTTTATTTATACGCAATCATTTGTCGTGGTCATTATTTGTGTATAAAACATAATACCGATACGACTGATGGCTGTTTTTTTCTCTCAATACTTCCTGCACAATCGGTCAAGCACTCACCAACCGAGACCATTCCCAAGAAACCAAAAGACATTCCTTCTGACACTCGAAGTAGCGTCACATTGATTTATGGTCGACTGCATCTACAGGGTCGACATAAAAAGAAACTACTTTATAGCGAAATTGGTATACCACCTGATTAACAACATGAAACTGGATAAACCTAGTGCCATTTGTGCAATAAAATTACCGTTGAGGGCGCTGCTGGATGTACAAATAAATAAGAACGATTGTTAGTTATGTCAAAGGCAGAGTATGGTTTCATTTACAAGTTAACTTATCATTACAAGGTATAGTCAAAAAATTCTTAGCTACAAGTCAGAAGGTCTACTGCGCTTTTATAGACTTGGAAAAGGCCTATAACAGATTAGTGAGGAGTAAATTGTGGTCGACATTGTTTGTGTATGGGGTTAGCGGTAGTTTAATACGAAAGAGAGTGCGTATGAATTGAAAATAAATGATTTGATCGTCAAATGCCTTCTTTACGCCGATGATCAAGTCATATAAGCGTCATCTGAAGAGCAGTTGCAGGAGATGGTTAATGTTATGCATGATGCCCTGAAAATCAAAGGGATGGAAATAAATGTAAGCAAGACAAAAGTAATGGTTTCTGAAAGCATGATTAACTGTGAAGTTCTGATTAAGGAAGAAAGAGTGGAAAAAGTAAATGAGTTTTTATACTTCGGTTTACGAGAGACGAAAAGTATGACAGTGACATTGAGCAAAGGGTGTTGGCATAAAAACAAATAAATTGGGCACTGCATAGCTTTATGAACAGACGGATAGTGGCCAAAAAGGCACGTCTGGCTGTGCATAGAGGAGGCTAGGTTTTCTGTGGAAAGCCAGAAAGTTTTTTACTCCTGATCAACTGTTGACGACGTACAAGGCTCAAATCCGACCTCTACTGGAGTATTGCTCGCACATTTGGGGTTCAGCACCAAGGCATTCTCTTCGTCTTCTAGATTTCATTCAGAAAAGAGCCATTCGCTTGATAAACAGCTCAACTCTCACAGATACCCTTCACCCTCTAGAACATAGAAGAAGAGTTGCAGACCCGTCATTGCTCTACAGATATTTCCATGGCAGATGCTCCAGTAAAATAAAAACTCTTGTATCACCATTGGCCACATTCGGCCGAAGAACTCGGCACGCTGATCAGTCTCACCCATTTACTCTCAAGATAGACACTACAAGGACCAATCTTCATCAAGAATCTTTCTTTTACAGGGCTGCTACGGAATGGAATAAGCTTCCAAAATCAGTTTTTCCAGAGAACTATGACCTGCAACTTTTTAAAAAGCGTGTCCACAATCATTTCCTTTCTATAATCCCTTCCCCTTCTAATAGTCGCAGTGCGGGCCGTCCGCGGCCCACACGATAGGTCTACCCTTTTTGCGACTATTTTCATAAAAAAAAATGTATGGTAGTGAATGTTGAGTTTGACAGAAGAAGCATAAAAATAGGATTTATACTGTGGAGATAAGAAGTCTGAGAATTATAGCCTGAGTGACTTGGTTGGATAAAGTGAAGGATAGTCAGATAGTGGAACGGAAAAGATGTGGTTACAAAGATAGATAAAGAAATGTTTGGATGGTTTGGACACGTAGAAAGGAGATTGACGAAACAAATTTATAAGGCGAGTGTGGATGGACGGAAGTCTGTAGAGGTCGACTTCGGCGAACATATCTCAATCAGATGAACATTGTTTTGAAGAAAAGTACCTACCACCAACGAGCATGTACGAGAGCACTGATAAAACTAGAAGAAGGGAAAGATGTGTGTAAGAACCGTAGTAAGTAGAAGGAAGTGAAAAAGGCGTGACTATATGTATGTATGTATGTAAGATTTATTGAAGTTTGGTGAGTATATACTATATATTTTTTTGTTAACTTGTAACAACGTGTATTTGTTTTACAAACATGGTGAAGAAATGATCATTTTAACAGTGATGTTTGTGATTTGTTTTCTGAACGTTTTGCAAACTTCATCTCGGCAAGGTATTCACAAATTAAATTTGGGATTTTAAGAGACTTAGTCGCTAGCAAAGTCTGTAACTACAGAAGGAAATCTTAATTTTGTCGAGCAACGTTTTGTGCGTCTAAAAAGAAATATTAAGAACAAGCATAAGAAGAATTTAGAAAAGTCTGCAATTGAAACCATATAGGCCTACTTTACTTCAAGGCATAAATTAAGATGTTACAGACAGCTGTATGGGTTTCTGTAGTTGTACGCAATTCCAACTTCGAGTTTGGAAGGCTGTCATTTGTCAAACAAGTTAATAATTTATGTCTATCAAATAATGATTAATTTCTTCCGAATTATTGACGTTTATTTCGTTAAAAAATTGCAAAAAAATGTGTGAAATAGGTGAATAACAATGTGTAAAAAGTACGAGGAATTTTAAGTGTTTAATCGAGGTAAAAACTTGTTATACAAAATATTTTTGAAGGATTAATGCTGCGGAGAAATTATTGTTAGTAATAATCAAGCATTGTTTATAACAATTGAATATTGTTACTTACAAATAATTATTGATCATAATAATAAAAAAAAACAATAGCTCCCGCTTACGAAATGATAAGAAAAAGTTTGAAAGAAAACGGTTGACATTAACAGAATATTGTTAATGACCAAGATAATTTGTTATAAACATTTTGAAATCGTTTTTTATAATAATTTTAATAATAATAATAATTATTATAACAACAAAACAGATGGTATTTTGTCATTCTTTCCACTGGGAAGCTGGTCGTGTGGGACTTACTGATATATTTTTTTTACTGAAAGTAGTCGCAAAAAGGAGAGACCTATCGTACTGCGACTATTAGAAGGGGGAGGGATTATAGAAAGGAGATGTTTGTGGACCCGCTTTTTAAAAAGTTGTAGGTCATAGTTCTCTGGAAAAACTGATTTTGGAAGCTTGTTCCATTCTGTAGCAGCCCTGTAAAAGAAGAACTCTTGATGGAGATTAGTCCTTGTAGTGTCAAGCTTGAGAGTAAATGTGTGAGACTGATCAGCGTGCCGAGTTCTCGGCCGAATGTGGCCAATGGTGGTACAAGAGTTTTTATTTCTCTGGAGCATCTGCCATGGACGAAGAGAATGCCTTGGTAGAGGTCGGATTTGAGCCTTTTATGTCGTCAACAGTTGATCGGGAGTAAAAAACTTTCTAGCTTTTCACAGAAAACCTAACCTCTGGCTTGCTGACTTTGCGATGTTAGCAACATGGTCATGCCAAGACATATTATTAGATACAGTGACTCCCAAAATCGAGATGAAGGGACTTGATTCAAGGGTATTTCCGGACATTGTGATGGAATGATTTGAGAATTTCACTTTCTTGGAAAACGTGGCGCTTTGTGTTTTCTGGGCGTTGAACTGAACAAGATTGTTGGTTCCCCACTCGACGATTGCTTCAAGATCTCTATTGATGGAGTCAACCTGTTCCTGCCTGAGTCTATTTGTATCATTCACCGAAAGTGACCGGTAGGATGTGAAAGTTTACCTTTTGTATTTTTTTTGGACCTTTTAAATAAAATTATCTAAAAATATCTAAATTAATTTTACTCAAACTGAAATACCATTGAGCACCAAGTAAATGTGTTACTGAAAATAAAATATCCATTTGCTGGTTCCAGTAATTGAAATGATTTTGTGCATGAATGCAGCCTATTGGAGATTTCTGCTCGTGAAATAAGACTGAAGAAAAAACATAGTTTCTATGGCCAGTTGCAGTTGGAAATGGACTTGTTGAACTTAACAGGACTGTGATTGCAATTATTACAATCACTTTTATTTATTTTAAATACATGATGCATGTTATTTGCGAAAATAAAGAAAGTTTTATGTGATTTGAAGTTTTATTAAAAACGTCTATAACTGGTAATATACGTACGAAAGTAATATGAAATATATTAAATTTGAAAGTTGATAGATTTATGTTAGATTCATATAATAATTTAAAAATATTATAAATATGTATTTAATTATGAATGCTGCATTAGAGTGTACAAATGTTGTCATGAATAAAAATCAGAAAGCGATGTATATTTGCTTGGAATTTTTATCTCTTTCCAAGAAATTAAATAAAAATGAACCGTCGAAAAGTTCAAATTAAAAAACCAACACTGAGGTACAAAATTTGTATTATACTACACCATAAATATAAATATTACATTAATAAAAAAAAACTTACAATTCATAATTATTATTCTATGTCTGATTCATCTGAAGTACAATTTTGATTATTTATGTCGGTAGATTGATTAAAATCTTCCGTCATTTCGATAATGTCTTGTACTGTCAAAGGTGTTTGATCCCCAATAAATCCTGTTGGTTTTAAATAATCCTCTAAATGCCAACCGCATTTTTCGGGCTGGAGTTTGATACATGTAGACTCAGTTGCATTAGGCCACATAGAATTAACAAAAATTGTTCTCAAAAGCTACAGCTCTGTGTCTTCGTCTATCGCACGAGATATTTGTCTCGGACCTCTTTGTTGCACGTTCACGGACGCATTACAATTTTATTTTTTTAAATTCGACAACCATCATTCAGGACAGACTTTCTGCGGGCAACTCCGCATTGTGTTCGCAATAAAAGAGCGCTTATTTTTATATTTAATTTATAGATTAAACATCATCATCATCATCATCGTCAACCCATACGCGTCCACTGCTGGACATAGGTCTCCCTCAGTCTTTTCCATCTGTCCATATTCTGTGCGTCCTGCATCCAATTGCTACTAACGCGTTTCAGGTCGTCAGTCCATCTGGTAGGTGGGCGGCCTCTACTGCGGAACGCTTCTTGCCTTGGCCTCCACTCGACGATACGTCTTGTCCATCGATTGTCAGATAATATGGCAACTTGTCCTGCCCAGTTCCATTTTAAACTAGCAATTCTTTCTATAGCTCGATTGTCCCTGTTCTATGACGTATTTCTTCGTTTGGGATCCGGTCTCTAAGAGAGACGCCCAACATCCGGCGCTCCATAGCCCTCTGTGTTACTCGGATCCTGCCTACGACCTTTCTTGTAAGTGTAAATGTATTCCGCGCCATAAGTAAAAACGGGCAGCACACATTGATTAAAGGTTTTTCTTTTGAGGCATACTGGCAAGTGCGACTTAAATATGTAATTTAAGTTTCCAAAGGCTGCCCAGGTTAATCCTATTCGACGGGGGAGCTCTCACATGTTTGGTTATCCCTGCCTAGTCTAATTTCGTGTCCCAAATATTTATATGACACAGTCTGCTCAATATCCTTTCCAGCCTTTTCAGACCTGACAAACTACCGCCCTATTAGTTTACTGTCACAGACATACAAGCTCTTCACAAAAATTATTACAAAGAGACTGGAGTCTAGGTTCGACTTTTATCAGCCCAGAGAACAAGCTGGATTCAGATCGGGGTATGGTACCAACGACCATCTACTAGTGATAAAGAATTTGATAGAGAAATCTACAGAGTATAACAAACCCTTGGCACTGATATTCGTAGATTATGAAAAAGCCTTCGATACTATAGATCAACAGAAAATGCTAGCAGCATTGACTGAGAGTCGAACAGACCATCGCTACATCAACTTTATTAAACATATCTACCAAAATGTCACGGCTAGTGTAAGATTATCCGAACAAGAAACAAACAAATTCTCCATACAGCAAGGAGTACGGCAGAGAGACACCATCTCTCCAAAGTTATTTACGACACTTTTGGAACATACTTGTAAGAGGGCAGACCTATACGAACATGGTATCAACATAAATGGAGAGAAGCTTGGTCATTTAAGATTTGCAGACGACATCGTCCTCATAGCCGATCGTATGGATGATGCAATAGCAATGTTGGAAAAACTCTATCACGCTTCCTTCGAGGTCGGACTGAGAATCAACATGACCATGACGCAAATAATGACGAACCTGGTGCTAAACCGTAATGTTTCTATAGATTAAACAAGTAGGTGAAAATAACCAGGACCAAAATACCTGTGTATACCTGGCAACCCAATAGTTAGACCGGGAAAATTATAGGCAAAGCTACGTTTGCATATTCTATAGGATTTGCACTTACGTTTGGTGTAACATTTTTTCGTTAAGCTCATCGGTAGAAATTAAAAACAAATTTTAATTAATTATAACCTGGCCTAGATTTTTTTAGGCAACCCATTTTTTTTATAATTTTTAACATACTTAATTACTTATAAAATAATTTTAATCCATTAAACAGATGGGTGAAGGTCAATTTTTCTTCGGATCTTAGACTATAACGTTAATATCTTTTTGACGAATCTGTTGATGCAGGTAATGGTGCAAGAAAAGGAAAAAGATTCATGACGATACGGTTTTGTTCATCGTGTACATTTTAAAAACTAGCTTTCCTGATAAGTTAGTATTTTCGAAAGTTATTCAGTTTTTAGAAAAACAATCAAACTATATTTGGGACACCCGGTATTTGCAATGTTGGATAGACACTTAAAAATAAATTGTCTTTTTTCAACTAGCTCTGTATAAAATGTAACAGTTGATTGTATTTTTTTTTGTGAGCGCGGCTTGTTTCTGTAACTGTAACTGTTTTTCAAGAATATTATGCTCTGTTCAAAGAGATCGAATTCAATCTGTCAGCGGTGTTTTGTTTTCAAATAATCCTTATTTTAATTTAATGCATATTTTAAAAAATTAGTGTTCAAAGAATCTCAATTTTAATGGTTACAATTAGTTGGGCAGTTATTTTTCGTTAAAATAATTTTAACTTAGTCTTTAAGTATGTAGTATAAAGTACGAGGTTAGTTCACGATTTGTTGTCCCTAACATAGTTGGCATTGAATGACAAATGCAAATAAAGTGTCAGGCAAAAGATAATTGCATGACATTAGTGTGTGCCAATTATCATCAGGGCATCATCAGTTCGTGTATGTAAAATATTAATTTTTTTATTGAGGTGTGCGTGATTTCATAAACATGGACAAAATTGAGATTAGTGGTGCAATAAATTAGCTCCGTAAAAAGGGGTTATCACCGCAAGAAATTTATAAGGACATGGTAGAAGTATTGGTCCCTTCGTACCAGGTAATCAAGAACTGGCCACGAGATTTCAAACTGGGATGAAAGTCCTGTCAACATGCCCATGTCCAGCAGCCCCCAAAACTATGGTGACCAAAGAAATATATAGCAGAGATATGAAGGTTTTCTGTTGGAGAGTTGAAAATATTTTCAGGAATTGGGTCTCAAAAAATTCTCTGCACGTTGGGTTCCACGAATGCTGATGACAGACCAGAAGCGTGTTCGCAAGGTTGCAGCGGAGACAAATTTGGAGATTATTAAGAAGAATCCTGATGAATTTAAGCGAAAATTTCTTGCAATCGACGAAACATGGGTTTATCACTTTGATTCAGAATCCAAAAAACAAAGCATAGAATGGCGGCTATGGTTTCCCCTCCCTCTCGAAAATTTCGTGTTGTCCCATCAGCTGGTAAGATCATAGCTACAGTTTTTTTGAAACTTTGCAGGTGTTATTTTCGTGGATTATTCACGCGTGGGCGCACCATAATAGGTGAATATTATGCGAATTTAATACCAAAAGTACGTAAAGTGGTCAGAGAAAAGAGAAGAGGAAAATTGAGTTGAGGGTTGGAAACACTTCAACACCGATATACCAAGTGTATAAACGTTGCAGGTGAAAATGTTGAAAAATAAATTAGTGTCATTCTTCTCATGTGTTTGCTTCTAAGTTAGGAATAACAATTTGTGAACTATCCTCGATTGTAAGGCGAGTGTGAATGGACAAGTCAGAAGAGGTCGACCTAGGCGAACATATATCGATCAGATGTAAGTGTATAAGTGTATAAACGTTGCAGTTGAAAAATAAATTCTGATGTGTTTGCTTCTATGTTAGCGACAACAATTCGTGAATAACAATTTTCGTTTATTGTTGATCATCTGTTTGAAATTTATTTATTTAACATTTTGTATTCCTAAAATAGGGATGGGTTGGAAAAGTGGAAGGGAGGGGGTCGAAAAATAACAGTTATCTGTATTGTTAAAATGTTGAAACAAAAAACGACCTGTTTCTGCATTTCCTTAAATTCTTATAAACACTGCAAAATATCGGGGTGGACTGTTTCATGTGGTCCACTCTGTATAGTAAAAATTATTAAAAACTTTTTATGAATTATCCATAAACATTTTTTATTTATACGTCTTATTAATTATTATTGTATGTTTTAGATCATTGCTAATTCTGCACCAGTTACGCCATCTATGTATCAGAAAGTTATTCACAAACGATTCAAATGAAGTCTTCTGTATTTACCATCGATGTAACATGTGTTGCCTATAACCAAGGCTTCGTTGTTTAACCACATTACTGTTTTAAATAATATCATTTTATAATAATTAAATAATAATATATGTATAATAAATAATATCACTTTTAAATCTGCAATATTGGATAAAATCTCCAATGTTAAAATTTACTTTACCAAGAAAAAAAGTAACTATTTTTTCGGTCTATCGACTACTTTGTATGATATGTGGGCCAGCCAAATGAAAAAAATATTCTAATTATTGCGCATATTTATATAAAAAATTCCGAAACATAAAAATTTTAGATTATGAAATAACATCCTGCAACGAAAAAAAATAAGAATTGATGAAAATTGATCTTTGTTCAAACATGTCGAGCAGTTCAATGCCAAACTATAAGAAGAATGTGTAACATTTTTTTCATTGATACAAAACGGTGGGTATGTGAGTGAAAGTGGATCTATAATCTTACCACGGGCCACTGTGGGTATATAAACCAAAAGACCAAACGAAAAAATTATCAAACTACCACTTGCCTTCAATCATGGTGTTCAAAGTAAGTTTAACGGTAGTCTCACTACGAATTATTATTTTTTTTTTTTTAAATAAATGTATGTGGTAATTTTATAGATTTTGAATTTATTAACGCACTACATTTATTTTTTAAATTGCAATAATTATTTATTAGTTTTTTTAGATTGTGTTATTATATAAATTTTCTGTTTTGCTTATAGTTCGTAACTTTCTGCGCCCTCATCGCCGTTGCCAAGGCAGGAATCTATGGGGAAGCCTACTCCGCGCCCATATCCTACGCTGCCCCAGCCATAGCTAAAGTAGCCTACTCAGAAGCACCCTCCGTATCATACTCCAGCGTTTCATCACCAGTAGCCTACGCTGCCGCCCCAGCTTTCGCCAAAGTAGCATACTCTGCCCCTAGTGTATCCTATGCCGCTCCAGCAGTATCCTACGCTGCTCCAGCATACAAAGTGGCTCCCGCTCCAGTAGCCTACGCAGCTCCCATCGCTAAAGCCGTCTACGCAGAACCATCAGCTCCAGCTCACTACGACTTCGGATACGCCGTCAGCGATCCCCACACCGGAGACAACAAAAGCCAACAGGAATCTCGCAAAGGAGACGTCGTCCAAGGTAGCTACTCTCTCATCGAAGCCGACGGTAGCAAACGTACTGTAGAATACACCGCCGACGCTCACAACGGCTTCAACGCTGTCGTACACAAAGAATCAGGTGCGGTAGCCGTCAAAACCGTCGCTCCCGTCGCATACGCTCAACCAGCCTACAAAATTGCCGCTCCAGTAGCCTACGCTCAACCAGCTTACAAAGTAGCAGCTCCATTGGCGTACGCTCAACCAGCCTACAAAATTGCTGCTCCAGTAGCTTACGCTCAACCAGCCTACAAAGTAGCCGCTCCAGTAGCCCATTACGCGCAACCCCATTACTACCACTAAATGCTGTGTAATGTGTAAATAGGCTTAAATTATTATCGAATTAAATAAAGACAGAAAAAATACGAATCTCTTAGTTTTTGTTCCTACTTATACATTCTCCTATCAAAATGGTCTTTCATGAGCTCCCAAGTTGGTATAATTTTATAGTAGGAATGCATTTTATTTCCGTTTGATGTTCGACTAATCTGTGAATGGCCAACATCGAACAATGGGGCTGCCAGTCGACTAGAAGTATCTATGTGGATTTTCCTCAAACTCAAGCATAATATTCACTTTGGTATCATTACTTATCGTATTGGCAGCTCCATTTTTGATCTGCCTTTTCTGTTTAAGCTCGCAAAACTGCTTTTTAATTTTACCAATTGTCCTTTTGGATATAGACGGTAAATTTAAAAAATTTTCATGAAATAAGCGAGTAACTTTTATTTGTGTCCGTGAGTTGGCGGGAAAACAAATGAATGGGGCACTGCATAGCTTTATGAACATCCAGAAAGTGTCAAAAAAGGCACGTCTGGCGGTGCATGGAGGTGTGTTGGTTGCTACACTTATGTATGGTAGTGAATGTTGGGTTTGGCAGAAGAAGCATTAAAATAGAATTAATTCTACGGAGATGAGTAGTCTAAGAAGTATATCAGGAGTGACTCGGTTGGATAAAGTAAAGAATAGTGAGATAAGAGAACGCTGTGATGTAAAAGAAGATGTGGTTACAAAGATGATAAATGAATGCTTAGATGGTTTGGACACGTAGAAAGCATGGATGAAGGAAGATTTGACGAAACAAATTTATAAGGTGAGTGTGAATGGATGGAAGTCGGTAGAGGTCGCACTAACTACCTTTCAAAACCCACCAAATTTTTATTTGCATATTTCGACCGCTTTCAGAGCAATAAATAAATCGTCAGTTTTTAAGAAAAATTTTATCACCCCGTATCTCCGAAAACGAAGCATTTGAGGACATACGTTTATATAGCAAACTGTCATTATTCTTTTATGAGAAATCGCCCTCTAAAGTTTTTCGCACTTATTTACTAACACCCTGTATATATCAAATATAATTGTCTTTCTTTGCTGAATTATCCATTGGCACTCAAATATTTAACAGTGGGGTTTCAAAAAAGCCTCGGAAGGAGCACCATTAAAAAGTGAAAGAAAGGGAGCTCTAAGTGCACCCTTACAAAAAGCCTTCCATCAAATCTAATATGTATACCTAGAGGCTAGCACTATTATGGTTTGGAAAACCTGTTCCACCCTAAAGTTACTTTTCAAGAGGCAAATATTTTATTCATTTATTTTAAACTAAATTTGTAATTTAAAATTTACAATTAGAATACAAATAAAATTCTTTTTTAAGTTTTCATCGTTAGCAAAGCAATCTGAAATATTGTCTCTTTGGGTTCGGTAATTCTAAACTCTCACACTAATGTCGTCGACACGCAGCTCAATAAGACAATGAAAATTGTATCTGGCACTATAAAATCCACCCCACTACAATGGTTGCCAGTACTAGCTTATATTTCACGTCCCCCAATACGACGTAAATCGGCGCTCATAGACGAATGGAAAATATGCCGTGGTAACAACCAACTCCCTATCCTCCAGGATTGCTCAGATGGAGTTTCCAGACTAAAATCGCGAAAACCACCCTGGAAGCTTGGCCAAGAACTCATCGGTGATGACTTCAACCCGACCGATGCATGGAGAGAAAAGTGGGCAGCCACAAACCCAGACCACCTGAACCTTATATTAGATCCAATAGAGTGCCCCACAGGTTTTAACCTCCCCAGAAAGCAATGGACAACACTCAACCGTTTAAGAAATAACCACGGAAGAATTTAATACTGGAAGTGCAAATGGGGACTTGCTGAGGATCCTGGCTGCAGCTGCGTAAACGCCTCTCAGACGCTGCATTACATCGCCATGGTCTGCCCCAGCATAAGATATCCTGGCACAATACAAAAACTACATGCAGCGGACGCAGATGCGGCTCGATGGCTTAAGGAACTTGATATCCATAAATGAAGAGTAGGTTACTCTGCATTTATATAAACTTTAGTGTTTGTGATGTTTGTACGTTTATTTTTTTGCCATACGAAAAATAAAAAAAATAAATAAATAGTACAATAACTAACGATTTTCATTCTAATATTTCTACACAATAAATTTTATTTTACAAATCACTTAAAAATTTACAAATGTATAACAATTAATAATTACCTCAAAATACTTGACTAAATAAACTAACTTCAACTTAAAAACCTCGATCTATGATCCCGTTTAAATACCTGAAAATCAATGTTCGCGAAAAATCGACACTATTCGAAAAAATTATTGGACCTTATTATCGAGAATCATCCAGTGTCTTCTATTTCTAGCGGCTCATTATGTATTCACCCTAATTGTGGACGATGCCCTGTCGCCTTAAGGCAAGGCCGACAGAGACGGACCCAAAAGATCGTAACAATATAATAGAAGCCAATATTTCTTCCTATATGTCTTTTTTAATTAAAAGTATTTATTGAAATTTATCATTTTTTCAAACTATACATGTAATTTTCAATTTAAAATAAGCAGGCGAGAGTGATTTGCAAATGCCTTTTTGTCCCCTTAAATAGCATGAAAATAGGATTAATGCTGCGGAGATGAGTAGTCTTAAAAGTATAGCCGGAGTAACTAGGTTGGATAAAGTAAAGAATAGTGAGATAAGGAAACGCTGTGGTGTTAAAGAAGATGTGGTCACAAAGAAAGATAAAGGAATGCTTAGATGGTTCGAACACGTAGAGAAGATGGATTAAAGAAGGTTAACGAAACAAATTTATAAGGCGAGTGTGAATGAACAAGTCGGTAGAGGTCGACCTCGGCGAACATATCTTGATCAGATCAACATTGTTTAAAAGAAAGGCCAGGTCAAGGGTACCAACAAGCGAGTAAGTATGAGAGCACTGATGAAAGTAGAGGAAGCAAAAGATATGTGTAAGAGCTGTAGTGAAAGTGGAAGGAAGTGGTCTCTGCCTACACCTACGAAAAAAAGGCGTGTCTATATGTATGTATGTATGTCCCCTTAAACGACGCCCATGCTTATTAAGTTAATGTGTAGCAGCGAATTTCGTCAATCAGACGATTTTTTTTTAAGTTGATTTTTACAATTACATTTTTGAATTAACAATGAAGAGACGTTTTAAATAATGTATCACAAACATCAACTTTCCATTTGAAAATTTGGGGATTATAACTGTCACTAGAGGGGGGTGGGGGTTTCAAAGTGGGGATGAAATTTTTTCGTTGCAGGATTTCATGTCATAATCTAAAATTGACGTATTTCGGAATTTTTTATAAATTTGCACAATAATTAAAATATGAATTTATTCCATTTGGCTGTTCCACACTGTATATTTTTTTGGTAAATATTGTTTGTTTTATGCATCGTAAATTTTAAAAATAAATAATGTAGTAATAATAGTAATTGTAACTTTGTTCATTTCTAAATTAAAAACAGATACCAACGAAAATTTTTTTAAATGAAAAAACATGTTTTGCTAAATTTAAATAAATACTCAAATATTCACATTTTTTCTGTCTTTATTTAATTCGATAATAATTTAAGCCTATTTACACATTACACAGCATTTAGTGGTAGTAATGGGGTTGCGCGTAATGGGCTACTGGAGCGGCTACTTTGTAGGCTGGTTGAGCGTACGCTAATGGAGCTGCTACTTTGTAAGCTGGTTGAGCGTAGGCTACTGGAGCGGCAATTTTGTAGGCTGGTTGAGCGTATGCGACGGGAGCGACGGATTTGACGGCTACCGCACCTGGTTCTTTGTGTACGACAGCGTTGAAGCCGTTGTGAGCATCGGCGGTGTATTCTACAGTACGTTTGCTACCGTCGGCTTCGATGAGAGAGTAGCTACCTTGGACGACGTCTCCTTTGCGAGATTCCTGTTGGCTTTTGTTGTCTCCGGTGTGGGGATCGCTGACGGCGTATCCGAAGTCGTAGTGAGCTGGAGCTGATGGTTCTGCGTAGACGGCTTTAGCGATGGGAGCTGCGTAGGCTACTGGAGCGGGAGCCACTTTGTATGCTGGAGCAGCGTAGGATACTGCTGGAGCGGCATAGGATACACTAGGGGCAGAGTATGCTACTTTGGCGAAAGCTGGGGCGGCAGCGTAGGCTACTGGTGATGAAACGCTGGAGTATGATACGGAGGGTGCTTCTGAGTAAGCTACTTTAGCTACGGCTGGGGCAGCGTAGGATATGGGCGCGGAGTAGGCTTCTCCATAGATTCCTGCCTTGGCAACGGCGATGAGGGCGCAGAAAGTTACGAACTATAAGCAAAACAGAAAATTTATGTAATAACACAATCTAAAAAAACTAATAAATAATTATTGCAATTTAAAAAATAAATGTAGTGCGTTAATAAATTCAAAATCTATAAAATTACCACATACATTTATTTAAAAAAAAATAAATAATTCGTAGTGAGACTACCGTTAAACTTACTTTGAACACCATGATTGAAGGCAAGTGGTAGTTTGATAATTTTTTCGTTTAGTCGTATGGTATATATACCCATAGTGGCCCGAGATACGATTATAGATCCACTTTCACTCACATACACACCGTTTTGTATCAATGAAAAATGTTACACATTACTTCTTACAATTTGGCATTGAACTGCCCGACATATTTGAAAAAAGATCAATTGTTACGCCGTTATATTCAGACTGACTTTTTTTTTGACGCAGTATTCTAATCTCCTTTTTTTAAATAATTCATTCTTAAAATAATGTTAATGTTATTATAATTATTATGATATTTATTAAAGTTTAACATAACAAAACTTGCACTTTTGGGATATTATGTGTGATTAAGTGATGTTCTTTACAGACACTTCATTTATTCCATCCCAGAATAGTATTAAAAGTTTTCTAGGAAATTTCCCCTATTTTTAATAACAGTTCTGTTTTAGAGGTTCAGTATCGATTATAAAAACCATTCGATAGAGTTCAAAGCGAAAAAAACAATGAACATTTTAAGGGAAGCTGACAGAGATCTCAGAACTACGAGTTCCTACAACTACTATGTCCCGTCCATTCCAGTTTCCTTACCTTTATATGTGGGACTATATTTTGTCCACCTAGTTCCTTTTCTATTTTATGTTTCTTTTTAATCTTCTTTCTTCATCTGTTATTATATTTGGTACAAGTATTGCTCTCAGTATGTTTCTTTCTAAGATTTTTAGGTTTTCTTTTTTTTTTGTTTATAGCTGCTATTTCTAGGGCGTAAGTAATCAAAGTTTTGTAAATTTTTTGCTAATTGATTTAAATTTTAATAGTTTTCTATTTATGCCAAATATTTGATTTCTTTAAAATGAATATTCTTTGAATGCGTATTAAAGAGATGGAAGGAATACTTCGAAAGTTTATTTGAGAAAGAGTACATGCCCTATTCGGAGACATGAGTAAAAGTTGCAATGAAAGTAAAATTAGTACGGCAGAAATTGTGAAAGCGTTGAACAGTATGAAATTGGGTAAAGCTGCTGGGTACGACAGGATAACAGTTGGAAGGCTGGACAAAACGTGGTAGTTAGTCAGCTGTACCGCCTTTTTAACCTTTGTTGGAGGAGTGGTAGCGTACCAGACGACTGGTGCAAGGCCGTTATCGTGCCGATTTACAAGAGAAAAGGTTCGCAGCAGAACTGTACCGAGGTATTAGTTTACTCAGCATAGTCGGCAAACTGTATGCAAAGATATTAAATAAAGAGTAACGAATGAAACTGAGAAGATAACATGGGATGTGCAAGCGGGATTTAGAAGAGGAAGGAGATGTATGGATCAAGTGTTTTCATTACGAAGTATAGCCGAAAAATTCTTGGCTAGAAGTCAGAAGGTCTATTGTGCTTTTATAGACTTGGAAAAGGCCTATGACAGAGTGGTAAGGAGTAAATTGTAGTCGACATTGTCTATGGGATGTGTGGCTTCGCCATGGATGTTACACTCATCCATAGACGATTGTTTAAAAGATTTGAAAGAAAGTGCGTATGTATTAAAAATGAAGGATTTGATCGTCAAATGCCTTTTTTACGCCGATGTTCAAGTCATATTAGCGTCATCTGAAGAGATGTTGTAGGCGATGGTTAATGTTATGCATGATGTCCTGAAAATCAAAGGGATGAAAATAAATGTAAGCAAAACGAAAGTAATGGTTTTTGAGTGGAACTAGTAAATGAATTTGTTTACTTACGTTCAAAGTTTACGAGAGATGGAAAGTATGACTGTTCTATCGAAAAATTTTGCTCAAGTTGATATCCAATAAAATCAGTCAATTTGTGGTCATCTGATCGAACACAACCAATCAAAACAAAATTATACTGAAAAGAGCCCATGGGTTCTTTTCACTAAATCATGTCATGTTGCTATGGATACATACCTACATTTCCTTTCAATTCGATTTTGACAATTCAAATATTTCAATATGTCACGATCAGCAAAAATTTTTCTATCCGAATAACCCTCGAACATTGATGAATGCTCAAAAATTTTATAACATCTATCTTAAGCTTGTTGCTTATAGGCAACAAGCTTTCGAAATCTGTTATAAAATTGTTTCGACAATTATCAATGTCCTTGGGTTATTACTACTGAAAATTCGGGAAGGTACTGGAATCCTTGTCATTTGCTGTGATGTCACCGTACCGCCCAGAACACGTACGTAACATATTCCAGTGGCGTGTCGCAAAATCGTTACAGTATGTTGCTTTTGCCCTGTTTATGAATCAGGTTCTTTTTAGGGTGCCGATCCGTTACGAATGTTGGCGATCATCATAGCGGTCCGGACTTTGTCTGCAGCATTTTGGAACAGTTGTGTAGATGTTTTATTGAACCAGGTCCTGAGGTTCTTGAGCCACGATGTCCTGCGTCTTCCTGGTCCTCTTCTTCCAAAGATTTTTCCTTGTAAGATTGTCTGCAGCAGACCGTATCTTTCTTAAAGAGTCAGGATAAGTTCCTCTAAATAATTTTTAGACAGTCTTTTGTAGATTTCATCGTATCCACGCTCCAACAATTCGTCTTTGTTAAAGAAAGAATTCTCTACTTTGAATTAACAGCATTTCTTAAATTATACGAAGTAGTAAATAAAACGACTAACATAATCATTTGTTCTTTCTCCATACTGTGCATTTTAGAGATTAACAATTTGCATATTTTAATTTTAACTCGCATAATATTAAAGTCGATTCACAATTTATTAGCAATTTATTCGTTACCGAAAAGTGATTTTATTCACGTTTAATTATCATTTATTAACACTTGATGAGCGAGAATAGTTATGTAAATAAAATAGAAAATTGCTCTGATAATAATATATCAATAATAATGAGTTAATTTGTTATAGCTGATTTCTTATCGTCGATTACTATAAAGCAGTAAGCCCGCTATAATTAAATAATATTGTGATGTAACTCGTTTAAAATATAATCGGAGTTTATCTTTATTTATTATTAGCGTCTGCAAATAAATGTACTGATATGTTAGTACCTATTATCTAAGTGGGTATTTCTGACTATGTTATTAAACCTCTGTACGCTTTGTGTTTACTATGTTCCTGTGTTTGCAAGGATATTAAAACGAAAGACATTGTAAAATCCAAAGGTCAGGAGTTTATACTTGGAGCGGAAATGGTCGATCGTAGAAACTCGCAGTGGGAATTCCTATTACCTGCATTGGAACCAACGAACATTCATCTTTTTAGTCGATCTACGCTAGTTTCACACCTATTTTAATTATACAGTCCACGATAGGGAATATGCATGCATTTTTTTTAATTTTTTTCAATAATATACACCGCTTTATAATTAAAAACATTTCAACCCCCAAAAAAGTAATTTAAAGTATTTAAAAAAAAGTTAAAAATAGCCAAACTACACGGGCAAAAAACGCCCGTCATTTTGGCGCGCTTGGTGTGACGTAATAGTATATGACAACAAACGAACAGGTGAAAAGGTTAGGTTAAAGATTATTAAAGAACTATTGTGATTTTCTGAAAAAGTACATACATACATACAAATAGTCACGCCTTTATGCCGTAGGGATAAGCAGAGACCACTTTCTTCCACTTGCTACGGTTCCTACACACATCTTTTGCTTCCTCCGCTTTTATCAGTGCTCTCATACATGCTCGTCAGTTGTTGGTAGTGAAGTAAAAAGAGTTGGAAAGGGATACTCACTAAGGGACAAAGAACTAAAAGTAATTTATTACGCGGACGATGCCGTGCTGGTCTCAGAAGATGAAGACAACCTACAGAGAATGCTGTATCAGTTCGAAAAGACAGCTGCCAAATACAACATGGAGATATCGGTAGCAAAATCAAAAGTGCTAACCATCTCAAGAGCCCAGAAGATGTAAATTGGCTATATACAATAAACCAGTAGAACAGCTTATGAGTTTCAAATATCTCGGCGTCAACATCACAAGCAGTAGAGACCTCCAAGAAGAAGTAAAGGCTCAAACAACCAGAGCAGCTTTAATATCAGGATTCCTTAGAGATATAATATGGCGAAACAAGCACATGTCCATTGAAAGCAAAGTCTGCATACGTAAGACCTGTTATGACCTACGCTGTAGAAACAAGAGCCGAAAACCCCACAACAAAAAGGATTATCCGTACAGCAGAGATGAGGTCTCTAAGATCCATAGCAGGCTACACACTAAGCGACCACAAAAGAAATGAACTTTGCGATATCCAAGACATAGTTAGATGGTCCCGAAACAGTCGTCGCGAATGGAGAGATCATGTTGAACGGATGGACGACAACAGATTGCCGAAGATTGCAAGGATGGTCTCCTAAGATCCAGCAGACACCTGGACGTCCACCCATACGTTGGTATGAAAGCTGGAATTCATCATCGCAGCTACAACTCTAAGAAATTAGATAACAAAAAGAAAGAGGAAGAAGAAGATACTTTGTTTTTTTCTGTGGTATTAGTAGTAACATATTATGTGTTTTGTATTGAAAAAATAATGAATAATACTAATTAATAATGTTTAATTATTAACAGATGCGCTATTTGTTTCCAAAGGCTATTTGTATTAACCGTGACTATTGCGAAATTTTGATAACCTTTTTTTTTACAATTTTGCTTATAATTTGATAACGGAAAAAAAAGGCAAATTTTTTTAGAAAATGAGCTCTTTTTAAACATGCCAAAATACAGGTATGATTCTGGAAAAAAAATTTGATGAAAATATGAAGAAATATGCAAATTTGGCTTAAAATTGACCTTACTCAATCCCGTTTAAGAACATCTTTTTAGGTTTTTTCTATCGTCAATTCTTTTCTTGTAATAGAGATGAAACCATCGAGTTTCGCTCACCCTGTAAAATATTTAATAGATATTGATATTTCTAATAAAAACTATAGTCCTGAATAAAACTTTTGTCATTTTGAAAAGCGTCCAGAGTGGTCTACTGATTGAAACTTTTTAACAGCATAGTCTCTTAAGTAACATTTTTTTCACGCACAATATATTAACCAGGATTTGTTAGTTGCAACCAATGGCAAAATAATAATGAAAAACAATTAATTAAA
Organism: Agelastica alni; assembly: GCA_950111635.1. NCBI lineage: Eukaryota > Metazoa > Arthropoda > Insecta > Coleoptera > Chrysomelidae > Agelastica > Agelastica alni. Next base: position 34,987,189 of record OX467716.1, read on the forward strand.
TTGTTTGTACTCTTAAAAGTATAAAATTACATATCAGATGACGATACAGAATCATTTTAATGGTCCAAGATGAAATTTCTTCATTAAGTTAGTGTTATAATTATTATAATAAGTGTATGGACACGCCTTGTGACATAATCCAAAATAAAAATCGAAAGTGTTCGGCCTTGAAATGCACTCAAGTAGCCTACCATTGTCAAATTAAATAAAACCAGTGTTGTCGTTGCAAAAACAATATTACTGCCAACAAGGAAAAATCGTATGCCCGGTAAAAAGATGCAGAACGGTTGAGTGTAAATAATCCTCTATTTTAATGCGAAGCATCTTCTCTCGCTGCTTCCAATAAAGATTGGCGATTATCAAACATACATGTGTCACAACTTTTTTCCGTAGGCGTGGGCAGAAACCATTTGCTACGGTTCTTACACACGTCTTTCGCTTCTTCTACTTTCATCATTACTTTTATACATGCTCTTCGGTTGCTAGTACTCTTGACCTAGCCTTTCTTCGAAATAATGTCGATCTGATCGAGAAAAAAATTTAATTTGTATGCAAAAAATTATACAGTGCATTTCACCAATATACGACGGTATCGAATTAGTCACCGAGGCATCGACTTAAAGGGCGCATTGTGTTGAGAGGTACATTAGTAAATTCCCCTAAGATGTAAATTTTTTCTTTATTATTATGCTTTTGTTGAGAGGTTTTATTTTTATTTTTTGCTTTATTGTGAACAGAAATCGTTGATGTAGCTCAGGATAAGTTTTTTGGCTAAAAACAGGCACATATTTAATTATGTTAAAAGGAAATGCAACAAAAATATTTTATCGGTAAAAATTTAATAAATATGTTAAATCATGTAGTACTTTTACGGTATCAGCAATCATCAGATTTATATTCATCACAATCGGAATCACCGTCGTCACTATCCTCATTCGGATTGAAATGATAACAGGATTAACTGCTTCGATGCGGTTTTCACGAACCCACCATTCCTCTTTTAAATTTTCACATGTTTCAGGAGTGGCAGTATTAAGTGCTCGTTGCCAGGTTTCCAAAACAGCCCTATCTCTGTAACCATTAGATCCAATGTGATTGTCTTAATAAGTTTTGCATATTCCTCAAGTATACTCAATAGGATTAAATTGGCAAAGATAAAATGATAAGGCGGAAGTCTTAGCACACGATGTCCTTAACTGAGTATAATTTGATCCACTTTGTAAATTTCTCAAACTTTAAGTTTAAGGTCGATTGGTAGTCTTTTTGGATACGTTCATACCTTCAATTACCTTCTTAAGAATCCGAGATATTTAGAAATTCGTCAACAACAGTCCTACTCGCTTATTTGTTCAGTTTTACAATAAGTTATCATACAAGCAAACAGGGCGCAATGTTCGTCGGTAGAATGGTAAAATAATTCAGTAAATGTGGCAACTGTCGTTGACTAAATTCACATGCTGATTATGTGAAAGGATCCGAGCCTCGCAGCACCATCAGCGGGAGTCCGAGTCAATCAATTATCGGTATCAATTTATTATTAACCACATTTTTTTACGACCGCTGGTATTTTTCATTCAATTTTAATTGGTTTCTAAGGTTGCTCCCGCTTAATAAGGCTAAAAAAATAGATGCAATCATTTTTGCAACCAATTATAACATCATTTTAACTTACCAATGTAAAACATTTATATTTTGCCATCTATCTGTGTGACGATGATTTTCTTTTAGTAGCTTTTCTTTGCTATCAAATGGTGTGCAAGAGAGCTCTTATGAACAAAACCATCAGTATTATCTCAGACAGCTGCTTTAAAAGCACTAAGCTCCAACAAGATAAATTCTAAACTTACTTTACTTAAGTTTTTTGAATCCAAACATCTCAAAGCTTTTCCGCCCAGTATCGGGCTACGTTAAGTCCTCTTATTTGCTTTCCAGTGGTCGTCGAGGGTACAGGTTGCTGGTTATTATTGACATACCAAAAGATGTCCCATGGTCTGTATTACTCCGCATTAGCATAGGGCAGGGGTCTCCAAACTACGGCCCGAGGGCCACATCCGGCCCGCGGAGAGCTAGCATACTTGAAAACTCCTTTTAGAGAACATATTTTTTATAGCAAATTAAAGTTAGCTTACTGAAGTATTCTAATTTTATGTTGAATAATTATTAATATGACATCCACATTGATATGGTCATGGGCTAACTACTCATAACATTGTTGTAGGCTTATTGTTATTGTTTTTGTGATAAGTTGGATAAAGAAACACAGAATTGTAATGAGTAAAGACATGTTTAATATGCAGAAAATTTAACTTCAGTATATAATAACTAACAAATTATTGAAATGAATCCAACTAACATTTTATACATTTTAAATAAAAACATAACTTATAACAAGCATAATGACATATGAAATACTAATGAGATTTATGTAATTGAGATTTTCCACTGACAATAGTTTGTAGTTGTGGACTAATTTTACTTGTACCAATTATTAAAAGAGATTTAAGATGCTCATCATGAGATTTAAGATGCTCATCAGTTAATTTAGATCTGTAAACATTTTTTGTATACTTCATTTTGGAGAAGGTCTTCTCACACAAATAAGTAGTACCAAAAACAGAAAACAGCCCACGAGCAATTTTATGCAAATTATCAAATTCCTTATAAAATTCCAACAAAGATGAGTTTTGATATTTGTTCTTAAATATATCACTGCACTGTAGATCAATCATTTCCATTTGAAGTTCCGGGGCAAAGGTTTCAATGTCAGTATCAAAAGGATTCTGAAAAATCTTAATTTGATTCGCAATGGCAGGTTGACCAATCCTGTTCATGTCCGTTGGAGGGTTTTCGCAAATCGGGAAATGTTGTGGAGGGTCCAGGCTCACGCATCCAAGGAAATGTTTTCCGAATTTTATTCTTTTTTTGTTGTGCTCTTATCCATATAGCATGTGGCGTTCATCAAAGACATGCTTAAAGCGTTCGACATGTTCAGTTGCCGCTTTGCAATTAAATGGCTTTTCAAATCCAGCACTGCTGGCGTAGCTCCCATGCATCCCGACGTAATAGATAATTCTGCATGTTTCGTTTTGGGCTCTATTCACCACAATGGCACGCATTGAACGACTTTACACCGGACATGCATATTTCCCCGCTGAGAAGCATAGCGCTCGTGCTGTTGTTCTGACAACGTCAGTAAAGAATAGTGAGATAAGAGAACGCTGAGGTGTAAAATACGATGTGGTTACAAAGATAGACAAAGGAATGCTTAGATGGTTTGGACACGTAGAAAGGATGGATAAAGGAATATTGACGAAACAAATTTATAAGGCGAGTGTGAATGGACGGAAGTCGTTAGAGGTCGACCTCGGAGAACATATCTCGATCAGATCAACATTGTTTTGAAGAAAGGCCAGGTCAAAAGTACCAACAACCGACGAGCATATATGAGAGCACTGATGAAAGTAGGGGAAGCAAAAGATGTGTGTAAGAACCGTAGATGAAGTGGAAGGCAGTGGTCTCTGCCTACCCCTACGGGAAAAAGGCTTGTATGGAAAATACTAAATAACTAAATATGTAACCAAATTTCCACTAGACATTTAAAACGCGAGTTGTACACGCGCCTTAATTTGAACCAATCACGAGTCTGTAATTATATTTTCAATAATTTGTTTACTTTAAACTGAACTATTTATCCAACAATTTCATTATATAAGATTTATAAACATTTAACCATTATTTAATGCGATAAAATTAAATTTGACGATTTTTTTTTCAAATCTACCATAACTTCTTTAAATTTACTATAATTTTACGGCCCTGGTACAATAATCCCACTCTCCGAGGTTGCTAACACTGCATAGGACCATAAACAGTCTTTGTAGTCACAAGTGCTGCCAAAATCATTATTTCTGACTGGGCGGAGAAAAAAAGACTCGCTCACTGGTCTGATCTAACAGTGTTGACTTATTCGCAGGCATTTTTATCTAAAACGTCTGCAAACACAACCAAGCAGTTCCTGTAATGTAGTAGCAATGACCTGCAAATTATGACGGGACTGCTTACAAGACATTGTCGTCTAAGATACCACCTCAGAAAGATAGATCTGAACCAACAAACGGACGGAAGAATAAGGTTTGACATATTTGGTTATACCTACCTACCGATTTCAAGAAAATCTTACCCCATACCACCATAAACTTCGTGAGAAGGGCTGGATTGTGCGGTGAGCTGTAACCTTTAGGGATGTACCACAATAGAACCATTAAGGGTCTCGGTGAAGGGATGACCCTACGCCCCACTCACATGATACTTTTCTTAACCTAACCTGACTCAAACCAAAAATTATTATTGGTGGTATAATAATCATTGCACTCCCTCGCAGATTTTCAATTCCTGACGAACAGATTTCGATTTACGTCGGAACGTCTACAGAAATGACCCTGCCCTCCGGTAGTGTCTGTGTTTCTTTCTGTGATTCGGTTGTAATAAAAAACGGATTATAATTTATTATGTTAATGGCCAATTATTACAAAAAGTGCCAGTCCAGCGTCCTTGGTCGGGCCAAGAAATTTTTTTGGCGATTGCACAAATTCGCATTTGAATATTTAAATCCGATCACTAATGATTTAATTACATACGTATAGCTAGTAACTGCTAATAAAAACGTAAAATTAAAAATAACATACCCGCAGAAATTCATATGTTGAGGGTTGAATTCCCTTAAATTTAGAATTTTGTTAAATTATACGGAATTATACGGAAAACCTCATGTGACGTTTCACCTTCCTGGGCCTTGTAGTTTGTGGAATACAGTGGTCAGTCAGTGAGTGAGTGGTACTTGGCAAACAAATAAAAGAGCCCAGAAGATGTAAATTGGCTGTACACAATAAACCAGTAGAACAGGTTATGACCTCCAAGACGAAGTAAAGACTCAAACAACCAAAGCAGCTTTAATATCAGGATTCCTTAGAGATATAATATGGAGAAACAAGCACATGTCCATTGAAAGCAATATATAAGACCTGTGTGAGACCTGCTATGACCTATGACCTGTAGAAACAAGAGCCGAAAACTCAACAACAAAAAGGATTATCCGAGATCCGAGAACTTTGCGATGTCCAAGACATAGTTAGATGGTCCCGAAACAGACGTCGCGAATGGAGAGATCATGTTGAACGGATGAACGACAACAGATTGCCGAAGATTGCAAGAGATGGTCTCCCAAGTTTCAGCAGACCACCTGGACGTTCACTCATACGTTGGTATCTTTTTAAAGTGCCTATTCGGTCCGGATGTTGGCAATTATTTTGGCTATCATTATCTTGTTTGCTGTGGCAAGGAATAGCCCGGTCGTGGTAGTAGAGAACCACGTTCTAAGGTTCTTCAGCTACGAGATACGTCTTTTTTTTTTTTAATGAAAATAGTCCCAAAAAGGGTGGACCTATCTTGTGGGCCGCGGACGGCCCGCACTGCGACTATTAAAAGGGGAAGGGATTATAGAAAGGAAATGATTGTGGACCCGCTTTTTGAAAAGTTGCAGGTCATATTTTTCTGGAAAAACTGATTTTGGAAGCTTGTTCCATTCCGTAGCAACCCTGTAAAAGAAGGATTCTTTATGGAGATTGGTCCTTCTTCCCGGTCCTCTCTTTCCCAATATCTTGCGTTGAAGAATTCGTTGTAGAATGAATTCTAACTTCTTGTTCATTTTTGTTAGCACTGATTGGTTGGTCACATGGTCTGTCCATGGAATCTTTAGAATTCTGCGGTACAGCCACATTTCAAAGAATTGTAGTTTTTTTGTGGTAGCCTTCGTCAACGTCCATGTTTCTACTCCATGCAGCAACACAGAGAAGACGTAGCATCGAAAAAGCCTTATTTTGGTGTTTATTTGTGAATTTTTGTTTTTGAAAAGTTATGCCATTTTTAGAAATATTGTTGTCGCTTTCTCTACGTTGGTATAAAAGCTGGAATTCATCATCCCAGCTACAACTCTAAGAAATTAGAGAACAAGGCAGGTGCCTTACAAACAGGAAGTAGAAGAAGATAATTTGATCTATTGACAGTTCGATATTATGGAAGCTTATAATTATTAATAAAAGGTGTTTTTTTTTTTAATGAAAATAGTCGCAAAAAGGGTAGACCTATCGTGTGGGACGCGGAGTGCTCGCACTGCGACTTTTAGAAGGGGGAGGGATTATAAAAAGGAAATTATTGTGGACACGCTTTTTAAAAAGTTGCAGGTCATAGTTCTCTCGAAAAACTGATTTTGGAAGCTTATTCCATTCCGTAGCAGCCCTGTAAAAGAAGGATTCTTGATAAAGATTGGTCCTTGTAGTGTCAATATTGAGAGTAAATGGGTGAGACTAATCAGCGTGCCGAGTTCTTCGGCCGAATGTGGCCAATGGTGGTACAAGAGTTTTTATATCTCTGGAGCATCTGCCATGGAAATATCTGTAGAGTAATGACTGGTCTGCAACTCTTCTTTTATGTTCTAGAGGGTGAAGGGTATCTGTGAGATTTGAGCTGTTTATCAAGCGAATGGCTCTTTTCTGAATGGAATCTAGAAGACGAAGAGAATGCCTTGGTGCTGAACCCCAAATGTGCGAGCAATACTCCAGTAGAGGTCGGATTTGAGCCTTGTACGTCGTTCAACAGTTGATCAGGAATAAAAAACTTTTTGGCTTTCCACAGAAAACCTAGCCTCTGGCTTACCGACTTTGCGAACTTTGCAACATGGTCATGCCAAGACATATTATTGGACACCGTGACTCCCAAAATCGAGATGGAGGGACTTGGTTCAAGGGTATTTCCGGACATTGTGATGGGATGATTTGAGGAATTTACTTTCTTGGAAAACGTGGCGCTTTGTGTTTTTTGGGCGTTGAACTGAACAAGATTGTTGGTTTCCCACTCGACGATTGCTTTAAGATCTCTATTGATGTTCCTGTCTGAGTCTATTTGTATCTTTCACCGAAAGTGATCGATAGGATGTGAAAGTTGAGACAAATGTGCTATCGTCTGCGAAACTGTAAATGGGGTTCGTGGTGGTTTTCAAGAGGTCGTCGATGTGTAAAAGAAATAAGGTGGGGGACAGGATGGAACCCTGGGGGACCGAGCGATCTTGCATAAAGCTCAAGAGCCATTGGCGCTGTTTGGTTGGGAGACCGTAGGCAGATAATTTACTTAACAATGCCTGGTGCCAAACGCGGTCAAAGGCTTTAGATATATCCAAGGCTATTGCACGGGATTCACCAAACTTCTCAATAGTGTTTGTCCAGAGCTAAGTGACATAAGCCAGCAAATCTCCAGTAGACCGAAGTTATCGAAATCCATATTGTCTGTCATGGATTATCTCAAATTTCTCCAGATATTTGATGAGTTCTGTGTTAATCGCTTTTTCCATAACTTTGGATATGATTGAGAGCAATGCAATAGGGCGATAATTCGCAGGAATAGTCTTCTTTTCTTTTTTCGGAATCGGTTGGACTTAAGCGTTTTTCCACATGGACGGAAATACTCCTTTGCTTTAAATTGCCTATCGTCGCTAATGTCAATAAACAAATCTAAAATAATACGTTGACCAATAAAGTCAAACGTAGTGGTTTAATTTGGAACACCCTGTAGATGGATGAATTTCGCAACGTCTATTCGTTTTGTGAAACTATGAACTAATTCTGAAATATTAGCATAAAAAGCGGTTCGGAATCTTATTGAATTCTTAAAGGTATGATGAAATTTGACAAATTACTAATCAGATGAAATGCTACAAATCATTTGGCTCGCATGTGGGCAACCGATTTATGTTATATTTCTTTCAACCGATTTTCACTATTTATGACAGTGTTATTATTAGCTCGTTCTGTACCGGCCACAATTACACTGTATTATCGCATTATTTATGACAGTCGACTATTTTTTTTTATAACTAGGTCTTCGCGGGATGTCTGCGTACCAGCTCTTCGATTTGTCAATTAAAATGCCTTTTAATTTTTATTTTGTTTAAATTTCTTGCATTTTCAGTTTCAGAATACGGTTATGCGAGGAGTAATCAATATTTAATATACTGCGCGTCAAAGAAAACCGTCCACCCCAAAAATTTGTGAAATTAGCAATTTTTACTTATTTATTTATTTTCTAATTAAGTGAAATGGGTTCTTCTTCTTCTTTAGGTGCCCTGTCCTCCTCGGACGTTGGCAATCATCAGCGCTATCTGAACCTTGTCTACAGCTCGGAAGAACAATGTGGTAGTGCTCACTCCATACCATTGTCTTTTTTAGCCAGGATATGTTTCTTCTACCCGGGCCTCTTCGTCCTTCGATCTTCCCTTCTATAATAAGCTTTATAAGTCGATACTTGTCATTTCTTAAGATGTGACCAAAATACTCCAGTTTGCGCTTTTTTAGTGTAAACAGAACTTCCAGCTGCTTGTCGAGGCGTTGAAGTACCTCGGTGTTACGCACTCTTTCTACCCAGGAGATTCTTAATAGCCTTCTGTACGTCCACATTTCAAAGGCCTCCAATTTTTTGCACATCGCATCTGTCGAAAGTCCAAGCTTCCATTCCATAAAACAGTATGCTGAACGCGTAACAGCGAAGCACTCGGACGCGCAGAGGCAAGCTTAAATTTCTGCTGCAAAGTACTTTACGCATTTTCAGGAACGAAGCACGAGCTTGTTCTATTCTGGCGCGAATCTCCTGCATGCCGTCCCACTAAAAGTTTCTACTCGCTCAATTCGTTGACCGTTAATTGTCAGGTGTCCGTCCACGTTGTTTGATTTGCTAACTGCTAGCCACTTTGTCTTTCTCATGTTCAGGCTAAGTCCGGCCTCTTAGCTTGCAACCGTCACGCGGCATACCAGTTCCTGCAGTCCTTCCAGTGAGTCGGCAACAAGAACCGTGTCATCCGCATACCTCAGATTGTTGATATTAATCCCATTGACAGATATCCCCTCGTCACATTCATCCAACGCCTCTTGAAATATCCTGTCGGAATACAAATGGAATTACAGTGGTGATAACATGCATCCTTGACGAACGCCTTTCAGGATTTTGATCTCGTCGGACGCGGTGTTATCGATTCTTATTCGAGCACTTTGGTTCCAGTAAAGGTTGGCTATTATTCTAAGGTCTCGTTGTTCCAGTCCTATTTCTCTAAGAATGTTGATCAGTTTTTCGTGCTTTACTTTATCAAAGGCTTTTTCGTAATCGATGAAACATGCGTAAACGGTCACCGACATGTCCCGGCACCTTTGGATAAGAACCTGTATGCTAAATAGTGCCTTCCTTGTTCAAAAGCCATTGCGAAAACCAAACTGAGAGTCCCCCATTATTGTCTCGCACTTCGCATATATTCTTTTGTGTATTATTTTCAAGAAGAGTTTAAGCACATGGCAATGGCATAAGCAATGGGTTAGTATGTGTATACTGAGAAGGCATACCGATTTTGTACAGAGGGTGAACACATTTTCGGAAACTCGGAAACGATACAACAGTCAATTACTAGTTAAGCACCGATCGCCGGATTGAAAATTTCGACAAATGCATGTACCTACGTTTATGGTGATTTAAATAGTGTTATTTGGTGGTTTAAAGTTTGAGACGTATCTTTGTGATAAAGTAGCCTTCAAAGAGTTAAGTTTAAATCTTAACAATGGATAAAAAACAAGTCAACGGGATATAGCGAGACGTTTGAATGATAGTCGTTCAATAGCACAAAGAACACACCAGCGGTTTTTGGAGACCGGCTCGAGTATGAGTACGAAACGAAAAACAACAGCTCGGGAGGGTCGCTTCCTTAAGATTGCCGCATTGGCTTTGACAACCCGGCAATGCCAACAGCCAACAGCTGCGGCATAGTGTGAATGCGCCTTAACAAAGAATGTTAATGCCGTGGTGTGAAAGCTTCGGGCAGCTCCGTAACTACTCGGCTCGATTAAAATTTATAGAAATGCCATTATAAATATATTTGTTGAGATTTAACATATGATTACATGACAAATAGATGTCATAAAATAAGATTGTGTTCAGAATTCAGATTTGTTTAAAAAATAAAATTATCAAATTTAAAAGTTGTCTTAAAATATTATTAACTTTCAAATAAAAAAATTGATTTGAAAGTTATAACTACAATAAAATATGATTGACAGTAATGGTTTGAAACATGAAAGCGACCTTTTGCAAAGAACGTAAAATTATTAAGTGATTCAAGTCAAGAGTTAGTTAATTATATTTTTAATATTATCTGAATATTTTGTTTTTGATTATGCCCTATTTATTTCCTTTAATAACCATTCTTTTATGCAAAATTTTTATGTATCAAATAGTTTCGATGTGTGACATCTGTCTGGCGTCCCGCCATCACTAGTTTTAACAACGTTCCACCGTATTCTTCGCGCATGTGACGTAGACGACCCGTTTACAATTGAAACAGACACTACTCATTTTACATCTTACTTTTCAGTTATGATTATCGTGTTACAATCAAGGTTCATTTTATTTGTTTTAATTTTTTATGATGTGGTTTACAACGGTGTAATTTTTTTGCAGTAGTGTGGCAATGATATTAGAAACAATAGCGAAATATCCGGTAACAGTCAACAAATCACCGATAAATTAATATCGATCTTGTAAATTTACTAATAACCGTAATGATTCACGAAAAAGGATATGGATCGTCCTTGAGTGTGGACGAAAAGAAAAAATAAAAGCAAGGCATGCAATAGATCCTGCTAAACGAACTAATTACTTGTTGCATCGAAGCCGCCTTCTACTTTGACCACGTATTTATTAACAGTGATTTACCCTACGACCGTTGGTAGTCATCATAATGTTCATGTTACAAAAAAAGTAAAAGATTTGAAAGAGAGTGCGTATGGATTGAAAATGAATGATTTGATCGTCAAATGCCTTCTTTACGCCGATGATCAAGTCATTTTAGCGTCATCTGAAGAGGAGTTGCAGGCGATGGTTATGCGTGATTCCCTGAAAATCAAAGGGATTAAAAGTAAATGTAAGCAAAACGAAAATAATGGTTTTAAAAACAGAAGAAAGCATGACAAACTGTGAAGTTCTAATTAAGGAATAAAGAGTTGAAAAAGTAAATGAGATTGTATACTAGGGTTCAAAGTTTACGAGAGATGGAAAGTATGACAGTGAGCGAAAGGTGTTGGCAAAAAAACAAATAAATGGGGCACTGTATAGCTTTATGAACACCCAGAAAGTGTCAAAAAAGGCTGTGCATAGAGGAGTGTTGGTTTCTACACTTATGTATGGTAGTAAATTTTGGGTTTGGAAGAAGAAGCATGAAAATGGGATTAATGCTGTGGAGATGAGTAGTCTGAGAAGTATAGCCGGAGTGACTCGGTTGGATAAAGTAAAGAATAGTGAGATAAGAGATCGATGTGGTGTAAAAGAAAATGTGGTTTCAAAGATACATAAAAAAATGCTTAGATGGTTTGGACACGTAAAAAGGATGAATAAAGGAAGATTGACGAAACAAATTTAGGCGAGTGTGAATGGACAAGTCGGTAAGGGTCGACCTCTGCGAACATATCTCGATCAGATCAACATTGTTTTGGATAAAGGCCAGGTCAAGAGTACCAATAACCGACAAGCATGTATGAGAGCACTGATGAAAGTAGAGGAAGCAAAAGATGTGTGTAAGAACCGTAGCAAATGGAAGGAAGTGGTCTCTGCCTAGCCCTACGGGAAAAAGGCGTGACTATATGTATGTATATAGGGTGATTTGGGAGTTACAATTAGACGTTTTAGAGAAACTTGACAAAATTAAAATCTGAAAATTTGAGGTGTTTTAAATAACCTGTACAATAATAATTATTTTATTGACGAAATGACCTAATTTAGTAAAAATATAATACTAGAAAAACATCATCCAAGGAAATAAATGTTACTTCGCCTTACAACCACTCTTCAAGTCCAAACACCTCTCTAGAGCTTCAAAGATTATCTTGTATAAGACCATTGTCAGGCCTGTAGTGACATATGCGTGCGAAAACTGGACCATGACCATAAGTGATACCTAAATAATAAGACATTTTGAGCGGAAGTTACATCGAAAAATCTACGGTTTCTGTCGACACCCAGAATACGAACTATCGCTGAACTAGCCCATCTGTATGCCAGCCCAGATATAATATAAAATAGATAAATAGAAAAATAGATGGCAGGAAACCGCAGAAGACCGTGATAGATGAAGGCAAGTGGTACAGGCAGCTAAAACCCACCCTGGGTTGTAATGCTAGCATCGTTGCATTCCAAATGATTATATTGTCTTGTAGCTGTTTCTCATTCTTCGACGTTAGCATCACGTCAGCTGTGAATGCTCCTTTACTGATATTTAATCTTTGTACTTACTGATGTGCTTTTTTAGGATTTCATCCATGAACGTGTTGAGTAATATTGTCCTTCTTCTTCTTAAGTACCATGTCCTTCTAGAACGTTGGTCACCAACAAGGCTATCCTTACGCTGTCGACGGCAAGTCTGAACAAGTTGAGTTTATATCAGTCACGTAGATTCTTGAGCCAAGATGCTTTTCTGCGGCCCGGCTTTCTTTTACCAAAAATTTTTCCCTGCATGATTTTCTGCAGTAATCGGTATTTTTCGCCTTTCATAACATGCCCGAAATATTGCAGTTTCCTTCTTTTGATGTTGGTAATCATTTCGGTGGATTTATTCAGACGTTGGAGTATTACCAAGTTGGATACTTTTTCCGTCCATGAAACTTTTAATATTTTCCTGTAAGCCCACATCTCAAAGGCTTCAAGTCGTCTTTCTTCGTATTTCTTTATAGTCCAGGCTTCCATACCGTACAGCAGGGTGGAGAACACATAACATGTGAGAAGTCGGATTCTTAGAGTTAACTTTAGATCTCTACATAACAAGACCCTATTCATGTTTTTAAATGCTGCTCGAGCCTGTTCAATCCTTGATTTCACTTCAGTTTGGACTATCTGCGCTGTTAGTTATTATACTGCCTAGATATTTTATTTGGTTTACTTGCTTCAATAGTTCACCCCCAACTGTAATGTTAGCTATGATATTAGGTTGCTTGCTAATTACTAATACTTTGGTCTTTTTTGCATTTAATCCCAGTCCAGCCATTTCGATTACTGCATCCAGTATCCAGTATCCTGAGTGGAGGCCAACAGTACCGTATCGTCTGCGTAGCGAAGGTTGTTTATGATTTCGCCATTTATAATAATGTCGGCTTGTATATCAGTAAGTCCTTCACTATTCCTAAACTAGTATCTATGTAGTGAAGTTCTCCGATATTCTGATATTTTTAAATAAAAGGACGATGCACCTTATAATTTTGTTAGAAAAATGCTAAAAAACAGCTGTAACTCACGTGATAATTATTTATTTAAGAATGGACTTGATTATTCAACAGATTTCTCCGTTTAACTGGATATAAAAGACGCATTATTTTATTGAATTACCTACACGTTTACATACTTTAAACGACATTTATATTGTTAGGTGTGGACCAAACGAAAATGATGATAGTTCGATGGAAATAGTAGCAAGCTAAGCATTAATTGATTTCGTATGCGTATATTTTCGACGATATTTTGTAGCCTTGCAACAACAGCAATGTTATTAATATCGTTGAAACTCGTTGGAAATGGTTATTTCTATTATACTCCGTTCGCTTGGCGTGTATGGAACGATACAGTAAAATAAATGTATACTCGCATATACCCATATAGTTTTATCTTATTTTAGTTTGACCACCTATTTACCCCGTAAGCCTGTTCCTATTAGGTACATTAACATTACAACTATAAAATATAAATGAAAATGCAACTTTTAAATTCATATTTAGGGGCAGAGAATGAAATAATTTAATATTGTAAATGATGTTATCAAATAACCTACCCAACGCATTAAAATTTATAATTATTCAATCGAGATCATCTTTACTTTTGATCCATTATCGGTTTCAAGAAAAAAAATTAATGGTTTTATAGTTTTCTCTACCATATTGTTAACTTTTCACATATTGTGTTTCTCTTTAATTACGTATTTTGAAGCTTGTTACCAATTTTCTTTTGTAATTGCAATAAAACATTATTAAGTTTAACTATTGTAGTATGACGGTCCATACATACATACATATAGTCACGCCTTTTTCTCGTAGGGGTAGGCAGAGACCACTTCCTTCCACTTGCTACGGTTCTTACACACATCTTTTGCTTCCTCTACTTTCATCAGTGCTCTCATACATGCTCGTCGGTTGTTGGTTCTCTTGACCTGGCCTTTCTTCAAAACAATGTTGATCTGATTGAGATATGTTCGCCAAAGTCGACCTCTACGGACTTTCGTCCATTCACACTCGCCTTATAAATATTTTTCGTCAATCTTTCTTCGTCCATCCTTTCTACGTGTCCAAACCATCTAAGCATTCCTTTATCATCTTTGTAACCACATCTTCTTTTACATCACAGCGTTCTCTTATCTCACTATTCTTTACTTTATCCAACCGAGTCACTCCGGATATACTTCTCAGACTACTCATCTCCGCAGCAATAATCCTTTTTTTATGCTTTTTTTGCCAAACCCAACATTCACTACCATACATAAGTGTAGGAACCAGCTCTCGTCTGTTCACAGCCAGACGTGCCTTTCTGTCTGTTTATAAAGCTATACAGTGCCCCATTAATTTGTTTTTCTACCAACACCTTTTGCTCAATGTCACTTTTATAATTTTCATCTCTCGTAAACTTTGAACTCAAGTATACAAACTCATTTACTTGTTTCACTCTTTCTCCCTTAAACAGAACCTCATAGTTTGTCATGCGTTCTTCTCTTTTAAAAACTATTACTTTCGTTTGGCTTAAATTTATTTTTATCCCTATAATTTTCAGGGCATCATGCATACCATTAACCATCGCCTGCAACTCCTCTTCAGATGACGCTAATATAACTTGATCATGAAAAGAGCAAGTAGATTGTAGATTGTAGCAGGGTTCGTGAAGGCTATGCTGCCTCTCAAGCACTTTGACCTATCAGATCTTTTGTACATAACCCTTAAACTATTTAAAGCCCGTGATTACGAGACTTCCTATAAAGTTTATCAGTTTTCTGGAGCTAAGTTCCTGACATCGGAGGGCTTTAGGAAGTCCCCTTCCAGAAACTTGAGCCTCTTGCAGAAAAGCGCTGGGCATTCGCAAAACGAAAGAGCAAGTAGAAGAAGATCTAAAATTGCTTGGCATTATAATTTTCGAGATAAAAGTGGCCAATAGAAAAGAATGAGCAATAATATTTAAGGTAAAAACTCTTGTAACGACAATTTTTCCTATTGCAAAACCATCAGGCTAACTCTGGTTATTAAATTTAATTATTTAGTTGTTTGTAAAAGCTGGTACTGCTTTATTTGTTTAGTTTTTACTAGTTTGATAAACGAATATGCTGATTAGTTACCGACTTTATTAGTCTAAAAATCCGGGTTTTTGTTCAAAACGGCGAATTTTTCAACGGTAACAGTTATAATTATGTGCACTGTTCGTCATAGTTAAGTTGGAAATATAATTGGTGAATATTGTTAATTCGTAAAAACGTATTTGCGAAATTATTGTAAGCTTTCTTATTTTTGGTTCAGCCTTTAAATCCTTTCACTAAGAAAGTTGCTATCATTCAGATAGTGTGCTGTACACGTCAAGCAAACGGACTATGAACCATTTTTCCAAAAAAAAAACATAAAATGTGTATAACAGTTCGTCAGTTATGTAAAAGCTTTGGTCGAATCTAATGTTAGTATGAAAATCGTTATACTTTTACCGTGTTCTATGTTCCGTAGGCAAACGATAACGGTGTGATATAAGTATGCAAACAAATCGTTAAAATGTTTCTTTTTTGGGTCAGCGGTCTAGCCAATTTCAGCAGCTTTATTTATACGACAATGATTTTGTTACGTAGCTCTTGCAATGCGTAATTAAATCGTAGATTTGGAAAAGGCCTATGACAGAGTGGTGAGAAATGAATTGTGGTCGACATTTTCTGTGTATGGGCTGAGCGGTAGTTTTATACGAGCACTGAAATCACTTTACGAGGTCCACTGCTTGTGTTAGGATAAACGGAGCTTACAAGGACTGGTGTAACATCGAAAAAGGTGAGACAGGGATGTGGCTTTGCCATGGCTGTTTAACTTATGCATAGCAGATTATTTAAATGATTTGAGAGTACGTATGGATTGAGAATGAATGATTTGATCTTTAAATGTCTCCTTTACACCGATGATCAGGTCATATAAAGAGGAGTTGCAGGCGATGGTTAATATTATGCATGATGCCTTAATAATCAAAGTGATAAAAGTAAATAAAGCAAGTGGTTTTTGAAAAAAAAACATGTTTTACCCATGGCACTACTTCATGACGCTGCTTCAATGACCAATTCGAGGTGCTTATACCAGACAGAAATAAGTAGGACGACTCCTAGCTCAAAAACATTTTGCAGGAGAAAATCTGGTATACAAATGGATTCAAGACTGAGAATGGGGCAGGCGCAGGAGTGTTCTCCAGGAACCCAAACTCTGGCATCAGCTACTCATTAGGAATCCACACCTCTGTATTTCAGGCAGAAGTGTACGCCATCCTTCAATGCATGAAGAAGAACAATAAAAGTAATGTTGAAAATGCAGTTAAGCGACACTTACGGCCTTTTATAGCAAGGAAGTGACGTCCAAGGTAGTATGGGACTGCAAAGAAGAACTGAGAACGCTGGCAGACTGTAATCACGTAAAACTGATATGGGTTCCAGGACACCAGGGAATTGCAGGTAACGAAAGAGCGGAAACTCCCCCAAACCAAGGGCAGATGCTAGGGGTATCAAAGCGTACAGTAAGAGTGTCTGTAAAAAACTGGATTGGGAAAAGTAGACCAGAAAACAAACACGGGAAAGAATACATCATAGGACCGTGTCATAAAAGGACGGCAGAACTGATAGCAATGAACAGGAATCAGCTAAGAATAACTACAGGGCTCTTGACCGGTCATGCACCAGTAAAGGAGCACCTGAACAAAATGGGACTGTGTAATAATTGAGACCTGACCTTGAGCGACAATATTTCATAAAAAGAGATAGTTTTAGAAAACAAAAATAGGAATTGGAGAATTTTAAACTTGTGTCAGCATTTAGAGAATAGCAATAAAGACGCTATAACAGTGAAAAATTATTGTTAGTAATAATCAAGCATTGTTTATAACAATTAAATATTGTTACTAACAAATGATTATTGATCATAATAATTAAAAAAGAATTTCAATTATTGTAAACAATTGAAAATAGCTGCCGTTTATGAAATGATAAGAAACAGTTTGAAAGAATACAGTTGACATAAACAGAATATTGTTAATTACAATTATTATTTGTTATAAAAAATTTGAAATCGTTTTTTTTTAACAATTATAACAAAAAAAACATATGGTATTTTCTAATTTTTTCGACTGGGAAGTTAGTCGTGTGGACCTCTCGGGTCGCACCCAGACCATTGATATTTAATTTTGGAAGTTCGTACACCATTGGCCGGAACAGTATCTATCGGCGCCACCGAGGAAAAACAAAGTTAACTTTCGTCAATCAACACCAGCCTATATTAAAACCCCAGCAAATATAAACCAAACAGTGCTGATGTTGCTGCAATTGACAGAGATTTTAAAAAAGGTATCTCATATTTGGACAACCTTTACTGGAATCAGTAAATGTTTTAAATTTAAAGGATTCATTTCTTGTTGTTTCGTAATATTTAAAAAAAAAATCAGTCGATAGCCTCGAAGATTGTTACTTCACAATGTTACAATTTTATCAGTAAAAATATCTCTTAGTGGATTCGTTTAATAAAATTTATTATTTAATAAATATTGCATTTTTTGCACGTAAATATTGCTTTATAATTAGAAGTTGCGAAAATAAAATCCCAAAAATGTAGTTGTGCTGAAATGTTTCTGTTTAATAATATTTATAACAGATCGTTTCTAATTGCAAATAAACAATGATATGATCTAAATATTTAAGCCTGAAAAGGTCGTTGTTGAAGGATTTAATGATCACCGTTTCTTTGTTTTTCTTGATAAGGGGTATTATTTTGCAATAGCAACATTTTAGATCGTATTTGCAACAACGTAAGGCATTAATAAAACTGAGAGTTGTTTTTTTAAATAAATATAAACCAATTTTATTTTAGTGACTGACTCGCTACTATTGTGCCATTTCAGTAATTTTCATTAACCCTCCTTTGTAGGGGTTACTTCCTAAATTATAATTATTTAGTATGTAAAAAATGTCACAAATTATTGAAAACGTTTTATTTATCATAAAATCACAAAAATCTGTCTTGGGGGATTACTTCATTTCCCCAAAAACCACCTCTTAAGAAACTTCCCAATACTCACTACAAAAACAATCTTGGTGGGGCTAAGTTGGTCTTGCTCTCTAGATCCGTATTTTGGGTCTCTTATATAACTCTTTTTACAAGATCTCTTCATTTTTCCCCGTCGTACACCTTTTCTTGTCAATTATTCACTCCTACCCTGCGTAGATCTTCTTTCACTTCCTTCAGCCGTCCTGGTCTGGGTCTTACAAGTCTTCTTTTAACATTGAATGAACCAATGTTTTATTTTCTGCCTTAACCATCTAACTCGGGATTACCTTATTTTTGTTACTGTACGAATTTATAAGTGGGGCCATCCGGCTCCGATCAAGTCAAATCTAAATTGTGTTTACCGCCATATTCAAAAGTCTGGACTTCGGTATCCGAATGACCGACCACGCCCGAAGTTGCCAGACATAATTATGCGTTAACCTAAATCCTCTTTTTTCCATTTCAACTGTCTTGTGAGACACGTGTGCCTAAACTTCTCTCACTTACAACAGATTTGTTGGAGGATAGCTTCTCTCTCTAGGTTAGGTTAGGTTAGGTATCATGTGAGTGGGGCGTGGTCGCCCCTCCACCGCGACCCTTAGTAGGTCTATTGTGGCTCACCCCTAGAGGTCACAGTTCACCGCACAATCCAGCCCTTCTCACGAAGTTCATGGTTGTATAGGGTGAGATTTTTTTAAAATCGGTAGGTTCTAGGTTGGTGTATCCAAATATGTTGAACCTTATTCTTCCCAGGCCGGGGCATGAACATAGTATATGTTCAGCAGTTTCGTCTTCCACGCAGCATAACCGACAGTCCGTTTGTTGGTTCAGATCTATCTTTCTGAGGTGGTATCTTAGACGACAGTGTCCCGTAAACAGTCCTGTTAGAATACGCAGGTCATTTCTGCTCCATTCTAGGATCTGCTTAGTTGTGTTTCTCGAGGGTTGTAACGGTAAAAACGCCTTCGAGTGGGTTAGCCCTGGTATGTCAGAGTGTTTTCCTCTCCGCCCAGTCCGAAATAATTGTTTTGGCGGCACTTATGGTGACTCCAAAAACCGGTTCTGGTCCAGTGAACGCAGATTCGGCCCCCTGTTTTGCAAGGGTGTCGGCTTTTTCGTTTTCCTCCACCCCCTGGTGCACAGGAACCCACAGTAGGTTCATCCTGTTTTTCGCACCAAGGTACTCTAAGGATTCGATGCAATTCCATCCAAGTTTAGAATTTATCTTGTTGGAGCTCAGTGCTTTTAAAGCAGCCTGGCTGTCTGATATTATATTTATGTTTTTGTTTGCTAGAGGTCTGTCGGTCAACTCTCTTGCACACAATTCGATAGCGAATACTTCAGCCTGAAAGATTGTAGCATACCTGCCAAGACTGGTAGATATTTCTCCCTCTAACTTTGACGATCATATCATTCATTTTTACTCCATACGCACTTTCTTTCAAATATTTTAAACAATCGTCTATGCATAATTTAAACAGCCATGGCGAAGCCGCACACCCCTGTCTCACACCTTTTTTGATGTTAAATCAGCCCGTGCAAGCTCCGTTTATCCTGACACAAGCAGTGGAATCCTCGTAAAGTGATTTTAGTGCTCGTATTAAACTACCGCTCACCCCATACATAGACAATGTCGACAACAATGCACTCCTCACCACTCTGTCATAGGCTTTTTCCAAGTCTATAAAAGCGCAATAGACCTTCTGACTTCTAGCTATGAATTTTTCGACTATACCTCGTAATGAGAAGACCTGATCCATACATCTCCTTCCTCTTCTAAATCCTGCTTGCGCATCCCATATCATCTTTTTAGTTTCATTCGTTACTCTTTTAATCAATTGGTTAATAACAAAAATTAAGAGACCCATGAATAAGAGCTAGAGAGTCAATTTTATGATACAACTTTTTTCACTTATTTCTTTTCGTTTTTCTGTCGTACTTAAATTTTTAACGTTGACCAGAAGCTTATTAAAAAATACTTTTTAATCCCAGGGTTGGTTTTTTAAAGAGATACAAACCCTTAAATACATTTTTGAAGTTTTATTATGTATGGGATCTCTACTATCAAAAAAAAAATTGAATTTTTCGGTTATCATGTATTTCCCTCCTCAGCGACTGTACTAGTAATATTTGTTTGAAAAATAATCGAATTAATCCTTTATAAATAATTGTGGTTGAGCAATGTGTGTACATTGTTCTAAATAGAGCGCCAGCAAAAGAAAAATCATGCCATAAATCCAATGACTCACTATGCTTATACTATCACTCCCATATTATAATAATTTGCATATTACTGAATGGCAATTTTTTTATTGCTGAAAATGTTGCATGTTCTATGGCGTATAACCTTTCAAATATATACTGTGTCATTTTTAATGAATATAAAGGACACTTATACTCCTATTATCAATTTTATGTTACAAAATACAACACCTACGGGAGTACTCTTTTAAATTGTTATACATGCAAATAGCAGTCGTATCTAATTCTCGATGTACTACATTTTATTACAGTTTTAATAAAATATAGTTTAAAAAAAAAACTAAAAAACACGCTTTTAGAGTTAATCATACTAAAAAGTAAAAAATAATTCTTAACATAAGAATAAAATTACTGACGAGAAAATAAATGTCACTGTTCTAAAAGCGTGGGGTGCTTTCATTCCGAAACGCAGAGTTAGTTCAAATATGTCATGTTTTTTTACTTAGTTATTTCCAATTTTTAATATTCCTTCTCCAGTATTCTACGCTTCCCCAAATCTGCTGCTTTAATCTAGTATCGTACTCCTGTGTACCTACACTGGCTCCCGTTTCTCATGCTTTTTCAAATGTGTTGCATGCTGCACCAGCAGCGGAGTATGTAGCTTCATGTGTTGAACCATCTACACTTGCTCATTACAATGTAAGTGACTCCTGGAGCCAATGAGATGCAAGGCAGTTATTTTGTCGTTGATCTTAACGGTAACAAACGTAGTAAGGAATCATCTTGTAGCCGTCACTGTCCACTGCTGGACAAGTTCCTACACGTCTCTCGGTTCTGGGCCGTCATTATCCGATTCCCAGCAATTCTCTTTATGTCATCGCTCCAACGTGCCGGTGGTCTGCCTTTGTTACGTTTGTCTTCTCGTGGTCGCTATTCTTTTAGTCCACCTGTCGTTTAACGTTCTCGCCATATGACCTGCCCATCTTCATTTCATTCTAGTTTTTTGGTCAACTACTTTTAGCTTCTTTGCTGACTTTTTTGTTAATTTCAGAGTTTCTGCTCCATATGTACTAAGCAATATTAATTCCATTATTGGAATGGTTTACGCAAAAAAGGAGTTGGGTTAGCAGTGAAAGCTCAGCCAGTTGCTGCACCAGGTGGATACGCTTTTTAATCTATCGATCAAAGATTTAAAGTATGTTGGTTCAATATATTCAGGAAACCAAAGATTGAAATATCTATCAGTCTTGGTAGGTATGCTACAATCTTTCAGGCTGAAGTATTCGCTATCGAATTGTGTGCAAGAGAGTTGACCAACAGACCTCTAGCAAACAAAAACATAAATATAATATCAGACAGCCAGGCTGCTTTAAAAGCACTGAGCTCCAACAAGATAAATTCTAAACTTGTATGGAATTGCATCGAATCCTTAGAAAACCTTGGTGCGAACAACAGGGTGACCCTACTGTGGGTACCTGGGCACCAGGGGGTGGAAGGAAACGAAAAAGCCGACACCCTTGCAAAACAGGGGGCCGAATCTGCGTTCACTGGACCAGAACCGGTTTTTGGAGTCACCACAAGTGGCGCCAAAACAATTATTCCGGACTGGGCGGAGAGGAAAATACTCACGTACTGGTCCGATATACCAGGGTTAACTCACTCGAAGGCGTTTCTACCTAAACCCTCGAGAAACACAACTAAGCAGATCGTAGAATGGAGCAGAAATGACCTGCGTATTCTAACAGGACTGCTTACGGGACACTGTCGTCTAAGATACCACCTCAGAAAGATAGATCTGAACCAACAAACGGACTGTCGGTTCTGCTGCGTGGAAGACGAAACTGCTGAACATATACTATGTTCATGCCCCGGCCTGGGAAGAATAAGGTTCAACATATTTGGTTACACTAACCTAGAACCTACCGATTTTAAAAAAATCTTACCCTATACAACCATGAACTTCGTAAGAAGGGCTGGGTTGTGCGGTGAACTGTAGCCTCTAGGAGTGAGCCATAATAGACCTACTAAGGGTCGCGGTGGAGGGCCGACCACGCCCCACTCACATGAAACCTAACCTAATATAGATTCTTTTAGTGTTTGTTTATACAAAAGCCATATTTAAAATATCAGTGGTCTGTGTGCGACCCGAGAGGTCCACACGACTAACTTCCCAGTGGAAAGAATGAAAAAATACCATATGTTTTGTTGTTATAATTATTATTATTAAAATTATTATAAAAAACGATTTCAAATTGTTTATAACAAATAATAATTGTCAATGATAATATTCTGTTTATGTCAACCGTATTCTATCAAACTGTTCCTTATCATTTCATAAGCGGAAGCTATTTTTAATTGTTTATAATAATTGAATTTTTTTTTAATTATTATGATTAATAATAATTTGTTTGTAACAATATTCAATTGTTATAAACAATGCTTGATTATTCCTAACTAAAATTTTTAACTGTCTTCAATGCTATTCTCTCAATACTGACACAAGTTTAATATTCTCCAATTGCTATTTTTGTTTTCTAAAACTATCTCTTTTTATGAAATATCGTCATCATATTTTTCATACAAATATTCCTAACATGCAATAATCATATTATTCAAAAGATCTTATTATTCTGTATTAAAATTAGTATAATTTATAAATTGCAAAATGCAAGTAGTTACCATTTTTTTCAGTTTTTTTATTCTCCATAAAAAACAGTTTAACCGATTTTTCTAAAAAACTTATCAGTTCTCAAGTTGCGTAATTATGCGTCGAATGCAATTGGTTCCACGTCGATATCATTTTTTGTTCTCGAGATAATCGAGACGAAAAATAAATCCGAACGCACATACGAACATACGTACATACACACACACAGACGTCCACTTAAAAACTTTTGTATTCGACTCTGGGGAACTTGAAATGTGGAGATATGTCAAAATTTGGGATTCGCAAAATCGGACCCATTACTATAACTTCCACTGGGAAGTTAAAAAATATTAATAATTTGTTAAAAATTGAAAAGAGATAATTCATGAGTCTCTTCCGTCCTCTAAAAGAAAGTAGTACCAGCAAAAGTATTATAACAGTAAAAAGTAAAGTTCATTGAAAACAAATGTATTTTATCAATAATAAATATTATATCGTATTTACAATTATTAAGGTAACATTCGGGCAAGGAAATCAATGATAATAGGAAGATGCTGGTTGAGCGTAGGCTACTGGAGCGGCAATTTTGTAGGCTGGTTGAGCGTATGCGACGGGAGCGACGGTTTTGACGGCTACCGCACCTGGTTCTTTGTGTACGACAGCGTTGAAGCCGTTGTGAGCGTCGGCGGTGTATTCTACAGTACGTTTGCTACCGTCGGCTTCGATGAGAGAGTAGCTACCTTGGACGACATCTCCTTTGCGAGATTCCTGTTGGCTTTTGTTGTCTCCGGTGTGGGGATCGTTGACGGCGTATCCGAAGTCGTAGTGAGCTGGAGCTGATGGTTCTGCGTAGACGGCTTTAGCGATGGGAGCTGCGTAGGCTACTGGAGCGGGAGCCACTTTGTATGCTGGGGCAGCGTAGGATACTGCTGGAGCGGCATAGGATACACTAGGGGCAGAGTATGCTACTTTGGCGAAAGCTGGGGCGGAAGCGTAGGCTACTGGTGATGAAACGCTGGAGTATGATACTGAGGGTGCTGATGAGTAGGCCACTTTAGCTACGGCAGGAGCAGCGTAGGATAAGGCTGGAGCAGCATAGGATACACTGGGGGCGGCATAGGATACTTTGGCAACAGCTGGGGCAGCAGCGTAAGCTATTGGTGATGATACGCTGGAGTATGATACGGCGGGTGCTGATGAGTAGGCCACTTTAGCTACGGCAGGAGCAGCGTAGGATAAGGCTGGAGCAGCATAGGATACACTGGGGGCGGCATAGGATACTTTGGCAACAGCTGGGGCGGCGGCGTAGGCTACTGGTGATGATACGCTTGAGTATGACACAGCGGGTGCTTCTGAATAGGCTACTTTGGCGGCGTATGCTAGAGGTGCAGAATAGGCTTCTCCTATTACCCCAGCACGCGCTACTGCGGCAAACGCAGCGATGACTAATAGCTAACAAAATAAAACATTTATTTTAGAAGCTGTAAACAATAATTTTAAAAAATGATTTAACGCATAATTACACTTTTAAAAAGAAATAAATAAAAGATTGTTTAATTGGTTCGAATACGTTTCGGCTATCTATTACCGAAGCATCGTTGGTTCGCTTTCAAGTAGAAAATGTATAGGAAATATAAAAGGAATTGTCTCGTTATTAAACAAAAAAAAAAACTTGTACTCACTTTGAATGCCATGTTTGTCAGTTTGTGAATGTAGTGAAGTAACTGTGCGATTATGCCTTGGTAGAGACCACTTTTATACTCGAATTAATGTTATGAGAGGCGTGGTCGATCGAATCGCCTGGACCCGCTTTAATAATAACATTCGAAGAACACATCAACATATTTCAACACCCCCGAGCAAGAACGTTGCGAGTTGTAAACCTATTTAGTTTACTTTTAGCTCTTTAAGTATGTGCATGACAATCCAAATTTGCCACTTTCGATGTCATTTATTTTCTTAGATCAATATTAACGTCTTCGATGTTATTATTTGCTTGTATAAAACTGCAGCAAAATTATTTACAGTGTAGAACAGCCAAATGGAATAAATATTAAAATTATTGGGCATATATATATATATATATATATATATATATATATATATATATATATATATATATATAAAACTGGCCGTTGCGACACGCCTGGCAAATGTGAAACATCGAAAATATTTTGTTTACAAAATATGCATGAAAGGATGGTGGAAATACCATGGAAATAACAATTTAATATATTTATACAATTATTCACAATGTAGTAAGACATTTCCTTGCCTCACTCAATGTGACTGGAGTTGGCGGTTCTTCTTCTTCGTTTTCTTCCTCATCCCCATCTAGAGAAAACATTTTCATCAATTCGGCATCGATTAGGACACCGTGGTAACCTATGTCATCGTCAACATGAGCATAATCATCTAATGTTTATTTAAAATCATTGACAATGTCAACGGTAAAATATCAAACTTTATTTAATTTTCCATCCTCTACAGCTTGAATTACACGCTTCTTTTCACTTATGGTAAGACTTTTGTTCTTTCTTGGATTCATTTTGATAGCACAAATCAAACATTAACATGACTCATTAACGTTTAAAAGAAGACTGGAATGCGAACTTACTCTCATTTATGTAAAAAATCGACAGGTTCAAATTATAGAGAGTAGAGAAGCCTGGACTTCAAATTATCGCATGTTGGCGGGCAAGATACTATTTCTTCAACTTCAAATTACCGAAGGGACCAACTAACATTGATTTTGTTCAATATATCAAGTATTTTTCAAGGGGCCGTTTTTTATCCAAAAATATAAAACATCTTAAGCGCATCCACCAAATTTTATTTGCATATCTCGACCGGTTTCAGAGCAATAAATAAATCGTCAGTTTTTGAAAAAAGCACCCCGTATCTCTGAAAACGGAGCATTCGCGGATATACGTTTATATAGCAAACTGTCATTATTTTTTCATGCAGAATCACCCCCTAAAGTTTGTCGCACTTATTTACTAACAACCTGTATAATCGATAATTAGCCTATTTTTTCCTATTATGTGCCATGTTTTTCGCTTTCATCCAAGTTTTGTTTTTCTTCTTTAAGCTTTCAGCAAACACATCGTCCCATTTCTTCTTTGGTCTGGCTACTCTTTTATTTTTGGCTTGACGTTGCTTGCCACACTTTCTTTGTTTTTCTGTTGTTTCCTATTCTTACCTATCTTGATTGTTGTCTTTTTATGCTGCTTATTATTCCGTTTCTATATTTCATTTTGTATTATCTCTTTTTGTTAATCTTTTTATACCTCTTAAATATCTCACTTCGACAGTTTGTATTATACTCATACGTCATACTATTTTTTTAAAAACTGTTAGTTTTGTTTTCTTTAATATGTATTTTGTCCAGATAAATGTTCTACGAGGGCGGTTTGATAAGTCAGTGACTTTTTGAATAAAACAAATTTTTTTCCGCAAATAAACATTTTATTTTTCTACATAATCACCTTTTAGCTCGATACATTTAGTCCAGCGTTTTTCTAATTTTTTTATTCCCTCCAAATAATAGGTTTTTTCAAAACTCTCAAAATACGCGTTTGTTTCGGTAATGACTTCTTCATTCGACTCAAATCTCTTACCGCCCAGCCATTTCTTTGGGTTTGGAAACAGAAAATAGTCGCAGGGGGCTAAATATGCTGGATGGGGTAGCAGTTCGTATCACAATTCGTGGATTTTGGCCATCGTGACTAGACAAGTGTGCATACGTGCATTGTCTTGATGGAACAGCACTTTCTTCTTCTTAGCCAAATGCGACCGTTTTTGCTTCAAATCAACGTCGAATCTGTTCAAAAGCTTTGAATAATATTCACCGGTGATCGTTTTACCTTTCTTGAGGTAATCGATGTGAATGACACCGCGTACATCCCAAAAAACTGTGGCCATGACCTTGTTGGCTGACAGACTCTATTTCGCCTTCTTTGGTCCAAGTTCACCCCGAGCAACCCACTGTTTTGATTGTTCCTTGGTCTCCGGCGTGTTGTGATGGATCCATGTTTCATCCACAGTAACAAAACGGCGCAAAAATTCGTCCGGATTAGGGTTGAACATCGCTAAACACTCTTTTGAAGTGGTCACACGATCGCGCTTATGGTCGAATGTGAGCATTCGCGGCACCAATCTCGCAGAGAGTTTTTTCATGTCCAAATATTCGTGTAAAATATGATGTACCCGTTCAGTTGAGATACACCTACAGCATGAGCCAACTCACGCACTTTCATTCTCCGATCATCCAATATCATTTCATGGATTTTATCGACGATTTCCGGCGTGATCACTTCTTTTGGGCGACCTGGACGTTCGGCGTCACTAGTGCTGGTACGACCACAACGGAACTCTGTAAACCACTTCTTAACCATTGAAATTGATGGTGCCAAGTCCCCGTATTATTTATCGAGTCTTTCCTTAGTTTCAGTAATGGATTTTTTACGAAAAAAGTAATGCTTAATCAGCACACGAAATTCACTTTTTTCCATTTTCGTAAAAATTCACGAGGTTGTCTGCTTTGAACGGCTATCAAACACCAACTGCACGACGTAGCTTGGTCAAAATTAGAAAGTTGCCCACTGATAGATTATAGTTGACCGCAGCACTGTTGCATTTGGAGTAACTGAGCGGTAAAATTCAAAAAGTTACTGACTTATAAACTGCCCTCGTATTATGTAAATAATAGTACAATTTTGTAAAGTTCTTAATTCTACTATTTAATTTATTTCTGCTTCGTTTTTGTCATTTTTTTTGTGTTGTAACTTCCATGTGTTTGTAGTTATTTGTTAGCTCTACAGAGTGTTTAAAAAATAGGCGACCTCTTCTTTAGGATAGGTAGAAAACTAAAAAATAATTGGGGTTTGCCTAGTAAAAAAATTTTGTAACGCCATCCGTATTCAAGATAAAGCGTTGAAAAAATAAAATTTGGTTATTCATATCATATCATAATTTTCAAATCAAAATATTCCGAAAACGGTACATAGTATTGAGTTTTACCAGAAGTACCCTTTTGGTGTAAAATTGAATAACGTTTATGTTCAATACTACTTGGTACGAACCGTGTAACTAGCGCCCTCTATGAGAGTTAGATATAAAAACAAATTCATGGGATGTATCAGCTTCTAAAACATATTCGTATAAAATTTCATTACAATGTTTCCAGTAGTTTCGGCAAAATCGTAATAAATGTGTATACACTTTTTTTTCAACGCCCTTTATCTTGAATACGGATGGCGTTACGAAATTTTTTTACTGAGCAAACCCCAATTATTTTTACCACGCTTATATTAGTTTCACCTGTATCTTGTATGTATGTGTGTATCTATGTTTGTAATTGACTCTTTGGCCTCGATTTTGCTCTACTTTAAGCGATAAGATTTAATTTAAACTTTGCACACTTGTCAAAGACCGACGATAATGCAATAATTCGATCAAAATTTTCAATTATTCTGATTACTTTTGTCAGAATTCATAAATTTTTTCAGGGATCCTTTGCATGAGGGTAAGAGAGATAGAACTAGTGCGTGAATTACGCATGCGCGCAGAACAAATATTAAAACAGTTCATCGCATCGGTGGTTTAGTGGTAGAATGCTCGCCTGCCACTCGAGCAACCCGGGTTCGAGTCCCGGCAGATACATTCTTTTTTTGCTTTTACCATTTAATACATATTTTTTTTAGTGAGTAAAACAAATCGAACTAAAAAGCGAAAAAGAAATTATAGTTTAAAAAAACTAAAAAACACGCTTTTAGAGTTAATCAAACTAAAAAGTAAAAAATAATTCTTAACTTAAGAATAACATTTCTGACGCGAAAATTAATGTCACTGTTCTAAAAGCGTGGGGTGCTTTGTGTGACATTTTTAAATTAACTCTGCGTTTCGGAATGAAAGCACCCCACGCTTTTAAAACAGTGACATTAATTTTCTCGTCAGTAATTCTATTCTTATGTTAAGAATTATTTTTTACTTTTTAGTTTGATTAACTTTAAAAGCGTGTTTTTAAGTTTTTTTAAACTATAATTTATTTTAGTTTTTTACCTATCCTAGAGACGGGGTCACCTTTTTTTGAAACACCCTGTATAGTCCTATTATTTAACTTTATTTTAGTTTGTGCCGGGTTATTGCCAATTAACATTACTTCACCTAATATTATGTTGAATAGAGTTCGGCTTAGTTAGTCCTTCTTTAGTTGGAAATTTAGCTGGTTCTGCGTTGGTTGTATTAACATAGTTTCTTGTATATGCTCGCACTATGGTCCCTTAACTTTTTCTTGACTCCTGGGTAACAGAAATATTCAAAATTATTCGGTGCATTTTGAAAATTATAGTTTTGATTAATTTTAAATATATCTGGTAAAGTCCATTTTGTCCGACCATTAGTTAGTCAAGCTCGGTAAATTTGAATAAGTGGATATCAAAAATCTTAATAAGTAATAGCTACGCTGTTTCTAAATGAAGCAAGATATAAAATTCCGGTGCAAAAGTTAAAATCGATGAGTGAAAATACGCGACAATGCCGCTCCGGAAACGTTTTCCCGTCCGTCGCTTCTCTCTCATCCATTTGTGAGGAAAAGTCGGAAAATATCAGAATGTATCTTCCCTCGTTATTCCTTCATTCGTCGCAAGTCATCCAATGAAAACGGATTGGCCGCTTTCGCTACAGTTTTCATCTCTCCATTGGCCTCCCCCGATGAAAATGTATCCGATGAGAGATTGCTCGCGATGCCGTCCAACTGGGAAATGAAGGAAAATTGCCGTTTACCAATTCGATTGCGCGGTCGTCCTTAATAAAAACCTGCCGAACTTTTTTTTTTTGGCACGTTCGTTAATTTAAGTTTAAAAAAAAACAATTTTTATACTATACAGTATAAATATGTGGAAAACGGGCTATTTAATCAACACTAACGAGAGAAACATTTCCTTGCAGAACTGTCCAATTCGTGTAGCACAGTGATAGACAGGAAGTTGCAAGTATCGATATCATTTCTTCTTCTTTCTCTATGCCGTTACCATTAACGGAGGTTGGCGATCACATTTTTAAAAGTTTTGCTGTGTGAATATTTCGTAGCCATGACTTTTTCTTTCTACCTATTCCCTTTTTCCCTTCTATTTTACCCTGCATGATGACCTGTAATAGCCTGAATTTTTCGTTCCGCAATATGTGTCCAAGGAATGCTGTCTTGCGTACTTTGATTGTTCTTAACAATTTTTTCTCTCGGCCCATCCTTCTCAGCTCTTCCTCGTTCGTGAGTCTGGCCGTCCAAGGAATTCTCAGCATTCTTCTGTATATCCAAAGTTCAAATGCTTCGATCTTCTTTATTATTTGTGCTTATAACGTGCATTTTTCCACCCCGTAAAGTAGTTGAGACCAGACATAACATTCTACAAACCTCAATCTTTTTTTTTTTTTTTTATGTTCTGGTTCCCACGAAAAGGGATATCCTGTAATGTTCAGAGAACATCGTGGGAACCAAGGGAAAGAAGGTAGGAGTTGGTGTTCTTCTTAAATTTCTGGAGGTTGTATGCCTCGGAGAACACCTCCCTAGGCAATGAGTTCCAAAGCCTCGCAATTCGTTGGATGAATGAGTCTTTGGAAAGTGATGTTCTGCAGGTCTCCAAAGTGACCACGAAGGGGTGTGAAGACTGAACTTGACGGATTAATCTCGAAGAGACTGCCAAAGGAGGAACGATTGTTGATATTGCAGAAGAGCATCGCCCATGAAAATATCTATAAAATAGAGACAAATCGCCAACTTTTCTACGGTGTTCCAGACAAGTGAGCGAGTTTGTAAGCGAGGCATCACCGACGAGACGAATTGCCCTTTTTTGGACAGAATCCAATAGCTTCAGGATATGTTTAGGTGCCGCACTCCAAATATGGGAACAGTATTCCAGTACAGGTCAGATCTGTGCCTTATAGATCATAAGCAGCTGACTGGAGGTGAAATAGCTCTTGGCACGAAACAAAAAAACCAAGTTTTTGGGATGCACTTTTGGCAATGGACCTCACGTGATTTTCTCAGGGAAGGTTATTGCTGATAGTAATACCAAGCATCGATATGGATGACTTCAGTGGTATGGTTACTCCTGACAAAGTTATGTTAGGCACAGTGAGATCGGCTTTTCTAGAGAAAAGACATGCTTGTGTTTTGTTTGCATTGAGCGCAGGGGAACTGTAACCTCTAGGAGTGAGCCATAATGGACCTACTAAAGGTCGCAGTGGAGGGGCGACCACGTCCCACTCACATGGTACCTAACCTAACCTAACCTACATTACAGACTTAAGACTTCCACGAATTAAGAAGGTATGTTATTAATTTATTATAACTCTTCACTTTTTAACAAAGATTATTCTTGAATATTTGAATCTAATGGATTAATATGTAACTAAACTGACTTTAAAATTGCTTTTTATTAATATCTTATGCATAAATAGTCAATTGTTAAACATAAGAATAAGTCTACTGATGATGTTAATTAATTTTACCTATTACAGAGTTGTTTTCGTGTGTGTAGCATTGAGAAAGATCTAAAATAAAGATCAAAACGTCGGCGATTTAAGACGAGCGAGAAGTTTGTTTTCTTTCGTCCTAAACCCGCTATCGATAGATACATAATACAGAGAATCACGACACTAAAATGGAAATGGGCAGGACATGTTCAAAGACGACAGATGGTCTGTAAGAATAATAAATTGGAGAACCCGCGCAGACAAAAGAAGCAGAGGAAGAACGCCAACACGTTGGAGCGACGATATGAAAAGAGTAGACGGACACTGGATAGCTCAAGATAGAGCCCAGTGGAGCAGTTTAATGGAGGCCTAAGTTCAGCAGTGGACTCAACACCAGGCTGAAAGCTATCCACCCCGAAAAATAATTGAGAAGGACATGAGCCAGAATAATATTCTAAATATTGTCATTTTAGACCAAGTTGCTCGATGTTATCCAGATCCGTGACAACTAACTTCTTCATACCACCCGGACCAACACCGTCAGGCTTAGTCGACATTTTTTGGAAGGCGATTTTTTTTTAAAAATCAGTACAGTTTTCATCTTTAGTACGTTGCTTTGAAAGATCGTAAATACCCACTGCATATAATTAGTTAATAAAAATGCTAATTTCGTAAATAGCGGCCTTGTTTGTTTGTTTTTTTTTCCGCGCCCGAACTCTGCCCGTTTTAAAAATGAATAACAATTTTCCTTCAGATGGTAGACATTTTCGATCTTGACCCGCTTTCAGCAGAGTTGATCTTAATTCGTTTCGGTTCAGCGTTCGTTTATTTCTTTTTATCTCAAAATCGAAGGCGCAAGGAGTCTTCGTTCGTCTCGTGGATATCTTTCAAGGCAAATTACCGCACGTAATTATGAAAAATTATCGCCAATCATACCGGCGTTGTTGTTACAGTAAATCTGTTCGATATAATGATAACTAAATAAAACCGACTCGCCAGTATTAAACTAGTTTTTTGACTGCTGTCAATAAGCGCGCTTAATTATTAAACCAATCGTAGAATCTCGGTACGAACAGGTGATATCTATCGTAATAAACTAATGTAATGTGAGATTTAATCATTTGATTACGCAACTATAATTTTTTCAACTCTGTAACAGACATAAATTACGAATGCATAGAACATGTCGAATGTCCCGTCCTCACTTTATTTCTGAAGACGCGTATTTCGAGCGTCGATTCAAACCGAATTGGCTACCCAAAACAAAAATTAATTGGCAGTCATTGGGACTGCTGACAAAAGTAAAATTTTTAAAATAACAGTGGCATTTCGGATTTTCAAATTATTACGTTTTTAAACAAAAATTAATTGGCAGTCATTGGGACTGCTCACATATACATATATACGGTCACGCCTTTTTCTCGTACGGGTAGGCAGACACACTTCCTTCTGCTACACTACACACATCTGTTGCTTCCTCTACTTTTATCAGTGCTCTCATACAAGCTCGTCGGTTGTTGGTACTCTTGACAGCTGGCCTTTCTTCAAAACGATGTTGATCTGATCGAGATCGATGTTCGCCGAGGTCGACCTCTACCGACTTCCGTCCATTCACAATCGCCTTATAAATCTGTTTCTTCAATCTTCCTCTATCCATCCTTTTTACGTGTCCAAACGATCTAAGCATTCCTTCATCTATCTTTGTAACCACATCTTCTTTTACACCACAGCGTTCCATTTTCTCACTATTTTTCACTTTATCCAACCGAGTCACTCCGGCTATACAATTCTCAGACTACTCATCTCCGCAGCATTAATCCTATTTTCATGCTTTTTTGCCAAACCCAACATTCACTACCATACATAAGTGTAGGAACCAACACTCCTCTATGCACAGCCAGGCGTGCCTTTTTTGACACTTTCTGGCTGTTTTTAAAGACATGCAGTGCTCCATTTATTTGCTTTCCTGCCAACGCCCTTCGGTCAATGTCACTGTGATTTTTTCCATCTCTCGTAAACTTTGAACCTAAGTTTACAAACTCATTTACTTGTTCCACTCTATCTCCCTTAATTAGAACCTCAAAGTTTGTCATGCTTTCTTTTCTTTTAAAAACCATTACTTTCGTTTTCCTTACATTTTTGTTTACTGAAAATAGTCGCAAAAAGGGTAGACCTATCGTGTGGGTCACGGACGGCCCGCACTGCGACTATTAGAAGGGGGAGGGATTAAAGAAAGGAGATGATTGTGAACCCGCTTTTTGAAAAGTTGCAGGTGATAGTTTTCTGGAAAAACTAATTTTGGAAGCTTGTTCCATTCTGTCGCAGCCCTGTAAAATAAGGATTCTTGTTGGAGATTGGTCCTTGTCCTCTTAAAAGTAAACGGTTGAGACTGATCAGCTTGCCGAATTCTTGGGCCGAATGTGACCAGTGGTGGTATAAGAGTTTTTATTTCTTTGGAGCATCTGCCAAGGAAATTTCTGTAGAGTAATGTCTGGTCTGCAACTCTTCTCCTATGTTCTAATAGGTGAAGAGTATCTGTGAGAGTAGAGCTGTTTATTAACTGAATGGCTTTTTGCTGAATGGAATCTAGAAGACGAAGAGAATACCTTGGTGCTGAACCCCAAATGTGCGAGCAATACTCCAGATAGATATAGGTTTTTACATCCTTCAGGACAACGTTATTTAGGACCACATTTTCTGTGAGGACTTCTCGGGGGTTCCTATTGAATATCATAGTCTGGGTTGTAGCTGTATTTATTTCCAGGGTTCCAGAGTCAATAGTTAATAAACCAAAAAACTTTAAAAATGGTGTTAGGACTGAAGCGGCGAAAGTAGCAATTTTGGGTCATATTAAATTAGATTATACAACAAGTACAACAAATTTTGCCGAAGATTCTGGTTTTTCGCGCACTACGGTTCATACGGTTTTTAAACTTCATTAATTTCATCCCTACGAGATACATTTGGTACAGGAAATAAATGAAGATGAACCAGACAGGCGAGTTTTTTGAGATTATGACTGACAAAATAAATACTAATGCATACTTTTTATTTAATATTTGTTTTTCGAATGAATGTTTTTTTTTCTAAATGGTCTCGTCAGTAATTTTATTCCCATGTCAAGAATTATTTTTTACTTTTTAATTTGATTACCTCTAAAAAAGTGTTTTTTAGTTTTTTTAACTTTAATTATTTATCAGTAACAAAGCAAATTGATACTAAATAAGATAATAATTTTTCAAATTCTAGTTTTATTTATTATTATAAAAACATCGGTTTATATTAGTTCAATATGTGAAATAATTATTACTCAGTAAGAAAGGTATAAAACGATTTCCGCGGATAGCAAAGCATGGCTAATAATAATTTATAGAACTGAAACTTGCGCCTTTTTTGGTCGTATGAATTCCAAAAATTTATTGCTGCGCTTATTTACATGATTTGACAAATGAAAATGATATTCGTCACTGTACCAGATGTTACTGATGAAACTGGGAATTATCATCATATTGCAACAAAGATTCCAGCGAGGTATTTAAGTCTTGCAGTATAATCACCCAATTGTCGAGTCGTCTGAATAACGGCATTAAATTTCAATATCTTCTGAAGAGTCCTCTCCTGTTCATATTCAATTTTACGGCAGATCTTCGTTGACTACAGTGTGTCCCTAATGAAGCTTGGTCTTTGTTATACCCTCCACATCAAAAGCTATTAAATATCACGAAAATGTTAAAAATTGGAAATTGAATATTCGTTGAGTTTAATTAATCCAATTTTCGATATAATATTCGATGGTGTAGATCACCAGGTCAATGTCAGGTATATGTTACATTGTCTGGCAATCGTATGTACATAACTCGTTCCGCTGTGGTAGTCGCTGCCCCAGAGTGATCAGTGAAAGTAATTTTGCTCATTTTAAAAGAACACCGCATTCCAAATTCGGGTCTATACGCTATGACATTGGTAAAGTACATTGTTTTACATATTTTCAAGTTTCGTCACATCCGAAAAAACGTCATTATTTCTATTGCAGGTCGATCTGTAGCAGCAGCGGTATTTTACTCGTCATATTATGATGAAATTTCCTTCGGATGAATCGTCAATAAATAGTTTAATAACTATTTTTTAGTACGTTTTTGTAATATGACAATTAAAATGTAATTCAAATTTGAAATAAATGATGCCGAAATCTCTTTCAAACACTCCACTATTCAGCAGTGTCATCGCATAGTACATACAATTAGTGAGGCTATAGATGCAAAAAAAAATACTGCTCAGCAGTCTTCCTGGAGCCTTCAAAAAGGTCTGACATGAACAGATGTTTTCGAACAAGAGTGAACGGAGATATTTCTAAATTTTACCCAATTAAATCTGGAGTCCCACAGGGTACTCTCTTGTGACCTGTTCTGTACCTAATTTATACTTCTGATCTTCCAACAACTGACTACATAACAACAGGAACTTTTGCAGATGACATGACTTATCCTTTAGTAGCATCCTCAAATCTCCAGGAACATCTATTTCACATGGAAGAGTGGCTCACAAAATAGAAAATTAATGAGACGAAATCCCAACACATCACATTTTCAACAAGAAAAGAACAGTGTCCCCCTGTATACATCAATAATATAGTAATTCCAACAACCTCCTGTGTAAAGTATCTAGGGATTCATGTTGACAGCAAGTTGATTTGGAGAGAGCATTTAGGAAAAAAGCGAAAACAAATCGACATAAAAACAAGAGAACTCAATTGGTTACTTGGTAGAAGATCTAAAATGTCGCTAGAGAATAAAATATTCTTAAATACAAATCCATAATCATACCCATTTGGACATATGGCATTGAATTATGGGGATGTGTTAGCAGCTCCAACATTTACCTCATTCAACGCGCACAATCAAAAACTCTTCGCGCAATCACCGATGCCCCATGTTATGCGACCATCAAGACCTGCGGATTCAGACAGTTAAAGACGTAATTAAAGAAAGAAGCAACAAACACCACCATAGACTAGAGTCGCATGAAAACACACTCCTTCAACAACTTCTACAAGAATACCCTCAAAGAAGACTTAAAAGGAAATGGCCAGCTGACCTGAAATAAGGTGCAAGAGGTTTTTCTCAATGGGGGAACCTCATCATGTCAAATTAAGGAGCTTTTTACATATGACACTGTAAAACCTCTACAAAAAGTATTTTTCGAATTATGAAAACTTCAACAAATATATTTTAAATCTATAATATACTTACAGACTTAACATGATAAATACAAAATGTACGTTGAACTTATAAAGTCCTCAGATCGAGCATAGAGCAAGACAGGCAAAATTTGCCTAGGCTCATTATGTTCCAACTGGGATCTTATTTTAGATACAATTTATAACACCTGCAATGTACTTTATCGAAAGCAATAAAATTTGATTTGATTTGATATTGTCCTGTGCGAACAAAATAGCTTAAAGAATTTGTATTTTTCTGATTGCTGTTCAATAAAGGAGACAAAAAAAAACTATAGAAACTATTCCCTATGGTACAAAATTAAATTAGTTTTTACTTTTCGGAACCGAAGGGTAAAACACTTCCTCTGTTTCCCAGTTCTCTCTCTAAAAAGGAACCATATCTTCTGTGGGAGTCATCCAATGTTGGTTTCCAGAGGCTTTCCATTGGTCGATGCTATTTCTGGAGCCTACATAATTTGTTGTCGAGCTAAGAAAGCATTTTCTGGACTTGAGTCTCCGAGGGGCTGGTTGTGCATTGTGTAGGGGGTGTTTCACTGTCTGTGATGACTTTTGTCTCTCTCTGCATGCTACTGGGGAGGCCATCAAAGCTACCAGGTGAACCTTTTCCAGGGGGGTGGGTTACATCCCATGTACTAGTTATTATTTCATCGGATATAAACTCCTGGGCCAAATTAACACAACAACATATTTAATCATACAATTGATATAAGGAATTAATTTTTTAGACATTGGTTACAATAAAAGTTAGAAATAACGTATTCAGATACTTAAAAGTGAATTAGTTTTAATATTAATCCATAAGATATGTATTGCCTCCTCTACTTCGGATTACAGCATTTAAATTTTAAATGAAATCTTAAGGAATTTGTACCCATGCTGTGATAACTGCATTTTCAAGTCTCTTTAAGTTTCTAGGTGCAGGTATTTGACATTTAACATTTGTCTTAAGGTGATCCCATAATTGCTTACTTTGATTTAGATCCGAGCCTTTTGGTGGCTACTGCATGACTGATATACCAACTTCGCCGAATGAAATACTTGAGGAGATATTGCAAGGAGCAAACCTCTCTTCTGGTCTTCGCCAGACTTTATTTTTCTTCTTCCTATACTTCGAGAATACATTAAGGTCTCTTAATTGCCAAGGCTCAATTCGGAGATTGACATGTTGTATTTTTCACAAGTCTAATCAAACTTTTGTGTTTTTGGCTAAAAAATTGCTGCTTTTTTTCGGGTGATTTTATTTAATTGCACTTTTATATGATTCTATGGTATTAAAATTACAATTTACCTAATCAAAAATTTGTTATTAATTCTTTAAAAATCAATTGTACATTTGTTTTATTTTATTGAACTTTTACTAGTAGTTACTTATTTTATCAAGCGAAATGCAAATAAACTTAAAAAACATTTCTTTCCACAACTTTTATTAATTTTCGACATTGGTGTACTTCAAAGTTGGCACTTAAAACAAGAAAGAGTTACCGTGAGATGTTTATTTTTGAGATATTTTGAAAATTAAACAAAAACAAATCATTTTAATTTGTTTATTGCCTTAAAAGTTTCATAAATAAAATAAGTAGGTATTTATATACAAGTTGTGTTTATTGTTTATAAAATTACCAGACGTTGTGATTGTATGGGAGGACTGAAGCATGAGCAGCACCTGCAGCGTAACCGTAAGGAGCAGCATAACCGTGAACAAGAGGAGCAGCGTAACCGTGAACAAGAGGGGCAGCGTAGGATACAGGAGTGACTACCTTGGTGACGATGGGAGCTGCAACTTTGGCTACGACTGGGGCTACAGCATGCACGGCGGTCGGTTCTTTGTGTACGACGGCGTTGAAGCCGTTGTGAGCGTCGGCGGTGTAGTCTACAGTGCGTTTGGTACCGTCGGACTCCAAAAGGGAATAGCTACCGTGAACTACGTCTCCACGACGGGACTCGTGCTGGCTTTTGGCGTCTCCGGTGTGAGGGTCGCTGACGGCGTATCCGAAATCATAATGAGCCGGTGCTGAGGGTTCGGCGACGTGAGCAATTGGCGCTGAGTAGGATTGAACGACTGGAGCGGCGTGAACAAGAGGAGCATATGAGTGAACTGCTGGAGCGGCGTGAACAAGAGGGGCATATGAGTGAACGGCTGGAGCATGTTGTTGTACTGTGGAGTAGCTGGAAACGGCATCGTGAGATCCGTGAGCTGCCAAAACAGGAGCGACGTAGCCTAGACCCAAGTGGCCGGCGTGGGCTACTGCTACGAAGAAGGCGACGATGATGAACTGAAAAATTACCAGGAGGTTAAATTAACAAAAGGTTTTGAATACGTTTATGACTAAACAAATAAAAAAGGGACCTGAGAATTGATTTTGCACATTCGCATACAAGGACCTCTTGTATGCTTAATAAATAAAAAATAATAGGGAATAAATCGCACCTATAAAAAACGTAAATTATATTAAAAAAAATTATGTCGAATAGAAATAATGAATACATTGTTGTGACATTTCTAGGCCTTAAAAGGGCATTTAAAACAATTGACAGAACTATTCTACTTCAGAAATTAAAGAATTATAGGATATCGGGCATTGTTTTGGATTGGATTTAAAGTTACTTATTTAACAGAAGGAAAAAAAACTAAATTTGAATAAGAATTGTCAGATAAACTTATAATTGAGAATGGTATACACCAAGGGTAGTATGTTAGGTCCATTGCTTTTTATTATTTATCTAAACGATAATGGCAAATTTTGATTATTGTTCAACAATACTTTTTCTACTTCGGTAAAAATAAAAAAGCGCAATTGCAATAGCTTCAAAATCGGGGTATGAGTTTAATATTTTTGATAATCGTAATCGTAATCGTATTTTTGAATCGTTATTCATAGAGGATAACTTCCCAATTACTTTTAAAAGTTCTTATTGAGAATTAATTAAGTTCATGATTACAATACGAGAAAAAATAACAATTTTTACATTAAAAAATACTAATCACCAAATTTGGAATGAATTGTAAGTTTCATAAAGGCTCAAACTAATTTAATAAACTACCATAATTTGTAAAATAAACTAATTCAGTAAAACTATTTAAGTTATTAAAGAAGTATATTAGTGACAGGTCATGGTGATACTTAGTATTTTTTTGTGTGGATTAATTTGATCCAACCTAACAATCAAGTGATATGTATGTATACTTTGTAAATGTACTTTCAAATGTTCGTTATATTTACACAATGCTTTACCGACTCTCAAAACCGCTTGGTAACACCCCAACCATCTTTCAAACAGAATTACATGCCATAGAGATATGTGCCCAGGAGTGCATCGAAAGAAACACCCGAAGGGCATACATCTATATTTTATCAGATAGCCAAGCAGCACTAAAAGCTCTAAAGTCATACACTTGCGAGTCTAAGCTTATTTGGGACTGTAAGCAATCCCTAAGACAACTGCAGCAAATAATCAGGTTACTCTAATGTGGGTTTTAGATCACAAGAGAGTTAAAAGCAACGAGGAAGTAGACTGCCTTGCCAAGAAAGTGGCAAATACCCAATTTTTCGGCCCAGAACCTTACTGTGGACTCTTCAAAGAAAGATTTCGACGTTGGGAAACGGATGAAATGAAATCTCACTGGCATAAAGTGCCAAGACAAAGACGAGCGAAAAGGCTAGTAAGCTTTTTGCCGAGGAAAGCTAATCAGCTCGAGTTGGACCAGAAAAACTTGAAACTGGTGATGGGACTCCTCACTGAATACTGCCCTCTGAGGTATCACCTGAAAAAGAGTTCCATGTTTCTGGAAGGGGCCTTTTTA
Source organism: Agelastica alni (assembly GCA_950111635.1). Lineage (NCBI taxonomy): Eukaryota > Metazoa > Arthropoda > Insecta > Coleoptera > Chrysomelidae > Agelastica > Agelastica alni. The sequence continues at coordinate 35,027,931 of OX467716.1, forward strand.
AAGTCAGGAACTTAGCCCTCAGGAAATTGATAAACCTTGTACGAAGTCTCGGAATCCCGGGCCTCGAATAGATTAAGGGTTATGCACAAAAGATGATGCGAACCCCCTACAATCTACAATAACTTAACTTGATAAGGTTGTAAGATATTTATACATTTGTAAATTTTTTTATGTATGCCCACTTAATAAATAAATACAAATAAAAAAAATAAAATATCAGACAAACAAAAATTAAATATTAAATGAATAAAAAATGATGACGAATAAAAATATCACTCGTACAAAAATAGAAAATTAAATAAATATAAAATTATAATGAATGAAAATATCGGGCATACAAAAATTAACGAAATATGAATATTTCCTATTTATATCAATTACTATTTAAATTATTGTTCAACTTACTTTGGCTGCCATGTTACTTGTTTATCGGTTTGATAATACTCTTTTGAATCGACTATTCTATTTATTTATACGATTTAGTGTATAGTCCCACCCCGGAACCAAATTAATATCCTTTTACAAAATCCGTGTGTAATATTTAGTTAATATATGTATCGATCGTCCTTCAGTATTTTTAAAGGTCGGTAATATTGGTTGGCCATGCATTTCCTGATCAGGCGTTGCTCGAAGGATACAAAGTAGTTGTAGGAACCAATCTAAAAAGTTGATCTATTATTAAAAGTAATTATTTAAACTCATTAGTGTGTTTTAAAGTTCGTGCAGCAGAAAAAATGGTTTTCGTTTGCTTTTAAGAATGGGAGTTAATAAAGCCATTCGATAACGCAAAAGTATTTCGCATTCGAGATGCAAACACAATATTTTTTCAAAAATTGCATTAAAACTAATATGAGAATAAAAAAATAAATGTTTAAGTATTTGTCATTATAAACTGACATTTTGTGTTTGAACTAAGACGATCTAGTAGGCGGTATTGTTTGCATGACTTTCGTAACGTGTCACACTGTCACAGCTATAAAGTCATTGTTCTAAAGTGTTTAATTAGAAATGGAACTGTGGAGTTGCGAATTATGTAAGTCTCGGATAATATTTTATTATCATTATGTATTGAAACTAATGTACTCGTATGTTGAGTATTCAATTAATAAATTCGTAAATAAGTTTTTTTTTTATGAAAATAGTCGCAAAAAGGGTAGACCTATCGTATGGGCTGCGGACGGCCCGTACTGCGACTATTAGAAGGGAAAGTGATTATAGAAAGGAAATGATTGTGGACACGCTTTTTAAAAAGTTGCAGGTCATAGTTCTCTGGAAAAACTGATTTTGGAAGCTTATTCCATTCCGTAGCAGCCCTGTAAAAGAAGGATTCTTGATGAAGATTGGTCCTTGTAGTGTCAATCTTGAGAGTAAATGGGTGAGACTGATCAGCGTGCCGTGTTCTTCGGCCGAATGTGGCCAATGGTGGTACAAGAGTTTTTATTTCTCTGGAGCATCTGCCATGGAAATATCTGTAGAGCAATGACTGGTCTGCAACTCTTCTTCTATGTTCTAGAGGGTGAAGGGTATCTGTAAGAGTTGAGCTGTTTATCAAGCGAATGGCTCTTTTCTGAATGGAATCTAGAAGACGAAGAGAATGCCTTGGTGCTGAACCCCAAATGTGCGAGCAATACTCCAGTAGAGGTCGGATTTGAGCCTTGTACGTCGTCAACAGTTGATCAGAAGTAAAAAACTTTCTGGCTTTCCACAGAAAACCTAGCCTCTGGCTTGCCGACTTTGCGATGTTAGCAACATGGTCATGCCAAGACATATTATTGGACACCGTGACTCCTAAAATCGAGATGGAGGGACTTGGTTCAAGGGTATTTCCGGACATTGTGATGGGATGATTTGAGGAATTCACTTTCTTGGAAAACGTGGCACTTTGTGTTTTTTGGGCGTTGAACTGAACAAGATTGTTGGTTCCCCACTCGGCGATTGCTTTAAGATCTCTATTGATGGAATCAACCTGTTCCTGCCTGAGTCTATTTGTATCATTCACCGAAAGTGATCGATAGGATGTGAAAGTAGAGACAAGTGTGCTATCGTCTGCGAAACTGTAAATGGGGTTCGTGGTGGTTTTCAAGAGGTCGTTGATGTGTAAAAGAAATAAGGTGGGGGACAGGATGGAACACTGGGGGACCCCGGCATTAGTTTTAAACGCATCAGAAGAAATACCGTCAACTGCCACATGTAAGGAGCGATCTTGCATAAAGCTCGAGAGCCATTGGCGCTGTTTGGTTGGGAGACCGTAGGCAGATAATTTACTTAACAATGCCTGGTGCCAAACGCGGTCAAAGGCTTTAGATATATCCAACGCTATTGCACAGGGTTCACCAAACTTTTCAATAGTGTTTGTCCAGAGCTGAGTGACATAAGCCAGCAAATCTCCAGTAGACCGAAGTTGTCGAAATCCATATTGTTTGTCATGGATTATCTCAAATTTCTCCAGATATTTGATAAGTTCTGTGTTAATTATTGTGGAACAACAAATTGGCAATATAACTTTGACAATATCCCTCATCCAATACAACTGAGGCCCACAATACCTCTTATTTGTTGGATGCAATGCAGTCTTCATGTATATACCCTGTATTTATGATTCGTCATTATTATAATTGAAGTTTCTTTTTTATGAGTTGTTATATATTTTGATATTGTATAGTCAGTTAATATACAGGGTGTGGCGCGAAAAGTTTTGATTAAATATAATGGCGGATAAAGTTATGTTAAAAATCTAAAATTACGAAGCTGTAGGTTTTGGATGACGCTGAGTTCAAATATAATGTTGTCCTGAATGTGGCACTTCCGGTTATACCTGACTTGGCTTCTTTAGATTTTGGTATTTGGGGTTACAAAGGAAGATATGATGCAGATAATTTACTTAACAATGCCTGGTGCCAAACGCGGTCAAAGGCTTTAGATAAATCCAAGGCTATTGCACGTGATTCACCAAACTTTTCAATAGTGTTTGTCCAGAGGTGAGTGACATAAGCCAGCAAATCTCCAGTAGACCGAAGTTGTCGAAATCCATATTGTATAATACTATATAATTGAAATTGAAGTAGAGAGACCTATCGAGGAAAATTCCAATCAAATACATAGTCAAATTTTTAAATTAGCGACTAAGATCCATTCTTTTTAATCTGTTTTGTTTGATAATTTGAAAATGGCTCATATTATGCCGAAACGTACGTATTTTAATAAATAAATATAATTAATAACGTACCCACTTTCTTAACGAGTAGTTTTTTTACAATTGTATATTTATGCAGCTAAATATTTTTAGTTTGCAAGAAATGTGTTTGTTGAATGGTTTCGTGGTTTTTTCGTTGAAAGATACTTTCGCAATGTCCAAAATCAAGGCCAACAATTTATTATCGCATTCCACACCATATTGGTTTTTGATTAATTAATGTTAGATCGTATGAATTTATTAATGTGTGTTGCCAATTAAAAATTATATTAAGAATGAAAGTTGCAAAAATTTTAATTCGTATTGAGGTTAATTAATTAAACGGTTGGAGGGTTTACTTTTCGTCCAGAATGCCATTAATGCTTCATTTGTCGTTGCAAATTATTTTAATGCGTTTCATTCAACGTTACCCGTATCTCTTACGTCCAAAATGTCTTTATTAACAAGAAGAAAACCTTAATCACCAAATAATCTAATTCATCAACAGATTCAAGAAGTCTGGAAGGACACTCTTAGGATACCATACAAAGGGAAAATGCGAAAGTTTTGCAATATAGCTTTATTGATTTAATTTTTTAAATTAATTTCCACCATAGGCAATCTTAAGTGAGGAACGGTTTGGGTTCAGAGATGGATTGGGGACAAGGGAAGCGCTGTTTAGCTTACAGGTACTTATACAAAGAGCCCGAGACGTAAATTGTGCGTATTCGCATGCTTCATAGACTTCAAAAAGGCGTTCGATACAGTGTACTATTAAAAACTTATAGAAGTCTTAGAAACGTCAGGTATTGACAGTAAAGACATGGGAATAATTTTAAATCTCTATTTCGATCAACATGCAACTATCAGATTAAATAATCAACTTTCAGAAAGCTTTGCTGTACAGAGAGGTGTACGAAAAGGATGAGTACTGTCTTGAACCGTATTTAACACCTATTCTGACAGTCTCTTTAAAAAAGCATTGAGCAAAATAAAGGATGGTGTAATCATAAACGGAGAGCTCATTAACAACTCCAGGTACGCAGACGATACAGTTCTGCTGGCAGAGAGGCCTGCAGAGGATAATAGACGCTGTAATCAAGGCCTGCAGTACATATGGTCTTAAATTATATTGTAAAAAAACCAAAACTATGATTGTAAGTAAGAACCCAAACATAACGGCCAATTTTATGGTGGTAAGAGTAAACAGATTTTGTTACCTGGGATGCAACTTACTTGATACATGGGACCATTCATACGAAATAAGAACTCGTATTGAGAAAGCAAGAAATGCCTTTAGCTGACTGCAAAGAGTTCTTTGTAATCTTTAATTAAGCACCGATGTAAGAATCAGAGTCCCTCGATGCTATGTGATCTCTGTGCTGCTATATGAAGCAGAAAGTTGGAGCCTCACTGAAAACTCCTGTAGGCGACTGGAAGCATTCGAAATGTGGTGCTACCTGCTAATGCTGCGAGTGTCACATGTACATCGCGTCACCAATGACGCTATTCTGGAAAGACTTAAGAATACGCCGCTTTTCTTTATTTAATCGTATTATTTTTTTTTTTTTATGTTCTGGTTCCCACGAAAAGGGATATCCTGTAATGTTCAGAGAACATCGTGGGAACCAAGGGAAAGAAGGTAGGAGTTGGTGTTCTTCTTAAATTTCTGGAGGTTGTATGCCTCGGGGAACACCTTCCTAGGCAATGAGTTCCAAAGCCTCGCAATTCGTTGGATGAATGAGTCTTTGGAAAGTGATGTTCTGCAGGTCTCCAAAGTGACCACGAAGGGATGTGAAGACTGAACTTGACGGGTTAATCTCGAAAAGACTGCCAAAGGAGGAACGATTGTTGATATTTCAGAAGAGCATCGCCCATGAAAATATCTATAAAATAGAGACAAATCGCCAACTTTTCTACGGTGTTCCAGACAAGTGAGCGAGTTTGTAAGCGAGGCATCACCAACGATATGTTTTGGTGCTGCACTCCAAATATGGGAACAGTACTCCAGTACAGGTCGGATCTGTGCCTTATAGATCATAAGCAGCTGACTGGAGGTGAAATAGCTCTTGGCACGAAACAAAAAACCAAGTTTTTGGGATGCACTTTTGGCAATGGACCTCACGTGATTTTCTCAGGAAAGGTTATTGCTGATAGTAATACCAAGCATCGATATGGATGACTTCAGTGGTATGGTTACTCCTGACAAAGTTATGTTAGGCACAGTGAGATCGGCTTTTCTAGAGAAAAGACATGCTTGTGTTTTGTTTGCATTGAATTCTACCAAGTTATTGGATCCCCATTCGAGAATTGTTGCTAAGTCCATATTTATATTGTTAACATTTCTTCCTCGTTCATTTCTGGTTTCATGGGCTGATATAGGGGCCCTGGAAGAGAAAGCGGTATGGAGGGTACTATCATCGGCAAAGCTGTGTACGGGACATGAAGTTGCTTTCAATAGGTCGTTGATGTGAAGTAAAAATAGTGTTGGTGCTAGAATGGATCCTTGCGGAACACCAGCATTTATGAGTAGAGTGTCAGATGAAACTCCATCGACCACTACATGGAGAGACCTGTTTGAGAGAAAACTAGCAAGCAGAGAACACAGCTGAGGAGGCAAGCCATAAGATGGGAGCTTGGCGAGGAGTCCCTGGTGGTATTGAGGATTTCCCTCTTTTTTTTTTCTTATAATACGCAACGCGAAATACCGGTTGTTGCGACTCATTTTACAAGACAAAATAAACAGCACAGAACTGTTCGGAGCGGCAGTAAACAAAGTGCAGTGCAACAGAAGTAGCTTGGCGGGCGAGAGATCACAAAATCCGCGCACAACGAAAACATTCGAATAACGATCCGATCGGCGACGACGTAATTTTCAGTGAGTCTCAAGTACAATCGGAGGAAGAAGTTTACGAATGTAAAGTATGTTCGGCCGAATATTTGTTATTTTAGAGGCTAGTCGCCCGCCAAGCTGCTTCTGTTGCAATGTACGCTGGGCCAACGTGATCGCCAACATCAATAGACTGTACTTACGGTTGGTGTAAAATTTTTTCGTTAAACTCATCGGTAGAAATTAAAAAAAAAAGTGATTTTTGAATTAATTAATTATAGCCTGACCAGGATTTTTTCAGGCAACCCATTTTCTTTAAAAATTTTTAACAAACTAAATTACTTACAAAATAATTTTTATCCATTAAACAGATGGGTGAAGGTCGACTTTACTTCGGATCCTCTACTAAAAGGATTTATTGAAATCCTTTACAAATTTCAGTAATAAAACATGTTGAGGACAAAGGATTTATTAAAATCCTTAACAAATTTCAAAATAAATTCCTGTAAATAAGTAAATAATAGTTTTACTAGAGTCTCTCGTAGTTTTTCCTTCAAGAAAAGCTCATCTCCAACTCCTGAGAGTTTGTCTCAGTTAAATACAACTTTGGTTACTTTGAACTTATAGTATATTTCTTAATTTAAATAAAGTTAACTTTCCAACAACATATCTCGGAAGGGTGAATAAATTGTTTGAAAAATAATACGATGGTGTTTCCGACCTAAACGTGAAGATGGCAGCACTTGTCAATACAAGGTAGGTAATGTGGTTGCGCATCTTTTGACAGATACCAAAATTTCAGCCATTTTTGTCGTGCAGTTGTTGTTTGACAAACGTTGGAGTGAGTCAAGGTCAGTGTTAAGCAAAAATTGTTCGAGAAACATCAAAATCGAAAACTTGCTAAAGGAACCCATGCTAAATAGCGCTATTTTTAAAATAGTATTTTTCAAAAAAGCATACGGTAAAGGATAATGAAAACAGTTTAAATTTTACAAATATATGTGCATAATTTTGCAACCATTGAACATCGACAAAGTCGCTAGTAGATGCTAGTATTTAATAGATTCAATATTATGCATTAGCAACATATAAATTTTCCAAAAAAACCCAATGTGTGAGCTGCGATAAAATTTGTCAATTGAATAAAAGTAACGTATGGCTCGTTCTGAAAAGTAAATTATATAGATTTTTATGCCCCAGTTTAAATCAATCACTAATGACTATACGAAGTTCGATATGTATAGATCATTGATACTAATTGCTAAATATGTAATAACTTTTCTAGATCAATGCCAGATTATGTGGTGTTATTTAATATAGAAATTTATATTATAAGATCAATGCGAGTAAAATAAGGGACATAATATGCACATATTCGTACGCGATTATCCACCACGCCTTTCTTTCGCGATTGTTTATTATATATAGTGACTCTAGCCAACGTCTAAGCACAGTTCTTTTGTGACTTCTCTTGGATACACACTTCCCCATCCAAAAACTCCAAAATGTCTTTAAAAGTAAGTATAATTATATACAGCCATTCTTAATCGGAGGTATTTATAAATTAATTACATTTTTAGTTCGTCTGTCTATTGGCTTTAGTAGCCTCAACAAAGGCAGGCATCTTGACTACGAATCAAGCTTATTCTGACGCACCGTCAGTGTCCTACTCCAGCGTTTCGTATCCATCAGAAACATACGCAGCTCCTTCTTACACTGCCCCTGCATATAAAGTAGCAGCACCAGCATACAAAGTGGCAGCACCAGTTTACAACGTCCCAGTTCCAGCATACAAAGTGGCAGCACCAGTATACAAAGTAGCAACACCAGTGTACAAAGTAGCAGCACCAGCTTACAACGTCCCAGCACCAGTATATAAAGTAGCAGCACCAGCTTACAACATCCCAGCTCCAGCATACAAAGTAGCAGCTCCATTGACTAAAACAGTTGTAGCTGAAGACTATTCAGCTCCGGCGCACTACGAATTCGGTTATGGTGTAGAAGATCCCCACACCGGAGACGTTAAGAGCCATCAGGAAACCAGAGAAGGTGACGTCGTGAAGGGTAGCTACTCCCTCGTGGAAGCCGACGGTTCCAGAAGAATTGTCGACTATACAGTCGATGCTCACAGCGGTTTTAATGCCGTCGTTCGCAAGGAACCAGCATCTTCTCATTCAGTTAAAGCTGTAGCAGCTTATGCTCAACCGATCGTAAAAAGCTATTCTGCGCCGGTTGTCGCCCAAGCTGCTCCAGCCTATTACCACTGAATCTAATTTGGAAGCAATTGTTATAGTCAAATGACTGTTTATTTATTGTTGTAGATAATAGGGCAAATAAAAGGCAATAATTTATAATCAAACGTGTTGTTGTCCCCTTTTTTTTAGTAACAAAGTGTACCTCAAAAGGGGGAAGTTAAAAAAATGTGTCAAGCAAAATGACAGGAGTTAGGGTAAAAAGGGGGTATTTTAAATAATTTTTTTGACAGTAGTTTGATGTATTTTATAAAACTGATAAGATACAGTTATTTTATAATGTATTTTTTTTTATTTAAGAAAGCCGCATTCACTCAAGGTGATTAGCGACGGTCTATTCGGTTATTACAAAATTATATTTTATTCAAGAGTGCATTTTTTTTAGGTAGTCGATGATGGTCTTTTAGAAAGGACACAACTGTTGCGGTTTGCACGAGTATGATGAAAGAATGGGATGTTATACCTCGCGCACAGCGTTTAATAAAAGAATCTTCAAAAATACCCGAAAACGTAAATGTAAAATAAGACAATATAACTGTTTTTCAAATCAATGCTGAAATAATAATGTGTACCGGTCTCTTATTAAAAAGATAATAATATGATAGAAAGCAGTGTCAACTTTTTACTAAAATTAAACCATGAGCATTGCGCCTATTTATTAGCAGGTAATAAAGAGAGTGGCGCAAACATGTACATTTTTATTGAAATTGTTATTTTTGAAAATGATTAGGCTTATCGATTTTTATTACGAATAGCTGGCACAAAAAGAAATAACTTAAAAATCCATTTAAATCTTCGTGTGATTTAACATTTACAATATTTAACATTGTGTTTATCGTTGTGTACTTAAATAATAAGAATTATTAGCGCTGTTGGAAGACAATGGAAGGATTATGGATTGTTCTTAGCTTTTTGAAACTATATTAAACATAAATAAGGTTGTAAATATTATATAAGAATGGCTTTAAAATATGTACCTACTTAGAGTTTCGCCTATTAACGAGTTTTTTGACGACAATAAAATAAATAAAAAAGGCATGGTTTGATTCAAAGGCATTATTCCTTTTTTTAATCATTTTATTGTTAATAGATAAAAGTGTTTTAAAGCCATTCTGTAAATAATATTTAATAAGCTAAAAAACAATCTATTGCCATTCTCTTACCACAGCACTAATAATTTTTGGTATTTAAGTACACAACGATAAACACGATATTAAATTTTGTAAGTGTTAAAGTTACTCCTTCTTGGGCCACAAAGGTCTTAGCTATTTTTAATAAAAAATGCTTAGCAAACTTAATTATACTCATGCTGGGCTAAGCCTCACTTGAGTCTGAGCAACTAAGATAATTACCGATCGGTGATCTGATCCTATTCTGAAGGAAGCAGTGAAGCAGATCGCTAAAGGCTATCACGGTGAGACGGTGATAGCCGTTAGCGGGATTCGGACGAAACCGCCCCCCAGCTATTATTATTATTATTAATTATATTCAAAAATAACAATTTCATTTAAATAAAAATAAAAATGTACACATAACATACTTTCATTTAAATGGTGGTATTATATTTTTACGAATCAAGATTATTTTTTATGAGTGAGCGAAGTTTACCCAATCAATTATGTTTCGCATTTATTGTAATCTGTATACAGGGCGAGTCAAAATGCAAATCTGTACTTTTCTCACAGAACAGTTTTATATACCTAACTTTGATAGTTTCTTAAATATTAAACAAAATCCAATTTTTTTATTTGATTTTATCAACTTAGCTGGGACTCAACTGAACTTTTTTAGAATCTGCATTAGCACAAATTAAAAAATTATTACTTTTTTTATCATTATCTTTTTTTATATTAATTGTAGAGGTAGTTCCAGCGTGCCATAGTGTAGTCAGAGCATTTCCTATTGTCAGATATTAGAATTCTCGACACGCAGATACTTACACGGACATATCATGAGAAACCCAAAAAAGTATGACATTCTACATCTTATAGTACAGGGTAAGATTAATAGTAAGAGATGCCCCGGCAGACTTCCTGGCTCAAAAATCTCACAGTGGTTTGGTCTCGCCACTATACAATGTTTCCGAGCGACTACCAACAAAATAATGATTGCAAACATGATAGCCAGAATGATCACCAACGATCGTTAAACGGTCATGGCACCTAGAAGAAGAAGAAGAAGAAGATACTTACACTTACTGATCTGACAACCTTGCTCCGAATCCGATTTATCTATATTGGCCTAGCTTATGTATTGTTTACATCGCGTTTTATACGGATTCCTTATAATATGACCAAATTTCGAATGATTTCAAACATTTCAGCATTTTTTCTGTGAGTGTCTCTGCTTCCATATCGTACAAGACAACTGGAAAGACGTAGCTGCATTTTACAAATAATCAATATTTAAAAAAAAATGGCCAAACAATTAAGACACAAAAACAATTTGTAAAATAAAACAATGCATCCAAAATATTAAATTTTAAAAAGCCAATTGTAAGTCATAATAAAAAGAAAATTGTGACAAATCTTATCTTAATGGCAGACGTATTGTGAAGTATAAAGAGCGCACAACGTTGCCAGATCTAAAAAATGAACTGGTTGAAATTAGTAAATATATTTTAAATTATTATATATTTAAAACTAAACGGTAAAATGTTACGTTTTTTTGTTCAATATATTAAGAAAACGTTTATTTCATATTTTCTAAGTTTTTATTGAATTCTGTCGAGTAACTGTCTTGAAATAACGAAAGCTAAATAATATATGGCGGAGCCAAAAGCTAGAAACATGCGATTTCCCGAAGTAACTTGGCGTGATAATGGACCGTACACTTTCCTTCAGGGAACACTGCCAAAACACCAAATCTAAGATATTTACAAGAAACGGCATCCTGCTTAAACTAACGGGTCCCAATTTCCTTAGAACTTCTGCCCTGGCTCTCAGTTTCTCTGCCGGAGACTATGCGGCGCCAGTATGGAGTGGCTCAGCACATGCCAAGCACGTAGACATTGTCCTACATGATGCGACCCGTATTATTAGTGGATGCCTTCGGCCCACCCCAGCGCAAAAATTTTACCCGCTCATGGGAATTGCCCCTCCAAACAAAAGACGACAAGTCGCCACAGAACAGGAGAGGACAAGGCAGACTATGGATCCCAGACACCAACTATACGATCAAGCTTCCGCAAGATCAAGGCTGAAGTCTGGGATGTGCTTCCTAAGAAAAACCGCTCTACCAGAAAACATATTACCTGAAACCCTCCGTTTAGAACTATGGAAAAATCAAGGTGTCAAACGATGCCGAGCCAACCATAGGAAATGAAACATCACAGTGGATAGCGGCCAACATGACTGCGGAGCGTCCCAAAACAGCCAACACCTACTGAATTGCCCCAATCTTCAAGAACACTGTAGAATCGACGACATGTACTCTGCAAATGTCATAGCTGCTGCAAATTACTGGAAAGCTATAGTCTAAGACGACGTTCGGACACGGAAAGTAAAGTAAGTATTCGTAAACTGTAAAAAAAAATCGTCAAAATCTGACGAAAAGTGCGTTCACGCTGGAACTACCTTAATACTATTTAAAACATTATAAAATAACTGTTTTATAAAATATATCAAACTACTGTCAAACAATTTATTTAAAATACCCCCTTTTTCACCATAACTTCTGGCATTTTTCTTGACATAATTTTTGAACTTCGTCCTCCTAAGGTACACTTTCTAATCAAATAATATCACGTTTAATTATAAATTTCGCCTTTTATTCGCCCTATTATCTACAACAATAAATAAACAGTCATTTGACTATAACAATTGCTTCCAAATTAGATTCAGTGGTAATAGGCTGGAGCAGCTTGGGCGACAACCGGCGCAGAATAGCTTTTCACGATGGGTTGAGCGTAAGCTTTGACAGGATGAGAAGATGCTGGTTCCTTACGGACGACGGCATTGAAACCGCTGTGAGCATCGACTGTATAGTCGACAATTCTTCTGGAACCATCGGCTTCTACAAGTGAGTAGCTACCTTTCACGACATCACCTTCTCTGGTTTCCTGATGGCTCTTAACGTCTCCGGTGTGGGGATCTTCTACACCATAACCGAATTCGTAGTGCGCCGGGGTTGAATAGTCTTCAGCTACAACTGTTTTAGCCAATGGAGCTGCTACTTTGTATACTGGTGCTGCCACTTTGTATGCTGGAGCTGGGACGTTGTAAGCTGGAGCTGCTACTTTGTATACTGGAGCTGGGACGTTGTAAGCTGGTGCTGCCACTTTGTATACTGGTGCTGATACTTTGTATGCTGGTGCCGCTACTTTGTATGCTGAAGCTGGGACGTTGTAAACTGGTGCTGCCACTTTGTATGCTGGTGCTGCTACTTTGTATGCTGGTGCTGCCACTTTGTATGCAGGGGCAGTGTAAGTAGGAGCTGCGTATGTTTCTGATGGATACGAAACGCTGGAGTAGGACACTGACGGTGCGTCGGAATAAGCTTGATTCGTAGTCAAGATGCCTGCTTTTGTTGAGGCTACTAAAGCCAATAGACAGACGAACTAAAAATGTAATTAATTTATAAATACCTCCGATTAAGAATGGCTGTATATTGTACTTACTTTTAAAGACATTTTGATGTTTTTGGATGGGGAAGTGTGTATCCAAGAGAAGTCACAAAAGAACTGTGCTTAGACTTTGGCAAGCGTCACTATATATATTAAAAAATCGCGAAAGAAAGGCGTGGTGGATAATAGCGTACTTATATGTGCATATTATATTGGTTATTTTACTCTCATTTATCTTATAATACGAATTTCTATATTAAATAACGCCACATAATTTGGCCTTGAACTAGAAAAATTATTATATGTATATTTAGCAATTAGTATCAATGATCTATACATGTCGAACTTCGTGTGGTTCTTGTTGCCAGTAGCTTTTAACCGGGGCACAAAAATTCATGTAATTGTTACGTTTACTTTTCAGAACGAACCTCAGTATTTTCATTTAGATGACAAATTTTATCGCAGCTCGAATATTAAATTTTTAAAAAATATAAAGAATGCTAACAAATAATGTTGTATCTATAAAATACTAGCTTCTATCTATGACTTTGTCATCATGGACACCCCCGTGACAGCAGCAGGCAGCATATTTTTATTAGGGACTTTTTTCAGGTCAAAATTTTTATTCGCGAACGTGCGGGGGTGGTATAACCACCTTGAAATTGGAGCACCAAAATCAAACGATACATTTTCCGAGAGCACCCAATTCATAGCATATTTCTACCGATTGAGAAAACGGTTTTATCTTTGAGAAGATTTTTCGTATTGTAACGGACTTGGGGGAAAATCCAATCATGTCTTATTAAAAAGCACCTAAGGATGCTACAATAGCCGGGAAAACAAGTAGAGATCACGTAAGAAACAGTGACATTAGAGCACAATGCGACGTACAGGATGTGGTGAGATGGGGAAGGCAGGGGAGAAGAGAATGGTATAACCACGTGAAGAGAATGACCGACGATAGACTACCACGCATTGTACTAGAGGGAAAACCAGCAGGAAGATTACCAAAGAGATGGAGAGACAGCTGGCAGTCCACATCTCAGGAAATATTACAGAGGCATGTCCGGAATCAACAGATCATCTAGATCTCTAACAAGTAGACACACTTGTCCCAACTTTCACATCCTATCGATCACTTTCGGTGAATAATACAAATAGACTCAGGCAGGATCAGGTTGATTCCATCAATAGAGATCTTAAAGCAATCGTCGAGTGGGGAACCAACAATCTTGTTCAGTTCAACGCCCAAAAAACACAAAGTGCCACATTTTCCAAGAAAGTGAATTCCTCAAATCATCCCATCACAATGTCCGGAAATACCCTTGAACCAAGTCCCTCCATCTCGATTTTGGGAGTCACGGTGTCCAATAATATGTCTTGGCATAACCATGTTGCTAACATCGCAAAGTCGGCAAGCCAGAGGCTAGGTTTTCTGTGGAAAGCCAGAAAGTTTTTTACTCCTGATCAACTGTTGACGACGTACAAGGCTCAAATCCGACCTCTACTGGAGTATTGCTCGCACATTTGGGGTTCAGCACCAAGGCATTTTCTTCGTCTTCTAGATTCCATTCAGAAAAGAGCCATTCGCTTGATAAACAGCTCAACTCTCACAGATACCCTTCACCCTCTAGAACATAGAAGAAGAGTTGTAGACCAGTCATTGCTCTACAGATATTTCCATGGCAGATGCTCCAGAGAAATAAAAACTCTTGTACCACCATTGGCCACATTCGGCCGAAAAACTCGGCACGCTGATCAGTCTCACCCATTTACTCTCAAGATTGACACTACTAGGACCAATCTTTATCAAGAATCCTTCTTTTACAGGGCTGCTACGGAATGGAATAAACTTCCAAAACTTCCAGAGAACTATGACCTACAACTTTTTAAAAAGCGTGTCCACAATCATTTCCTTTCTATAATCCCTTCCCCTTCTAATAGTCGCAGTGCGGGCCGTCCGCGGCCCACACGATAGGTCTACCCTTTTTGCGACTATTTTCATAAAAAAAAAAGAAGAAGTAGACCTAATTTATTGAAAACAATGTACATTGGTTAATTCGGCTATTACGAATAATTAAAAATTTCCAAATTTTGATAAATTTTTAACATGTTGATTTTAATTTTTGTATATATCGAAAGCACTTAATTTGGGTACTTTCTGTTTTTAATTTTTATTGATTTTGTAAAAGTTCTGCTACCGTCACGTTACGGTAGAAGACGAATTTTCAAAATCGTCCCCTACCTCTAAAAAACGAGCACGAAAATAATGAACTCAGTCCCAAATTAGCACCTAAATGAGGTACTTTCGGAATCCAAATCGGAGAATTTCGACAGAATTTAGCCTGTTGGGAAAAAAAATAAAAAAATTTGTTGTTGAGTACTGCTTTTTGTACAGTCGTACAATTCTCTATATACAACTTTTATCCTTGTGGATAGATACTTTTAATTTTTTGACGACAAAATAAATAATTAAAAGGGGGTAAAATGCCTTTGAATCAAACCATGTCCTTCGAATGCGATTTGATGCAGTGCTATTTCTAGTATAAATAATAAAACTAATAATATTGAGGTAATTAAAATTATTATCACTACTTGTTGAGCAAACTTTAACATAATAATTGTTCTATTAGTTTCTTATAACTGATATCCAGGCTTTTCTCTCTTCTATCTTTGAATGGAATATAAAAAAAATTCCAAACTTTTCGTTCATCATGATTACAATCACTTACAAAACTCACAACCATTATTGCAGATATTGATTATATAATAAATAAAAATTATTGTGACTTTAGACTGGGTTTTGTTTCTAAAAAGACAATTTAACCGTTGTAATATAACTTTTTTAGAATATGTAAAAATTGTTTGAGAAGCACCAAAATCTGTATCTTGCCAAAAGAACCCATGAAATAACGCCATTTTTAAAATTGTATATTTCAAAAAAACATTCGTTAAAAAAATAATGAAAAAATTCATGGAGTTTTTATAACCCAATGTTTAAATTTCCCAAATATCTGTTTATGGTTTTTTATTTAAATTTGTCACCTGAATAAAAGTAATGTATGGCTCGTTCTAAAAAGTAAACGTGACAATTACTTAGATTTTTGTGCCCCAGTTAAAAGCTACTGTTAACAATCACTAACGCAAAGTTTGATATGTATAGAGCATTGATACTAATTGCTAAATATGTAATAACTTTTCTAGTTCAAGGCTAAATTATGTGGCATTATTTAATATAGAAATTCATTTTATAAGATCAATGAGAGTAAAATAAGGGATATACTATGCACATATTCGTACGCGATTATCCACCACGCCTTTCTTTCGCGATTTTTTATTATATAAAGTCACGCTAGCCAACGTCTAAGCACAGTTCTTTTGTGACTTCTCTTGGTTACACACTTCACCATCCAAAAACATCAAAATGTCTTTAAAAGTAAGTACAATTATATACAGCCATTCTTAATCGGAGGTATTTATAAATTAATTACATTTTTAGTTCGTCTGTCTATTGGCTTTAGTAGC
The DNA here is from genome assembly GCA_950111635.1 of Agelastica alni. Classification (NCBI taxonomy): domain Eukaryota; kingdom Metazoa; phylum Arthropoda; class Insecta; order Coleoptera; family Chrysomelidae; genus Agelastica; species Agelastica alni. The sequence continues at coordinate 35,044,274 of OX467716.1, forward strand.
CTCAACAAAAGCCGGCATCTTGACTACGAATCAAGCTTATTCCGACGCACCGTCAGTGTCCTACTCCAGCGTTTCGTATCCATCAGAAACATACGCAGCTCCTACTTACACTGCCCCTGCATACAAAGTGGCAGCACCAGCATACAAAGTAGCAGCACCAGCATACAAAGTGGCAGCACCAGTTTACAACGTCCCAGTTCCAGCATACAAAGTGGCAGCACCAGTATACAAAGTAGCAGCACCAGCTTACAACGTCCCAGCACCAGTATACAAAGTAGCAGCACCAGAATACAGAGTAGCAGCTCCATTAGCTAAAACAGTTGTAGCTGAAGACTATTCAGCTCCGGCGCACTACGAATTCGGTTATGGTGTAGAAGATCCCCACACCGGAGACGTTAAGAGCCATCAGGAAACCAGAGAAGGTGACGTCGTAAAGGGTAGCTACTCCCTCGTGGAAGCCGACGGTTCCAGAAGAATTGTCGACTATACAGTCGATGCTCACAGTGGTTTTAATGCCGTCGTCCGCAAGGAACCAGCATCTTCTCATCCGGTCAAAGCTTATGCTCAACCGATCGTAAAAAGCTATTCTGCGCCGGTTGTCGCCCAAGCTGCTCCAGCCTATTACCACTGAATCTAATTTGGAAGCAATTGTTATAGTCAAATGACTGTTTATTTATTGTTGTAGATAATAGGGCGAATAAAAGGCAAAAATTTATAATCAAACGTGTTGTTGTCCCCTTTTTTTAGTAACAAAGTGTACCTCAAAAGAGGAAAGTTAAAAAGAATTGTCAAGCAAAATGCCAGGAGTTAGGGTGAAATGGGGGTATTTCAAATAAAACCAAATATTACATATACACATTTATATTTAATACCTAATTATTTTTCACATAAAAATACAAAACCTGATAGAGATCTTAAACATTATAGTATGGATTTTATAATTAAATATTTTTCAAAGATTTCAAATAAAAACTTTTGTCTTCCATCACTAAAAATGTGTTTGGATATTTAAATTTAAAATATACAAAATACTTTAAACAAATGAATGGGGCACTGCATAGCTTTATGAACAGCTCAAAGTGTCAAAACAGGCATGTTAAGCTGTGTGTTAGTTTCTACACTTATGTATGGTAGTGAATGTTGGGTTTGGCAGAAGAAGCATGAAAATAGAATTAATGCTGCGGAGATGAGTAGTCTGGGAAGTATTGTCGGAGTGACTTAGTTGGATTAAGTTAAGAATAGTGAGATAAGAGAACGTTGAGATGTAAAAAAAGATGTGGTTACAAAGTAGCAGCACCAGCTTATAAAGTCCCAGCTCCAGCATACATAGTGGCAGCACCAGTATACAAAATAGCAGCTCCATTGGCTTAAACAGTTGTAGCCGAAGACTTTGCAGCTCCGGCGCACTACGAATTCAGTTATGGTGTGGAAGATCCCCAAACCGGAGACGTTAAGAGCCATCACGAAACCAGAGAAGGTGGCGTCTTAAAAGGTAGCTACTCTCTCGTTGAATCCGACGGTTCCAGAAGAATTGTCGATTATACAGTCGATGCTCACAGTGGTTTCAATGCCTTCGTATGCAAGGAACCAGTATCTTCTCATCCAGTCAAAGCTGTAGCAGCTTATGCTCAACCGATTGTTAAAAGCTATCCTGCACCGTTTGTCGATAAAGTTAACGTGCCTGTGGCACAAGCTGATTTTAACTTAAAAGTAATTGTTATAGATAAATTATAAAAATCTTTGCTATCTCTATCTTCTAATGGTTAATATTTTTTTGCGATATAACTTTAGTATTGACGAAGTTTCTGGAACGATTTAATTGAATTTCTTGGAATATGGTGAATCGGGAATTCTCGTTCTCGTATATTATCAATGCAAAGTCACAATTCTATTGTGGGACCGGGCACAATGGCGCGCATATTGCATCGCAAATCGCTAACTTTGGAAATTAATTCACTGACACATGATCCTAATCTTGTGAGTAATTCTTCATCCTTCCTCTCATCCCCCGTTACCCCTTCCACTTACCCTCCTTTCGTTGAAGGATCTCCGGGTCGGATTGTGTACAGGTGGAATTTTCGCTTATTTCCAGTCGACAACTTGGGAAAATTGAATCGGGATTATTTACATAATTATAAATACACGCGTGCATGTAGACGGCTAGAAAATAGTTGTTGATTGGATTCTGCGGAGAAATAATATTATTCACGCTCTCAAGAAATAACCAAAGCTACAGAGAAAATTATACACACACTTACAACAATATGAATAGTAGATAATCATAAGGATCAGTACTAGAAACGCAGTAAGAAGCCTATACGAAAACTGCCAAATTAAAATCACGTCTGGATTTGCTCCAAATGAAGGACTTAAACGGGAATGCTGCTTTTCATCGACGCTCGAAAAAGTGTTAATGAAATGGAAACGGAAATGTTCAAATATGGGTATCCCGCTCAACCAATCCAGCTTCGCTGACGAACAGATCGTTATAGCACAAGATTCTGATGATATAGTATATGACTCGGAAACTCATTGAGGAAGACGAGAAGTGGGGACTCGAAGTAAACATTGCTCGGCGAGAACTTGAAATATTTTTGTCTTGCCACATTTTTCCAACTGTTTATCCTTCATTGAGCCAAGTTTCGTCCAAAACATAAATATTCCTATTCTCATTTCGATATTGTTCTATCTGTCGTAAATAATATCTCCTCCGACAAATAATTTTATCTTTTTCGATTGAGAGCGATTTCTTTTTTTGTTTTTTCCAGTTGAAATTCATTTCTTTTAAAGTTTTCCACTTTTTACTTATCGTTGGATATGTTTGTCTTCTTTCAGGGCTCCTATAATTTTGTCGCGGGTTGGTATTTCCTTCTTGAAATAAAACGGTATTTCTTTCTTGAAATAGTCCCGAGCAATAGCCTTGGATATATCTAAAGCTTTCGACCGCGTTTGGCATCAGGCATTGTTAAGTAAATTATCTGCCTACGGTCTCCCAACCAAACTGCGCTAATGGCTCTCGAGCTTCATGCAATATCGCTCCTTACATGTGGCAGTTGACGGTATTTCTTATGATGCGTTTAAAACCAATGCCGGGGTCCCCCAGGGTTCCATCCTGTCCCCCACCTTATTTCTTTTACACATCAACGACCTCTTGAAAACCACCACAAACAGTTTTGCAGACGACAGCACACTTGTCTCAACTTTCACATCCTATCGATAACTTTCGGTGAGTGATACAAATAGACTCAGGCAGGAACAGGATGATTCCATCAATAGAGATCTTAAAGCAATCGTCGAGTGGGGAACCAACAATCTTGTTCAGTTCAACGCCCAAAAAACACAAAGTGCCACGTTTTCCAAGAAAGTGAATTCCTCAAATCATCCCATCACAATGTCCGGAATTATCCTTGAACCAAGTCACTCCATCTCGATTTTAGGAGTCACGGTGTCCAACAATATGTCTTGGCATGACCATGTTGCTAACATCGCAAAGTCGGCAAGCCAGAGGCTAGGTTTACTGTCGAAAGCCAGAAAGTTTTTTACTCCTGATCAACTGTTGACGACGTACAAGGCTCAAATCCGACCTCTACTGGAGTATTGCTCGCACATTTGGGGTTTAGCACCAAGACATTTTCTTCGTCTTCTAGATTCCATTCAGAAAAGAGCCATTCGCTTGATAAACAGCTCAATTCTCACAGATACCCTTCACCCTTTAGAACATAGAAGAAGAGTTGCAGACCAGTCATTGCTCTACAAATATTTCCATGGCAGATGCTCCAGAGAAATAAAAACTCTTGTACCAACATTGGCCACATTCGGCCGAAGAACTTGGCACGCTGATCAGTCTCACACATTTACTTTTGAGATTGACACTACAAGGACCAATCTTCTTCTTTTACAGGGCTGCTACGGAATGGAACAAGCTTCCAAAATCAGTTTTTCCAGAGAACTATGACCTGCAACTTTTTAAAAAGCGTGTCCACAATCATTTCCTTTCTGTAATCCCTTCCCCTTCTAATAGTCGCAGTGCGGGCCGTCCGCGGCCCACACGATAGGTCTACCCTTTTTGCGACTATTTTCATAAAAAAAAACGAATGCACTGTTCTTCTAATTCCAAGATTTTGAAACTCCCGTCATTTATGAATACATTTTCACCACAGTATCAACACTATACAGAGGATTTTGGTGTTTAAGAGCGTCATGTAAATTAAGAATAATAATCTTCACAGTGGAAAGAATGAAAAAATACCATATGTTTTGTTGTAATAATTTTTATTATAAAAAACAATTTCAAATTGTTTATAACAAATTACATTTGTCATTAACAATATTCTGTTTATGTCAACCGTATTCTTTCAAACCTTTTCTTATTATTTTATAAGCAGTAACTATTTTTAATTATGTATAACAATTGAAATTTTTTTTTTATTTATGATTAATAATCATTTGTAAGTAACAATATTCAATTGTTTAAACAATTCTTGATTATTACTAACAATAATTGTTTACTGTTATAGCGTCTTCAATGCTATTCTCTGAATAATGACACAAGTTTAAAATTCTCCAATTCCTATTTTTGTGTTCTAAAACTATCTCTTTTTATGAAATATTGTCATCATATTTTTTATTCAAATATTTCTAACATGCAATAATCATATTATTCAAAAGATCTTAAAATTACATACAAACATAAAGTCACGCCTTTTTCCCATAGGGGTAGGCAGAGACCACTTCCTTCCACTTGCTACGGTTCGTACACACATCTTTTGCTTCCTCTACTTTCATCAGTGCTCTCATACATGCTCTTCGGTTGTTGGTACTCTTGACCTGGCCTTTCTTCAAAACAATGTTGATCTGATCGAGATATGTTCTCCGAGGTCGACCTCTACCGATTTGCCCATTCACACTAGCCTTATAAATTTGTTTCGTCAATCTTCTTTCATCCACCCTTTCTAAACCATCTAAGCATTCCTTTATCTAGCTTTATAACCACATCTTTTACACCACAGCGATTTCTGATCTCACTATGCTTAACTTTATCCAACTGAGTCACTCCGGCTATACAATTCTCAGACTACTCATCTCCGCAGCATTAATCCTATTTTCATGCTTCTTCTGCCAAACCCAACATTCACTACCATACATAAGTGTATTAAAAATAGTCATTTTTTGAGTTTTTTGATTCTCCATAAAAAACAGCTCGACCGGTTTTGCTGAAAATCTAATCAGTTCTGAGTTGCGTAATTTTGCGTCGAATGCAATTGGTCCCACGTCGATAACATTTTTTGTTCTCGAGATAATCGAGACGAAAAATAATTCCGAACGCACATACGAACATACGCATATAAGTACATACACACACACAGACGTCCACTTAAAAACTATTGTATTTGACTCTGGGGACCTTGAAATGTGGAGATATGTCAAAATTCGGGATTCGCAAAATCGGACCCAATACTATAACCTTCCACTGGTAAGTTAAAAATACATTTTCCACTTTTTAAACAACTTAATTATGTACGCCCACGTTACAGCCTTCAGAAAATGATTTATTACTCCGTGCCATTTTGAAATAGTATACCAGAAAGATGAACTAAGTTTCTTAACGACAGAAACAAACGACTACCATTACCTTTTCTTGTTGACGAAATGATGGACGGGACTTCTTTAAAGACTGATCTTCCGAAAGTGAGATGACGCGAACAATGCAGCACTAAATTTTCTAATTTCAGTATCTAAAGCGCTCGCGTCATTGCTAATTGATGTCTCTCGAATCTTGTGTTACTAAACGAAATATTCTGCTGTCATTGAGAGTCACGCGCAAAAGAGTCTCGACTATTTAAAAACAGCGCGAACGAAACATTCAACTTGCAAAAAGAAATTAAAAATGGGAATTGTGGGAAAGCGATTTGGCTTTTATTTTTTTTTTACTTTCTGTGGGGCAAGCTAGGCGAGCACTCGTGATAAATTATCGTTGGATTCAATCAGAACGCCGACAATGAAAATATTCACCAGAAACGGGAAAAACGGGATTATAATTTAAAAATATAATAAAACAGCAGACAATACACACAATCTCCGAACATCAGGGATCAGTCGTCCGCAAAAGCATAAATCTAAAATCCGAATCTGAAAAACGAGTATTATTTCAATGACTCCAAAGGCCAGAGCCGTCTTAGGCTTGCCTTGCAGTCAATTATTTTAAACAATGTTTATTTTAAATTATATCTTTTCGCGAAACATGTAACAGTACGAAAGGTGATGAATTCAACGTCGAATCAAAACGGATAACCGAAGATGGCTTGTTGGCTGCCGAAACCGTTCATTGTATGTACACGGTTTAATAGAAGGATGCACCTATTTGGGAAACGGGTTTTAAGATAACGCGTGACAATAAATAAATCAAAGGCAGGATCCAATCTGCAAACCGCTGCCTATACGCACGTAACAATCTTATAAAGTCGAAAAACCTAACCAGAACATCAAAAATTAAAATTTACAAAACTATTGTCAGGCCAGTAATAACATATGGAAGTGAAACGTGGACAATGACCAAATCAAACGAAGAAAATTTCCACACCAAAGTCAGTGTTAAATTAAAAATGGAAGAGACTATTGCTGTTGGTGGTAGTGCTGCTTTTATAATAATTGCTGGTAATTTTCAAAAAAGGAAGGAAAAGACGGTGGTGGCAGAGAGAATTTCTAAAACACGGGATTTTATTTTATTTATTTATCGTATGGCTTTACAAGTGCTATATAATAAGTTACAAACAAAATTCTTATAAAAGGTAGGTACAAATGACAATTAATACAAGTAATGTAAAACACATTAGTACGCATTAAATATGACACAAACAGTACATATAACAGGTGCATGTGAGCAGCCTAGTGGTATGGGAAAACCAAATCTACAGGTCCAAATCCAGTTCAGATAACCATGTAATAGCGGCGGGGCTTGCATCAGTAAAGTCTTTCCATGGGCCAGTAAATCTTCTCAGTGGGCAGTATTGGACTATATGTGTTAATGTTTGCTCCTCAGCTCCACAGTCACATGCTGGATTGTCGGCAATTCCCCATTTGTGCATCGCTGATCTCGTTTTTGCATGTCCATTTCTAACTCTGTTTAATAGGGACCATGTTTTACGAGGTAGTTGCATCCCTGGGAGCTGTTTATTAGGATCTTCTATGTTGTGTTTATTGACATTGCTATTATTCCATGCGGATGTCCATGATTCAGAAGCGTCGTAGGTTTTTCCTGGAGCAAGTGCTTCCAAGTTCCATATTGGGGCCCTTGTTTTCAGTCGATTCACACAGGGCTCATCGATTACCTTGTGGATGGGCCACATTCTTGGTTGGTCTGGGTGGTTTATCTTTTGCCATTCTTGGAATGTAGCCTGTTGTCTACGGATTCCTGGGGGGGGCGATATTTGATAGTACGTGGAGCCATGGTAATGGAGTCGACTTCAGAGTCCCTGTTACTACTCTCATGGCTTCATTTAGTTGGGTGTCGATCTTATTCACATGAGAACTTCTACCCCATACAGGAGCGCAATACTCCGCTACAGAATACACAAGTGATTGTGTTGCAGTGCGTAAGGTAGTTGCATTTGCTCCCCATGTGGTGCCTACCAATTTTCGTATGATGTTGTTTCGGGTTTTAAGTTTCTGGCATGTTAATTAAAGGTGTTTCTTAAAAGTGAGAGACCTATCAAGGACTACGCCTAGGTATTTGGGATGTTTGTTGTGTTTGACTGGTTCTCCACAGAACGTGACATTTAGTTCTCTGTGCGCCATCCTGTTATTTAAGTGGAAGGCGCATGTCTCTGTTTTGTTTGGATTCGGGCGGGATAAACAATGGGGATAACCTATTGTCTGAACTACGTTTAAACGATGGTACCTCGTTCCGCAATTTCGTTAGACTGACTAAATCTGATTTTGAACATATTCTTTCTTCGGTAGCCCATAAAATCGTAAAAAATAATACAAATTATAACTAAACTATACATAATAGCGCACCTACTTGTACCACTTGTTGAAAATTTTGTGTTGCCAACAGCACTAGCACATACACACTAAGCGATGTTTTCCATTTGAATGGGGAACACGGATACATGCAACAACCAACAAATTTCTTTGTTGTCACGTCGTCCAATGTTGCCGTGTATCTAGCAACTCGTATCTTGTTGACGGGATACATGTTGCCAACACGTGTTGCCAACATTTCGTTGCCCGGTCTGTACTTGCCTTTAGAACGAATATTGAAACTTCAGGATCTATACAACGATAGCGATGTCGTGCAAGAGATTAAATCCCAACGATTAAGATGGGCAGGCCACGTACACAGACTTCAGGATGAAAGACTTGTAAGATTGGTGTGGGAGGAGGTTCCAACAGGAAAGAGACCACTCGGACGCCCCAGAATGCGTTGGAGAGATAACATTAAATCAGATCTGCAGAAAATGAATGTCCCTATTGACCAAAGATTGATGAAAGACCGTATCGATTGGAAAAAAGTTGTGCAGTCAGCCAAGACCCAACCAGGGTTGTAGCGCTAGAAGATGATGAATAAATAAATCTGAAATGAAATGCCCCAGCGAGGCCGATTCTGCGGAGGTGCCGGTAGCAGAGAAAAGTTCGAAAAGCGATATCCAGGAAAAAGGAGATTTATAATCTGGTGAGGATAATAGTGTCCGTGTGTCCCGGTGTCGGATGGCCAATGTCCACCGTTCGTTCTCTCGGCGTCCGGAGGTTTTTTCTTCTCTCTTTTTAAAAAACCACCAGTCAATGTCGAGTCCAGACTCGCACGATTTGTATAAATTGCTAGGTTACCCTTGCGTTTGCTGACTCTTTGATTTTACTGCTCCTCGGAAATTGCAGATTATTTTTCACATAAATTTGCAAATAACGTTCATACAAAAAATTATTATTCCAAATTTATCAAAAAAATTAGGATAATTCGTAATCAAATGTTATTTAAAAATAAACGTATGGAAATAATTTAATAATTTTAATTTGAATTGGTACAAAAATTATCGTATAGATAAGTAGAAAATATTTAAACAAAATAATAAAAATAAAAAAAATATTTACATGTTCATTTAAAGAAAAAAAAAGCAAAATTACAAACAAGGTCCGTATGTATGGAATAAATTCATTTTTAGCGTTATTATGTATTTTATCAAAAAATCCTGAAACAGGCCAATTTTTATTGTCAATTTGACAATTTGCAGTTTAAAAAATATTACCCCCTTCTTGCAAACCCTCTCAAAAAATTTAAATGAGAAGTGGGATCGTGTGGCATCTTGCTCAAAAGAGATTTTCATTATCTGTATACCAATACGAAGTTTTTCATATTTTTCATATAACTGAGAAAATTTGTTAATAAAATTTAAAAATATTGACACTGCAAATTATGTATCCGTTGTAAAAACCTGAAACAGGTCGATTTCTATTCTCAATTTGACAATTTACATTTTGAAAATATTACTCCCTTCATGCACCCCATCTGAATTATGAGCATTCCCTCAAAAATTTTAAATGAGAAGGGGGGTTGTGTGGCACCTTGTTCGAGAGAGATCGCCTTGCTTATTGTCAAGGAGTGAATGGTGGTAATTTTGACATTTCATTTAATTGTAAAATAAATTGAAAAACACTTCCTAAAAAATATTTCCTTCATTTTACGTAACGTATAAAAATTTCACATTTTTAAAACAAATTGTCTCGGCTATAATTGCACCAAATTTTAAAAACTTAGTATTTCTGAACAGAGAATTAAAATCCCTTTTGAAAAAGTGCAACCTCCTTTCTCATTAAAATTTTTTGAAGGGGTGCTCGTAATTCAGAATAAATTGTCAAATTGAGAATAGAAATCGATATGTTTCAGGTTTTTTAAACAAATACATAACTAAGAGTATAAACATTTTACATACATACATACATAAAGTCACGCCTTTTTCCAATAGGGGTAGGCAGAGACCACTTCCTTCCACTTGCTACGGTTCGTACACACATCTTTTGCTTCCTCTACTTTCATCAGTGCTCTCATACATGCTCTTCGGTTGTTGGTACTTTTGATCTGGCCTTTCTTCAAAACAATGTTGATCTGATCGAGATATGTTCTCCGAGGTCGACCTCTACCGATTTGCCCATTCACACTCGCCTTATAAATTTGTTTCGTCAATCTTCCTTCATCCATCCTTTCTACGTGTCCAAACCATCTAAGCATTCCTTTATCTATCTTTGTGACCACATCTTCTTTTACACCACAGCGTTTTCTTATCTCACTATTCTTAACTTTATCCAACCGAGTCACTTCGGCTATACTTCTCAGACTACTCATCTCCGCAGCATTAATCCTATTTTCATGCTTCTTCTGCCAAACCCAACATTCACTACCATACTGATAAGTGTAGGAACCAACACACCTCTATGCACCGCCAGACGTGCCTTTTTTGACACTTTCTGGCTATTTATAAAGCTATGCAGTGCCCCATTCATTTGTTTTCCTGCCAACACCCTTCGCTCAATGTCACTGTCATACTTTCCATCTCTAGTAAATTTTGAACCCAAGTACACAAATTCATTAACTTGTTCCACCCTTTCTCCCTCAATCGAAACCCCACAGTTTGTCATGCTTTCTTCTCTTTCAAAAACCATTTTACATTTTTAAAATAATTTTTTTCTGTTATGATTGCACCATATTTGAAAAACTTGGTTTAGCTGAACAGAAAATAAAAATCATTTCTGCACTAGGTGCCACACGACCCCCCTTTTTATTTAAAATTTTTGAGGGGATGCTCGTAATTCAGAGTGGGTGCAAGAAGGGGGTAATATTTTTATACTACAAATTTTCAAATTGACAATAAGAATTAACCTGTCAGGATTTTATGATAAAATACATAATAACGCTAAAAATGAATTTATTCCATACATATGGACCGCAGTGTATAATAATATTGGATATTGTAAATAGCTTAGTTCTAAATATTGTAAATATAAAGAATATATGTATCTGTCAACACAAAATGTACAATATTTTTTTTTTTTTTTATGTTCTGGTTCCCACTAAAAGGGATATCCTGTAATGTTCAGAGAACATTGTGGGAACCAAGGGAAAGAAGGTAGGAGTTGGTGTTCTTCTTAAATTTCTGGAGGTTGTATGCCTCGGGGAACACCTCCCTAGGCAATGAGTTCCAAAGCCTCGCAATTCGTTGGATGAATGAGTCTTTGGAAAGTGATGTTCTGCAGGTCTCCAAAGTGACCACGAAGGGGTGTGAAGACTGAACTTGACGGGTTAATCTCGAAGAGACTGCCAAAGGAGGAACGATTGTTGATATTTCAGAAGAGCATCGCCCATGAAAATATCTATAAAATAGAGACAAATCGCCAACTTTTCTACGGTGTTCCAGACAAGTGAGCGAGTTTGTAAGCGAGGCATCACCGACGAGACGAATTGCCCTTTTTTGGACAGAATCCAGTAGCTTCAGGATATGTTTAGGTGCTGCACTCCAAATATGGGAACAGTACTCCAGTACAGGTCGGATCTGTGCCTTATAGATCATAAGCAGCTGACTGGAGGTGAAATAGCTCTTGGCACGAAACAAAAAACCAAGTTTTTGGGATGCATTTTTGGTAATGGACCTCACGTGATTTTCTCAGGAAAGGTTATTGCTGATAGTAATACCAAGCATCGATATGTATGACTTCAGTGGTATGGTTACTCCTGACAAAGTTATGTTAGGCACAGTGAGATCGGCTTTTCTAGAGAAAAGACATGCTTGTGTTTTGTTTGCATTGAATTCTACCAAGTTATTGGATCCCCATTCGAGAATTGTTGCTAAGTCCATATTTATATTGTTAACATTTCTTCCTCGTTCATTTCTGGTTTCACGGGTTGATATAGGGGCCCTGGAAGAGAAATATTGAATGTAATCTATACTTAACGGACACACCGTATAATTTGGCGAACTTTAGAAAATTCTATTTTTTGGTGGATTCGCCGGTTAGCGAACAAAATTCTCGTGTAAAACTTTTAAATACGTATACAAGCCATAAATTAAGTTAAAATATCCACTGCGATCCTTTAAATTATTCAAGTAATGCTAAATCCCTTTATTATTAGTATCCATTCATCTATCTTCCTCCCGACGCGACCCTAATCAAGTAATTTTATTATCTGTATGTACGTATAAATGGAAATGAAAGAAAAAGTTAATAATAAAGGTGTCGGTAATATTCGTATCCTTTAAGGGGGTATTTATTGATGCCGTCGAATGTATCTATCACCCGGCGTCGTATAATCCTCATTTAATGAAAATTCCAAAGGAGAGACCTACAGGAATAGAAAGAGAGAAAGACTAGCGTTAGGTTGCGACGATTCTTTCACCTATATACCAAATCGCTGTTACTTATATTAGCAGTTTCGGTTACCTTAAAAATGGTATTTGTTCCCACTGAAAATACAGCACGAAGTACCTGCTGATAGTTTCCAAAACGACGTAAATACAGGGTTGTCAGATCACTTCAGTCAATTGTCACTTTTTGTTTCTTCTGTTTCGTGTGTTTGTGCGGACAAATTTTCTCGCGCATTCTGATCTACGTGTCAAGCCAAGTTAAGCTAACAGAATCGCTAGCGGTACCGTGTGAAATATTACACCTCATAACTCAAAAACTATTTCATATAAACATGTCAAATTTGGCTTATATATTGAAACTTGCGACATACATATGTGCTCCAAATTTCATAAACACACCTCAAACAGTTATTTAGATATTAACGTCCAAAAATCGTCATTTTTATCATTTATTTTTAGATATTTTACGGTCCATATATCTCAGATAATTTAAAGCCATTGCGGCGGCCAACCATTGGACTCAAAAAAAAAAAGCCGTTTTCTTGACTGCTGCAGATACCATCTTGTTCTCTATAGTTAGTTGACCTCTATTGCTGTTTCTTTTGGATACTATTAATTTTTTTGTTCTATTGATGTGTATGCTGAGTCCATAATCCTTACTTACCAGTGTCACTTTATCTACCAGTCTCTGTAGATCTTCCAGGCAGCTTGCTATTAAGACGGTGTCGTCAGCGTACCTAATGTTATTGATAGTTCTACCCTTGATTACTATGCCCGCTGACTCCCCCTCCAATGCTTCTCGAAATATAGATTCTGAATAGATATTGGAGAAAGAGCACACCCCTGTGATAAATAACACAAGACAAAACAAGAGTTGACTTGTTATAGGTGATGTGTTACAGGCAATAATAAAGTTAAAAATATTGTGCTCTGTTACTATAATTTGTTGGGTAACTCCTCCAAGAAAGTAGCAGCGATAAAATCGCCGAAAGTGAAATAGCAACCCTCCGCTAATCTCGCCCGTCATTGTCCCCTTCTTTTATTCTACATATAACCTTTCACATACCGCGCTTTGTCCTCGCATTCAAAGAGACAATTTCATGTAATTGTGCATAAAAGTCCGAGAGTCTATATCTCTGACGTAAGAAACCGCACGACAATGGCGCTTTTCACGCGGAATGACTTCAGAAATAGCGTTCCCTATTGTACAAGATCGGCGCCGAGATGAAATCTCATTTGTAATTTTACTTCCAAGGATTCTTGTTAATTTATCGTAGATGCGGGACTTTTTCATTTATTTACTTTCGAAAGGAAATCTTTTTGCGCCGCCGTATCCTATCGACTGCGCCAAATCGGCGATGCTATATCGCGAAATCGCATGCCATTCACACATTATTGTGTAGGAAATATTTCGCAAAAATATAATCCTTTTTTTATGTAAATATATATTTTTTAAAGGATTAAATTTCTACTATAGTGCCTTTAGGGAAGTTCACAAATATTGGATTTCCTCCTTCTCTCAGGTGCCGTCTCTATCGAGGTTGGCGACCACCGTGGCAAATTCTTCTCTGTTATGAGCTTGATGAATTAGGTAATTATCATTTATATTTGTCCAATCTCTTATGTTTGTGGGCCAGTACTTTTTTTCCTTCCTATACCTAGTTTACCTTCCATTTTTCCCTCCAGTATCAGCTGTAATTGGTCATATTCCTCGTGTCGCATTAGGTAGGCTGTTTTTCTTGCCTACATTGTATTCGTTAACAGGGGGCGGGTATTCATTTTATTTAGAACTTCTGTATTTGTTGTTCTGTTGTTATATATATATATATATATATATATATATATATATATATATCAACATTTCGAAGGTGTTCCTGCGTTCCTGCTTCACCGTCCATGTTTCGCATCCCTATAAGAGGAGGGACCATATATAACTCTTTACTGTTCTAAGCCTTACCTTTGGCGATATACCTGGATTACATAGTGTTGAAAAATTCGGTATTTTGCAACAGTAGAATGTTCTTTAATCCATTTCTTGATTTAAAAACCTCATTATTACAGCCGATAGACGCGTGCTATAGGCAACCAATTTTTCACTTGCTCTCCCATCTAGACTTGTGCTATAGGCAACCAATTATACACATGGTTATGCGTAAACCAATTAAAAGCTGACAACAGCACTGCTATTAATAAAATATTTTTAAACACTTCCGTTTGGTGACTTAGTCCTTCGTCTTCGCAGAGAGAACAAGCAAGCTTCGCTTAGAAAACCCGCGTGGTATCATGTATCATTTATTTTTAAGTTTCAACAAAAATGTTCATTTTTACTGCAGTAATAGAATAAAATGTGAATCCTATTAAGAAAAAAATAGAGTTTGGGTCGACAGCCAGTGACAAAATTCTACAGGATAAAAGAGACCTAAAATTGTAAATTGATCATGTTTTAAATAGACGACAAAATGGCGTCTCTTGTATAGCATCGTAATATACTAAATAGGGTTATTATATAGTTTTAATTTCCTTAAAAAATAAACCAACGTGTAATGGACAGGATGACCATTCTATAACTCACAATTTCGCAACGTACAGTAAAGCAGAACAAATTGAACAGCGACCAACCCAAGCTATCGAAGATTCAACATCAAATCGAGGCATGGCGAGATTCAACAGAGGCAGAAACATCCTACAACTTCAATAACCCTCTTCTAGAAACCTCCCTGTTGCTTGCCGGCGCGTCAAGACACAGTATGTTTCGCATTTTTAGGAAACCTGCCCTGGCTATTTCTATCCTTCTTTTAATCTCCTTCGCGTGGTTAAGTTGGTGGTTTATTTTTTTTGCACAGGTATACGTAACTATGGACATCTTGGAGGGTGACGCCGTTGATTATGATATTTATATGTTGTTCTTGTGTATCACGATTAAAAACCATGGTATTCACCTCCAAACCCATTCAACTTTCGTCCGTTAGCGTTCCCCTCAGTGCCTACAGTTGTTCTTCGGATTCTCCAATAAGTACGGTGTCGTCTGCGTATCTTATGTTGATCACGATTCCATTTATTTTTGCTCCCTCTGGTCGATCTTCTAATGATTGTTTGATTATATATCCGCATATACATTAAATAGTAGGGGGGACAACAGGCATCCCTGGCAAACTCCTCTCTCGATATTTCATCATCATCACAGTCATAACATCTTGTCAGATGTGTTGTGAACTCATTTTATTGTCAGTTGTTGCTGGTATTGGCCGAGGCATTACTGATATTAATTTGTCGATTGCTCTTCTAACGGTGTTTCGCCATCTCATCCGATTAGAAGTCAGTTCGGAAGCCCCGCTGACGTTTAGATCAAGACACATCTTTGTTAGATCCACCCGGCGTGTAGGAGATCGACCACGTCGTCGACCAGTGGGGGCATGGCCCTGCACAACTAGTTTCTCCATTTTGCCATTCCTGTGAATGTCAGAATGTCAGGATACGCTTCAATACTATGGAGGATAGGCGCCTTGGATTACCAATCTCATTTAGAGCTGAACCGTTCGTTCAATGTGCCTTCCACGGAATCCGCAGCATTTTCCTCCAGCACCACATCTCGAAGGCAGAAAGATGGAAGAAACCAGGGATCGGACCAGAGATATTTTAGTTGCGTTCCAATATTTATTGCGAATTATGTAAGTTATTAACTGTTTTATTCACCAAGGTTTTGTCTGTAATATATTAAATGTTTACTTGCTTATCTGACTAGTTTTCCAAGTTGATAGGTTTTTAGGTTTAAGGTAAGTTCTCAGCTGTCTTGATAGACATGTAGCTTAGATACAATATAGCGTATAAAATTATTTTGAACGTGTTCGAGTTTCCTTATGTAAACTAAGTAATGAGGAGACCATACAAAAGAACAGTAATCAAGGTGGGGGAAAATACAAAAATTTAATTGAACCAACACCCCAGTAAAATCATGATTAGTTCTCTTAACGAAACCCAACATTTTCATGGACTTTTGTACCACAATAGTGATTTGGTGGTTGAAGGTTAGTGATCTGTCAAGAATTACTCCTAAATACCTTATCCGATTGACTGTATCTAGCAATTGACCAGTTATGTTATAATTGAGTGTGATTAAGTGACATTTACTGGCATTAGGATCCATGCCGTTAAGAGTGCACCATTTAGACAGGTTATCCAATTCTGCTTGCAACACTCCAACATCCTCATGACCTTTAATAATTTTAAAACGTAGTAAGTTACGACTTTATGTACACATTGTATATCACCGCTAAAAATTAATCGTGAGTTATTCGAATATATGCGAAGTGCGAGACAATGATGGGGGACTCTCAGTTTGGTTTTCGCAATGGCTTTTGAACAAGGGAGGCACTATTTAGCATACAGGTTCTTATCCAAAGGTGCCGGGACATGTCGGTGACCGTTTACGCATGTTTCATCGATTACGAAAAAGCCTTTGATAAAGTAAAGCACGAAAAACTGATCAACATTCTTAGAGAAATAGGACTGGAACAACGAGACCTTAGAATAATAGCCAACCTTTACTGGAACCAAAGTGCTCAAATAAGAATCGATAACACCGCGTCCGACGAGATCAAAATCCTGAGAGGCGTTCGTCAAGGATGCATTTTATCACCACTGTTATTTAATTTGTATTCCGACAGGATATTTCAAGAGGCGTTGGATGAATGTGACGAGGGGATATCTGTCAATGGGATTAATATCAACAATCTGAGGTATGCGGATGACACGGTTCTTGATGCCGACTCACTGGAAGGACTGCAGGAGCTGGTAAGCCGCGTGACGGCTGCAAGCTCAGAGGCCGGACTTAGCCTGAACGTGAGAAAGACAAAGTGGCTAGCAGTTAGCAAATCAAACAACGTGGACGGACACCTGACAATTAACGGTCAACGAATTGAGCGAGTAGAAACTTTTAAATATCTTGGGTGTCAACTAAATGAGAAGTGGGACAGCATGCAGGAGATTCGTGCCAGAATAGAACAAGCTCGTGCTTCGTTCCTGAAAATGCGTAAAGTACTTTGCAGCAGAAATTTAAGCTTGCCTCTGCGCGTCCGAGTGCTTCGCTGTTACGTGTTCAGCATACTGTTTTATGGAATGGAAGCTTGGACTTTGACAGATGCGATGTGCAAAAAATTGGAGGCCTTTGAAATGGGGACGCACAGAAGGCTATTAAGAATCTCCTGGGTAGAAAGAGTGCGTAACACCGAGGTACTTCAACGCCTCGACAAGCAGCCGGAAGTTCTGTTTACACTGGAGTATTTTGGTCACATCTTAAGAAATGACAAGTATCGACTTTTAAAGCTTATTATAGAAGGGAAAATCGAAGGACGAAGAGGCCCGGGTAGAAGTAAGATATCCTGGCTAAAAAACTTAAGACAATGGTATGGAGTGAGCACTACCACATTGTTCCTCCGAGCTGTAGACAAGGTTCAGATAGCGCTGATGATTGCCAACGTCCGAGGAGGACAGGGCACCTAAAGAAGAAGTTATTCGACAATTGTCAAATTTTTTTTTCTTCTACTCCGACTGATTTCACCGGAAGTGGTCCCCAACAATAATAATTCAAGTCTACACAAGTCCATCTCTTACTTAGTATTATTAAATGTAGTGTTAGTTAGGACATGGCTGTTTTTTAGTGAAATATTTAAATAATTTCACGTACGAAGCGTATGCACCACATGACGACCCTCCCAGTACACTACAAGCAGAATAGAAACACTTGTTCACAATGTAAATAATTGACAGGTGCTGTAAGAAATCCCAACGATAAATACGCAACACAAACAACGTCCTTATCAGCGAGATGTATCTTGGATAACTTTTGAGAACTGTCACTGCTTGTACAGACTAAGAAGAAGAGGAAAAAAAAATAGAAGAATAGACGACAATAACAATTAGAGATAAACCGCGTTGAATGGTCGAGCATCAATATAAATACGGGATTGAATATCCTCCCTACTTGTATCACAATAAAGTTACAGACGTAAAGAATTAAGCCACTGCCGAGAGGGCTTATCTATTCTCTATCACCCTGGCGACCGCAGCTCCCACGCGTCCATGGGCGCGCATCAGGGAAGCGATAACTGACTGACCCCGAATGTTCGTGTGCTTTTTATCAGTCGGTTAAAAAATTTGGACATATTTTCTTGAGCCCGTTACAAGGTTATTTATTTCAGGGAATACATTTTTTTGAGTAAAAATTTTTTTACGCGCGTTGTAGCGAAATCGAGCTGATAGCTGATAGCTTTTAGGATATCTGAAGGCACGGCAGTGCCACCGCCAAGTCGAGCAAAAAAGCAGTACGATCGTACCATTCTTTTCTCGAAGCAATTCAAGCCATTTTCGTCCCCATATAACTCTATTAAATGTGTAGCCTGAATTTTCAGTAACTAAGCAGGCATTGTATAAACACGGTATATTTCAAATTTCATTTAATTTGAATAAGTACTTTAAGAATTATAACTAGTCAAAATTTCTTAATTTTGTCACTCACTGACCAATCATCGAAACTCTAAAGCACTTCTAGCAGACATAGAAACTTCAAATTCTAAATACAATTAGTGTTTAGTGTATAAATCAAAGAAAAACTAAAATATTTGACAATTTCGGTCCAGTTTTCTGGATACACGAACTGCAAAAATATATAGGATTACAAAGTTACATGTGCAATGATTAAATCAGTGTACCTGTATCTGTATAATAAAGGAAAAAACGTAGGTCTATCTACAAAAAGGAATGAGATCCATGTAATACCAAGTCGGTTAATTTATTCAGTCTCTACTTAAGGGTCCTTCTGTCTTAAGCTATTACGTAATTAGCTTACCTAACAACATATTATAGTGACCATATCAATATTAAAAATCTTTTGTTTTAAATAAATAGATTGACTTGGCAAGCGCACTAAACAATCTAATTTAATATAATATGTATTGTTTGTGAGATACATTGTGTTTTCATGCGATGGCCAAGTCAATCTATTTATTTAAAACATAAAATATTTTTAATATTGATAAATTAATATAAAGATATAAATAGATATAGATTGATAAATATACCAAGCATTTCAAACAAATTGAATTCCTTCAATATTAGCAATTGCTCGAATTTTAATATAAATATTAATATAAATAAAATTTAGAATGTTTCTGTTAGTACCTATCTTCTGTTCGAATTTCAATATTTAAGACAAATAAGAATTGAAATGTTCAAAATATTGTTCTACAAAGAACAGTTTCCTATTCTCAGAGTTTTTAGGTCTTCCTCCACATCGTCTATCCACTTTTTCTTGGGTCGCTCTTTCGGTCTTGCGTTTTGAGATTTCCATTCGAGGATTTTTTTCAAAATTATCTCTTCCTCCATCCTGTATACATGTCCTAATCATCTTATCCTTTGACTTATTATGTATCTTGCTATATCCTCTTCTTCTATAAGTGTATCAATTTCGTGATTCATTCTTATTCTCCACAAACCGTTTTTATATATTGGGCTGTATATTCTTCTAAGGATCCTTCTTTCAAATATTCTTAATTGATTTTCATCGTTGTTTGTTAGAGTCCATGTTTCACATCCATAGGTTACTACCGGTCTTATAAGTGTTTTATAAATTGTGATCTTAGATTTTCTGTTTAGTATACTGCTGCTTATTAGTTTTAGATAGGCATAATAGCATTTATTTCCTTTCAGGATTCTTGCTCTTATTTTAACTTGTACGTTACCATTAATGGTAATTTTCGTGCCAAGGAAATTGAAGTCTTGATGCTTTCGATCAGACCGCCGTTTACATTAATATTTGGTAGTTGTATAGGGGGTTTCCTGAAGCAGTACATATGGCGATTGCCGAGAGAGCGTCTCCTTGTCTTACCCCGACTTTCACTTTAAATTCTTCGCTGAACTGTTGTTGTACTCTTATGTCGATTCGGTCATGGTAACTTCCACCATTTTTACTAATTTTCGGAGTATTCCTAGGAGGGTTAAACTTTGTAGCATTTTCTTCCTGTGCAGATCTATGCATTTATCATGTATTTGTCTTAACGTACACATGTGGTCTTTGGTTGATCTATTCTTTCTGAATCCACATTGGTATTCGCTTAGTATTTCCTCTGAGTAGGGTGACATTCAATCATGGATAACCCCTGATAATATTTGTATGGGACACTAAGTAGTGTTATAGTTACTACAGTTGGTCTTATCAGCTTTTTTGTGTATCGGAAGGATAATTCCTAGTTTCCAGTCCTTTGGCATCTCTTTTTGCTCCCATATGTGTAGTATTAGTTTGTGAATTTGTCTCCATAGTCTCTCTCTTCCGTTCTTTATTAGGTCTGCTACTATTCTATCAGCACCCGGTGCTTTCCTGTTTTTCAGATCTTTTATTACTTTCGTTACCTCTTCGTACGATGGTGGTTCTACTTTCGGCTCTGCACTATATGTTATTTCATATTCCACTTCTAGTTGCTGCTGTTTTCCTTCTAGTACCTCTTTAAAATATTCTTTCCAATGATAATAAATAAATGTGTCTTATTGATTTGTTATTCTAAAAAATAGTGTACGCAACACGCGTCCGAAAACAGTGTTTTTGGATTCGCAGACTTCCAGGCTCGTCCTAGTATTTTGCCTACTCGTCCAAAAAAACAGTATTTTCCGGACTTGTTATGTAAATTACTATTTCTTTCTTGATCATAACTGTTTCAGTACGATTTTAAAAGTAACTCCTGAACCACGCCATCACATTACTTTTAAAGCATATTTTTTAATTCAGATAAAATGATCTTATCAACGCAATCGAATGCCATTTTAAGGTCCAGAAAAGTTCTACACGTAAAAAAAAATGTAAAACGTCAAATACCTGCACCTAGAAACCGGAGGGAACTTATTACAGCAAGAATTCATCCAATATTTTATTAGAAGTATGTCGTAATGAAATATTGTTGTCTTTTATAATAATCTCGCAATAAAAAATTCGTGAAAACCTTTGAAAAACTTATATGACGGGTCAACTTCCCAAATAAAGGTGGGAGGTAATTTTTTACAACAAATTTTTGTAAATAAAGGATGCGTATCACCCACCTTATTTAAGATCTTGTCACGTGCCTATTTTTTTTTCCTTCTACAGTTTCATTATTAATTGTGTCTCTGATAGTCTGGTGCTCGTAAATAGTTTTGCATACCGTATTTTGTTGTAACTTAAGTATATCATTCGTTGTAAATAGTGTTGCATACCTAGTAGTGATAGGATTTAATTATTAATGGCTGTGACATTTTTGTTAATCGGTGGAGATGGAGTGGGGGTCTTTGTTATTAGATTTCGCCTTGATTTTTGGCCTCGATTGTCGTGTGTTGTCAGCTATATTATTGTTTGATTTGCTTTTCTGTGTGGATGGGCTGGCTATCAACACGGACGAGCGCGATTATGAGTTTGGAACATAGATTTGCGAAGGTTGGCTGACGCGTGTCCCGTGTCATTTTCTGATATCCGGCCTGGGAGTGAGTAGTTGAGAGAGTCGCTTGGTGTCAGTCTTGGGAGTCGGTAGTTAGGATTTTAGTATCGTCGTGTGATATTAACAAGTGTGCAAAACCTCTACGGTTTTATCTTTATATCTGGCTGTATTTGGGGCCATCTTAATTGGATTTTGAAGAAAAATCATTTGATTTTTAACTTGACCATTCTATCTTACCTTCGTAAGGGATTTATTTGAGGGAAGCCATTGTTGATTAGCACGTGCTGTTCCATAACCATCATCCATATCGACGATAAATTTCAGTGTTATAAAGACTTGCTTGGTGTTTTTAGCAGAAATTATTATGATAATACTACTTGGTGTTTCTGTTTCTTGGATCATCGATGTAACAGTGACGTCTCAATGAAGTTTTCAATTGGTTACATAGTATTGAGTTTAATTTTATCAACTTATCAGTTATTATGTGCTTGATCTAAGTGTTTTCAATAGTTTAAAAGTAACAAATTATTTTCATTAAATTTGTACCTGCTCCAAGTTGAATCTGAACGTATACATTACTGAATATACATTATATAATTATTGTGATGGTTTCAAATTCCAAATTCCAAAGTCCATTTATTTTGTATTTTTTTTTAATCTTTTGCTATCAGGAATTCTATATAAAACCAATTATTTTTGAAATTTTAAATATTGTGAACATTTTTTTATTTTTAATTCTCTTTTGTACATCATTAGGTTTTTATTATGGTCTGAAAGATTGTTATTGTTATAATTAATTTAAATATTATTTTAAGAAAAGTGTATTAAATTCGTTTAATCCACTTTACAAAAATACAGAATTTGT
The DNA here is from genome assembly GCA_950111635.1 of Agelastica alni. Classification (NCBI taxonomy): domain Eukaryota; kingdom Metazoa; phylum Arthropoda; class Insecta; order Coleoptera; family Chrysomelidae; genus Agelastica; species Agelastica alni. The sequence continues at coordinate 35,066,947 of OX467716.1, forward strand.
TGTAAAAAAAAATCAGAACATCATTTTTACTTAATTAATATATTGCAGGAATTGTAAATATAGTTTTATTTATCTAGTTCACCATAATTGTTTGTTGTTTATCGTGTGGCTCTGCTAGTGCCTACAAGACCTAGGGGTTTCCGGCTTGTACCGTCTAAGTCGGTGGCGCGGCTCACTTTTATATTTTTTTTCTTCTACCCTCTACGGCTGAGCTCGGGCATAATTTGCCAGTAGAGAGACCACTGGCAGAGTACTCTTTAGAGAACGAAAAACACGTGGCAATCTACATAGCAAAAGCATTAAATACATGGAAACGGAAATGTAGAGGTATGGGTATAGATCTGGGGGAAGAAGAACAATCGGGTGCCTCAACGGAATCTTGTGGTCTCAGAAAATATAGGAAAACAACGAAAGTATCATATTTATGACACAATGATCAATAATAACCTTCTTTATGGAGCTGAAACTTGGCGGGTAAATGAAAGTAACAGAAGGAAGATAGAAGCGGTGGAAATGGACGTGTTTACAAGATCGTTAGGAATATCCCGTAAAGATAGAATTCGTAATGAAGAAGTAAAACATCGAATCGGCATAGAAGAATCACTATCAACGGAAATCGACAGAAAACAACTAGTATGGTATGGACACGTCCAGCAAATGTCAAATACGAGACTAACGAAAAGAACAATGGAATGGATGCCGCACGGTCGAAGAAAAAGAGGACGATCGAAGAAAACCTGGAAAGAAGGAGCATCAAAAGCCATGAGCGAAGCGAACCTGCGAGTAGACCGATGTAATGACCGCCGGACGTGGAAATTAGGCATATATATATATATATATATATATATATATATATATATATATATATATATATATATATATATATATATATATATATATATAAATATTTTATTTTCTTTAACCACGTATAATAAGTTATTTTTATTTCTTTTCTTGGGTTTGTGGTTACAAAATGAAAATATATAGTTTACTTAATGTGACGTTTCTCCCCTTGATTGGGAGCATTATCTAAAATTGTTTAATGTTAAATTGAAAATGTTAACAATTTTTAATTTACACACACATTAAGTTTGTTTTATATAAAAACTAACATTTAAACGTACAGAAAACATATTATATTTGATAGCAAGTATATACCTTAGAATAAATTTCTGATATACGAGTGAAATCGAAAAAGTTTGCTTTTATTTTTGTTTTTCTTAAATGCATTTATTTAATTAAACTATGGTAAATTTGGCTAAGATTTTTTTATGTCTTGTTTATCATTTACTGCGTATTTTTCTTTTTTTATGTGTATCATTTCTTTAAATGTTAATTTGTGATAATTTGAGTCTTGTGCTAGTATTTTTGTATTTTTAAAGTCGAATTAATGTTGTTCTGTTATTTCATGTTTATGTAAAGCTGTAGATGAATTTTTTGTATATTTGTGACCATTTAGACGACTTTCTAGATATTGGGTTGTCATACGTACATTTTTTTTTGGGAAAGTTTAAGTATGGTACAGAGTATACAACGTTCGATTTTTTATTGGTTTTTGTTTGGCTTTTTAGTTGGGTAAATATTGGGAATAAGGTGTTTTGAGCTTTATGGCATACTTTTATGTTGTGTTTGGAAAATATGTATTTTGGTTTTTCTGAAATTTGATGGGTGTATGGCATGGCTATGTATTTTATTGGGTCTTCTCCGGTTTTTGTGAGGTTTTTTTGGGTGTTGTTGTAGAACTGTTGTAGATGCGTTGTTTAAAAATTCGTTCTATGTTGTGTACTGGGTAGTGATTGTTTTTTAGAGTATCCTTAACATGTTTTAAAATTTCTGGACGGTATTCTGGAGAGGTAAGTTTGATGGTTCTGTCTGTTAATCCAATAATTAATTATTATATATATATATATATCTTCTTCTTCTTCTTCTTGCGTTAGGTCTACGTCCTGTGTTTGCCTCAAAGGTTGCCCAAAAACAATTGGGACGATGAAGACCAGCTATCATACCATCTTTTTGGTGGGCGTCCAGTTGGGCGTGGTGTGTTGGGCCGCTTCTCTCTCACAATTTTTGCCAGCCGGTCGTTTGGCATTCTGCTAACATGGTCTCTCCATTCTCTTCTTCGGTTTCTTGCCCATCTTACTATGTCTTGGACTTCACATATTTTCCTTATCTCTTCGCTTCTTTTATGGTCAAGTAAGGTATAGCCAGTTATCGATCTAAGAACTCGCATTTCCGTTGATCTAAGAAGTCGCTTTGTAGTCGTGTTCTCCGCTCTGGTCTCTATCGCGTATGTCATAATCGGTCTTACACATATCTTATATATTCTGACCTTACTTCTGGTACTCATGTGTTTATTTCTCCAGATTATGTCTCTCAAGAATCCTGAGATTAGAGATGCCTTTGTTGTTTGAGCTTTTACTTCCTCCTTAATATTTCTAGTGCTAGTTATATTAGCTCCTAAATATTTAAAGGACATCACTTGTTCTACACTCTGCTCATAGATTGCGAGTTTACATCTTCTCGTTTCTTTTGATATTGTTAGCGATTTGGTTTTCTCGACGGATATTTGCATATTGAATTCTTCAGCTGTTTTTTGGAACTTGTGTAAGAGTCTCTGTAGGTTGTCCTCGTCTTCCGATACGATTACAGCATCATCATCGTAGCATATGATTTTTATTTCTTTTATATATATATATATATATATATATATATATATATATATATATATATATATATTTATATATATATATATATAAAAATTCGTGTCTATATTTAAAAGAGGCTTATTTGTTAATAAGATGATAAATTTGCACCATAGTTGCATCATATTAGATTAGACTAAGAATCCCCGCATCAATTATCCAAAATTCGACGTTGGAATCATCCGCGCAAGGAGCCATTGTTCGTCACATTAATAGTAAAACATTTAATTCCCATTGAAAATTGAATAGACTGCCATAAAATCTATCCAAACTAAATAATATAGTATCGCACTCCAGAGGCACAACAATAGCATATTAAGAGAAACTAGGACCCTCCCATTCGGATCGCAGGAGGCTATTATAATAATACCGGCAATATATTTGCCATTCAAATCTAGTTTGTATATTCCTATTGTACGTAATAATACTACAGTGAACAATATAATATATCCCGGGAGGGTGGAGCGCCGAGCGACGTCATCGCGTCGAAGGCGGGGTGAAACGGTCTTTCGGCGTCGCCATTGGTGGATGTAGCGAGGCGCAAGCGACCAACAGATGGGGCATACACTGTATCCACCGCGACGGCAACGGCAACCGTATCATTTGACAGTTACTGTCAGCGAGCGCGACATCGCTGAACGGCGACACAGTGCTTCGAGCACCACGTATGATTCTTCTTTGTAAAAGTTAAAGTTTACGAGGATGAGCATTCCCGGTAGCGGCGTCGATATGACCGCTCTCATGTCCCAACATCCGGTGTTGGGCGCCATCCCGCCGGCCTTCTTCTTGCGAGCGTCGGAACGCTATCAAAGGACACCGAAGTGCGCCAGATGTCGCAATCACGGTGTCGTGTCCGCCTTGAAAGGACACAAGAGATATTGCAGATGGCGAGACTGCAATTGTGCAAAGTGCACTCTGATCGCGGAACGGCAACGAGTCATGGCGGCCCAGGTGGCTTTGAGGAGGCAGCAAGCCCAGGAGGAGAACGAGGCCAGGGAGTTGGGCATTCTGTTTCCCACGCAAATGACCTCGCAAAACGTCGGAGAAGCTCCCGGACCTCCACAGCCGCAGCAGCAGTCTTCGGTTACCAATTCCTCCGATGTAGGAATCACTTCCGTGATGCAAAGAACCAATTTCACATCCGATTCATCCGAAACGTCCAGCCCAAGTAAGTCCCCGTTTATTGTTCTCACTTCGTACAAATATTATTACATCCCAAGAACTGTTCAAGTTAAATGAATTCTTACATATTTTATTAAATATGTGTGTATGTGTTTTTTGGTGTCAAATTTGCCTTGTAGACGAGATCGTTCTGTTACCAATTCTTTTTGTAACATACAGTGTGTATCAGCCAAATGGAATGGAAACAAATGGAATGTTGTGTGCCTATCTTCAACGGTTTCCGAAATATTAAGTCAGATTTATTGCAAAAATTAACATTAAAAAAAGATAATTATTTGATTACAGACGAAAAACTTGTCTGGCTGCATGACAGTAGTTGTCAGTGTTATAGTCGTTCGAATTTCGTTAACTGCATATCAGAAAAATGGTTCATTTAACAGAAATGCACAAAATAACAGATGATTGATTATGAAGATAACACACGGACACAAATGAAAGTTTTACGCTTATTTCATAAAAAATTTCCAAACTAGCCGTCTTTATCCGAAGGGAAAGTTAGTAAAATAAAATAATTATAAGCAATTTTAAAATTATATTCTGAAAAAATGAGTCGGGTATTATTTAAAATGATTTTTCAATCAAAACAAAAATTCTTTTTAATAAAAATCGTATTTAATTGACGCTAGGAGTGACAGAAATCAACCCCAAAACTTAAAAAAGCTAAATACTAAAATATTTCATTGGAATAATTATTTATTATTACTTACTTGAATTTTTTATCAATGGTCTGCACTTTATTGAAACTTATTATCAACAGTAAATATTTATTTATATAGTTTACGCATGTAACAGAAAACTTAATACACAACACTCTCGGAAAATTGTTTAACGTCTATCTGATGGCCAACTCTAACCGCACGTCAAATTAACTCTTGAAAAATTAGTTGACGTCTATTTGACGGCCAACTCTAAAAAACGATTTTAAATTGTTTATATCAAATTATAATTGTCATTAAAAATATTCTGTTTATGTCAACCGTATTCTTTCATAAGCGGGAGCTATTTTCAACTGTTTATTACAATTGAAATTTTTTTTTAATTATTATGATCAACAATCATTTGTTAGTAACAATATTCAAGTGTTATAAACAATGCTTGATTTTTACTAACAATAATTTTTCACTGTTATAGCTTCTTCAATGCAATTCTTTCAATACTGACACATGTTTAAAATTCTCCAATTCCTATTTTTGTCTTCTAAAACTATCTCTTTTTGTGAAATATTGTCATCATATTTTTCATGCAAATAATCCCAACATGCAATAATCATATTATTCAAAAGATCTTAAAATTCTATATTAAAAATAGTATATTATATAAATTGCAAAATTCAGGTTGTTTACCATTTTTTTCAGTTTTTTGATTCTCCATAAAAAACAGCTCTACCGATTTTGCTGAAAATCTAATCAGTTCTAAGTTGCGTAATTATGCGTCGAATGCAATTGGTCCCACGTCGATATCGTTTTTTGTTTTCGAGATAATCGAGACGAAAAATAATTCCGAACGCACATACGAACATACGTACATACACACACATATACACAGGCGTCCACTTAAAAACTATTGTATTCGACTCTGGGGACCTTGAAATGTGGAGATATGTCAAAATTCGGGATTCGCAAAATCGTACTCATTACTATAACTTCCCCCTGAAAAGTTAATGATCTTTTTGGGTCTGGGAACTAAATAAATGATCAAGCATCTCAACTAATTTATTACCTGACTGGAACCAAACTACCAACACCCCAGTCATCGATTAGTGGAACATTAAGAGAAAATAAAATGCATCCCTATAAAGTTATACCAACTCGGGAGCTCATGGGAGACAATTTCGATAGGAGAATATAATGTTTGTGAACCAATGATGACAATGTTAGATAACAATGTGATCCAATTAGAATTTGTTTTCTGATGAGTGCACTTCGCGGTCAAGTTTGAGGGTTTCTAACAAACTTTACACGATCACCCGCCAGAGTAATCCCAAGATTTGCTGAAAATACGGTAATGTTGGTGTTAGGTTAGGTTAGGCCAATTTTTTACTCTTCTACATATTCTTGTTCAGGATGACAAACTTGACAACATACTAAAATTTCAAGAAAATCGGATATTGTCAATTTTTGCAAAAATCTGAAAACACTCAATATTTCCGAAACAGTTAAAAATGGATAAAGGACATTGCATATGAAATATGTCTAGAATTTTCAGAAAAATCAAAAAATTGAATATAATACAGGATGTTGGTTTGGAATAAGAAACAAGTTACATGGCATACCCTGTACAGAAAGTTTTCTAAAAATACCGTGGACCTGGAAGAAGGCAACTGTCATGGTGGAAGAACATTCGTGAATGTACAAATATACTTCCAGTAGGAGAACTCATACACTTAGCAGAAGATCGAAATGCTCTAGCCAGAGTGATAGCCAACGTTCGCGAGACCGGATAGGGCACATGAAAGAAGAAGAAAAATACCAATCGACGCATCCGAGCGTTTTTTCAAACACGCTCTCGTTTATTCATTACTGCATGAGCCGTCTATCAGTTCGGTCGTCATATTCTTATTTTTATGAATCACAAAAGTAAAAAAATTGTTCGATAATGTTGCACCAGATTAAACACCAAAAAGATTTCACAGAGTAATAAACCTAGAATGAATTGACTACAAAGCACCTACATTTTATGATTTATTGCCCGTAAATATTAGAAATACGAGGGCAGTTTGATAAGTCAGTGACTTTTTGAATTTCCCGCGCAGTTACTCCAAATGCAACAGTGCTGCCGTCAACTATAATCTATCAGTGGACAACTTTCTAATTTTGAGCAAGCTACGTCGTGCAGTTGGTGTTTGATAGCCATTCAAAGCAGACAACCTCGTAAATTTTTACGAAAATGGAAAAAAGTGAATTTCGTGTGCTGATTAAGCATTACTTTTTACGTAAAAAATCCATCACTTAAACTAAGGAAATACTTGATAAATACTACGGAGACTCGACACCATCAATTTCAATGGTTAAGAAGTGGTTTACAGAGTTCCGTTGTGGTCGCGTACCAGCACTAGTGACGCCGAACGTCCAGGTCGCCCAAAAGAAGTGATCACGCCGGAAATCGTCGATAAAATCCATGAAATGATATTGGATGATCGGAGAATAAAAGTACGTGAGTTGGCTCATGCTGTAGGTGTATCTCAACTGAACGGGTACATCATATTTTACACGAATATTTGGACATGAAAAAACTCTCTGCGAGATGGGTGCCGCGATTGCTCACACTCGACCATAAGCGCAATCGTGTGACCACTTCAAAAGAGTGTTTAGCGATGTTCGGCCGTAACCCGTACGAATTTTTGCGCCGTTTTATTACTGTGGATGAAACATGGATCCATCACAACACGCCAGAGACCAAGGAACAATCGAAACAGTGGGTTGCTCGGGGTTAACGTGGACCAAAGAAGACGAAACAGAGTCTGTCAGCCAACAAGGTCATGGCCACAGTTTTTTGGGATGTACGCGGTGTCATTCACATCGATTACCTCAAGAAAGGTAAAACGATCACCGGCGAATATTATTCAAAGCTTTTGAACAGATTCGACGTTGACTTGAAGAAAAAACGGCCGCATTTGGCTAAGAAGAAGAAAGTGCTGTTCCATCAAGACAATGCACGTGTGCACACTTGTTTAGTCACGATGGCCAAAATCCACGAATTGGGATACGAATTGCTACCCCATCCAGCATAGTCTCCATATTCAGCCCCCTGCGACTATTTTCTGTTTCCAAACCTAAAGAAATGGCTGGGCGGTAAGAGATTTGAGTCGAATGAAGAAGTCATTACCGAAACAAACGCGTATTTTGAGAGCTTTAAAAAAACCTATTATTTGGAGGGAATAAAAAAATTAGAAAAACGCTGGACTAAATGTGTATCGAGCTAAAAGGTGATTATGTAGAAAAATAAAATGTTTATTTGCGGAAAAAATTTGTTTTATTCAAAAAGTCACTGACTTATCAAACCGCCCTCGTATATGAACTTATGTAAGAAAAAATGCAAAACAAATATTGCTAGCAACTTGAAACATTCAAAAATATTCTCTTGAACTTTCCCTTTTAACACAAAATGTGCTTTTCCGATTTCTTCAAATTATGACATAATTACATACTTTTTTCTGCACAGGGTGTCAACGATTGCTAGTAGATAAAAAATATCAAAAAACTGTATTATAAAAAGTTTTATCATTGATCTTATACAGTGTGTCCATGAAGTAACGGATACATTCATTATTTAATTAAACAATAATATGAAAAAATTCCGAAACAGTTCGTTTTTTTAATATTATTTACTATTTTTTTAAAAAATAATTCATCATACAGGGTAATTAACCTTTAAGTGATGACGTCAGCACTAGTTTTTCCCTTGCTGAACTGATTTCAAAAATGTATCTCGAGTTGACTCGAATTGGTATAGGGTAAACAAAAATGCAAAAGTTGTTTATGTCAATTTACTATTTACAAAATAATTGAAAACTAAACGTGCACTCTAACAAAAGCAAACTAAGGAAAATTTACAGTAAATGTTCAAATTGTTTTCCACTGACCACTAAACAATGACTCAACCTGGTAACAAATTCGTCTTTAACATTTTGTAGCATAGCGGGTGTTACGTTCTGAATTTCTTACCTGATTCGGCCTTTTAGGTCACGAATATTGTCAGGTTTGTTAGTGTAAAAAGAATTCTAATCGTGTAAGATGGGGTGATCTAGCGGGCCATAACACTGTTCCCCTTCTTCCCATCCCTCTATCTGGAAATGTTGTTTAAAAACTGGCGCGCAATTAATGATTTTACAGAAAAATCAGATAGAATAATCCTGTTTAATTCTCTGTTAAAAAATATGTACCAATAATTGTATTTTTTTTACTGAAAATAATCGCAAAAAGGGTAGACCTATCGTGTGGGCCGCGAGTTGCCCGCACTGCGAATATTAGAAGGGGGAGGGATTGTAGAAAGGAGATGATTGTGGCCCCGCTTTTTAAAAAGTTGCAGGTCATAGTTTTCTGGAAAAACTGATTTTGGAAGCCTGTTCTATTCCGTAGCAGCCCTGTAAAAGAAGGACTCTTGATGGAGATTGGTCCTGGTAGTGTCAATCTTGAGAGTAAATGGGTGAGACTGATCAGCGTGCCGAGTTCTTCGGCCGAATGTGGCCAGTGGTGGTATAAGAGTTTTTATTTCTTTGAAGCATCTGCCATGGAAATATCTGTAGAGTAATGTCTGGTCTGCAACTCTTCTTCTATGTTCTAGTGGGTGAGAGTTAAGCTGTTTATTAACCGAATGGCCCTTTTCTGAATGGAATCTAAAAGATGAAGAGAATGCCTTGGTGCTAAACCCCAAATGTGCGAGCAATACTCTAGTAGAGGTCGGATTTGATGTTGATGTGTTGTGTATGTTGATTTGTTGTGGTCTTTGCGTATGGCATTCTTGCATCCAATTTGGATTTTCATCAGATCAATATCAGGTGTTTTGCCGGTTAACATGCCTGTTCAAATAAAACGTTATCAATGAAATAGTTATTTAATTTATTTATCGTTTTGATTCATCACGGTACTCGCAGAATTTAGTTCTGTGATCACAGTCATCTTTAGCCAACTCATGGATGAGACGTACTTTATAAGGATGGTAATTAATACGAAAGACTTTCCAGTATTCGAATCCTTAGATAATCCCAAAATCACAAAAGATTTGATAGGTCGAGGTGCTTGAGAGGCTCCATAGCCTTCACGACCCCTCCTAAAATCTAGATAATCCCCGCACTGTACAGAGTGGATCGTCTGCCGACAAAATTACATCTTGTTGAATAATTGCATTCAGTGTAGGTCTACCTTGCTTCCTTACATCCCTAACGTGACCTATTTCTCCATATTTCCTTTCTATTCTGCTTAACGTAGATTAAAAGATACGTTCACGATCTAGGTGCATTTAATGAAATAATGTGCATACCTCTTGTTGAGTCCGGATCCTGTCACTAACACCAATCATCATTAAAATTTCAATTCTCTCACTTTCAGTTAAAAGCATTATATTAACCATACGAAATTAATATATTTATGACAGTTTTTAAAGTAAAAAAAACAAATGGCAAGAAATACTTTTAATCTTTTTCTGTTTGGTCGAGCGGCTAGGATTACTTATAAAAGTGGATGAATACAATGTTAAAATAATATTCAGCTTAGCAAGGGAAATCCGCAAATTGGAAAAAAGTTAGTTATAGTCACTCTGTATGCTAGATTATTCGTGTAAAAAATAATAAATTAAAATCAAAAATCGAACTGTTTCCGAATTTTTTCATATTACTGTTTATTTATATATATATATATATATATATATATATATATATATATATATATATATATATATCTAAAGCCTTTGACCGCGTTTGGCACCAGGCATTGTTAAGTAAATTATCTGCCTAAGGTCTCCCAACCAAACTGCGCCAATGGCTCTTGAGCTTCATGCAAGATCGCTCCTTACATGTGGCAGTTGACGGTATTTCTTTTGATGCGTTTAAAACTAATGCTGGGGTCCCCCAGGGTTCCATCCTGTCCCCCACCTTATTTCTTTTACACATCAACGACCTCTTAAAAACCACCACGAACCCCATTTACAGTTTCGCAGACGATAGCACACTTGTCTCAACTTTCACATCCTATCGATCACTTTCGGTGAATGATACAAATAGACTCAGGCAGGAACAGGTTGATTCCATCAATAGAGATCTTAAAGCAATCGTCGAGTGGAAAACCAACAATCTTGTTCAGTTCAACGCCCAAAAAACACAAAGCGCCACGTTTTCCAAGAAAGTGAATTCCTCAAATCATCCCATCACAATGTCCGAAAATACCCTTGAACCAAGTACCTCCATCTCGATATTGGGAGTCACGGTGTCCAATAATATGTCTTGGCATGACCATGTTGCTAACATCGCAAAGTCGGCAAGCCAGAGGCTAGGTTTTCTGTGGAAAGCCAGAAAGTTTTTTACTCCTGATCAACTGTTGACGACGTACAAGGCTCAAATCCGACCTCTACTGGAGTATTGCTCGCACATTTGGGGTTCAGCACCAAGGCATACTCTTCGTCTTCTAGATTCCATTCAGAAAAGAGCCATTCGCTTGATAAACAGTTCAACTCTCACAGATACCCTTCACCCTCTAGAACATAGAAGAAGAGTTGCAGACCAGTCATTGCTCTACAGATATTTCCATGGCAGATGCTCCAGAGAAATAAAAACTCTTGTACCACCATTGGCCACATTCGGCCGAAGAACTCGGCACGCTGATCAGTCTCACCCATTTACTCTCAAGATTGACACTACAAGGACCAATCTTAATCAAGAATCCTTCTTTTACAGGGCTGCTACGGAATGGAATAAGCTTCTAAAATCAGTTTTTCCAGAGAACTATGACCTGCAACTTTTTAAAAAGCGTGTCCACAATCATTTCCTTTCTATAATCCCTTCCCCTTCTAATAGTCGCAGTGCAGGTTGTCCGCGGCCCACACGATAGGTCCACCCTTTTTGCGACTATTTTCATAAAAAAAAAAAAATTTAGCTGATAATAAATGTATGCGGTACTGTATAAATCACTGACTTATCAAACTGTCCTCGTATTTTAAAAGCAAAATAGAGAGGTGAATTATGTGATGAGGACAAGTAAGAGTGTGATTTCAAATTTGCTTCGTAGATGAATATTATTTTGCCTTAAACATAATTTTTATGTTTTTAAAATTATTTGTTACTAAGAACAGATGAAGCTTTTCGCATTTGATTGAGTGAATATCGATTGTGAAACACCCCGTAAAGAGGCGCTTTAAACGTCATTAATAGTTCGAAGAGTAATATTTTCCATTAATTTCTTTGGGAACTTTAATAAATCTATCCGGTTGCCGAGAGGGCGCTATTAGCTCTAAATTAAAGATGTCAGTGACAATGGGTCGATAAAGTCGGAAACTTTTTAATGAGAGACAATAATTTTAGGGGGACTCGTAAATTTCCAAACAATGGGGAAAACTATTCTCGATTCGTTATTGAATTATTTTCATCTTTTTATTGCCTTTTAATTACTCCGTCTTGAACTTTCATTTTTTCGTCACCGGTGATCTCCCTCTACTGCCGCCAGAGTTTTATTTTTACGAGTTAAAAAGTCGGATTCTCCTATGTCTATTAGTTCGATTTTTTTTTTATGTTCTGGTTTCCACGAAAAGGGATATCCTGTAATGTTTAGAGAACATCGTGGGAACCAAGAGAAAGAAGGTAGGAGTTGGTGTTCTTCTTAAATTTCTGGAGGTTGTATGCCTCGGGAAACACCTCCCTAGGCAATGAGTTCCAAAGCCTCGCAATTCGTTGGATGAATGAGTCTTTGGAAAGTGATGTTCTGCAGGTTTCCAAAGTGACCACGAAGGGGTGTGAAGACTGAACTTGACGGGTTAATCTCGAAGAGACTGCCAAAGGAGGAACGATTGTTGATATTTCAGAAGAGCATCGCCCATGAAAATATCTATAAAATTGAGACAAATCGCCAACTTTTCTACGGTGTTCCAGACAAGTGAGCGAGTTTGTAAGCGAGGCATCACCGACGAGACGAATTGCCCTTTTTTGGACAGAATCCAATAGCTTCAGGATATGTTTAGGTGCCGCACTCCAAATATGGGAACAGTATTCCAGTACAGGTCGGATCTGTGCCTTATAGATCATAAGCAGCTGACTGGAGGTGAAATAGCTCTTGGCACGAAACAAAAAACCAAGTTTTTGGGATGCACTCTTTTAATCAATATCTTTGCATGCAGTTTGCCGGCTATGCTGAGTAAACTAACACCTCGGTAGTTCTTACAGTCCTGCTGCGAACCTTTTCCTTTGTAAAGCGGCACGATAACGGCCTTGCACCAGTCGTCTGGTACCACTCCTCCAACAACGGTTAAAAAGGCGGTACAGCATACTAGCTACCACGCTTTGTCCAGCCTTATCCTGTCGTACCCAGCAGCTTTACCCAATTTCATACTGTCCAACGCTTTTACAATTTCTGTCGTACTAATTTTTTCATTGCAACTTTCACTCATGTCTCCGAATGAGGACTGTACTTTTGTATCCTCTTTCTCAAATAAACTTTTAAATGATATCTTTTATCTCTTTAAAACGCATTCCTCTCCTTTTACCATACTATCATATAGGTTTCTGATTTCCTATAAATAAAAGCCATTAAAAGATCCATATCCATGAACGGCTGTGGGTTTCCCGGTACCCGTGTGAGCTGATTTTAGAATGTGAATTTGAGGCGTAGTCATTTTGGTGGAGATTTTAGGAAACATCTAGGTAAACTGTTTAATTAAACTTTCTTTCCTCTTTTTGGTTTGTTTTGGGGTTAAAAAATTAGATTTTTTTACATATCTCGAGTCGAATACTAGCATTCTTTGGTAAATAATCGAAGAGGGTAAGGTCGGTTGCCTAATTTTTTTTTATCCCCGTTTTTGGTTAGTTTTAGAGGTTGAAAAATTGAATTCCTTACGTTTCTTGAGTCAAATACTGACGCTCTCGGGTTAATATTTGAACCACGCTCACTTCTTTCTATTAAAGTCACCTTATTATTTTCTTTTCGTTCGATAAGTTAATAGTCTGAAAGTTTGTGCAAAAACGAAATGGTTTTTATCGTTTCGTGGTCATTAATATCCAATTTGCATTTCCGTCTGACCGTGAAAATAATTTAAGAGGCTCCGGGATCAAACAATAAGGACAAAAGTTTGCAAGCATTTCAATATTCATTGTCGAAAAGAGTACAAAAATAGAGATCGAATTTCCGTGAGCACGTCGAGTGTTTTAATAATAGTATGTGGTAGGATTTTATTCATTGGAATAATATATAAAGAAAAACGCGTCTGAGTGTTGTAGCACCGCGAGCCCGAGCCTCCGGTGGTTAGGCAGTAAATCTCTTTAATTGAGACTTACACAGGGGAAGCCCCTTCTTTGCTAATGACTCTTCAAAACGATACACCGAATCATTAACGACCACTTAACTTACGCCGCAGCACTGCAGCTCAATTTCCAGCTATAGCCTCTCGTTCCCGACATTTCTTACAGGGCGACGATTGATTGCTATGCCATTTCAGAGAATCGATACGCGTGTGATGCTTTTTGACGTTTTTATTTTTATATTTTTACTTTAAGAAAAGGATAAAATAATAATAAAATATAGACGCGCGTCAAGTCGATCTACGTACATTGTTAAAGCGCTTAATAGATGACAGTCGAATCGTACATTTTAACTCTGCGCCTGTATGAGTCATAACGGTAAGAAAATCAACATATTTTTCAAAAAATTACGCAGCCGCATATTGTTCGAATCTCGTACACCATTAATAAAATGTCTGTCAAGTTGTTGACACGAAATTCAGATACCCACAGATACTCGAGGAATGGAACCCCTTAAAGTTAGAAAGTTGTAAAACCCCACCTTGCTGCACATCTACATTATACAGGGAACCACCATGTAAAGTTTCACCTTCCTGAGCCTTGTCGTTCGTGAGATACAGTGTTCATTGTGAGTGAGTGTTCGGCAAGTACAAATATATTATTTTTTTTTTTAATTTGTAATGCAAAGGTTTCGTTATTCTATTACATTTTTAATAATCAACCAGCGAAGTCCCCTTTAAAGGTTTCCGCGAACTTTACGAAAACCGCTGATAAAAAAATAATTTGAATTCAATTTTAAATCGCGTACAAACGAAATATTTTTCCGTTTGGAAATCGCGATAACAAAATATCGTTTTAAAAAAAAACACACAACACCGTTCGTTTTTTAATAATTACTTGTTAAAGGTTAATATTTCTCTGTGACCTACACACGTGAAATTGCTAAATATTTGCCTTCCATTTACGCGCGGGATTGCTTAAAAAAATCTCGTACGATTTAAATATTTTAGAAAAAAGTATTTGCCGAAGCATTATCTTTGCAAACATGGCAAAGAGTTACTACGTAACACTGTCACGACCAGTAAATTAGTAATTTTTTATTTATTTAAGCGACACTCTTGCGCTCAAAGCTAATACTTCAAGTGATTGTGTTTGATTTGAGGATTCCTGTTTGACGGGGGATTCTTTCTCACAGTTTGTACATACCGACCGTCTTTTAAACAAACTTTTACGCAAGGAAATACCTACCGATTATATGCAGGTTCTGCTTTAGGAGATATGGAACACCTGCACAACTATACTGTGCTACTGCGAAGATCTGACAAGGCTAAAGAAGTCAATAGACGAAATATCACAACGCTCTCGATAAATGAGGACCTAAGGTCTATGGAGGCTGGAAATAAGGTTTAATATAGACAGAGAACACAATTTGTTGGAAGCTTCTCGATCGGTAGCTACATGAAACAATTCTTCGACTGTTCGATGTCTAATATTACGAAGCCAAGAAAGCTGTTTTCTGCCAATCAATCGCTTTCCTTTTATTTTACCCCCTCATCATATGTCCGAAGTATTCGACTTTTCTTACGAGGGCGGTTTGATGAGTCAGTGACTTTTTGAATAAAACAAATTTTTTTCCACAAATAAACATTTTATTTTTCTACAAAATCACCTTTTAGCTTGATACATTTAGTCCAGCGTTTTTCTAATTTTTTTATTCCCTCCAAATAATAGGTTTTTTAAAGCTCTCAAAATACGCGTTTGTTTCGGTAATGACTTCTTCATTCGACTCAAATCTCTTACCGCCCAGCCATTTCTTTAGGTTTGGGAAAAGAAAATATTCGCAGGGGGCTAAATCTGGAGAATATGCTGGATGGGGTAGCAGTTCGTATCCCAATTCGTGGATTTTGACCATCGTGACTAGACAAGTGTGCACACGTGCATTGTCTTGATGGAACAGCACTTTCTTCTTCTTAGCCAAATGCGGTCGTTTTTGCTTCAAATCAACGTCGAATCTGTTCAAAAGCTTTGAATAATATTCGCCGGTGATCGTTTTACCTTTCTTGAGGTAATCGATGTGAATGACACCGCGTACATCCCAAAAAACTGTGGCCATGACCTTGTTGGCTGACAGACTCTGTTTCGCCTTCTTTGGTCCACGTTCACCCCGAGCAACCCACTGTTTCGATTGTTCCTTGGTCTCTGGCGTGTTGTGATGGATCCATGTTTCATCCACAGTAACAAAACGGCGCAAAAATTCGTCCGGATTACGGCTGAACATCGCTAAACACTCTTTTGAAGTGGTCACACGATTGCGCTTATGGTCGAGTGTGAGCAATCGCGGCACACATCTCGCAGAGAGTTTTTTCATGTCCAAATATTCGTGTAAAATATGATGTACCCGTTCAGTTGAGATACACCTACAGCATGAGCCAACTCACGCACTTTCATTCTCCGATCATCCAATATCATTTCATGGATTTTATCGACGATTTCCGGCGTGAATCCACGGAATCTTTAGCATACGACGAGAGCACCATAACTCAAACGCTTCCAATTTATTTAGATGCTTTACTTTCAGTGTCCAGGTTTCACATCCATAAAGCAAAACAGACCAAACGTAGCACTTTAATACTCTTAGACGGATGTTCATCGAAAGACTTCTATTACATAGTACAGAACGCCAAGTGGTGAATCTTTTACGTGCCAGTTCTATTCTGGTTGAGATTTCTTCATCGATTACAACTCTACAGTCCATCCAGCTACCCAAATACCTAAAGTGTTGTACTCTGTCCAGAATTTTACCATCTAATTTTAATTTTGGATACTCGATATTAATTTTACCGACAACCATCCACTCCGTTTTCTTTGTGTTGACACTTAAACCCTTTTCCTTGCATGCATTGTTTACTGCATTTAGTAGTGTTTGGAGGTCTTCGAGGCTTTCTTCCATTATAGCAGTATCATCAGCGTTCCTAATGTTGTTAATTACTTCTCCACCA
This sequence comes from Agelastica alni, assembly GCA_950111635.1. Taxonomy (NCBI): domain Eukaryota; kingdom Metazoa; phylum Arthropoda; class Insecta; order Coleoptera; family Chrysomelidae; genus Agelastica; species Agelastica alni. The sequence continues at coordinate 35,083,767 of OX467716.1, forward strand.
ATTTTAACACCTTCACGGCAATATTTCAGCGCTTCTTCAAAGACAGCTTCCAAATAGACATTAAAAAGCATTGGTGACATGACACATCCCTGCCTAACGCCACTTGTTCCACTTTTACTCTAGCAGTCTGGTTATAGTAAAGATTTTTGAGCAGTCTTACATCATGTGAGTCAAGACCAATTAGATCTAAGCATTGAAACAGTGGTGTATGCGGTACGTGGTACGTGCGGTACGTTAGCTCATAAGTCCATACAAATTTAATAAAATCAAAGTATCTACCGATAATTCTAAATCTAATAATGGCTTTGTTCCGGTGCAATCTTAACTAGTTTGTGACTACACCGCGTATGCAGTTGAGTCCTAAGTACCTGGGGTTACAATGACAAATCCTATGAAGAAAAAAAAATCCTTTATTCAAAAAGTCACTGACTTATCAAATAGGTGTTTTGTGTAGAGTAAGTAAATATTTAACATTCAGAGTGAAATAGAAATATTCATCCCACTATTAATGCATTAATACCACACGCCAGTGAAATTATGCTCACCATAATAAACTTCACGAGAGGCTGAAACCTTTTCTTCTTCCCCAAATATCCGACGAACAGAGTGGATTTGTCCCAGGAAAAAAGCGCCATCGAACAAATACTGAATATTCGCCAGATCATCGAAAAAGCGCGCAAGTATAACGTCACATTGTTTATGTGCTTTGTGGATTACTCCAAAGCGTTCGACTCCATCAAGTAGGATGCCCTCTGGCAGATCTTAGAGGAAATGGGCACACCAGGCCACCCAATACAACTGATAAGAACTTCTATGAACACAGTACAGCAAGGGTCGGAATAGAGCAAACTTACTCAAACAAATTTGACGTTAGAGCAGTGGTTAAACAAGGGTGTATCCTGACACCAATCCTATTTAACATATATAGTGAGTAAGTCATGGTATGGGGGGATTGCAGTGACATGCACATGGAAGGACACGTCAATTAGTAAAGCTACGAAAATTAGGCTGGTCTCTTCTTTAATTTTCACAGTTGTAGCATACGCAGCTGAAACCTGGTCGATCAGACAAGCGGACAGAAGGAAAATAGAAGCATTTGAAATGTGGGTTAACCGACGAATGCTCCGAATATCATGGACGCAGCACCGCAATAATGTATGTATTCTTGAAAATCGAGGACAGAATGTCCAAGAGAATAAACCGGAACAAAATGCGGTATTTCGGGCACGTCTCCAGAAGACCGAATGCTTTAGAAAAGCTAGTGGTTCCAGGCGAAGTCGACGGACGAATGTCACGAGGAAGATCTCCAACCCGATGGGTAGACGGAATCACAAGCTTGACTTAACATTCTCTGCACGAGGCCACTGAACTAGCCTAGAACAGACAGGAGATAATCGAGACGAAAAATAATTCCGAACGCACATACAAACGTACGCACATACGTACATACACACACAGAGACGTACACTTAAAAACTGTTGTATTCGACTTTGGGAACCTTGAAATGTGAAGATATGTCAAAATTCGAGATTTGCAAAATCGTACCCATTACTCTAACTTCCACTGGGAAGTTAATAAATTTTTAAAATTTTCGGTAAAAAAAACATTTTATTTTCTAAACTCTCCGCAAGATTTATAATGTTTCATTGGGTGCCGCGTCTTTTTCGTTCTCTAAAGAGTACTCTGTCAGCGGTCTCTCTACTGGCAAATTATGCCCAAGCTCGGCCGTAGAGGGTAGAAGAAAAAAAAGAAAATAAAAGTGAGCCGCGCCACCGACTTAGACGGTTCAAGCCGGAAACCCCTAGGTCTTATAGGCACTAGCAGAGCCACACGATAAACAACTAAAATTATGGTGAACCAAATAAATAAAATTATAGCAAAAATATATTGGATACTTTACTCACACAATAAATTAAAATACACAGCTCAATAACAAAATTATAACAAATATCATCAAAATTAACAGCCAACAATAAAACGAAACTTCAAAATTTACAACTTTATAAGACAACAATGAATCAAAAATCCAAAGTTTACGATTCCATAAAATAATTAAAACAAAGGTAAGAATAACAAACCTTATCAGGTTACCAAAAAGACGTATACAAGTCAACTTTTTAACAATACTTCATCAACGTTCACGTACGGCTGCTAATTTACTCACGTTTTTACCGGTTACATAAAGATTTACACTGTTAAAACAATCGAGCTTATTTAAAAATATTTTTACAATGGTTGTCCTTTAAAATATCAAAATTGCAGGATATTTACAAATAAGTATGAAGAAAATATATTTACTTGGACACAAAGAACTATTGAGAATATTACTTTAATCAAAGTTCAGCCTTGGCATATTATCCAATGCAATAAATAGTTTTCAACAGTGTACCATATTAATAAATTAAAACAAAATCACGTCGTTTAAATATTCGAAAATAAATCACTTGTAACCTTTGGGTATACGAATTCACTACTCCTGTGGCCGGTTTGAATTATGGAACAGCACCTGCTACTTAACAATGGCTTCCCTCCATCAGATCCCGCACGCGGTTATTTTAACTCGACACCAAAATCCAAAATATCAACAACAAAGGTAAGATAGAATGGTCAAGTTAAAAATTAAATGGTTTTTCTTCAAAATCCATTTAAGATGGCCCAAATACAGCCAGATATGAAAGAAAAAACCGTAGAGGTTCTGCTCACGTGTTAATATCAAATCGTTCCAAAAACTCTCACCACCACCCGACTTCGACGACTGACACCAAGCGACTCACCCGACTGACACCAAGCGACTCACCCGACTGACTACCAAGCCGGAAATCAAGAAATGACACGGAATAAACGTCAACCCACAATCTTCGCAAATCTATGTTCCAAACTCATAATCGCAGTCGTCCGCGTTGTTAGCCAGCCCATCCACACAGAAATGCAAACCAAACAATAATATAGCTGACAACACACGACATTCGAGGCCAAAAATTAAGGCAAAATCTAATAACAAAAACCCCCACTCCATCTCCATCGATTAACAAAAATGCCACAGCCATTAATAATCGAATTCTATCACTACTAGGTATGCAACACTATTTACAACGAATGATATATTTAAATTACAACAAAATACGGTAAGCGAAACTATTTACGAGTACCTAAGGAATACGAAACTATCAGAGACACAATTAATAATGGAACTGTAGAAGGAAAAAAATAGGCACGTGACATGGGGTTTACCTGCTATCCCATAAAAACTGTGCCATCAATTATTTTCAAATAGACCATCGAACTCGTATAAGGAGTCAACCTTCGTCCCATTCAATAGGGTAACATTTAAAGTATGAGGGAGTCGACGAAATGTGATGATAATTAGAATGATATCCTCGACGAAGGACGAATAAGAGATTTCGCAAGGATGCGTCGGAAAAGTGGGAAAAGAGACCATAAAAGGTCTGTCGCCACTTCATTACCCCCTCGAATGATACTTGCGGAATTCGCAATAAAGCAAGAATGCGAATTGTGCGTCTATAAATATGAGTATCCATTTAATATAGCGAAGGAAACCGCTGAAAGGGCCTTTTATCTTTCACATTAGGACGCGATTAGCGATGGCCTTATCATATTAGAGTATCTCACTGAGTCATTAACCTATTTATTTATGATTATTTTTATATCTGCGGTCGGTTGAATCGACCGAAGGGTCTTTTTGGCGATAAATTAATTATCGTTTTTGGTTGACAGCTGTTTTACTCTTTCGTATTGATTTTTTCTCCTTACGTAATCCAACACCGCCAGAGAACATGCATCGATCAGTTGGAGGACCTCAAAAAAGGGCAGTGAATATTTAAAGTGATACAGAAACCGTAGAAACGCCCTTTCCGTCAAGTATAGACGTAATAAATCTTGGCTGGGCGTGCGTGTATTCGGCTTGCTATTGTTTGAGACCTTTGTCTTGCACGATATTATTATATCAGGCTACTGCACCAGACGTGCGTTGGTCCTACATTTTGCCATATACAATCCGATATACGCTGCTCAACAATGGGGATCACTTGAATTTTTTGACCTATTTGCATTCGGTTGCACCCCTCATATTACCAGGTAATCTTTTACGTTTAAAAAGGTAAATAATTTGTTATTTAAGAAACGAAACTTCGAAATTTTTATTCAACTAAATAAAATACCAGAGACAAAATAAATATCTCAAAATAAAATCTCAGAAAGACAAAAAAGCAACCGGTCCAGGCACAATATTCATGCCGAAGTTAAAAAAACTCAAACAAACCCAATAGACTGTCTGCGCTCAACATTCATTACCCTTCCAAAGAAAACCCCTTGATGTCCCATGTTCTCAAAATTGCTGGATGAAACTCAATTTGGATTTCGCAGTGGCCAAGCACTCGTGAGGCGCTATTCGCCTTGAAACGTTCTTACTTAGCGTTGCAGAGACATAAATGTCAATATAATCGCTTGTTTTATAGATTTTAAGAAAGCCTTTGACTGTGTCAAATCTCTATTGAAAGCAGAACGCAATAGTGAAAACTGAGGGAACAACATCAGAAGCAGTCGTGATTAAAAAAGCAGTTAGACAGGGCTGCGTGTTATCACCGCTCTTATTCAATTTATACTCGGAGGCTATTTTAAAAGAAGCGCTAGAAAATATCCAATTTGGGGATAATAACCAATAACATCAGGTATAGGCGACACCGTTGTTCTAGTCGAAAATGCTCAGGACTTGCAAAAGCTAATGGACCATATAGTTGGGTATGGTAAAAACTAAGGTGTGACCCTAGAAAAGAAGTCAGAAGCCGCATTGAACAAGCCAGAAAGACGTTTATAAGCATGAGACTAAGAATATCATGAGTCCAAAAAATAACAAATGTGGAAGTTCTTAATCGCACGAGAAAACAAAAAGAACTCATGCTTACCATCAAGGAGAAAAAACGCGCTATATAGGTCACATATTGCGACTGATTATAGAAGGCGAGAGGTCTGTCGGCAGGCGCCAAAATTCTTGGCTGAAGGACATACGAAGATGGTTTGGTTGCTCATCGCTTGACATATTGTAGCCTATTAAAAAAAAACTTTAAACCTTTTAACACCAATAACAGAAAGAAACGGTGCCGAATTTTCTTCCAAAACATCTCTTGTATACCTATCAGCTGTCAACTCTGTGTGATATTCAAAACAGATGCCTTTCCATACTGGAGCCACCGCTGAAATTCCTAGCTGGTCTTATGGTACATATTCACGCCTCTTTTCCGTAGGGGTAGGCACAGACCACTTCCTTCCATTTTCTATGGTTGTTACACACATCTTTTGCTATATCTATATTCATCAGCGCTCTCATACAGGCTTATCGGTTGGTACTTTTGACCTGGCCTTTCTTTAAAACAATTTCGATCTGATCGAGATACTTTCGCCAAAGTCGACCTCTACTCACCTCATAAGTCTTTTCCGTCAATCTTCTTTCATTCACTCCAGCTTTACTTCTCAGACAACTCATCTCCGCAGCATTAATCTTACTTTCATGCTAGTTTTGCCAAACCCAACATTCACTACCATACATTAGTGTAGGAACCAGCACTACTCTATGCACAGTCAGTCGTGCCTTTTTGTGACACACTCTTTCTCCTTTAATCATCACCTCGCATTATTTTATCATTTGTTTTATTTTTCTCCGTCTCTGAATGATTTCGAATAATATCAATCTACATAGGTTAGGTTAGGTATCATGTGAGTGGGACTTAGGTCGTCCCTCCACTGCGACCTTTAGTAGGTCTATTGTGGCCTACCCCTAGAGGTTACAGTTCACCGCACAATCCAGCCCTTCTCACGAAGTTCACGGTTGTATGGGGTGAGATTTTCTTGAAATCGGTAGGTTCTAAGTTGGTAAAAACAAATACGTTGAACCTTATTCTTCCCAGGTGGTTAGTTGATTCAGACCTATCCTTTCGAGGTGGTATAGCTTAGACGACTGTGTCCTGTAAGCAGTCCCGTTAAAATTTGCAGGTCATTTCTGCTTTATTTTAGGGTCTGCTTAGTTGTGTTTCTCGAGAGTTTAGGTAGGAACGCCTTCGAATGAGTTAACATTGGTATATCGGACCAGTGCGTGAGTATTTTCCTCTCCGCCCAGTCCGAAATAATTGTTTTGGTGGCACTTATAGTGACTCCAAAAACCGGTTTTGGTCCAGCGAACGCAGATTCGGCCCCCTGTTTTGCATGGGTGTCGGCTTTTTCGTTTCCCTCCACCCCCTGGTGCGTAGGTACCCATAGTAGGGTGTTGTTCGCACCAAGGTACTCCAGGGATTCGATGCAATTCCATACAAGTCCATTCGTCTCTCTTCGAAAAGAGGACTTTGAACGACTTTTCCACGTGTATTTTTGTGGCTAACATGTCAGGAACTATACCGAGAATTTGGTGGTTTTTTGTTTCACTCAGTATATCGGAGTTGGTCCCCGAGTTGCTCTCCATTAATTTGCCTTCCCGGAGACAGGAATCTGTAGGAGACTATTCTGGATCAATCTACATAGATCGAATAAACCAAACGATATCTGTACATGTAATAAAAATTCGTAACCCAAAAAAGTGAAAGGTAAAGTTGTTATGATAAAGTGTGATAAACACATTATTCATGGGAGTCAAGAAAACACTCATTTCTCGTGGTTTCATAGCCGTGACGTTTGTCGGTACGTCTTCTTACCGAATGACTGATAGCTGACAGTGACGTGCGCCAGTTTATAATAAACCTACTAATATAATTTAAATAAAAGTAATAGCGACAATGTGTGGTTAATTATTTGGAGAATTTTTACTTTATAATTAATATTTCGTTGGACAATACTAACGTTTTAAATTTTGCACCGCCAATGGAGGGTAAGCGATTCGAACCCAGACAAAAAAAGAGAGTCGAATCAATTATTGCACGTAATTGTTAAAATAAGGTAAAATAGTAGGCTTACATTGTAATGGAAATAGAAATTAGACGTCAGACGCAAATGTAGCCATAAGCGTTTTGGTAGAGAGCGTCGTTTTTATTTGTTTGCTTCCTTTACGGCGTCGCAGGACGAACAGTCCTTCCGTGGAATTTAACCGTAATTCTAGATTGGAAATATTCAAAAAATCCCACAATGGAAAATCCGAAAAACTCGCATTTACGGCCACTCTGAAACAGAAAACAAAATGTCGAGTAGAAATTTAAACAAAAATAAAACGGACTTGGTAGTTTTTAGTCTTTTGTATTCTGTTCACGTCGACGTGGAGGCCCCTTTCAAAAGGGCTGTTATGAAATTTTCCATGAAAACAAATCACTTGAAGTGCGGTCGGTCAGCGGTAGAATGTTTTTAAAAAACAGTTTATATTCCCGTTCAGCTTCATTAAAACTCTTTTTAAAATGAGAACAATTTGTGTTTTAAGTTTGCGCCCGAGTGCCCTTCAAAGCGCCGGTCGCCTTTTTCTGAATGCACGCCGGGAAATAGGGGGGGAGGCGATTTTCATTGGTCAAGATCGCGCAAAGAAAAATTTATTAATTTTCCAGCGCCTAAAATATCATTTTTTCATACTAATTTAAAGGTGTCTAGCAAAAACTCATATATCAGCAATGAGATGATTCTGATACAGTAGTAGTTTTATAAATAAATATAGTCTCGCATTTTTTCCGTACTGGTATTTAGAGGCCATTTCTTTTCACGTGCTACGGTTCTTACACACATCTTTTGCTTCTTCGACTTTGTATACTTGGGTACAAAGTTAAAACTGCGAGAAATGAGTGTTTTCTTGACTCCGATGAATAATGTGTTTGTCCACCTTTATCATACCAAATGTGACTCACACAAGCGCATCACGTACTTGATTATAAAAAAGAGACGGATATTAAAAACTACTCAGCAGTATACAAAGGCTAGCTTGCCTTTGTAATACAGTGGGTTATGAGAACAACCCGCACTGTGCTATAGAAGTAATGCTAAACCTCCCACCTCTAGATATTTATATCCGGTGCGAGGCAAGACAATGCACGTATAGACTAGAACAACAGAACTGTTGAAAAGGTACTACATCACATGGGCATACAACCATAAAAAATGTAATCAGACAACCAAATGGCAACTGATTATATGAGTGCAGAAATATCCTTTGAGAAAAACTATGAGGTTTGCGCAAAACTCAGGGACGACAAAGGAAATAATAATCAATCTGGTGAACTCGCCTGGTACACAGATGGATCAAAAACCAGCGAAGCAACTGGCTCAGGCGTCTATTCTTCAAAACCCAAATATGAGCAATCAAACTCATTGGGGAGACTTGCCTTGGTCATCTAAGCTGAATTATATACTATAAACGCTTGTGCTGTTAAAAATTTAAGACGAGGATACAAAGAGAAAACAATTCTCATTAGATCAGATAGTCAAGCGATACTTAAAGCGTTGGCATTACGGAGAATAGACTCAAAAGTTGTCCGGGAATGTGCCGGAAACCTACGAACCTTGGCTAACCGTAACAAAGTCAATTTGTTGTGGGTGCCAGGGCGTAAAGGTATTTGTGGTAAGAAGCGAACAACTAGCTAGGCGGGACTATGGAACACCATTTATTGGGACAGAACCAATAATAGGCCCAAGGCCAGCGTTAACACAGCGATCAATGGCTAGGTCCACTCTCAGCTGAAGTTGGCACAGCAAGTTTATGATGAAAGAACCCTCACCTAAGCAGACAGGGAAGGTGTTCTCGCTAAGAAGGGAAAAACTTGGAACAGTAAGGCTTTGTACCAGATACTGGTTTTTGAGAAAACATCTGTCTGACACATAACCTAAATGCAGATCATGTAATGAGGAGAAGGAAACAGCCAATCATATTATCTTCGAATGTGAAGCCACCGCTTAATGGAGTCGCTACCTCTATTATATACAAGACAAGTGAGTGATCCACCTGGGGCAATAGCAGTACATGAGCTTCTACTCCTTAACAGGAGAATTAAACAAATGGGACTAAACTAAGGAGCTGGAAAAGTACAAAAAGCAGACAAATCTGCAATGCCTAGGGAAAAATTAGAACTCTTTCATTCATTCATTCAAGCGAATGCAGTTAAATTTATTCGAGGGGACACGTATTCTTTTATTTTAGTAATTTTTAAAAAAGTCATTTTAGTTTATATGTTTAAAGAAAAAAAGAAATACGATAGATCTGTGAACTGAGCTGTATATTCCCTCAAATTTAATTCAACTGAGAAATCAAGAACACACAGCCCTTCGGCTTACTTTCATTTGACATTAGCTTCTTTATTTTTTTAAGTAGAAGAAAAACAACTTCTTCCTTTAGAAGTAGTTCTTTAAATTTTAATTATCAAGTCATCATCAGTACGACTCGTCAGGTGTACAAGATCCATAAAAATGTCCGAACGACTGGAGGATCGTAACCTAACCAGTCACTCGCGATGGATGAAAGATTGACAAAACAGATTTATATGGCGAGTGTGAATGTGCGGAAGTCGGTAGAGGTCGACCTCGGTGAACGTATCTCGATTAGATAGAAATCGTTTTGAAAAAGATTCCAGGTCAAGAGTACCAGCAACCGACGAGCATGTATGAGAGCACTGATGAAAGTAGAAGAAGCGAAAGACGCGTGTAAGAACCGTAGCAAGTGTGCCACGTCTTTTTCGTTCTCTAAAGAGTACTCTGCCAGCGGTCTCTCTACTGGCAAATTATGCCCGAGCTCAGCCGTAGAGGGTAGAAGAAAAAAAAATATAAAAGTGAGCCGCGCCACCGCCTTAGACGGTACAAGCCGGAAACCCCTAGGTCTTGTAGGCACTAGCAGAGCCACACGATAAACAACAAACAATTATGGTGAACTAGATAAATAAAACTATGTTTACAATTCCTGCAATATATTAATTAAGTAAAAATGATGTTCTGATTTTTTACAACAAATTCTGTATTTTTAAAGATTTACACTGTTAAAACAATCGAGCTTATTTTAAAAATAATTCCTTTTACGATGGCTGTCCTTCAAAATAGCAATATTGTAGGATATTTACAAATAAGTATGAATAAACGTTCTTACTTGGACACAAAGAAATATTGAGAATATTATTTTAATCAAAGTTCAGACTCGGCATATTATCCAATGCAATAAATAGTTTTCAACAGTGTACCATATTAATAAATTAAAACAAAACTTAATCGCGGTGTCAAAAACAAATCACGTCGTTTAAATATTCTAAAATAAAACACTTGTAACCTTTAGGTATACGAATTCACTAATCCTATGGCCTACTCCTGGAGCCGGATTGATTATGAAACTGCACCTGCTACTTAACAATGGCTTCCCTCCAATAAATCCCGCACGCGGTCATTTTAACTCGACCCCAATATCCAAAATATCCACCACAAAGGCGCGACAGAATGGTCAAGTTAAAAACTAAATGGTTTTTCTTCATTCAAAATCCAATTAAGATGGCCCAAATACAGCCAGATATGAAAGAAAAAAACCGTAGAAGTTCTGCTCACGTGTTAATATCAAATCGTTCCAAAAACTCTCACCCGACTTCCACGACTGACCCCAAACGACTGATCCTCCTAGGCCGGAAATTAAGAAATGACACGGAATAAACGTCGACCCACAATCTTCTCCAGTCCGGGCTCCACAATCGCCTTGTCCGTGCCGTTAGCCAGCCCCATCCACACAGAAATGCAAACCAAACAATAATCCTATCACTACTAGGTATGCAACACTATTTACAACTAATTACAACGCAATTAATAATGGAACTGTAGGATTTAATTAAAAATAGGCACGTGACAAGGAATGGTCCCTGCCTTCGTATACGGGAAAAAGACGAGGAAGATCGAATAATAATTGTTTGCCAACAAAAGTTTATTATTTACTATTAGTAAACCCTTTTAGAATTGTGAAGGACACAATTATTTTAACAATTTAACTGTGCTATCGACTTGAGATTACCAATTTATTTTCTTTATATCCTCGATAATTCGTTTAAGGATTGTTTATACCATACCGATCGTCACGTATTTGGAAAATATACGAAATTTGAATCGTGTGAGATTTTTTCTGCATTTTAATCCACGAATTGTGCGAGTGGGAATGAGATGTTGCTAATGCTTTCGTTGTGTTGTGCCAGGTAAGACCCGTCACAAGATACTTTCGAGTATGAGCGCGCGATAATCGTTTGAAAATGGATACTTTTGTTAGTTGGCAATACGAACACGCACCAATTCTATACAATTATCCCTGCCGTTCATTTAAGCGGGGGTGAAAATTCGCGCATCAAACGTAGAGATAAAAAGTAAAAGAATTTCAATAAACAAACAATCTTTCGCTTCCTCGAAAGATGGGTAATTGTACACCGAACGGGAGTAAGAGAGAGATAGTGAGTTTATCTGTGATAGGAATGTTTTTTAAGTCGTTCCGAAGGAAACCCGGCAGTGCCGTACATCCCGGTTTGTGTTTGAGAGGATTCAAATTTAAAAAAAAAAATTACGTATTCGAGGCGTCTTCGATGCGTAGGCGTCTCTTTGCGATTTCGAAATCGGTACGGGGGAAAAACATCGACTTCCTTGAGCATATTCAACACTCATTAGATTTTAAATAAGTACAGGGTGGACCATAAATCAGTTGTCACTAAAAAAACTTGGACGTTTGTCACTAGCAGTCTAAGGTTATGTTGTTTGTTGTTTTCTGAAAACATCGCCATCGTGTATTTGTTTTGGTAAAAACTTGGCCACAATTAATGAATAAATCACTGCAGCAGATTCAAATTTACTTGATCTCTAATTATTTGCCGACGTTAAGAAAGATATTTTTTATCAATTCCAATACACACAGAAAAAATTCCTCTGAAGTTGACATAAAACGAAAAACACAGTTATACTAGCCGTTTGCTTGCGAATTTAAGATCCTACGCATGAAATACAACTCAAACAATGACATTTTTTTATCAAATATTGGACGACAATGTTGTTTGTTCTTTGTTTCAAAGTATTGTCTTATTTATATAACACACACTTTAGTGGGTTGCAGGCAAACAGAGGGACTGAATCTAGGATAAATATTGGAAAATAATCATGCAAATAACCAGCTTTAAAATAAACACTTTATACTGTATTTCGAAAAAGTACATATGTACATACATACATAAAGTCACAAATTTTTCCCGTAGGGGTAGGCAGAGACCACTTCCTTCCACTTGCTAAGTGCTCTCATACAGCTCGTCGGTTGTTGGTACTCTTCAAAACAATATTGATCTGATCGAGGTATGTTCGCCTAGGTCTACCTCTAACGACTTGTCCATTCACACTCGCCTTATAAATTTGTTTCGTCAATCTTCCTTCATCCAAACCATATAAGTATGCCTTTATCTATCTTTGTAACCACATCTTCTTTTACACCACAGCGTTCTCTTATCTCACTATTCTTTACTCTATCCAACCGAGTCACTCCGGCTATACTTCTTAGACTCCGCATTAATCGTATTTTCATGCTTCTTTTGCCAAACTCAACATTCACTACCATCATAAGTGTAGAAACTAACACTTCTCTATGCACAGCCAGACGTGCCTTTTTGACTCTTTCTGGCTGTTTATGAAGCTATGTAGTGCCTCATTTATTTGTTTTCCTGCCAACACCCTTCGCTCAATGTCACTGTCATATTTTCCATCTCTTGTAAACTTTGAACCCAAGTACACAAATTCATTTACTTGTTCCACTCTTTTTCCCTTAATCAGAACTTCACAGTTTGTCATGCTTTCTTCACTTTCAAAACCATTACTTTCGTTATGCTTACATATATTTTCATTCCTTTGATTTTCAGGGCATCATGCATAACATTAACCATCGCCTGCAACTCCTATTACAAACATAAGTATTAATGACTATTAATTTGTGGTGCAAACATGGTAAAGTAAGTTATCTTGTAAGAATGAAAAGTTTTTTTAACCTCAAATTTAACTTTAGCGATGAATTGGGGTGTTTTATAATACATCCCCGCATATTCAAAGTTCTTCACCAGGTACTGTTGGTGTTAGGTTCTTTACTTTATCTACTTTTATCTTCTCTTACTTCCCAAGTATTTTTAACTTGGGGTCATATTTAGGTGCCACTTTTAAAAATTCTATTTCATTCTTCTCTGGAGTGTCAGTTAGTATTCTAGATTTAAGTTTTTGTCTATCGTTTTGTGTTGCCTTTCGTGGTGCAGCATTTGAGTGTAGACGAATCATTACAGGAGTGATAATTCCAGCAGCAACCCGCGATGAGGGTTCTGAAGGCTGATGATCAATTTGGGCAATAGTTTCTTGGAGCTGCAGATAATCAGCCTGCGCTGATATTTCTTTAGCTTGCGTAGAACATTCTCGGGTAAACAAATCATCAGCAGAACATTCTTAATGTAGCAGATGATCAACCTGGGCTTCTTGGGATTGTTTAGTCTGCGCACAAGGTGAAACAATTGGGTATACATGATGTACGATTGCCAGTGTCAAGGTTACGTAGATAATTGGAGAGGCCAAGGTCTCAACAATTTCTTTGTACCTACAAAGACAAACTTAAAATTAAGTGTAGCTTCAAACAGCTATACCATCCATTACTTACATAAACTAAAATTAGAATGTAAACAAAAGTGTGTTTATATATATATATATATATATATATATATATATATATATATATATATATATATATATATATATAGTCCAAAAAACTATACTTTTCGAGCAAGAAATAATAAATAACCTTTTTAATCTGCTCTGATACAGCGCCAAAGAATCACAATTAACTTCACATTAGAGTTGACAAAAGATACTTCGACTGCCATAGACAATATTATTTTAAAGCAGTTGTCCTAAGTAAAACACTGTCTAGCATACACCAGGTTCCCATACTTATTAAGGTTTTAGAGTAAACTCCAATAACATTTCTGCATAGCCAATATGCATAGTTCTGTATATATTTAGATGAATGTAGCTCGCTACGCGATGTCAGCGATATACAGAAACACAACATGTTTTCGGTAGTACGCCAACTATTTGCCGATATTAAGCGTGACGAAATGACAAATAATGCGTTAACAATAATACAAAGATTATTTATACCAACGGTGAGTTAGGGGTAAGTGGTTAAGATTAAAGATAAGTGTTCCGATGACACTACACTATTCTACACTGTATATTATGCGAAAAATATTTGGTAAAGTGAATTATTTTGGTTGCAGCTGCGAAAAGGCCCAGAATAAACGTCGAAGATTGCACGTTGGACGAATCTGATTCGGACCGAGAAGACGCAAAAAGAAACGAACGTTCGTCTCCAGTCGACGCGCCCCCCATCCCATCCGCACCCACGCCCTCCCCCGATCCGGTGACGAGTCCCGATCCCGATTTGGACGTCGAAGACGATACGCAATCCGAAGCGCCCGAAAATTTATCCGTCAAAAGGGAAATACCGCCCAGTCCGGAGACGACGACGCCGCCACCTCCACCGCACCAGCACTCGTCGAACAATTTCTTGCAGTACCAGCACCCGTTCGGACAGTTCCCACCTCACTATCAACCCACGTACGCTCAGAGGAGCCCCATCGACGTGCTCATGAGGGTATTTCCCGGCAGGAGGAGGTCGGACGTCGAGGCTTTGCTTCAAAGGTAATAAATCTCATAAAATAATAAAAACACATACCTATTACTATTGTTGAGATGCTGATTTTAAGCTTATTTGATAAATTCCTAATAATATAAACTTGAACTTAAACTTCGACAAAAATATTTGGTGAGGAAGTTTAATACGTGCTAGATAAAAACCACACGTTCGATATGAATAGCATTACAAATATATACGCTCTCGACAGTACCTACGATTCATTATTGACCATTCATTAGTCTTATTTGGTTACAGATGCAAAGGCGATGTGCTGCAGGCGATGGAGCTGATGGTGAGCGGGACGCACGAAGACATTTCGACACCTTCGGCCTTTTCTCCTCTGGGTCCCCCGACGAATTTCCACCGTTACAGCCCCTCCAGGAGGTTCTTATCCGCCCCGTACGCGGGAACTGGATATTTACCGACGGTCATCCGACCGCCTCCAGATTATCTATCCCTCGTGGGGTCAGTACACGAATTGTATAAGAACGAGAGCACCACCGCCTCGTCGCCGGGCTCGAACACCGGCTCAGATAAAACCAGCTATTCGGAATAGCCCCCCATATTCGATGTCGTCAGAGGCTACGAGTATCCGTGAAGTGGCGAGCTCTTTCTTTTCAGTACCCCCCTTCCCCCTGTGGTAGGCCAAGAGGCCGGCCCTGTCACGTAATAAATACGACGGTGGCAAATGAGGGTTAAAAAATTAGATCGTTTAATTGATGGGATTCGAGCGGCGAGGTAGAGGGGGGTGTTCAGCACACGCCACTGTGTTTACAATATAATTTATACGATCTGGTAGCTACAGGCTAACAATGGAGACCTAATAACTGGCTTCATGTATTCAATAGAGAGACAGGGTTGCCCTTCGATGAAAAGAGAGCTGAAGGGATGAGACCTGATTCATATGTATTTTATAATTAAATTTTGATGTGATTGTTCGACCGGAATAACACTCGCTACTCCCGAAACTTCTGACTCTCTTCCCCCGCCGCGCCGTTTTCATTCGGAGATCTCTTTTTAATTGTTTTCCATCGTCGGCGCGTTTTTATCGAAATGTACATTTTTCTTTCGATTCGATGAAAAAACTTTGTTTTTTCTTCAAGTTGTGAAAAATCACCATCAACTCCCGGCCAACTTATCGCCCTCGCGTAACATAGTGTCACTATTTATTAAATCTTTCTTATAAATTTTATCAGCGAGGAAGATTCCAGTATTGAAATTTCTATTTCTTTGCATTTCAACGCAGGAGCTTATACAGTGTGGAACAGCCAAATGGAATAAATTCGATAACGAATAAATGAGAGCGTGTTGGGAAAAACGCTTGGACACCGGTCGATTTGTGTTTTTAGATGCGCATTTTTTTCAAAAAAAAAATAATTATATAGGATGTGTCATGTGACAGTGGCCGATACCAACTTTCTTATTTTAAATACAACCCCCTGTATATTATTTTATTTTTGGATTCTTCGGAAAATTCTGGACATAATTCATGTACAATGTTTCATACCTATCTTCAACTGTTTCGGCAATATTAAGTGTTTTCAGATGTTTTACAAAAATTAACATTAAAAAAAGAAAATTATTTTATTTCACAAATAACGTAAAAAAAAAACAAAAAAACATTAATGTTAATGTAAGAGATGTGAAATATTCGCCGCGAACGTCTTGGCGATATGCTAATCTGGTATAGAAACGTCTTCTAACGTTACTCAACATCTCAGACGTCACTGATCTAATCGCAAGCGTGATTCGTCTTTTTAAGTCACGTAAGTCGATTGGTTTAGTTTTGTATACAATACTTTTGACATATCCCCACAAAAAGAAGTCTATTTAGAGTAATGTAGCGAATTTGTGAAATAAAATAATTTTCTTTTTGTAATACATCTGAAAACATTTAATATTTCCGAAACAGTTGAAGATAGGTACGGGACATTGTACATGAATTATGACTAGAATTTTCTGAAGAATCCAAAAATATACAGGGCGTTGTATTTAAAATAAGAAAGTTGGTATCGGCCACTGTCACATGACACACCCTATATAATTATTTTTTTTTTTTTAAAATGCGCATCTAAAAATACAAATCGACTGGTGTCCAAGCGTTTTTCCCAACACGCTCTCATTTATTCGTTATCGAATTTATTCCATTTGGCTGTTCCACACTGTAGAATAAATATTAGTTTAAAAAACTAAGACGACACGCTTTATATGAAAACCACCGAACTAAAATATAATTAATAAAAAATAATTTTACAGTTACAAAAGCGTGAGGTGCTTTTTATAATTTTAACGTTTTCTTCTCGGAGACTTTACTTTTACCAATATCTGTTTATTATCAAAATAAATTAATTGATATAGCGCACCCCATGCTTTTGATTGTAAACTTATTTTTTAGTTCGGTGGTTTTCTTATAAAGCGTGTGGTCTTAGTTTTTTTAAACCATTATTTATTTTTCATTTTTTAGTTCGGGTTTATTTTTTAAATTATTGCTACTTATCTACGATCTTTATTTCGGTATTAATTGTCATATGAGTTTGTCGTAAGACGGAATTCCGCGAAAATTTATTTGGTTATAAAAAAAACGCGGAAAGATATTAAAATTACTGGGATTTAAAATGATGATATGCGTTAGTGACATCTGTTGGAGAGTAGTTTAAACTTAGCCATCTATTTAAATACAATTCATGGGGGATATCAATCATATAAAACATTTTTTTAAATACTGATCCAGGCCAGATCCAGATTTATGAAATTAGTGTATCGCCATCGGTCATTTAGAAGTATACAAAGTTTCAAGTCGATCCGACGTTTTTAAGTGGGTGAAAATCGTGTCCAAAGATTCCGTTACATAGATAGATACGAGTAAAGCTAATATAAAGCGTACAAAAAGTGTAATAATTAAAAAAAAAATTGTGGTGCTCATTTATAATATTTACTGGCACAGTCTATGACAGTACCAAGACTGGGGACTTATTTTAGAACTAAATCATTTTTCTCTACTTTATCTAAGATTGTTAAAGCTTTTAGCCCTTAATTTTGGAATAACACTTCTGGCCTGCTCTTAATTTTTCCTAGCTTTGTTGAAAGATAATAAAAAAATTACAATTGGTACTTGGTTTGAGGTGTTGTACCGGTTGTCTGACTAAGAGAGGTAACCCGCTGTATCTCAGCAACTGTTTATCGTACAACTTGGGAAAAAAAATCTGTATTACAAATTCGCATGCGAGAAACTGCTAAAAATGATTTTCAAGTTTTCTACTCCACCGCAAGAGGGCGTAGTTCACAGTAATAACACGAAAACATCATTTTTCTACAATAAATGCACAATAATAGTATCAAAACATTTGTAATACACACTTTTTCACCAAGTTGTACGCTAAATGGTTTCTGAGATACAGCAGCTGACTAACTTCCGCGAACGAAGGCCAATTTATATATTTAACGTTGAATCGAGAAAGACGAGAAGCTTCTAGCCGTATACAAACTTTTTTATAGAAAATTCGAAATTGGTCGGGAAGGTACTGAAACATCCTTGTCATTGGCTGTGACGTCATTACACCGCTCAGCTTGCTTACGTACATTCCAGTGGCGTATCGCAAAATCTATACACTATATTAAAGTACTGCTATACAATGTAATGACCAAACAACTGGTTGTGATTTTTGGCATAACCATGGAAGGAAACACAGTCTTTAAAGGTTAACACAAGTTAAAAGTAAAATTTTAAAGTCCCTGTAAGTCTTGTAATTCCCATGAGCACAACCAAGAAAGGAGCTGTGAAATTTGGTGATTTACTTCAGATTTTCTCTCTAGTGTGCTGTCATGGAAGGAAGTTGAAATTTTGGTCCAAATTTTGAATTTTTTTTTTTTTATATAATGACTCTGAAGAAGTCTTAGTTGATTCCCACGAAAAGGGATATCCTGTAATGTTCAGAGAACATCGTGGGAACCAAGGTAAAGAAGGTAGGAGTTGGTATTCTTCTTAAATTTCTGGAGGTTGTATGCCTCGGGGAACACCTCCCTAGGCAATGAGTTCCAAAGCCTCGCAATTCGTTGGATGAATGAGTCTTTGGAAAGTGATGTTCTGCAGGTCTCCAAAGTGACCACGAAGGGGTGTGAAGACTGAACTTGACGGGTTAATCTCGAAGAGACTGCCAAAGGAGGAACGATTGTTGATATTTCAGAAGAGCATCGCCCATGAAAATATCTATAAAATAGAGACAAATCGCCAACTTTTCTACGGTCTTCCAGACAAGTGAGCGAGTTTGTAAGCGAGGCATCACCGACGAGACGAATTGCCCTTTTTTGGACAGAATCCAGTAGCTTCAGGATATGTTTAGGTGCTGCACTCCAAATATGGGAACAGTACTCCAGTACAGGTCGGATCTGCGCCTTATAGATCATAAGCAGCTGACTGGAGGTGAAATAGCTCTTGGCACGAAACAAAAAACCAAGTTTTTGGGATGCACTTTTGGCAATGGACCTCACGTGATTTTCCCAGGAAAGGTTATTGCTGATAGTAATACCAAGCATCGATATGGATGACTTCAGTGGTATGGTTACTCCTGACAAAGTGTTATCGAAGGAGCAGTAATTGGTAGTCTGGAGCCATACAATGTAATGAACTGTGCTTTTTGGCATAGAAAAAAATTAGGAAACGCAGTTTTCAAAGTGTATCACAAGCTAAAAGTAAAATTCGATAGTCCCTGGAGTCTGGAGCTCTTTTAGCTTGGTCTTAAATTTTTTTTGGAGATAATGGCTTTGGAGGAGTTTAAATCGATTGTTATCAAAGTAGTAGGAATTGGTAAGTCCTAAGTGTCGTTGAAATGTAACGACTAAAAGACCTAGTGGTGTTTTCTAGCATCAAAGGTTATCACAACTTAAAAGTAAAATGGTCCTTGGTGTCTGGAGCCGCAAGATGTATTCTCTATCAGCATGACCAAGTAAAGAGCTGTGAAATCTGATCTCACTTCATTATTCTTTTCTTCTTTGCTGTAATTAACGAAAGACTCTTTGTTGGCCCAAATTTTTGTAAAAATATTTCTCTAGCTTGGTCTAATTTTTTGTAAGAAAACTGGTTGTATGTTGGTCTTTATTGGAAAAGTAGCAAATGTAATAAATGGATGTTGGAATATTTTTTATGGTGTACCTTGTTGTCTAAAACTGTAACAATACATACGACGTAGAGCGCCAAAATTTGGAAATGTTCACACTCCCAGCTAGGTCTAAATACTCTTGGGTACACCCTGTATATGAGGTGAAACTTCGTTTTTTCGGTGTGACAATGAATCTGAGTACCTTGAATATGCTTTAATGATATTTTAAATGATTATTTTGTACGTTTCTCTGTAATATGCAGGATGTTGTCGACTCGTATCACATGGAAATAGTGCTGGTTTTAATTTATTTAAAATAAATAATAACCGGTACTAAAAAATAAAAAAAAAACATTTTTTGTAAATAATTATTAATTTGAAAATTATATTGGACATCCTGTATATAATATATTTTAAAAAAAAAACACAGGCGACAAAATATTTTTTTGTAAATATTATGTACATATATAATAATAAAAAAATGTGAAAAATTAGTTAGAACTATAGATAGATTAATTATTCCATTATTTGTGTAATATATGCATCTATATAGCAGGATTTCAGATATTGCATCTTTCATTTTTTTTTTGGAATGGAAAAAACTGTATACGAAAAATAAATGTTATTAAATATTAATAAGTCTTTTTGTTACCTTTTCTTTGTAAAGAAATTTTTGACTGCTTCGACTTCGGATAGAACAAGCGTTAATGGAAAACGACATTATAACTGTCAGTTATAAAAAACCAATCCAAATTCTGCAGACTTTTGTCAAAGAAGTAAACGTCAAACGTCAAATAATTTTAATTCGGTAGGTTTAAGTTAAGCATTTTTTCGCTTAAAAAGATAATTTTTTCTCGCTCTTTGTCAAAATTAAGTAGACTGTCAGAAATGCAAGAAATATTACCGTTTTATTAGACTTTATTCGAAGTTAATGTTAATGAAGTAAAAGTCAAACGTCAAATAATTTATGAGGGAATTTATAAGCGGTAGGCAATTTTTCGCGTGAAAAGATAATTGTTTCTCCTTCGTTTTTCCTGAAATTTCAAGTCAAACCTTGGAAATTGTTCAAATTAAGTAGAGTGTCAGAAAACGCGAGAAATATTTTCATTTGACTAATTTTCATCAGAAGTAATGTCAAAGAAGTAAACGTCAAATAATTTATGAGTGAATTTTGAGGCGATAGATTTCAGTTAAGCATTTTTAGGGAATTTAGAAGCGGAAGGTTTAAGTTGGGCAATTTTTCGCGTGAAAAGATAATTGTTTCTCCCTCGTTTTTCTCGAAATTTCAAGTCAAACCTTGAAAATTGTAATAAAATGCGAGGAATATTTTCTTTGGATTAAATTTCATTAGAAGTAATGTCAAAGTAGTAAACGTCAAATAATTTATGAGTGATTTTTGAGGCGATAGATTTCAGTTAAGCATTTTTAGGGCATTTAGAAGCGGAAGGTTTAAGTTGGGCAATTTTTCGCGTGAAAAGATAATTGTTTCTCCCTCGTTTTTCCCGAAATTTTAAGTCAAACCTTGGAAATTGTCATAAAATCGAGGAATATTTTCTTTGGATTAAATTTCATTAGAAGTAATGTCAAAGAAGTAAACGTCAAATAATTTATGAGTGAATTTTGAGGGCGATAGATTCCAGTCAGGCATTTTTTCACATGAAAAGATAAATAATGTTTTAATTGCAAGTTAAACCTTGGGCACTATTAACATTAAGTAGGCTGTTAAAAAACACGAAAGGAATGTTTCCTCTTGATTGGACGTCATTGGAAATAATTTCAAGGAACTAATCGTCAGATATATAAGAAATAGAGTTGTTCATAGCTTTATAAACAGCCAGAAAGTGTCAAAAAAAGCACGTCTGGCTGTGCATAGAGGTGTGTTGGTTTCTACACTTATGTATGGTAGTGAATGTTGGGTTGGCAGAAGAAGCATGAAAATAGGATTAATGCTGCTGAAATGAGTGGTCTGAGAACTATAGCCGAAGTTACTCGGTTGGATAAAGTAAAGAATAGTGAGATAAGAAAACGCTGTGGTGTAAAAGAAGATGTGGTTACAAAGATAGATAAAGGAATGCTTAGATGGTTTGGACAGGTAGAAAGGATGTATGAAGGAAGATTGACGAAACAAATTTATAAGGCGTGTGTGAATGGACGGAAGTCGGTAGAGGTCGACCTCGGCGAACATCGATCTCGATCAGATCAACATTGTTTTGAAGAAAGGCCAGCTGTCAAGAGTACCAACAACCTACGAGCATGTATGAGAGCACTGATGAAAGTAAAGGAAGCAAAAGATGTGAACCGTAGCGGAAGTGGAAGGAAGTGGTCTATATGTACTATATGTATGTATGTATGTATAAGTTGTTCATATTTTAAGACAGGAAAGTTGATTGACTCCAATAAAAACTGTTGACAAATGTCACAGCGTTTTTTATGAAAGGTATGGTGGGTTGATCGTGCCTGACGCGTCCCAATTAGGATGCGGCCTGTGTGTATAATCAAACATTACTGAGAATTGACAGTTCGCAAGGCTCAAGTTGGGCATTTTTTCGCATTTTTTCGTCGGTAAATTTTGACAGTTTCGGAAGAAGTAAAAAAAAAGTTGACAGATGTCGCGACAAACAATCTCTTCTAATTGGATGTCGTTCGATTTAAACGTCAAATAATATTGACGTAAAGTTACAAGTTTTACGAAGTTTTCAGTTACGATGTCAATTTATAGATTCAACACGCGTTCGAAAAATAATGAATAAATAACACGATGAACGAATCGTTTGGCAGTCGTCCCGATGTCGTTTTGAGAGCGGCGCTTCCTGGCGATGAAGATTATCCTACAGTGGCTACGTACATTGAAGAAAGAGATTTAGAAGAAATAGAAACTAAGAACGAAGAAACACGCGAGAAAACTATACTTATATTGATCATCATACACGGCATTATCGTCGTCATATTAATTTTCGCCATCATAGTGCCGCTAATCCTGGATGCCTGTTTCGGGGGTGACGGTAACACTCGGAAAAGCTCAGCCGATACTGATACACAAGGTGAGAAGTTGTTATAAACGCCATAATTTCGCATTTTTTTTTTGGAAAAATTTAAGAATATGGCTGCCAAATGAATTTTCATAAGACTTTTATAGGTCATTAAAACACACTATAAAATGAATATCCTGATAGAAATTTTTGCGCGGAAACGTTTGAAAAGTATTTTATAAAAAAAATGTGAGAGAAATTTATCATGATTGCTACTTCAAGGATAATTTTTATAACAAGTTTTTACCTCGATTAAACACTTAAAATTCCTTGTACTTTTTTGCAACACAATTCACACATTATAATCCACCTATTTCACCCATTTTTTGCAATTATTTAACGAGATAAGAGTTAATAGATCGAAAGAAATTATTCATTATTATTGCATTATTGATAGACAGAAACACTGGACTACTTTGACAAGTGACAGGCTTTTTAAATCCGTACTTGGAATTGCGACGTTGCCAGAGTGCGCGTATATCTTTTTTTATAAATTATAGATTTGACTGTTAATCGATGATGAACATAAAAAATTAGCCTAACCTAACCTAACGGCCTAATCCAACACAAACAGTACCTTTTTTAACCAATTTAAACATTTTTTTTTTATTAAAGGTAATAAAAGTAAATAAATTGATACTAATATAAACTACGCATGCGTATGCGCATGCGCGGATTGCAACGGCAACTTTTTAAAGAAAAGTTTCCCAAAGTTGAGTGAGTGAACTACATCGAAAAACACTTACGGCACCAAAAAATTTCGGTTTCCACATAAAATTAAGGGCAAAAAACCATTCATTAATCTAGCCTCGCATTTTTATACTTTCTTACGTCGTTAATATTTTACAGATACGTATCCAGAATATGGTAACGAACATGATTATCCTGAATACGAGTATCCCATTCACTCCTAATCCTAATTTTAAAAAATTTTTACCAAATAAAAATATTTAGATAAATTATTCATCAGTAAAATAAATAAAGCAAACGGTGTTTTTCTTTTAATGTTTTCGTGCTGTTTAATTTTTGTTTGACGTGTTATCATCTTCGGATCGTGCGAGCGGGTGTGTATCGGTCGTCAGAGGGCGCTGCGAGTGACAGACGGTAATGCCGCCCCAACTAAATTTGCGCTGCTTAAAAATGAATTACATTATCGTAGAGGAAGAGAGAGCGAATGCCCTCTATGTGGTGACACGTTGTTACAATCGTTGTTACGATCTGTCGGTCGGGAGAGTGGATGGTCCTTCAAAAATTAATTATATTACGGGTGTTTTGAGGTCGCTAGTGATTGTTTATGACTCGTGACATGACCGATACACTGTTGTCGAAGGTTAAGGGTCCTTGCGACCAAACAATTCGCAGTTCGTCGACATATAATTAGGGGCATTACATTGGGGTGTAGCCGTATTTCTTTTTCCCTTTTCGAGTCGGCGCTAATCACAATCAAAATGACTTTGGTCAAAATCAAATTGTCAACATAAATTTTAAACTAGCATTAATAAAAAGCAGTAATATATACAGACGACATTCGCTAGTGATACGCCACGAACATGCGACAAAAAAAATAAATGTGATCAGGCCCCAACAATTCTAAAATCAGAGATAGTGAAGGCACTTAAACTTCGTAAAAACGGAACACCAACGGGTCCAGACGAAATCCACATAGAAACTCTAAAACTGCTAGAAGAAGAGAACTTGGTTTCATTGCTTCAGTTACTACAGAGGGTCCATGAAACAAGTAATATCCCAAGTGACCGGCTTACCTTCATATTTATTCCCCTACCTAAAAAATCAAATCCCAAAAAGTGTAATAACTTTGGATTGATAAGCCTGATGAGTCAAGTGCTGAAGATCCTACTTAAAATAATACAGGCTAGAATTTACCACAAATGTGAAATCGGTCACACGAAGATTTCAATCACAGTATTCGGCAACTCATGGTGAATACATGGAGGGAAAGGTGGCAAGTTCTTGAGAATAACAAACTCAAAGCAATCAATCCTAATTCAAGCCACCAGAATTACGAATCAATCTCTCGTAAGCAACAAACATTCCTAACCCGTCTCAGGATTGGCCACACTAGGTACACACATCAGCATCTACTGAAGAAAGCAATCCCAAAAGATGCGTTTCCAGCTATAAAGAACTGAGTGTGAAACATTTAATATCGGAGTGTCCCGACTATAGAGAGATCGCAAGATCGCTCCTTACATGTGGCAGTTGACGGTATTTCTTCTGATGCGTTTAAAACTAATGCCGGGGTCCCCCAGGGTTCCATCCTGTCCCCCACCTTATTTCTTTTACACATCAACGACCTCTTGAAAACCACGACGAACCCCATTTACAGTTTCGCAGACGATAGCACACTTGTCTCAACTTTCACATCCTATCGATCACTTTCGGTGAATGATACAAATAGACTCAGGCAGGAACAGGTTAATTCCATCAATAGAGATCTCGAAGCAATCGTCGAGTGGGGAACCAACAATCTTGTTCAGTTCAACGCCCAAAAAACACAAAGCGCCACGTTTTCCAATAAAGTGAATTCCTCAAATCATCCCATCACAATGTCCGGAAATACCCTTGAACCAAGTCCCTCCATCTCGATTTTGGGAGTCACGGTGTCCAATAATATGTCTTGGCACGACCATGTTGCTAACATCGCAAAGTCGGCAAGCCAGAGGCTAGGTTTTCTGTGGAAAGCCAGAAAGTTTTTTACTCCTGATCAACTGTTGACGACGTACAAGGCTCAAATCCGACCTCTACTGGAGTATTGCTCGCACATTTGGGGTTCAGCACCATGGCATTCTCTTCGTCTTCTAGATTCCATTCAGAAAAGAGCCATTCGCTTGATAAACAGCTCAACTCTCACAGATACCCTTCACCCTCTAGAACATAGAAGAAGAGTTGCAGACCAGTCATTGCTCTACAGATATTTCCATGGCAGATGCTCCAGAGAAATAAAAACTCTTATACCACCATTGGCCACATTCGGCCGAAGAACTCGGCACGCTGATCAGTCTCACCAATTTACTCTCAAGATTGACACTACAAGGACCAATCTTCATCAAGAATCCTTCTTTTACAGGGCTGCTACGGAATGGAATAAGCTTCCAAAATCAGTTTTTCCAGAGAACTATGACCTGCAACTTTTTAAAAAGCGTGTCCACGATCATTTCCTTTCTATAATCCCTTCCCTTTCTAATAGTCGCAGTGCGGGCCGTCCGCGGCCCACACGATAGGTCTACCCTTTTTGCGACTATTTTCATAAAAAAAAAGAGGTTAACATCAGGACTGCTCGAAGAACTTAGTGATGCCTTGAACCCGATTAATATTTTCTCGTTTCTAAAGTTCCTAAAATCCACCAACATTTTACAACATATAAGAAATTTATTGTACCATCCCCGCTGATAACCTTCGCGGTTGATGCGGTTTTTTTAAATAAAAAAAAAATATTCAAATACTCGATAAACTTCAAAAACGGACAGAAGAAAAAATAATTTTATATTGTTCGTACATTGTCCAGGAGTTTATTTTAATTTAGCACAGGTTTCAAATTCATTGTTAAAACATTTCGCGTAAACTCGTCAAGTATCAGAAAAAATCGAAGAGGGTAGAAAAAATACTCGGAAACAAATTAAAGCTACCCCCCTCGAAAAACGGCATTTACAAATACACAATGAACAAAAAATCTTATTGAAATCGAGCCATAATGCTTTCGAGTAGCATCATGATCGCGTCTTCGTAGACGGGGCAAAAAATACCTTTTTAACATTTTTACGAGAGAAGCCAAAAACCTTTAACTGTTGAAAAAGACAACTTTTTCACAACGACGTTCACCTCCGGCTCGACTTAAGGGCGAGATTCGGCTCATCGTTCCTTTGTCGACTCGTCGGCCAGGACGAACCTCTCTTCCCGCTTGGACACTCGAGAGGGTCCTACACTGAAAAGGAGAATTTTTAAACGAACCAGCTCGATTCTCAAACCAATACAAGTATCTCGTTATCTCGCGCATTGTAGCTCTGCGTCAAGGGCGGAGACGAAAGGGGCTGCTGTAAACGAATACGCAGCATTCAAATATTCTTTATTTTTATAAATAACATGCAGCATTCAAATATTCTTTATTTTTATAAATAACATGCAGCATTTATCTGCGAAAAAATTTAAGATGATTGTTTCAATCGATCATAATCGATCTTTTGTGCTTGTAGATTGTAGGGGGGGGTCGTGACCCACTTATACCTATATATTAAAAATATGTAGGTAAATACAGCAGTTATAATTCTCACACCTAATTTTCGCTGTCGGACTTTAAAATACTTTTATAGTTTACTGCAATAATATTACAGTTTTCTATAATTTTTGCACGTTATAGTATTTATTCTCCGGTTTTGGAAATTATTTACCGGGTGGTGCTTGTTAAAAAGTACAGATGTCGCGACTGGCGCTTTTACGTTGTCCTTCATAAGTACTTAATAAGATTCTGGGCATGAATGTATTTGTTCGAGAAAACCTACTCTGTACTGATGAGGGGCAATTTACTCCGAAACCGGTCTACAGGTGGTTTTTTCGAGCAAATAAATTAAATGCCTGATATAGGCATATTTCCAGATGATTGGGAAGGCCTCTTCCAGGAATTTGAGCCTCTCGCAGAAAAGCGCTGGGCATTCGCAAAGCAAATGTTCTGCAGTTTTAGCGAAGTTCTCGCAGTAGCGGCAACTATCCCTCTCTGTTTTGCCCATATTTTTAAGGTGATACCTCAGAGGGCAGGGTCCAGCGTAAAAAAATTCGAGTACTCATCCGAGTACAAGTATTCGAATATTAACAAGAACATTTCGTTGGTACTATTCATACATTTTGAATGTAACATTATGATAATGATAATATAAATTGTTCTCAATTATAATTATTTATAATTTAAATATTAAAATATATCACGAATCTTCAGACACCTTTTTTGAAGTTTGACTTTCTACTAATTACTTTGCTATTGATCTCGGTCGATTTTTATCCATCTATCACGGGGAAGGGGTCGTTGATCTGTTTCGATATTCTCTATTTTTATTTTTTTTGTCATTGTCTCATACTCTCATTCGTCAGTTCGTCTCAGAGGGTCAAGTGAGTCAAATGAAATTAAAGTTTACAGTAATACAGCTCACGAGTTCTAGTACTAGTACTAGTACTCGTATGCTGGTATTTGAATACAACGAGTAGTTTAAAGAATCGAATACTTTTCGATTCTTGGTATACGAGTACCCCACATCACTACTTTTTTGTACGAGAATATGTTTACTAAATTATATTTCATTCCCCACGAAATAATCTCATTACCGATTTAAAGATAGATTGTAACTTACCGTGTAATAGAAGAATCCTTGAAGATTTCGACGACGACGACGAGACGGGCATGCCACTTTCAGCGAGGAAAATTAAATAAATATTATTTCGATTGTACGCCTCTGTGCAGATACAAGCATTGATGCATTGAAAGCGTTTAACATTTTATTTCCCCAAATACATTTTGCATGCTTCTATGACCCTCTTCGGGTTAATCGTACGCGTTTTTTGTGTTGATATTTTTGTCATTTTGCCAGAGGATGTCCGCTTATTTCGTCAATATGGTTTGTAAAAAATAAAAAATGTTTGACGATTCGAAAGGCTTTCTAAATATCTACCAAATACCAAAACTACCTGTTGTGAGTTATTCGGATCGTTAAAATAAATCATGTTTATGAATTACATATTCTTTATTAGAATCCTCGTACCAATAGGAACCCCAATTAATTTACACGTTTATTTAGGTACTAAAAATTTTATACAACAATTAAACTAATCTTACAATAACAATAAATACATTAACAATGTCGAAATCATTCCAGTATTTAAAACATTTGCTTTTTACTAGACACTAGACGACAAATAAGTAAAAGTATCATATTTTTAAAATTTTAAAGTTTTTTTTAATCTTCGCGCTCCTTATCTTCATCTACTGACCTCCTGCTTCTGAATCTTTTCCTTGCAAATCCCGGCAAGAATCCAATGTTTCTCTTTTCCCTGTCGTTGTGTTCTTCGTCTTCGGCATCATCTGCTTCGTCTACTGACCTCCTGCTTCTGAATCCTTTCCTTGCAAATCTCGGCAAGAATCCAATGTTTCTCTTTTCCCTATCGTGTTCTTCGTCTTCGGCATCTTCTGCTTCATCTACTGACCTCCTGCTTCTGAATCCTTTCCTTGCAAATCTCGGCAAGAATCCAATGTTTCTCTTTTTCCTATCGTGTTCTTCGTCTTCGGCATCTTCTGCTTCATCTACTGACCTCCTGCTTCTGAATCCTTTTCTTGCAAATCTCGGCAAGAATCCAATGTTTCTCTTTTTCCTGTCGTTGTGTTCTTCGTCTTCGGCATCATCTGCTTCGTCTAATGACCTCCTGCTTCTAAATCCTTTCCTTGCAAATCTCGGCAAGAATCCAATGTTTCTCTTTTCCCTGTCGTTGTGTTCTTCGTCTTCGGCATCATCTGCTTCGTCTAATGACCTCCTGCTTCTGAATTCTTTTCTTGCAAAGCCAGGCAAGAATTCAATATCTCTTCTGCTTCTTCTAAATTCTCTCCTGGCGAAATTGGGACGGAAAGCAAAGTTTGATTCTTGAGCTTCCAGATTTTCAGCAGATCGCCTGCTTCTAAGATGCTTCCTAACGAATCTCGGTAACCAAAGTTGGGGAGAAGTATCCATTTCCTCTTCATCATCCGTTGATCTCTTGGAAATTTTCTCCACGCCCGTCAAGCCGATTTCTTGTTGAGTAAACAGGCTTCTCTTTGCTCTGTCTGCCGATCGCTTTGATATTTTCTCCATGCCGGTCAAACCCATGAAGTTTTCGCTGTAGAGACTCCTGGTCGGTCTGTCGACAGACCTTTTTGATATTTTTTCCATGCCGGTTAGCCCGATATCATTTTCAGTGTACAAAGACCGCTTGGGTCTTTCTTCTGCGGACCTGCAAGTAGAAACATCTACATTAATTTTAAAGTAATAAAAATAAGATGATAGTAAAGTTCTAAGACTTATTGCCCTACAATTAAAATGTAACTTGTAGTTTGTCACATTATTTTTGTAATAGAGAATGTAGAAACTTTAAAATTATATATCACAAGCTCCTACTTCCCATTTAAAAATTTGGGGGTTATAACAGTCACTTCTTCGTTGCAGGATGTCATTTTATAATCTTAAATTGATATTGTATAAAAAGAATTTATGCTAATGATGTATTTTTTAACCGACTTCAAAAAGGGAGGAGGTTCTTAATTCGACTTAACTATCTGCCATGATTATTGTATGCATATTGTATGTCAGCATACCAGATATTGTTAAGCTTTTTACCGTTTACGGTTATTCTAGCATTCACGTTCTCGAGAGCTTTTCTAAATATGTATTCCGAGTGAGGAATTGTCTTACGCCTTGTGAAATATTTATAGCGTTTGACCTTTCTCCATCTACGGTTGTGTACGCTGACTGGTCCCAGTATAATCGCGATATCATCTTCAGATCTTTCCCATCGATCTCAATGTTCTTTAGTATATCAACGAGTTTGTGCTGTTGTACTCGGTCGAAAGCCTTTCTGTAGTTGACAAAACAGGCATATACATCACAGTTAACATCTCTACACCTCTGGAATAGCACTTATATATATAATCCAGGATATCTACAGCTGTCGCTGCCTTCCTGCTTTCAGCCCTTGTCTCCAGTTGTCCTTGTCCTGCCAGTCTCCGTCCTGCAGGTTTCTTAATTCCATCGCCTCATCCACTTCGTCTCTCCATGATCGCCTTGGTCGACCTCTCTTTCGTCTGCCTAATGGACTCCACTCAGTTACCCGGTGTATCCAGCGATCCTCCGGAGTTCTTCTAACATGTCCGTACCACGTTAGTTTCTTTTCCTCTATGTGTTCTAGTATGTCTTTTTTTACCTCCATTCTTCTCCTGATCTCCTCATTTCTTATTCGATCTAATCTGTTCACTCCACAACTCCTTCTCCAAAAGTCCATTTCTGTGGCTACAATCTTCCCTTTGTTTTTTTTGTTGATCACCCACATTTCAGCTCCGTAAGTCATTATGCTGCGAACTATTGAATTGAATATTCTTGTTTTATTAGTCTTGGTTATGTGGCGATCCCATAATATTGGGTTTAATTGATTAATACATGCCCTAGTTTGACCTAGTCTATTTTTTATTTCTTCCTCTGTTGTTCCACTTTTTGATATTATAAACCCTAGGTACTTAAATTTGTCTGTTCCTGAGATCTGTCGGTTATCATCTATTTCTAGGTGATATATCCTGTCTTGTGCCGTTGACATATATTGGGTCTTTTCGAGGTTGATTTCCACTCCATTTTTCCCATATTCCTCCTCTAGTTTCCGCATCATAAAACCTAAATCCTCCTCATCTTGAGCTATGATTACTTGATCATCGGCAAAGCTTAGAGTATACAGATGATCATTTCTAATTGGTATTCCCATTCCTGCACATTTTCTCTTCCATGGTCTTAGTGTCTGTTGTAGAAATATTTTGAATAGTGTGGGTGATGTTGAGCATCCTTGGAGGAGACCCTTAGATGTTTTGAAGGCATTTGATAGTTTATTTCCCTCTTTAATCCATACGGTATTTTTTTTGTACATATTTTGGACTGTTCTGATAATTCTCTGCGTTATACCCATTTCTAACATGGCTTCCCAGATTTTAGACCGAGGGACAGAATCATAGGCCTTTCGGATATCCACAAATGCAAAATGTACCTCTCTGTTCTTGGCCATTTTTTTCTCTATGAGTTGTTGAATTGTATATATATGGTCCATACATGATCTTCCAGCCGTAAATCCTGCCTGATCTTCATCAACTTTTCCTTGTATCTGTTCTTCTAATTTTTGTTTGACGACTTTTCCAAATAGTCGGCCCATCGAAGCTATCACGCTGATTCCCCTGTAGTTTTCGCACTTTTTTTTCTCTCCTTTCTTATGGATAGACGTTATGTAGGCTTCCGTCCATTCATCTGGTAGTTCTTCTCCATTTAGTGCTCTGAGGAACATTGCGTGTATCATTCGCCCCAACTTCTCAGTTCCGTATTTAATTAATTCCGGTGGTATTCCTCCTGGACCGCTAGATTTCCTGTTCTTCATAGATTTTATAGCACGTTTGACTTCCGGTAATGTTAGAGTAATTTGTTCGTTTTCATCTGCTGATATTTCTTCATTTCTCATAAATTGGGGCCTAGTCTCCGTGAGTAGATCTTTGTAATATCGTTCCCACTCCTGTTCTTTGATATATGATATTCGAACTTTTTCTCTGTTGTTTCTTCTAAGTGCTTTAAGTACTCGCCAAGATTCTGAGCTCCTCGTGCCCCCTATATACTGTTCTATATTTTCACATGTATGTTCCCATCTTATGTTTTTTTCTTGTTGCATTTTTCTTTTTACCTCCCTATTCTTTTCTTTATATTTCCTTAGGTCTTCGGGATTTTTGGTACTGAGGTATTTTAAGTAATGGTCCTTCTTTTCCTTTATACTTTGCCTTGTGTCATCACTGACATCTTCTCTATATGTCTTATGTGTCTCTTCTTCTCCTAGAGCTTCCCTGGCAGCTTCTTTCATACACATCTTAATATGTTCGTAGCTTTGTGTGATGCTGTCATATCTAAACTCTTCCATTTTTTGGTCTAGGCGCCATTGATACAGGTTTTTGATTGATTCATCTTGAAGTCTATCTAATTTAAATCTTTTTTCCGGTTCTACTGTATTTTTATGTTGTCGGTTATCCGATGTGTGTATAAAGGGAAATGACATTTTTGCTCTTACCAATCTATGGTCCGAACCACATTCTGCCCCTCTTTGGACTCTAACATCCTTAATTTTGATTGTGCTGTTTTTCTTTGTAATAATATAGTCAATAATCGACCTTAGGTTCCTGGTTTCTTGGATCCAAGTATATTTATGGATATCCTTATGTTTAAAAAACCCATTTGTTATCTTTAGATCGTTCATTTCGCATATCTCTATCAATCGCTCTCCATTATCATTTATACGTTCTTCTCCAAATCTTCCTACTGTAGTGTCGTCATTTCTCCGTCCTACTCTTCCATTTAGGTCCCCCGCAAGAATAAGTTCTTCTGAGTTTTTTATTTTTTGTATTTCTGAATGTAGTTTATCCATAAAATCTTCCTTTTCTATCACTGGGCTATCTTCAGTTGGGCCGTATACTCCTAATATGGTTATGACTCGTCCGTATATATTTAATCTGACTTCTATCATTCGTTCGTCTATCGGTTTCCATGTGTCTATATTTTTTTGCCATTTCTTCTTTATCAATATTCCGACGCCTGCTTTTGCTCTTCTGACTCCACTCCAGCAGTGAAATATATCCCCTATGTTTTCTGTTCCAGTTCCTTTTTTCTTAGTTTCACTAATTACGAGTACGTCCATGTTCATCTTTCGAAATTCCTCTATAACTTCTCTGTCTTTTGTCCTCCATCCCTGGACATTCCAGGTACCAATGACGAGTTTCCTTTCCGTTTTATGTATTCTTCTAGGTGTTTTTCCTTGTTGGCTGAAATTTAAGACTGGGTTGCGTAAACCCGTTGCAGAATTGCCCCCCCCGTATCCGATAGGGCTCCCTCTAATAGAGGTGTGGATTTCCACCCGGGGAATTACTTTCTTATCTTTGTTTTTCATTCTGCCCTCCGTTCATTTAACCCTTGTTTTTTTTATGTGTGATAGGTTGCTAGAGCCTAACGCCACAACCCCCCATTTGGAGGACCTTGATTCTCAGCCGCCCATTCTGGGTCAGACGCTGTTGATCACCGCCCATTATGAGTCAGACGTGATCTGTTTTTTTTGCTAGTTTTGGTCCGCCCCGGGTATTTTATTTCCCCGGTACCCACCATATCTGGTGAGCGTTCCCCTATCCGCCACCTGGGGAGGCGCCCGATGGAGGACTAGCAACCCCACACGAATAGCACTTACACACTGAATACGGCCTCTCTAGTGCCTTATGCGTCTCGAAATCCGAACTAAGTCTCGGACAGGTCTTGTGGATTCTTCTGTGTATAATTTTTTAAGAATACTTTTAAGAGGCCCATAAAAGAGATAGTTATGTGCTCTTCTTGAAGCAATCGTCGACTGGGGAACCAACAATCTTGTTCAGTTCAACGCCCAAAAAACACAAAGTGCCACGTTTTCCAAGGAAGTGGATTCCTCAAATCATCCCATCACAATGTTCGGAAATACCCTTGAACCAAGTCCCTCCATCTCGATTTTGGCAGTCACGGTGTCCAATAATATGTCTTGGCATGACCATGTTGCTAAAAATTCTTTTTTTACGGGACTGCTACAGAATGGAACAAGCTTCCAAAAGCAGTTTTTCCAGAGAACTATGATCTGCAACTTTTTAAAAAGCGGTTACACAATAATTTCCTTTCTATAGGTCTACCCTTTTTGCGATTATTTTCAGTAAAACAGTAAAAACATGTTTACGTCATATATTTGAACATAATAAGTTTGAATCTATGCTGGGGATATCACTCAGAGACAGAGTAAGAAATGAGAAGATTCGTAGAAGAACAAAGGTAGAAGACATAATTGAAAAGATCTCAAAATCGTTATGGAGGTGGACCGGTCATGTAGCACGACAAACAGATCAGAGATGGACAAAAAAACTTCTGAAATGAAGGCCACGGTCAGACAAACGAAACCCCGGAAGACCACCCACCAGATGGACAGATGATTTAAAAAAGATCAACACAGGACCGAAAAACTTGGAAGAAACTTGAGGAGGCCTATGTCAGCAAATGGCCGGAAAATGATGATGATAAAGTTTGAAAACCTGACCGCTTCTTACTAAAAGCAAAAAAAAAAAAGTGTACGAACCTTTTTGAAATTTTTTCGACGCCAGTTAGATCGTTGACATTTTCGGTGTACAAGGACCTCTTCGATATCCTTTCGGATCCCGTCAAGCCGGTGTCGATGTCCGTGATTAGAGAACGGGCGGCTCTATTCTGCGCTGCTTCTTGATGGGTCAGAGTTAGAATTGAGGCTCCCACCACAAGGGCGAGGATAAAACAATTCATATCAACACTCACTATTAAATTACACTATTCTTTTAACGAGTATACGCCGAATGCAGAAGAATTTTCTTATTTATATATGAAGATTATTCGGTGTTAATTGAGATAATGGTTTGTTACGGAAAAATATCAATAAATCAGTGAGCGTTAAGTAGTTTTGTACACACTTTGAAAATTGTGCGTCAAGAATCAAGAACAGATTATTAATAACAATGTAATTTGTTTGCGAAGTTAATTCATGTTAAATGGTCGATTGCCTATCGGATGATATTGAAAAATATTTCCTTTTTTAAGTCTAATATCGATTCTATTATTAGGCAAATAAATCGAGCTAATAAAAGGTGACAAATTTTTGTACAAACAAATAATATTCGTTTACCGCGATCATTGTCAACATAATTAACTAACAGCTTCATAAAAAGTTTATGTTTTTTAACAAAAAATAGCCCCAGCCATTTCTTTTACACATACTAACAGTAGAAAATACTATCAACTAATATAAAACTCATGCCATCAATAACATAACTTGTCAAAAACACCAAGTCTCGCAACTCAGTTCTTCTACCGTAAAAAGTAGTGAGATCCATGTAATACCAAGTCGGTTAATTTATTCAGTCCCTACTTAACGGTCCTTTGGTCTTAGGTTATTACGTAATTAGCTAACCTAACAACATCTTATAGTGACCATATCAATATTAAAAATATTTTATGTTTTAAATAAATAGATCAAACAAATAGACCATCGCATGAAAACACAATGTATCTCAGAAGTAATACATATATTAAATTAGATTGTTTAGTGCGATTGCCAAGACCTCTTCTAGAATTTTGAATTTTAAATCAAATTATTTAGACTAAACAGCCATGAATCAATAGCACAATAAGATCCAGAAGGCTCGCATGGGCAGGTCACGTAGTCAGAGCGGACCAAATGCAAGAAGGCCACCGGGACGACCCAGACAAAGTTGGAAAGATAATGTAGAGAGACGCCAATATGATGAAAATACGAAATTGGGAAGTAGTAGCAAGAGATAGGACTAGATGGAGGGCGGTGGTCGAGGAGGCTAAAACGCTTAAAGTGTTGGTTGGTCACGTTAAGTAAGTAAGTAAGAATGTTCTTGTTAGAATTACAAGGAAAGTTTCCTCACTGAGCAAGAAACCTCTAAATTGTGAAACTCGCCTCTATATGAGATTTACTTTGACCTGCAACCATACCACACCGATGAAGTCATCAATCTCGATGCTTGGTACTACTATCAGCAATAATTTTTCTTGGAAAAACCACGTGAGGTCTATTGCTTAAAGTACCTCTTGATTTTCTGTCTCGAGCTAAGAGCCATGATGGTTCTCTCGAAAACTTCTTCTCTTCTTCTCTGAAACACCGCGGAAAGGTTGACGATATGTCTCTCTTTTACAGATATTTTTATGCGCGATGCTCTTCAGAAATACCAACAATCGTTCTTCCTTTAGCAGTTTCTTCGAGATTAACCCGACTGGTTTAATCTTCGCACCCTTCTACCGTTACCCTGAAAACAGGGTACCAAACATCTGTCTTCCAGGGCTCTTTCTTTCACCGAACTGTCAAGACATATTTTCCAATGGTTGCCAAGATGTTTTCTTAACATAACAGGATTCTTCTAGGAACTGGAATATTAAAAAAAAAGTACTATACTGTACTGGAAACATTTTATAAATATGATATAGCTCAATACGTTTGAGATTTCACAGGGATGTGCTCATTTAGGTCTTTTGTAGTAAAGCCGTTTTTCCACTTCTCAATAGCTATATTAACGGCACTTACAGGGTGTTCCAATAGTGTAATAACGTTCTAGTATTCAATTATTATAATAGATCCGAAAAAATAATAAAACCGAAATTATTACTATGAAAGCCATCAACAAATTAGTAATTAATGCATATTATTTTTACCTATATGACGTCACACCATGGCGGCTCGTGCTTTAGGTCACGTGATATACAGATTAAAAATTACGACTTTTAATTTTATGACCCAAAATCAGAATATTTAAGAATATTTCTACATAAATTTTAATTTTTATCAAATTTCATAATTTATTTTTCACTACCGAAAGTACCGTATTATCTAAATGGTAATTCATTTAAGTGTTAAAGCATGAAGAAATTTTACAATTATTACAAGGTTACACGATAGTTGGTTGCCAAACAGTGAAATATAAATCTGTCAAAATAAGCCTGTTGTTAAGTTAGGTTAAACACTACTTTATTCTTTTTATTGCATTAATCCATTTTTTTCTTTTTCCCACTTTCCATGTAGCCGTTGTAAATGTATGAAATGTAAAATCACTATTTCTCTCAGTATTTTTGCAATTGACTACACAACAACTGTTTTGAATCATTTTTATTATAAGTATGTACTCTTTTCACTCATAAATTCTAAACGCGAGCATGATTTTACGAAATATTGTCCGCATCGAGCGCTACGATCGATTCATATACCCCACAACATATGGTCCGCCCCCTGCCAATACCAAGAATTTTAAAAGTTATGGTCACTCTAAAAACTCTATATTCGCATTTTGACTCACCCTATATACATAGTACAATAATTGCGGATCATAATTGACTAGGTAAACTTCGCTCACTTATAAATAATTATCTTTACAAAATTTAATATGAAATATTGATCACATTTACAAAAAAACAGTGTCCCAAAGTCATAACAATTTTAACCTTAAAATTACATAACTTTTGAAGCGACTCCAAACAAACATCATGTCAAGAGACGAATAAAACCGAGAAGAGTTTAAGTATAAAATAAAAATAGGTGATCCCATGTAAAAAAAAAGTATGTGTGCCCCACTATTGGTACACCCTGTATCTCTAGTATCCATATTTTCCACTTTTATACGCTCTGAGAAGCGGTTTTATAAATTTATTGTCTTCCCTTTAAACTTATTTGTTGTACTGTGACATCGTCTTTGTTACTTCTTTCCCCACGATTAAAATACGACATACTGTATACTATTTTCGGTGATAGTGGTGAAAAATCATTAATAATTAATACAAAAAACGCATTATTTCATATAATCAATCATCTAGAAATGTTTGTAAATGAATTTACAAAATATATTTAATAATTCGAATGTTCCGATTGTCCTCTCGTGTCATATTATGATAATAGTTTGAAATTTTGTATTAGTGCTAAAAATAATTTTCATTAACATCATCAGAATGTGCTTGAAATTAATTTGAATTTATTACAACAACACACACCCTACAAACATTTTAATATTTCATCAATAACACGAACAATGTCTTTCGGTCAACTAATAAATATTAATCCAGTCATGTGTAAATACTGAAAAAAAGTCACAACAGAAAAATAATGAGAGTGGGGTCGTTTAAAAAAGGGGGGTTTTCCCCACATTTAATAAAACGTGTTTATATTGCCCCAGCTGGATTATATGACTCGAATTTAAATACAAATGACATTTTTGTAGTAAAAAGGAGCAATAAAAAACACAACAAAAAGCATATCAGAGAGGCGACGGTGAACATTTACATTTTTTGTGTGGAACCACAATGTCGTTTTTTGAAACAATTTATACAATGGATCCTTTCATTAAAAACATTCTTTTATACAACTATATTACCATCAAATTTTATTAATTTCCAAATTTAATTGACCATATTTTCGTTTGAAAAAAATTCGTCAAAATAATTAATAACTTTTATAAATTTTCTACGTCACTGGTGTAAATCTTTAAAAAAAAATTACGACGCTCATAAAACTGTCAAAATAACAACAGCCTACTGCGTTCAGACATAAGTCTGTCTTCTTTCTTACTATTGTTTCCGTGAAAAGCTCATAAGTGTCGAGTGAATAGTGTACATTTTGTAATTTACCAGTGGTTTTAATTCTAAATTATATATAAACTGTTGAATTAATAAACTGTTAATAGTGTAACATTCGAAGGGAAGAAGATAATGATAGTTCGGTGAGTTTTTAACAACTTTTTATACATTGAGGTTATATCAACTCGAATCTACATCATAAAAGAATATCGAAGCTTGCAAATTATATCATATTAGCCGAGAGTTTTTGTCGTCCCCTTTTTGATTAGTTTAACTCATCGCATCTATTTATGTGTTTGTGACAGTTTTATATGGTAGTAGCTACTTAAAGGATAAAAATTTTCGGGGTAACCTTAATGTACCCTTTAGGAAACAACCCTTCAAACGAAGGGGTGTAGCAAATTGTTGAATTTTTACTGTCTAGCTGCGTTTTATTGCTCTAAACGTGAAATAATGTCTTTTCGATATATATATATATATATACTTGGACTCTTGTTTTTTTGTCGTCAATTTGATGGCGTAAACTACAGAGGGGGACTTTGGAAATTCGACATTTACATAAAACTTTTTAGTGCTAAATTTTTTCATTGAAGATTCGTTAGTTTCCGACATAGCTTTGTGTACGTTTTAATTAAAAAAGCACAACTCCTGCAGAATTAAAAAACAAAAAACTTCAAAGGTGTTTGCGTATGTTGGCAACTAAACAGAATCTAATTGGAATGTGTTTATTCGTTATTTTATCGCTTTTAACAGTGAAGGATTTTTACAAACGCCTGTTCTTTCAAATACATTTTTGTAATTTAATGAAAATGCCTTTTACGAGTTCACACCGAGTTGCATTTTATGACGTTTACGTAATGTTTGTGTGTAAAATGGTGCCGCAGTTGAAACTTCCAAAGACGTGGAAATAAATTACTATTGAGAGGCAGCTCTCTCGTTGCTATATTCGACAAAGTGGGATTAGAACGCGTACAAAACACGACTAACATTTAGTGTGGTTGAAAAGGCAGCAATTTGAAAGTTTCGAGCACTTTTTAACACGCTTATATATTAGTTTCACCTGTATTTTGTATGTATGTTTGTAACTGACTCTTTGGCATCGATTTTGCCATACTTTAAGCGATCAGATTTAATTTAAACTTTGCACATTTGTCAAAGACCGACGACAATGCAATATTTCGATCAAAATATCCGATTATCCTGATTACTTTCGCACGGATTTATACATTACTTCAGGGATCCTTTGTATAAGAGTAAGAGAGATGGAACTAGTGTGTGAACTACGCATGCGCGCAGAACAAATATTAAAACAGTTCATAGCATCGGTGGTTCAGAGTTAGAATGCTCGCCTGCCACGTGGGCGGCGTGGGTTCGATTCCCGGCCGATGCATTCTTTTTTTTGCTTTTACCATTTAATACATTTTTTTTTATGAGTAAAACAATTTAAACTAAAAAGCGAAAAATAAATTACATACATACACACATAAACTCACGCCTTATTCCCATAGGGGTGGGCAGAGACCACTTCCTTCCACTTCCGCTACGGTTCTTACACACATCTTTTGCTTCCTCTACTTTCATCAGTGCTCTCATACATGCTCGTCGGTTGTTGGTACTCTTGACCTTGCCTTTCTTTAAAACAATGTTGATCTGATCGAGATATGTTCGCCGAGGTCGACCTCTACCTACTTGTTCATTTACACTCGCCTTATAAATTTGTTTCGTCAATCTTCCTTCATCCATCCTTTCTACGTGTCCAAACCATCTAAACATTTCTTTATCTATCTTTGTAACCACATCTTTTACACCACAGCGTTCTCTTATCTCACTATTCTTTACTTTATCCAACCGAGTCACCCCGGCTATACTTACAAGTGATCGAATGACAGAATATTTGTTGTTCACACCTCGATCCGACATTTTGTCACTGACATACCTATAGGTAGGTATGTAACCTAAAATTATGTTTTTTAATAAAAATTCGCCATCTATTGGTCATGATCGTATGTATTGTTAGTCTAAAAAGTAGTTTGTAAAATAAACAAAAGCCGTCGAATACAGACACAAATAAAAAGCTCATCACGATCATCGAACTGCAAAGAAGTGAGGCAATGATGCGAAAACCTCTGGTGGGTAAAGCCCAAAGAAATGACGATATCATTTCATACAATCGTACAGATCTACTATGCCCCTGCTTGTTTTTTTTTTGGCTTATTTGTTATTGAAATATGAATATGGTCATTCAGACACGGTTTATTGAATCCTATCTGATTATTTGGAAGTAGGATGTTTTTCTACTGTTTTAATCAGCCATATTGAATTTGGTTAAGCGTGTGAATTTATGTATATTTTATTTAAGAAAAAGGGAGCCTTATCTGATTCGTAAACTATGCCAAATGTTCCTTTTCATTGTATATTTCCATCATTGAGCTTTAATTTTTTTTAACTACCCGAAGGGGTAATTTATCTACCTGTCTTTTTTACAAAAAGAAAACAATATTTGCTTAATCGACCCCATTTTCATTTTTTACATTCTATCAAAACGATAATTCCGTTAAAAATCTAAAGTTAGGCCACTACCATGTTTTAAATTATTTTGATATTACATACAGTGTGTAGATGTAGATTGTAGATTGTGGGAAGGGGGTCGTGAAGGCTATGCAACCTCTCAAGCACCTCGACTTATCAGATCTTTTGTGCATAACCCTTAATCTATTCGATGCCCGGGATTCCGAGACTTCCAGCAAAGTTTATCAGTTTTCTGGGGGCTAAGTTTCTGACATCGGAGGGCTTTAGGAAGGTCCCTTCCAGAAACTTAAGCCTCTTGCAGAAAAGCGCTGGGCATTCGCAAAGCAAATGTTCTGCAGTTTCAGCAAAGTTCTCGCAGTAGCGGCAACTATCACTCTCTGCTTTGCCCATCTCCGAGGGCAGTGTCCAGTGAGGAGCCCCGTCACATACAGTGTGTGCCACGAGCTTAAAATACCTGTACGGTTAATTTTTAGGCCTAACTCATCTGACGCTGCATGTAGTGTCCTTGGTAACTCTTGGGCTTCTTTAAGGTTGTTCTAAATCAACACGATATATATTACTATCTATAGAATAAACATTAATGTCAAAGCATGTATGCCTCGTGCTGAGTGTTATGTCGTCACTTTTATCTAGTGTGTCAGTTAAATAGCTACTTAAGTTTTCGTTTCAGTGAAACGAGTAAACAAATGTCCTACATTAAAATCGCGATTTCAAGTAGTGTATGTATACCTAATGGAACGCGAAAATGCCGCGACGTGTTTTAGATGTAGATGCATTAATATTGAATGTACACGCTTATTTTACTGCTGAAAAGGACAATGGAGGTTCGTTGCTACCAGTTTTATCTATATGTAAGCGTGTGTGTAATGCGAACGAAAATATTTCATTTCCACAATATTGCTTGAAGCCTGAATTATTATCGTTAGCTAAAAGGCAGAAAGAGAAAAAATTCACAAAGTGGATCAAGTTATACGCAGTTATGGACATCGTGTGCGTAGTTACAGTGATAAGGCTGTTTTGAAAACCTGGCAACGAGCACTTATTACTGTCACTCCTGAAATTTGGAAAAACTGTGTCACAGAATGTGAAAATTTAATAGAGGAATGGTGGGTTCGTGAAAACCGCATCGAAGCAGTTAATCCTGTTATCATTTACAATCCGAGTGAGGATAGCGACGACAGTGTTTTCGATTATGATGACTATAAATCTGATGCTTGATAATACCGTAAGTACTACATGATTAAACATATTTATTAAATTTGTACCGATAAATGATTTTTGTTGCATTCCCTTTTAACATAATTAAATATGTGCCTATTTCTAACTAAAAAATTCATCGAGAGCTACATCAACGATTTCTATTCACAATAAAGCAAAAAATATACATAAAACCTCCCAACAAAAGCATAATAATTTTCGCGTTTAAATCTTAGGGGAATTTACTAGTGGCTCTCAACACAGTACGTCCGTTAAGTCGATGCATTGGTGACTAATTCGATACCGTCGTATATTGGTGAAATGAGCTGTAATACATATTTATTTTTTACATAGAAACAAATGACACACAGAAACTTACAGTTAAGAATCTAAATATCCAAAAACATTACAGAATGAATTTATAATTAAATATTTTTTAAAATTTTCTTTTCTTCTATCGCTAAAAATAAGTTGGACACAGAAAAACTTTTTTACATATCTACTGACGTAATAGGTTAGGCAGTAAACAAATTTGCCAAGTGAGACCTTCTTTAGAAAAGTTGCCTTCGAAAATACTGACAATTTTTCTTAAACAATCGAAGCCCTCATTTTTTTTCCGATATTTTTTCTAATTTTAAACCCTTAAAAAATAAATTATGGTGTAAATAGGACACAAAAAATTAGTTAGTCTGTACTACATTTAGGTCGTAGAAAAAATGGAGAGTTGTTTTTGTCAACGTGGAAAGAAGACGATTCGAGGTCGTCCCATCGCCCGTGAAATGTCGTTTCACCGATGGCGAATTATTTCGCCTGCGAAACGCGGCAGGGGGGCGGTTTGAAAATTGTTTTGACGCTTTTCCCGATATGTTCGCGCTTCGTTGGATTTTCCTCGAGTTGTTCCGACGCTCCTTCCAACCATTTCCGCGCTTTCTTTTTGTTCGTGACGTTTTGGAAACGTTAGTAATTGGTTAGCTATTGTTTTTTGTATCGCGCTGCGGAAATTGTTGTTTTCTTTGTGAAGGCCACGTCTGCGAGTTGATAACGATTTTCTTTCGCGTGGCTTTTCTAAATAGTGTACCTACATTCGAATTATTTAAATTTTTAATTGAACGTGCCATCCTAATTGTGTGATTGTGTTTGAAATATTAACATTATCACCGACGCTATAAAAAATGTGTCAAGTACACCCCCGACGCCGCCGCCCTGCGCTTTGATGTAGTGGTAAAATAATAATTTAATCCTATTTAAAAGGGGTTGAAACTTTTGCAAATGACAGCCTCGGATAAAAGTGGACTTTAATCTTCAAACTCTTACGCTCCAACATCCATTTCCCGATTTCTTTTGAACACTTTTCCACCTAAAGTTTGTTCCAGCGCCGGATTTCCTGACGGACGCGAGAGAGGGAGGGAAATCGAATTTTCTTTTTGTATCGTCTCGTTAATTAATTTTGTTTTTCGTCATTCTTCGTTAGTATTCCGATATTTTCGCAGGACGTTTCGTCAATCCTACGATCAAATCGTCAACAGAAGTTGCCAGCTGATATTGAGATGTATACAAATGCCAGTTCGGACCTGCATCTCCGAAAAGTTCTTTCTTTCGATCGAAGCAAGACAAAGAGGCGAGTTTTAAGAAGTGGAATTTTGTTTTAGAAATACGATTTCCGCCTACTCTATAAACTATATCCATTGTGATTGAATATACGAATCAGCTTAGCGGTTAGCCAGCATCACGCGCCCACTTCGACGTTAAATAATGCGTGAAATTCCTCCAAAAATTAGATAATAACAACATCCACTTCCTTCAACAGGGTTTTCCTTCTTTTAAATTTACCAAAAAATCGATTCGTTAGGTGCCTGGAATGATTAATTTGGCTGAGTAGGGTAGGTAGATAAAAAAGGTAATTATTTGTAAGTGGAGTCCACTATATTATTGAAGAAAAAAATTAACATCTTTTAAAATTGGTCCATTTCCAGCAGACGGATTTATTATTAACGAAAAATTGTTTAAAAAAACTTACTGGTTGAATTGTTATTTTTTTTTAGTTGGAAAGAACAATCAAACCATTTTTGATATATTTCCGCGAACCTTTAACGATTAATTTATCTATTATAATTTATTTCGAGATAAACATTTTTTTGTACAGATATGGAAAAATAAAGCTTGCACGGACTGGTTTAATATCGAAAAAGGTGTGAGACAGGGATGTGCGGCTTCGCCATGGATGTTTAACTTATACATAGACGATTGTTTAAAAGATTTTAAAGAGAGTGCGTATGGATTGAAAATGAATGATTTGATCGTCAAATGCCTTCTTTACGCCGATGATCAAGTCATATTAGCGAAATAAGCGAAATAAATGTAAGCAAAACGAA
Organism: Agelastica alni; assembly: GCA_950111635.1. Lineage (NCBI taxonomy): Eukaryota > Metazoa > Arthropoda > Insecta > Coleoptera > Chrysomelidae > Agelastica > Agelastica alni. Next base: position 35,128,551 of record OX467716.1, read on the forward strand.
AGTAAATGGTTTTTGAAAGAGAAGAAAGCATGACAAACTGTGTAGTTTCGATTAAGGGAGAAAGAGTGGAACAAGTAAATGAATTTGTGTACCTGGGTTCAAAGTTTACGAGAGATGGAAAGTATGACAGTGACATTGAGCGAAGGGTGTTGGCAGAAAACAAATGAACGGGGCACTGCATAGCTTTTTTTTTAGCAAGAATCAACCTATTTTCAGAAATTACCAAGTATTATGTTGCTAGTCCAGTTAAATACTTGATTATACGTGGCGCATATCTGTTATAACCTGTACTGGTCGACGGGAACTATATGCCTATAGTTTTATTTATACACTGATTTTTTTGGTACATTGATAGAACCCTTAGTGCCTAAACGAGCGACTAACTCTGTAACACTGAATGCGTACACTGCTCACGTAGTAGTCATTTATGGAAGAAAATACTGGGACCGGGAGTTTTATGTTAGAAAACTGGTTAACCAATTTTCGGTATATTCGTGAATCGATTGTCCCACTATTTCAACCACCGCATCATCTTAAAGCATCGACTGTAGGTAATCCAAACTTTGAACACGATTGTTGATTAATTGAATATTTCAAAAAGGAAACCTCTGCGATAGGAAAACATTTGCATAGGCGGAAGAATACACTGACAAATTCAGCTGAGCTCATTATGTTAAGTAAACTTTTTGGAAAACATTTTAAAATTTTCGAGAATTGTTGCCAAGTGCATATTTATGTTGTTAACATTTCTTCCTCGTTCATTTCTGGTTTTAAATGAATTAGTTATGATGATACAAATTCACATATTTTTCGTGAAGTTCATTCCCAGACACCCCAAAAAATAAATGTTTGGACTTGAATTTTAGGAAACGTACTACAGCGGACTTTTAATGTGTCTGGCAAGACGTAAAAACCATTAAAACTGTACGGCTGTTAAGGTAACATTTTTTTATGGGTCCCCAAGTAACATATATAAAATTTATTTTTTATACTATAACGAAAGCATAATTATAATTCATTAAAGTTTAGGGGTGTCTTGCAGGGGGTAGCAACTGTCATAAGTGTCCGAGATTTTTAAAGTTATCCCGAAGAAAATATAAAAAAATGGAGCTTCATACGAATTTAAGGTACTATTTTATACACCTTTACTACCTGTTACCTGCCCAAGTAACCACAACCCAAACTCTATAGTTTATCTGTAAAGAAGACATGCACAGAAAAACTTTCAGCTTGTATAAAATAACGAATAACGAAGGTCTGGCCGTCGTGAGCTCTTGGGCTAGGAGAAGAGGCAGCATTGAATGGCCTCCACGATCGCCAGATTTATCGCCCCTCGATTTCTTTTTGTGGGGACATCTGAAAAGTAAAATCTATAAAACTCAACCAGCGTCGTTGGAAGATTTGCGTCAAAGAATCGTTGAAGAGTGCCGTCGAATTACTCCGGATATTTTTCGGAATGTGCGTGAACGTTTCGAACAAAATCTTCATTATTGTATGGAAGCGGGCGGTCATCAGTTAAGTAGTAAGTAGGCAACTTAAATAATTGGAATTTTAACATGTAATTTTTTTAAAGTATTAGGAGGAAATGTAAAATTTCAAGACTATTGTAAAGATAATTGTCAGAAGTTTCAAAAGACATCTTATTTGACCCCTAATGCCATTTAAAAATTCTTACCCTCGCTCGGGGTTGAAAGTAGTGGAGTCAAAAATACCGAAAAAGAGTGTCCCCCTTTAATCAAAAATCGACGGGTCCGAGCGTTTTTCTGAAATGTTGACGAGGTTTCTGCAAATGGCTCTGTTTTGTTTTCGGTTGACCACCCTGTGTATAACCATCACATTTATTCTTACAGTTAATACTGTTATTATTATATATTATATCGATATCGTAAATAAAAGTATATATAACTTCATGAAACTATTTTTTATCTTTAAACTACACAAAATATAATACAAAATCAAAAATCAAAACCGATATATTTATATCTGACACTGACAGACTTATATTAGGATTATATAGACTTAGGCAGGAACAGGTTGATTCCATCAATAGAGATCTTGAAGCAATCGTCGAGTGGGGAACCAACAATCTTGTTCAGTTCAACGCCCAAAAAACACAAAGTGCCACGTTTTCCAAGAAAGTGAATTCCTCAAATCATCCCATCACAATGTCCGGAAATACCCTTGAACCAAGTCACTCCATCTCGATTTTGGGACTCACGGTGTCCAATAATATGTCTTGGCATGACCATGGTTCTAACATCGCAAAGTCGGCAAGCCAGAGGCTAGGTTTTCTGTGGAAAGTTAGAAAGTTTTTTACTCCTGATCAACTGTTGACGACGTACAAGGCTCAAATCCGACCTCTACTGGAGTATTGCTCGCACATTTGGGGTTCAGCACCAAGACATTCTCTTCGTCTTCTAGATTCCATTCAGAAAAGAACCATTCGTTTGATAAACAGCTCAACTCTCACAGATACCCTTCACCCTCTAGAACATAGAAGAAGAGTTGCAGACCAGTCATTGCTCTACAGATATTTCCATGGCAGATGCTCCAGAGAAATAAAAACTCTTGTACCACCATTGGCCACATTCGGCCGAAGAACTCGGCACGCTGATCAGTCTCACCCATTTACTCTCAAGATTGACACTACAAGGACCAATCTTCATCAAGAATCCTTTTTTTACAGGGCTGCTACGGAATGGAATAAGCTTCCAAAATCAGTTTTTCCAGAGAACTATGACCTGCAACTTTTTAAAAAGCGTGTACACAATCATTTCCTTTCTATAATCCCTTCCCCTTCTAATAGTCGCAGTGCGGGCCGTCCGCGGCCCACACGATAGGTCTACCCTTTTTGTGACTATTTTCATAAAAAAAAAAAAAAATAGAGAATAGTGAAGTGAATACTACATGGAATACTACATGGAAGTCCACTTCTATAGTTAATAAATAACAAGTTTGTAGCTCTTCCAATAAATATAAATTATTTTAAAAGTTTGGTTAATTTTTCAACGCTCTGTAGACAACACCCACCTCGGAGGGTGGTTGGTGTACCTTTATTAATCGCGTTTTTTCTTCTTCGTTTTGGACCATTGAATTAAAAAGAATATCGAGTTCCTTCTGGCGATTTGTGAAACGCCATTCAATTAAGAATAGAACGATCCTGCGTGGAAACTGTACGATTCTTTATCTTTGTTGCTGTTGTTGTTTTATTTATTTTTTTGTGTTGTTAAACGGCGTGGGAACACGCATTATTTCGAATCTTTCGCGTCATAGAAAAAGTTAGTTTTTCGTGCAACAAAGCAGCGTCGAAATTCGACACCAGGATGCGACCGTAACTGCCGAAAGATGGACTAATTACGCTTTCTTTGTGCACTCGAAGGACCAAAATTAAAGCCGCTTGTTGAGTTTAATAAACCTTTAGTTTTACTATTTTATTATAACAATACAAGCGGGTCCCGAAAAGTTTATAGACACGAACGAATTCGCAAATATTTATTAAATCGAAATTTAATTAATACTTTGCATAGAAAAATGGAAATATCTGAAAAACTAATAACTTTAAGTATAGAGAATGGTTAATAAAACTAGAGGTGTTGTAACAGTAGTCTTCGACAGTGATATAAAATACATAGTGATCCATTTGAAATTACTTAGAAAATAATTAACTCAAGTTTTGACTTACCCCGTATTCGATTTATTAAATATTCGCAAATTCGTTCGTGTTTATAAACTTTGACAATCATTAAAAAACTTTGACTTCAATAGATTCTCCTTTTTAATTATACAGGCCGTTAAACTTGTTAAGTTGTCCACATAGAATTGGTTATAACTTTTTAAATACCCAGTATAACATTCTACAACCTTATATTGTTGTAATGAGGAGGTTAAGCGGATTTAAATTTTAAGTACATTAAAAAAAACATTCATTTGAATTCGCACCGCGTTATGGAACACATTGTAAATAAATTTGAAATGTGAAGCTTAAAGCTGCCTACAATTTTTATGCACAATTTTTTTGGTATCTCTTATGATAACGGAGCTACTGAACTCTATCACACCAATCAATCACCCTGTATGTAATGAGAAACAAACTTATGATTTTATTAGCCATAAAGGTAAATTATTAAAATTAAAATTTAAATAAAAATAAACCAAATAAAAATATATATTTATGAAATGTTATTATCACACATAAATACAGATAAAATTTCTTATTTAGTACAATTTGCAATAGGTGGTAAAAAATCATTTTTCATAAAGAAAATATAGGTACCTTATGTATTTAATAACTTATACATAGAGGATTGTTTAAAAAATTTGAGAGTGCGTATGGATTAAAAATGAATGATTTGATCGTCAAATGCCTTCTTTACGCCGATGATCAAGTCATATTAGCGTTATCTGAAAAGGAGTTGCAGACGATGGTTAATGTTATGCATGATTCCCTGAAAATCAAAGGGATGAAAATAAATGTGAGCAAAACGAAAGTAATGGTTTTTGAAAGAGAAGAAAGCATGACAAAATGTGAAGTTCTGATTAAGGGAGAAAGAGTGGAACAAGTAAATGAATTTGTATACTTGGGTTCAAAGTTTACGAGAGATGGAAAGTATGACAGTGACATTGAGCGAAGGGTGTTGGTAGGAAAACTAATGAATGGGGCACTGCATAGCATTATGAACATCCAGAAAGTGTCAAAAATGGCAAGTCCGGCTGTGCATAGAGAAGTGTTGGTTCCTACACTTATGTACGGTAGTGAATGTTGGTTTGGCAGAAAAAGCATGAAAATATGATTAATGCTGCTGAAATGAGTAGTCTGAGAAGTATAGCCGGAGTAACTCGGTTGGATAAAGTGAAGAATAGTGAGATAAGGAAACGCTGTGGTGTAAAAGAAGATGTGGTTACAAAAAAAGATAAAGGAATGCTTATATAGTTTGGACACGTAGAAAGGTAGGATAAAGGAAGATTGACAAAACAAATTTATAAGGCGAGTGTAAATGGACGGAAGTCGGTAGAGGTCGATCTCGGCGAACATAGATCTCGATCAGATCAACATTGTTTTGAAGAAAGGCCAGGTCAAGAGTAGCAACAACCGACGAGCATGTATGAGAGCACTGATGGAAGTAAAGGAAGCAAAAGATGTGTGTAATAATAGTAGGAAGTGGTCTCTGCCTAACCCTACGGGAAAAAGGCGTGACTATATGTATGTATATATTTAATATACCCTTCTTCATTAGCAATCTCCTTAATTTAGCTTTTTTTATTTGCAAGTCCAATTTCAAATTTTCTATGAATAATTTATTAATGTTTTGCTTCTTCTTTTGCTCTATTTTTCTGTTTCTTTTGCTATATTTATTCAAATATTCACTTAATAATATTATTTTTAGTCTATATTTTAACGGAACGTTTCGCGTAAAGTTGGTTGAAATACTCGTATGTATATTTACAACTTTCAACGACCTGCTACTTGGTTTTCTATCTATTAGATACTCAAGAGTAAAGAAACCCGATTTGTAGTCATCCCATAGATACAATTTATCTGACAGACAGCTAACCTAAACTTTATCTAGAAGTGAAGAAATCGGCCATAAGTGCGGCAGATTGTGTTGCCTCTTGCCAGTTACTGCAGGTAATTGTGGGACTCCTTGACTAACTCGGATTTTTTGTGATGTTGGTCAAAGCCTTGATTGATAATTCTTGTTAAAAATAATTCTGGCGCACTTTATAATTGCCAATAATTCGGTTTGAAATACTGATAAGACCTTTCTTAGTAATCTAAGCCAAAGTTCACTTGAAAGAAGAGGTTCGACGTTGGGAAACAGATGAAATGAAATCTGACTGGCATAAAGTGCCAGGACAAAGGCAACCGAAAAGGCTAGTAAGCCTTTTGCCAAGGAAAGCTAAACAGCTTCTCGAGTTGGACAAGAAACACTTGAAACTGATGACGGGACTCCTCACTGGACACTGCCCTCTGAGGTATCACTTGAAAAAGATGGGCAAAGCAGAGAGTGATAGTTGCCGCTACTGCGAGAACTTTGCTGAAACTGCAGAACATTTGCTTTGCGAATGCACAGCGCTTTTCTGCAAGAGGCTCAAGTTTCTGGAAGGGGCCTTCCTAAAGCCCTTCGATGTTAGAAACCCCCCAGGAAACTGATAAACTTTGCTCGAAGTCTCGGAATCCCGGGCCTCGAATAGATTAAGGGTTATGCACAAAAGATCTGATAGATCGAAGGCAGCATGGCCTTCACGACCCAATCTACAATCTACAAATCTAGTGATCTAAAGATCTTCGTATAGTGTCCATAGACTCCCAGGCCAGATCCAACGATAGAAAATAATAGGTAATAATGAGTAGTTTAAATATGTATCTTCTGTTGTTCGTTCACAGAATATATCGATTGTAGGGAAAGTTAAAGGCCACTTAGTTGGTTAAATTGACATGCGAACGAGCGTGATTGATAACTCGAATGAGATTTACAGAGAGGGCAATAACGATGATTGTTTGGCTCTATCGTTTCCCAATTACCTCGACCCACTAATCAAACGGTGGCTCTTCCAATGACCCCCTATATATATATACGCGGCCAGTTTTCTCACAAAGACGCTAATAATGTGTCAAACGCAAGGCTAACGCGCTTTCCATCGGGGTTATCGATGTTTACAAAGGAGGATATATACACACACACACACACGATCGAGTTGACAATTCGATGCAGGTCGACTTGACACGTCACAAAGTGTTGTCTGTCAATGTTCTACTCTCGTCTCACTTGACGTCCCGTGCTATTGTCGCCATTGTTTACGGATTCTCTCAGCACCACCAAAAGTCTGTTTCCTCTCTCTAAACATCCTGTCCCCGATTTCACCCGTACTCTCAACCGCCCCACCTAAATCGATGTTTTTCCTACCGTTTTAAGTTTACTAATCAAAAATGTTCGTTAAAAACTATAATCAAACGAATCTATAATATAAAAATGAATCGCTGAATGTGTTGCTAAGCGCAAATCTCGAGAGCAGCTAAACCGATTTCGCTAATTCTTTTTTTATAATATTTTTTAAAGTACGAGGATGGTTCTTACGGAGAGAAAAATTTAAAAAATTGCCTGAAAAAGTCTAAAAACAACATTTTTCTATATTCCCACACAAAAATGTTTTGTATGTATGTATGTCCTTCAAAAACTCCCAAACGGCTGAACCGATTGGGATGAAATTTTCAGAAGTTGTTTTATACATACCAGGGGTGGTTTTAGTGTTGTTAGCACTTCTACGATGGGGGATGAGAAGGGGATGGAATGTAAAAACTATCAAAAACGGCTGATATTATTGTCGAATTCATAGTCTTTGGGAACTCTAAGTTTAATGGTGACATTCCCAGTTATGTAAGCATCCATACAAAAGGGGTAAGAGAATGATGAAATATAAAAACTATTTAAAACGCCGATATTAGTGTCAAATTCATTGTTTTTGTGGTGGCTAGGTTAGGTTTTATGTGAGTGGGGCGTGGTCGCCCCTCCACCGCGACCCTTAGTAGGTCTATTGTGGCTCACCCCTAGAGGCTACAGTTCACCGTACAATCCAGCCCTTCTTACGAAGTTCATGGTTGTATAGGGTGAGATTTTTTTAAAATCGGTAGGTTCTAGGTTAGTGTAACCAAATATGTTGAACCTTATTCTTCCCAGGCCGGGGCATGAACATAGTATATGTTCAGCAGTTTCGTCTTCCACGCAGCAGAACCGACAGTCCGTTTGTTGGTTCAGATCTATCTTTCTGAGGTGGTATCTCAGACGACAGTGTCCCGTAAGCAGTCCTGTTAGAATACGCAGGTCATTTCTGCTCCATTCTAGGATCTGCTTAGTTGTGTTTCTCGAGGGTTGTAACGGTAAGAACGCCTTCGAGTGGGTTAGCCCTGGTATGTCGGACCAGTACGTGAGTATTTTCCTCTCCGCCCAGTCCGAAATAATTGTTTTGGTGGCACTTGTGGTGGCTAAGTTTGATGGTAACATTCCCAATTTTGTTAGCACCCCTACGATAGGGATGAGAAAGGGATGGAATTTAAAAACTATTAAATACGGCTGATGTTAGTGTCGAATTCATAGGTTTTGGGGTGGCTGAATTTAATAGTAACATTCCTAATTTTGTTAGCACCCCTACGAAAGGGGTTATTAGAGGATGAAATATAAAAACGGCTGATATTAGTATCGAATTCATAGGTTTTTGGGTGGCTAAATTTAATAGCTACATTCCTAATTCTGTTAGAACCCCTACGGAAGGGGTGGGTAGGTGATGAAATATAAAAAAATACTCAAAACGCCAATATTAGTGCCGAAGTCGTAGTTTTCAAGGTCGCTGAGTTTGATTGTGATATCTCCAGTAATATCTCCTACGAAAGGGGTGGAAAGAGGATGGAATATAAAATCTTTTAAAAACGACGATGTAAGTGTCGAATTTATAGTTTTCGGGGTCGCTGAGTTTGATAGTGATATTCACAAAGCAAGATATCGTTTGGGCAGGAGAACGTCTGCCGGGTTCGCTAGTATTTAATAAATACTCACGAGAGTATTCTTTTCTAAACTGGAAATTAAGGTTTTTTAAATTAATAAATATAAAAACAACATAAAACAACATGAAAACAATCCTTAACAATGATCTTTAGAAAGTGCTCATTGTTTACATTCTACACACAACGTCAAAAGTCTTGGACCCCCTATACAGCGTGTCTCCGAAAATAGTGCGTTCCTTTAGACACAAGACATGTATGCAGAGTTAAAAGTCTCACATTTTTTTCTAAAATCAACGGTTTGCAGTGAATACTGCTTCATTAGAAGAGAAAAGAAATTAAGAAAATAGTACGAATGTGCATATAAACTTTTTATACTTCCTAGACCTTTGTATCAAGATGAAATCCTCAACATTGTGGCCCAATTATTCAATGTTGAAGTCAACCCTTGCAATTAAACACAATGTTGATATATCTATGCGAAAAAAACTAAATTTATGGTTGCAAGCAAAATCAATGTTGGCCCGGAAAGATTAACACTTGAATATAGAAAGAGTTCAGCACTTTAAATATCTTGGAAGCTGGATCAATCACTCGATGGATCCAGACGAAGAAATCAAGGCTAGAATAGAAATAGCTAGAAGAGCATTTCTGAATCTTAAGCCGCTACTCTGTGCCAAGCAACTTAACATTCATCTGCGGGAAAGGTTTACCAAGTGTTATATATGGTCTATTCTGTTGTACTCTTGCGAAACATGGACGCTTCACCAAAAAATTATTGACCGCATTGATGCTATCGAGATATGGCTGTACAGAAGGATGCTCAAAATTCCGTGGACAAGCCGAACTACCAACGAGAATGTACTCATCAGAATAGGGCACGATAGAGAGCTCTTAACTACCATCAAGCGCCGCAAACTGAAATACTTGGGACATGTGATGTGTGGACCACGTTATAGTCTGCTTCGGCTTATTCTGAATGGCAAGATCAAGGAAAAAAAATTGATAGGCCGCAAAAAGCTATCCTGGCTTTGAAATCTCAGACAATGGACAGGTTTAACTGCTGAGGAATTTCTCCACTCAGCTCAAGATAGAGATAGATATAAAGAAGTAGTCAATATGGGAGTCGTCAACGCTTGAGAAAGCAAGACACTGTAAGAAGAAAAAGATATAACTACATATTCAAAACTTCGTTTTTTATTGAAACGGTCAGCTCAAGGTTATATGGCAAAGAAATCTAAGATTTTAACGGAAGGAGATATCCAAAAATTTATCCAGGAAGCTCCAGAAAACGAAAATTTAATGATTAAGGTAATTTACAAGGTTTTAATTTCTATTTTGATTAAACATTTATTTAATTTTTAGGTGGCTTTATTATTTGGTATTTCTGGGGCATCTAGAATGGATGAGTTAGTCCGAATGACTCTACACGACGTAGAAGACCTAGAATCTAAGCTTTTAATTAGCATACCTGATTCAAAGACCAACAAACCAAGATCATATGTAGTTAATCAGATGTACTTGAATTTTTATCGAAAGTATGTTGCGTTAAGACCATAAAATATGAACAGTGACCGATTTTTCTTAAAATATCAAAGCGGAAAAGGTTGTAGACAAGTAGTAGAAACACATCAATTTAAAAAAATGCCTAAAATAGTTGCTATTTATTTGAACTTGAAAAATCCGACAGAAATCATCAAACGTTGCTGAAGGATATATTGAAGAATCTCTTAACAATAAGGTTGAGGTGGCAAATAAAATTTTCACAGTACAAAATATTCAACAATTACAATTTTCAATAATTGTACCAACTGTCAAATAACTGTAAATATAACAAACTAATTTTTAAAATTTATTCTGCAATGCATTGAACTTTTCAAAATATAAATATCGCCCAGTGTTTCTGGTTAACTTGTTGGTTTAAAATCACATTAATCAGCTATTTGATCATATGTAAAATAAAATTCCTTTGTCGATTTACAACTCGCGTCAATAACAAATACAGGTGAATGGTGGAAGGACAAAACGTTGGAAAAAGATACTTTCAGCTGCACCCTCATTAAACGCTGCTTGCTGCTTCTTCACAACGCAATCTATCTTTTAAGTTTAGATAAAGTCCAAATTTTCTAACAATAGCAAAAAATAAAAGAACATCGGATTGTTTAAATTGCGGTCAATGCGACAATAGATGACATTTTGTAGAATCCTTTTGGGTAACATTATCCTTAATTTTGTTTGTGTACGAGGATTTTATCCTAAACAGCGGGGGCATATCTCTCTTTCATTCAAGAATCCTGACAATTGCATAAAAGTATTGAGTTACTTTGTCTACACACGGGTCTATTCATCGTTTCAGAAGGTTCATTATCTAATTTTCTAGTCATATAAAGTACTGTTAAGGATATATCCCCGCGGCGGTTAGTTGGTCCTTGCATACAAAAAGAAATTTATACCTTCTGAGATTGAATTAAGACAACTTATCTTTCTGATCGAATCATTCACTAAATTTATTTCTAATTTTACTTTTTCAATTACCGCTGAGAGCGCTGCAAAACTTAGAAACATACGGAGAACTGCAAGTAATGTCGAACGTTAAGTCTGTATCAGTTTCATCTACAAGTTACTTACGAGGGTGACTCGAAAAGTTTCCGGCCTAACAAAGATACAAGATATTTTTGTATTCTTCTTCTTAGGGTGCCGTCTTCTTAAGAAGGTTGGCTACCATCACTGAACTAAAAAGTTGAACTGACGAACAATTGAACTTCTCTCTCAAGCTGCGCAGCCACGTCATTCGTATTTGACGATTTTGTTTCTTTAAGTTACTTGAGTGTAGAAACCAAATAAATAGGGTGCATTATCTGCCAGTAATCACAAAAGTAGATTGACGAAACATATTTATAAGGCCAGTGTGAATGGGCAAGTTGGTATAGATCGACCTCGGCGAACATATCTTAAAAACCGATAAGCATGCGTGAGAGCCCTGATGAAAGTAGAAGAAGCGAAAAATGTGTGTAAGAACCGTAGCAAGTGAAAGGAAATGGTCTCTGCCTACCACTTACGGGAAAAAGCGTGACTATATGTATGTTTAACATGTCTGAATATTATTTCTTTTTAATTTACAAGGTTACTATTGCTACGGATTGAAATTGACGTATCGAATATAAAATTTCTTGTCAGGATTGGTCAGTCTCATTCATCTAAAAGATTAGTAATAAGTGGTGTTCCTCAGGGGTCAATCCTTGGCCCACTTCTCTTCATAGCCTACACAAGTGACCTACCTTACTATATACAGTGCAAAAAAGCTTTTTAAGCTGACGACACCAACATTTATGGTAATCCTTTGCTAGAACACAATACAATACAGACTGATCTGGACTCTATCAGTGAGTGGTGTTCTAACACTGGTTGCTTTCCTTAAATGTGAATAAATGTGTGGTACTACACCTTATTAAAAATAACACGTGCTTGCAGTATTCACTTCACGGACAACGTCGTGCTCCAGTATCAGCTTATGTAGATTTAGGTCAGATTTAGATACAGTCACATCAGATTTAATATGGTCCGAACATATTTTAAAAACTTGTAAGCGTTCTAACTCAGTGATATATCTTCTTCAAAATTTTTTCGCAAGAATTTCATTTTAATCTTCTATAAAGCTTTACCCGCTTGAATATGCGGGTATAGTGTGGTGTCAAGTGCTCATCCGAGATCGAAATCTGTTAAAAAATGTTCAACGCCGGGCTACAAGACTTTTGCCGATCGCCGCTTACGCGGAGATCTAATTCTCACCTTCCGGATGATTAAGTTATGGAAACCTCAGACATTTCTCTTCTAAATACCGACTCCCGTCTCCGAGAACATGATCTAAAGTTAAAAAAGGAAAATTTTAAATGTGTACCAAGACAAACGTTCGTCACCAATCGAGTTTTTATCTTCTGGAACGATTTAAGTGAGGAAACAGTTAGAGCATCATCAGTTAACATATTTAAAAATAAAATCAACGAAAATTTATTACACTCCCAATTTGTATCTCGTTTAATATTATTTCACATTGTACATGATCAAGTCATATTAGGGTTATCTGAAGAGGAGTTGCAGGCGATGGTTAATGTTAAGCATGATGCCCTGAAAATCAAAGGAATAAAAATAAATGTGAGCAAAACGAAAGTAATGGTTTTTGAAAGAGAAGAAAGCATGACAAACTGTAGAGTTTCGATTGAGGGAGAAAGAGTAAAACAAGTAAATGAATTTGTGTACTTGGGTTCAAAGTTTACTAGAGATGGAAAGTATGACAGTGACATTGAGCGAAGGGTGTTGGCAGGAAAACAAATGAATGGGGCACTGTATAGCTTTATGAATAGCAAGAAATTGTCAAAAAAGGCACGTCTGGCGGTGCATAGAGGTGTGTTGGTTCCTACACTTATCAGTATGGTAGTGAATGTTGGGTTTGGCAGAAGAAGCATAAAAATAGGATTAATGCTGCGGAGATGAGTAGTCTGAGAATTGTATAGCCGGAGTGACCCGGTTGGATAAAGTAAAGAATAGTGAGATAAGAGAACGCTGTGGTGTAAAAGAAGATGTGGTTACAAAGATAGATAAAGGAATGCTTAGATGGTTTGGACGCGTAGAAAGGATGGATGAAGGAAGATTGACGAAAAAAATTTATAAGGCGAGTGTGAATGGACGGAAGTCGGTAGAGGTCGACCTCGGAGAACGTATCTCATTCAGATCAACATTGTTTTGAAGAAAGGCCAGCTGTCAAGAGTACCAACAACCGACGAGCATGTATGAGAGCACTGATGAAAGTAGAGGAAGCAAAAGATGTGTGTAAGAACCGTAGCGGAAGTGGAAGGAAGTGGTCTCTGCCTACCCCTATGGGAAAAAGGCGTGACTTTATGTATGTTTATTTTGTTTACTTATGTATGATTTTGTAAATAGTCTGTCATAGGCTTAGTCCTCTGCATTCATTGATATGTAATAATAATAAAGGTTCTTGATATCCAAAAATGACAAGAATTATGCATATAAAATAAGATAAGATCCCAAAATACAACAGGGTATTCCATTTATGCTACTCAGTTTTTTTTAACCCTGTGTAGTTCTAAAGACCCATTTCAATAATAACAACCCGAAATAAAAAAAGAAAAAAACACGGTAAATTTGTTTTTCGAAGTGAGCGACAGTATTCAATTACAATAAGAGAGTGTATTTGACTAATGGGTAGGTCAATACGAGACGTGGTGGCCGGTTTGTCAAGCGGCCGAAAAATTTTGAAAAAAAAAACACATTTTTATTTTTTGAACAAATCAATCCACAACGCAACCGTCGGCAGATGCAGAGCTGAAGGGTTCAGTGGCGGATTTATTACGAATACACTTAGTGGGAATATAAAATTACAATAATAACTATCAACCGGAGTAACGATATTCTGGACCTGAGACTGCTCCATCTAGTTATGGAGGCACTGGATGACCACAGCGAAGTTTCTGCAATCAAAGACTTTATTAAGGAACCATTTACCAAGATCAACAAAGAAAAGCAATCAAAACCATTTACCATGAAAGAAGTCTTCTAATTGAAAGGGACTACTAGACAAGATTATTAACAGATCATTGTCGAGACAATCAGCACTTTCTTGTGCTTGACACCGAGCCCTAAATGTACAGGATGTGATGATGAGGTACTGTCCAAGATACTCAGCAAAGAGATTCGCATACTTGGAAGAGCACTTCTGAGGACAATGTTAAGAGAATACTGGCTTTCCAGTCTTGGGTCCGTTCATTTACAGTACTCAATACAAAAATGTATTCGAATATGTAATACAATAAACTCTTATCCAAAAATTCCCTTAGATATTTATTTTACAAGTATCCATGTTCACAAAACTATACTTCAACTTAAACTTCTTAAAACAATCTTCTCAAAACTATATCTTCTCGTGGCACAGCGATTTTTAAACAGATCCAAACAATATTTCTCGAAATAACTTCCCTATTCTCGATCAAACAATCTTGATACATCGTAGCGCCTCCAATTGTCGCCCGCAGCTGTAAATAATTCGCTAAATGTCGGGCGTTTGATACCACCAAAAAAATCAAAAGTCTTCTTGTAAACGATTCGCCGTCGCCTTGGGTCAAATAATGGCTCCAGGGGCGTACTCTCTGAGCACAATCCGTATCAATACGGTTAGCAAGTTAACAAATTTTATATGTATGACTTTTAAAATTTGGAACTGATATTTCTTCCTTTTTTACAATTGACATCCTTTATGGAACTCTTGCATCACCTGACGAGTAAGTAAATTTTGATAACTTTTAATTTTCAACATTTTTCTATGCCAATTTTAATATTTTCAATAATTTTCATTTTTCTACCAAAGTTTACTTGCTTACAGGTAAGCAATGATTATGGCTAAAATGCCAAAGGCGCTCTGCTATGAACGATTAAAAAGAATTGCACTAAATACACAGACTTATATTTTTTCTACATTAGTTACATGTGCAATTTTTTACAAATGACTTTAAGCTAGCACTAAATAACAAATAACAACCGGTAAAGATGTACGAAAAAGAAAACTGGCCTTCCAACGAAAAAAATGGTGACACGTTAGCTTCAGCATCACCTACATCCGTTTTTCTTAATTGTAACAACCCCTGCGTTCTGTTACTATATCTGTTACATATCCTGAACGTAATCCTAGTTAGGTCGATAAGGATAATATTAAAAATATAAGTTTCCTTTGAACAATAAATAAATCAAGAACACACTTGTAGGTATTTTTCCGATTTACGAGTAGGTATACATAAAAAATTTAAAATATGCGATTTGGATTGCCAACTCTAAGTTAATTTTTTTTTACTTTGAAATATTTTTTTTTTTGAAAAATATTAACGCCGCTACTGGTAAATTTTAAAATGTTTTCCAAAAAGTTTACTTAACATAATGAGCTCAGCTGAATTTGTCAGTGTATTCTTCCGCCTATGCAAATGTTTTCCTATCGCAGAGGTTTCCTTTTTGAAATATTCAATTAATCAACAATCGTGTTCAAAGTTTGGATTACCTACAGTCGATGCTTTAAGATGATGCGGTGGTTGAAATAGTGGGACAATCGATTCACGAATATACCGAAAACTGGTTAACCAGTTTTCTAACATAAAACTCCCGGTCCCAGTATTTTCTCCCATAAATGACTACTACGTGAGCACTATATGCATTTAGTGTTACAGAGTTAGTCGCTCGTTTAGGCACTAAGGGTTCTATCAATGTTACCAAAAAAATCAGTGTATAAATAAAACTATAGGCATACAGTTCCCGTCGACCAGTACAGATTATAACAGATATGCGCCACGTATAATCAAGTATTTAACTGGACTAGCAACATAATACTTGGTAATTGCTGAAAATAGGTTGATTCTTGCTAAAAAAAAGCTATGCAGTGCCCCATTCATAAGTTTTCCTACCAACACCCTTCGCTTAATGTCACTGTCATACTTTCCATCTCTCGTAAACTTTGAACCCAAGTATACAAACTCATTTACTTGTTCCACTCTTTCTCCCTTAATCAGAACTTCACATTTTGTCATGCTTTCATCTCTTTCAAAAACCATTACTTTCGTTTTGCTTACATATATTTTCATTCCTTTGATTTTCAGGGCATCATGCATAACATTAACCATCGACTGCAACTCCTCTTTAGATGACGCTAATATGACTTGATCATCGGCGTAAAGAAGGCATTTGAGGATCAAATCATTCATTTTCAATCCATACGCACTCTCTATCAAATATTTTAAACAATTGTCTATGTATAAGTTAAACAGCCATTGCGAAGCCACACACCCTTGTCTTACACCTTTTTCGATGTTGAACCAGTCCGTGCAAGCTCCGTTTATCCTAACACAAGCAGTGGAATCCTCGTAAAGTGATTTCAGTGCTCGTATTAAACTACCACTCACACCATACATAGACAATGTAGACCACAATTCACTCCTCACCACTATGTCATAGGCCTTTTCCAAGTCTATAAAAGCGCAATAGACCTTCTGACTTCTAGCCAAGAATTTTTCGGCTATACCTCGTAAGGAAAAGACCTGATCCATACATCTCCTTTCTCTTCTAAATCCTGCTTGCACATCCCATATCATCTTCTCAGTTTCATTCGTTACTCTTTTGATCATTATCTTTGCATACAGTTTGCCGACTATGCTGAGTAAACTAATACCTCGGTAGTTCTTACAGTCCTGCTGCGAACCTTTTCCCTTGTAAAGCGGCACGATAACGGCCTTGCACCAGTCATCTGGTACACTACCACTTCTCCATGGAAATATCTGTAGAGCAATGACTGGTCTGCAACTCTTCTTCTATATTCTAGAGGGTGAAGGGTATCTGTGAGAATTGAGCTGTTTATCAAGCGAATGGCTCTTTTCTGAATGGAATCTAGAAGACGAAGAAAATGCCTTGGTGCTGAACCCCAAATGTGCGAGCAATACGCCAGTAGAGGTCGGATTTGAGCCTTGTACGTCGTCAACAGTTGATCAGGGGTAAAAACTTTCTGGCTTTCCACAGAAAACCTAGCCTCTGGCTTGCCGACTTTGCGATGTTAGCAACATGGTCATGCCAAGACATATTATTGGACACCGTGACTCCCAAAATCGAGATGGAGGGACTTGGTTCAAGGGTATTTCCGGACATTGTGATGGGATGATTTGAGGAATTTACTTTCTTGGAAAACGTGGCACTTTGTGTTTTTTGGGCGCTGAACTGAAAAAGATTGTTGGTTGGTTAAATTGAACTTCGCCTTTTACTCCAAATTATTATTTTTTTCTCGTATTACATAATGTATATTCTGTTTTGCGAGTACTAAATACGTTTATTATTATTAAGTTCAATGATTGTATAGTGCGCATTAATTAAATTGTGTTTTAGTTTAATTATTATTTCAATTGTAGAGGATACTTTTTGTGACGAGTGTATAATTTAAGGAAAATATTAGCGTTATAATTTTTCTGAAAATGGCATCTTTGCATTCGGAATATAAAATGAGGAAGAACGCCGCTGGGGTGCAAGAATCTATTTGTATAAGGGTTGCCGATGTGGTGTCGAGACTTTATTGAATCATAGATATAAAATTGGGAAAATGATATCTTCGAAGCTCCGCGCGGCGAGCAGTGACTTGTCACTTGCAGACCGAACGCTACTCCAAAAACTCCTTCGCAAACGCGAGAAAAGTTAATTGAAATAATATTAGTATTCTCATTGTCGATATTCTTCTGTTCGCTTCATTTTTTCTATAATTAAGTTCCAGGATTGAGATATTCCCCGAGATATAGACCAGACAACATGACACATTTTATTAACCATCATCATCAACATAAAAAGTCTCGAAAATCGAAATCCCGCTTAAAAAATGTTTAGATAAGCCCATCCCAAGGACAACTTTTACTCAAAGTGACTTTGTAATGTCTATACTCTATTTTAAAATGGTACGCAGTAATAAACCCTACTTACAAATGCAAAACGCTAACAGAGTGGTCAAACGATCTTTTATTTTAAATGGTCCTGTTAAGGTATTTTGTCTTTTCCTAAACGATACCTAGAATAAACTCATCAATGCCTGAGGTCGCTATTCGCCATCGCACTATCAGGAAAATCCTACGAAATCTTGACTCTAATAAGGCAGTAGGACCAGATGGAATTCCGACGATTGTCCTGAAGACCTGTGCTCAAGAGCTCACCCCAGTTCTCTTTGGACTCTTCAAGCTATCATACAGCAAAGGAGTGTTTCCGTCCATGTGGAAAAACGCTTAAGTCCAACCCATTCCGAAAAAAGGAAAAAAGACTATTCCTGTGAATTATCGCCCTATTGCATTGCTCTCAGTCATATCCAAAGTTATGAAAAAAGCTATTAACATTGAACTTATTAAATATCTGGAGAAATTTAAAATAATTCATGACAGAATATGGGTTTCGACAACTTCGGTTTACTGGAGATTTGCTGGCTTATGTCACTCAGCTCTGGACAAACACTATTAAAAAATTTGGTGAGTTCCGAGCAATAGCCTTGGATATATCTAAAGCTTTCGACCGCGTTCGATACCAGGCATTGTTAAGCAAATTATCTACCTACGGTCTCCCAACCAAACTGCGCCAATGGCTCATGAGCTTCATGCAAGATCGCTCATCATCGATTCATCACTTTTCACTTAATAACTTAATTAGAAAACAATATATCCACTTTAAAAGATTCGTTTATACTAACAGTGATAACGAGATTGACAATGGAAGTTTGAATATTTATTTGACAATTGCCAGGCAACGACAAACAATGCGTTGGGTGACATTGTTCTTGGGACTGTATACTTGAGTGGGAAATAATTTGTTTTGTTTATTGGTGTATTTTCTAAAGTTAACTTGTGGCCGCCTAACGTTCAAATCCACCTATGTGCGCCGTACATATCTTTATTGTAATCGCCGGTATGATTTGACTGAAACATTAACGAACCGCCCTTAACAAAACCGTCAACAATTTCCGTGTTGGTAATAATCAGTCGCTTTCCTTTCCCAGATGGCGGCTTTAGTCCGGTGGACCAACCCTCTAAGAAAGCTCGACGAGATCTCGAAATATTTTTGTCTTGCCATATCTCTGCAACAGTAAATGATTTATTACTCCGTACCATTTCGAATTATAAACTTTTATCCTGGCCTATAAATTTTTCAGAGAAATAATATAAAGGTATACTCGATAATCGAATTCTGATTCGAATTTTCAATTTCATTTTATTGTTTTCCTTTTTCTCGCGCTTGTGAAAGTTTTCTTGCGATGACATCTTTTTTAATTGCGTTTGAAAAAATTAACACAACCGTGACAGCTATTAAAGTCCTGATATGGCAACAAATAAAATGACTTACAAAGAAATATGGAGATGTGGAACAGTATAGTAAAAGAATACGGAATGAAATTAAAATATAAATAAAACGAAAGTAATGGCAATTGGAGACCAACAAAAGACAATATATATATATATATATATATATATATATATATATATATATATATATATATATATATGCAATTAGAACGGATACACATTGAGCAAGTGAAGAGTTTTAAATACTTGGGAGTAGAAGTAGAAGAGAGTAGAAGGCAAGATATAGAAATAACTAGCAGAATTGAGAAAACTTTGAACCTATATTATGCAATGAACAAGTCTTTCATGAACAAAAGGAAATATCAAGAAAAATAAAAATAAATATATTCAAAACAATTTTGACATAGAACAGAATTAAAATACCTCAAAAGGGTAAAAGGTGTAACAAAAAGAGACAAAATTAGAGATATAAATATAAGGGAAGACGTAGACGTGCAGTCAACACTCAATTTTATCGAAAAACGGCAACTGAGTTGGTGGGGACACTTGCAAAAAAGGAAGAAATAAGGGAGGCCAAGGCAGACATAGGAGAAATACTAAAGAATAAGGGCAGTTGCCAGTGAGGAGTTCCGTCATAAGTTTCAAGTCTTTCTTCATTTCTGTCAAGTCTTTCTTGTCCAATTTGAGAAGCTTGTCACTTGCCTATTTTTTTTCCTTCTGCAGTTCCATTATTGATTGCGTCTCTGATGATTTCGTATTCTCTAGGTACTCGTAAGTAGGGTTGCATACCGTATTTTGTTGCAACTTAAGTATATCATTCGTTGTAAATAGTGTTGCATACCTAGTAGTGATAGGATTTAATTATTAATGGCTGTGACATTTTTGTTAATCGGTGGGGATGGAGTGGGGGTCTTTGTTATTAGATTTCGCCTTGATTTTTGGCCTCGATTGTCGTGTGTTGTCAGCTATATTATTGTTTGGTTTGCTTTTCTGAGTGGATGGGCTGGCTATCAACACGGACGAGCGCGATTATGATTTGGGAATATAGATTTGCGAAGGTTGGCTGACGCGTGTCCCGTGTCATTTTTCTGATATCCGGCCTGGGAGTGAGTAGTTGAAGAGAGTCGCTTGGTATGAGTCGTCGAAGTCGGATGAGAGTTTTTGGAACGATTTGATATTAACACGTGAGCAGAACTTCTACGGTTTTTTATTTCATATCTGGCTGTATTTGGGCCATCTTAATTGTATTTTGAAGAAAAACCATTTAATTTTTAACTTTACCATTCTATCTTGCCTTTGTGGTTGATATTTTGGATTTTGGTGTCGAGTTAAAATATCTGCGTGCGGGATCTGATGGAGGGAAGCAATTGTTAAGTAGCAGGTGCAGTTTCATAATCAATCCGGCTCCAGGAGTAGGCCATAGGATTAATGAATTCGTATACCTAAAGGTTACAAGTGTTTTATTTTAGAATATTTAAACGACGTGATTTGTTTTTGACACCGCGATTAAGTTTTGTTTTAATTTATTAATATGGTACACTGTTGAAAACTATTTATTGCATTGGATAATATGCCGAGTCTGAACTTTGATTAAAATAATATTCTCAATAGTTCTTTGTGTCCAAGTAAGAACGTTTATTCATACTCATTTGTAAATATCCTACAATATTGCTGTTTTGAAGGACAGCCATCGTAAAAAGAAATATTTTTAAATAAGCCCGATTGTTTTAACAGTGTAAATCTTTATGTAAATGAAAAAGAAAAAAAAACGTGATTGAATTGGCAGACGTACGTGAACGTTGAAAAAAAGTATTGTTAAAAAGTTGACTTGTATACGTTTTTTTTCTTTTTGGTAACCTGATAAGGTTTGTCATTTTTACCTTTGTTTTAATTATTTTATGGAATCGTAAACTTTGGATTTTTGATTTATTGTTGTCTCATAAAGTTGTAAATTTTGAAGTTTCGATTTATTGTTGGCTGTCAATTTTGATTATATGTGTTATAATTTTGTTATTGAGCTGTGTATTTTAATTTATTGTGTGAGTAAAGTATCCAATATATTTTTGCTATAATTTTATTTATTTGGTTCACCATAATCTCAGTTGTTTATCGTGTGGCTCTTCTAGTGCCTATAAGACCTAGGGGTTTCCGGCTTGAACCGTCAAGTCGGTGGCGCGGCTCACTTTTATATTTTTTTCTTCTACCCTCTACGGCTGAGCTCGGGCATAATTTGCCAGTAGAGAGATCACTGGCAGAGTACTCTTTAGAGAACTAAAAGACGTGGCAAGCTGTTTAGCTTTTCTTGGCGAAAGGCTTACTAGCCTTTTCGCTCGTCTTCGTTCTGGTAGTTTATGCCGGTGAGATTTTATTTCATCTGTTTCCCAGACTCCAAGTGTATGACTTCAAAGTTTTTAGTGCTGCTTGGCTATCTGATAAAATATTGATATCTGCCCTTTGGGTGAAATCTTTCTTAAAGACACAGGAAAAATTTTCTTTTACCACTCGCTCCCTTATTTTTAGTTGATTTTAAGTCGTTATCTTTGATTGAAAAATTTCTTCGTTCCCTCCAGGGAATTTCCAATTTTCCGCATTCTTAAATCTTCTTCGACTTGTTACTAACATTTTTTCTTTCATCTTTCTCTGGGTCTAATTTCTACTGGATGTCAATTATTTTTCTCTTTTTAAAACCGATCTTTATCGACTTATTTTCCTTCATTGGATTAACTACCTACTACTGTCTTAATATTTGCAAAAAAATGTTTATTTGGTTAGTGTTTTAAAGAGAACCAATGGAATATAGAACAGTGAAATATTAAATGCTTCTTTTCTTTTTTTTTTAAATGTTTAAAGTGTATACATATTCCTTCTTAAAAATGTTCATGGATATTGTCGAATTATTTCTAAATTTTTCTGATTTGAAGCTGCCTATTTAATGCACAGGTAAATTATATATTTATTAAAATATCTTTTATCCATTTAAAGTTATTAAAGGGCACTTTTAAGAGGAGAAAGAGTGAAATAATTCGAATGGCTGTAACCCACTTTTAATGATATCGCTCAACACCCCTTATTATTGTCGAGGAAACATACAAATCTGCTTGGTATAAAAACCCACCGAAAACTGCCCCTCTTTTCGCGAAGAGCCGTATCATTGGTCGACGATTATTTGAAAAGAAACAAGGTAGCTGGTGATTGTTACCCCTAAAAGTATCCGGTTACTGTCACACAACTAGCGTAACAGCTTTTCAAACTCTTGTGTCAGCTACTGTAATTTCGAACTTAATCCTGTCAATGAACGAGCCCGACACACTAGTATCATTAGGGAATTTCGCAATTTCGGACCTCCCTGTATGAATTACAATGACTACTAAGCTGTCTCTTGTTACCAACAATCGACACCCTTATTTTTATACCATCTTAGACATCAACGGTTGTGCATCGAGTTTGTATCAGTATTTTGAGTAAAAGAAAAATTATTGTTAAACTTATCTTGTCAAAGAACAATCCTGAGTCATTGGTATCATCTTGGAACCTCCCTGCATAAATTACAATGACTATAGGGAAGAATCATGGAGTGGACGACATCTATTATTGATCGTATGAACTTCTCGAGGTGTGAACAACAAACTAACCACCATTTGTTTTTATGAGGAAAAAGTAAGCTTTATACAGAGTGGACCAAAATTCTGGAAACGGACAATTATCTCGTAAATTGCTAGTCTGAATAGTATTTATCGTACTATTACTAAACCTGTACTTACATGATCTAATAATTATAAAAAAAAATTATAAACATTAAATTTTCGTTATTTTTAAAAATAACATCATTCTTATAAATAATATGTATATGTAGTTTTATTTCATACAATTCCAAATTCGATATAATGTTTACAACTTTCAGAAAAAGTCTTACTCAACCACTTTACTTTTTTTGTCTTTAAACAATGGCTTCTGAACATCAAATCAAAGGGATGAAAATAAATGTAAGCAAAACAAAGGTAATGATTTTTAAAAGAGAAGAAAGCATGACAAACTGTAAAGTTTTGATTAATGGAAAAAGAGTGGAATAAGTAAATAAGTTTGTATACCTGGGTTCAAAGTTTACGAGAGATGGAAAGTATGACAGTGACGAAGGGTGTTGGCAGGAAAACAAATGAATGGGGCACTGCATATCTTAATGAACAGCCAAAAAGTGTCAAAAAAGGCACGTCTGGCTGTGCATAGAGGAGTGTTGGTTTCTACACTTATGTATGGTAGTGAATATTGGGTTTGGCAGAAGAAGTATAAAAATAGGATTAATGCTGCGGAGATGAGTATTCTGATAATTCTATAGCCGGAGTGACTCGGGTGGATAAAGTAAAAAAAAGTGAGATAAGAGATCGATGTGGTGTAAAAGAAGATGTGTTTACGAAGATAGATAAAGGAATGCTTGGATGGTTTGGACACGTAGAAAGGATGGATGAAGGAAGAATGACGAAAAAAATTTTAAGGCGAGTGTGAATGGACGGAAGTCGGTAGAGGTCGATCTCGGCGAACATATCTCGATCAGATCTACATTGTTTTGTAGAAAGGCCAGGTCAAGAGTACCAACAATCGACGAGCATATATAAGAGCACTGATGAAAGTAGAGGAAGCAAAAGATGTGTGTAAGAACCGTAGCGGAAATGGAAGGAAGTGGTCTCTGCCCACCCCTACGGGAAAAAGGCGTGACTATATGTATCTGGGTATGTTTTGAACATTAATTAAGGCACAAATACCAAAAACTATTTTATTAATATGGGAAAATAATAAATTTGGTACTTAGGACAAAATTTTAAAGTCTTCGACGGGGCCACGGATATAGCAATTTTTTCTTGAAGATGACATTAAATCGCGTTTTAATATTTAATAAACGATCCCAAATAATTAACATGATCAATGCATACTTCTGATTCTTACAAACGCATGCCAAACGTGGACCTTGACTAAAGCAAACATGGATAAAATAGTGAAGACACAAGGAGCCATGGAAAGGTCAATGCTAGGAGTAAAATTAAAAGTTAAAAAACAAAACAACTGGATAAGAAACAAAACAAAAGTTAAAGACGCAGGACAAATGTTCAAAACTGGACGAATTAAAGGGCAAAGAAGAAGTACGTAGCATCTACCAAGAAACTTCGATTAATCTCACGTATTAGACTGCGAGACAATTAGTACGTAAATTCATGACATCTTAATTTTTTTATTCGTGTAATAAGGCCTTGTAGACCTGTTTGAATAATGAATAAATAAAAAATCAGTGTTTTGAGTAAAAGAAAAATAATAATCTCTTACCATATCAGTTTCACCAATCTTTCTTCATGTAGTCTCTGTACGTGGCCAGCCCATCTTAGACGTTGAGATTTTATTTCTTGGACGATATCACTGTCATTATATAGTCGTTTGAGTTCATCATTAGTTCTAATTCGATATTGAGTTGAATCTGGGTCGTAATGAGGTCCGAAGATTTTCCTCAGTGTTTTGCGTTCGAAACGTCTGAGTTTTTCTTCGTTCGCCTTAGTCGTTGTCCATGTTTCACTTCCATAGGTAAGTATTGGTTTAATAATACTCATATATTTTTATTTTGGATGTCCGTGTCAGGTTTTTTAATTTAAGGACGTTGTTTAGGGATTATATACATCGATTTGTGGCTTGGATTCTTCCTTTTATTTCCTCAGTTATATCATTATCTATCTTGTCGGTCGTTCGGTGCGAATATTTTTGTAGAAATATGGAAATTGATAAGGGTTGGGGTGTAAAAAATGTAAATGTGATTGGCGGTGTGCGAGCACAATTTAAAATTGACTCCTTTATCGCGACGTTGAAATAAAAGGAACGTGTTGGCCATTGAAGAGCGTCTCCCCTAAACAAAAAAAATATCCAACATTGTTTTAACGGAGTAATCTGTTGAAAAAAATAGGATCACAATGAGCAGAACAAACAATGGAATATCACAATTTGGACAATAACCGCGTAATAATAATAATAATAATAAAAAAGAAAAAAACCGATTCTAAAGCCGATGATTGCTTGATCGAAAACGCTTTGGAATCGTTTTAAACAAAGAAAAAAGCAGTGGGAGTCTACGGTGCACATGTCGGGCCCCATTATACGTTTATTTTTCAATGGGGATCGCCATGTCGAACGTTTTTGTAACTGAAAAGGTACACTCGACTTTCAAAAAGATTTTCGACAAAGAAGTTCGAATGAAAAGGGAGTCCGGACTCGGAGAAAACTTGGAAATAATTGCATTTTAACATTCTTCTTCCGGTCGGTTAATGTGATACCCTTGCTTTTATTTTCGCTACGAGAAGAATATTCATTTATTTGCGTCTACTCTATTATAGTTGTTTATTTTTAAAACATCCGTATACGGATATGGAAAAATATTTGTGGAACATACAAATTTTAATGCAAAACAGAGTGCTGGACGGTATCTAGTCGAACAGCGCAAAATATGATAAATATTCGCGATAGATAATCAAGTAATTAACCATAGTAGGATACCACAAATGTATAGAGTGACTCATATTTTCAAGGTACACCTTTGCGAGTCCAAGGGGACAGGAAATCTTGACGAGTCGTAGGCGTGTGGTTTAGTAATTTAAAATTGGTTCATTGAATTTAATATTTTTCTTATCAAGCCAATTTGCTTCGGAAACTTTTTTCAAAATACTACATAATGTAGCTACCTCACTAACATTTATATTTTGTTCTCTGGATCGAAGTCCTTCAAACACATTTCGGATCATGGTTTTTTCTTCGGGTGTTAAATTGTGATGTTTCCCTTTGATAGCCGGGTTACTATTACTATTCTCACTCATAATTATTATTTGTCACCAAATTTTTATTGAAGCTAAATAACTGCAATCCACACTATATAATAAAAATGCCTCTCCCTAATAATACAAAAAAATTCCGGTCTTTGCTTTACGAAACCCTTGCAGCACGTCTATGAAACTTCCTTAGCGATAAAATCCAAGACAAAAACTACCTGTTAAAGCCACTGTTGCCTTAAGCGTAGCTTTAATTTGCGACGTCATTGTTGATCTCGTCTATTACCTACTGTTAGAGAAAGATATAACTACAACCATACAGATACCTTCAAGTTGAATCATACACGCTGGCAACGTTTCATTTTGCATCGAACCCTTAATTGCTTAGAATAAATGTAAACAGTTTAAAAATAAACCAGTCGAGTTAACGAAAATATTTAAACAAAATGAGACCAGTTCGGAAAGTAAATAAACAAATAAATTAGTTATTTAAAAAATATATTAAGATAGCGATTTTCTCAATTTTTATGAACTACCTGAACGTATAGTTTTTGGAAAGTGAGTAAAAGAAAAAGGTTTTTGTAAATTTGTAAAAGATTAAACAGTTTTTGTTAGAACCCAATAACTTTTTTACTAACTTATACTGAATCTTTCTCTTTTTGTCGGTATTCAAAAACTCAACAACTATTAACAACAACTTTTTGGTACAGGGTAAACGTCTAATTTGATTGGCCTATAAAATCGCTCTACAATATGAGTCACTCTTTACAATTGTAGGATTCAACTATATAACACTCTAATTTGAATAGTCCCCACTTCGGCGACATGTGTTTTCTCCGTTAGCATTCAGTGTAAAAATGTTAACGACGGTGTGTACGTCTGACTTATTAGGAAAGATACTACGACGTATGCAACAAGGTTTGTAATTTCTTGTTTTTTTTTCGATCCAAAAAAATATATAATAAAAGTCTTTTATTGAATGTTATTTATATTTGTTCAACGACGTACGATTTGGCTAATATAAGCCATTTTTAAGATTTACAAAAATTGATGTAACGAAATTCAACTTAAATTTGGGCGTCACATTAGTGTTACTGTTTAAATATTAAATATTCTTACTAATGGTTTTGTAAATTCTTGATTAATTGAATTAATTTTAAGGGAATGGAGAGATCAGTTCACGAATCTATCCACCATTTATTTAACCAAATTAACCAAATTCATTGTACTATTCCAATTAAATACTTTTAAAACAGTGAAACGAGCAACGTATTTTGGCTTTAAGGCTGTCATCACCTCTTTTTCTTTCAGAAACAATTAAAAACTAGTTCCCATAATTCATTAGAATTGTTTGATCTAAAATTTCTTTAAAAATAAGGTCCCAAACATTCTCTATGGGATTAATACCGGGACTGTAAGCAGGCCATTTGCCATATGGACCGGGTAGTTATCATGCTGAAAGACGAATGAGTTATTTGTATATATTTGTCCAATAAATGGGAGCATTACATCTTCCAGAACAGACATGTAAGGTTTGGCGTTAAACCTTCCTTAAGCACTTATCCAACCTTATACATTTACTGTAAATCGCTCAAGTCTGAAAGCAAGATCGCTAGTGTAATGTTCTTCCCATTCGTGTATTGTCTGGTCGGTAGACACGAATTTTTCCATTATATGTTGACTGAAAAACCTTTTCATGAGTGAACCAAAACTGATGGTCGCGGTAATTATAATTTAGGGCGAAAAGTAAACGAGACTGTTTCCGTTCTTCTGTGATCATTATTTTTTTCACAGCTACTCGGTTTTCTAAGTCAGATTCTTTGACTCTTCTGCTAGCGGTAGGTTGAAACCCAGGAAATCCTTTGTCAATGACAGCATTTCTTGCAGTTTCAAAAGGCTTTGTCCTTCAATATCCAGAAATGCATTAACTTGTTCAGGGACGAGAATGCGTGCTGGACCAGTACCAACGTTTCCTCTCAAACACCCCTCTTCAATCCAACGCTGCTTAATTGAAATATAAATTGAAATAGTGTTTTTGCTCGTTCCGCCAAAAATTTGTTAATGCTCGTATTGACCACCCATCTTCAATTCTGGCTATTATTTGAGCTTTTTTATTATCAGTTAAATGGCGAGGCGTTTTAAAATTTCAGTATATTTCCGATACAAAAACGAATTAAATTGGTTCAAAACAACGCGGGAAGCGTGCGTTTTTAATTGTTCACACTCACAGTGTCACGAATCGCGTCAGAAAAGAACAATAATAATAATGCCTGAAATAACGAGCGAAAAATCTGGCGCTTGGAAAAATCGTAAAATAATTGAATCTCTAAGCCGTGCATTCGGTAAACGTTTCCTTCTGAAACTCGAATTACCGCAGAGACGGACCAACAATTTTACCTGAAGCTGGGATTTGTCTCTACTCTGAATCAAGAAGAGTCTGGAGAGGACCTATTGTGAAACGATTTTTGCCTAAGAAATTGGCAACATAACTTTGACAATCTTCCTTCCACTTCCGCTACGGTTCTAACACACATATTTTGCTTCCTCTACTTTCATCAGGGCTCTCATGCATGCTCGTCGGTTGTTGGTGCTCTAGACCTGGCCTTTCTTAAAAACAATGTTAATCTGATCGAGATATGTTCGCCGAGGTCTACCTCTACCGACTTACGTCCATTCACACTCGCCTTATAAATTTGTTTCGTCAATCTTCCTTCATCCATACTTTCTACGTGTCCAAACCATCGAAGCATTCTTTCCTATTTTCATGCTTCTTCTGCCAAACCAAACATTCACTACCTTACATAAGTATAGGAACCAACACACCTCTATGCACAGCCAGACGTGCCTTTTTTGACATTTTCTGGCTGCTCATAAAGCCATGCAGTGCCCCATTCATTTGTTTTGTTATCCCTCATTTAATAAAACTGTGGTCCGCACAACCTCTTCTTTAGTAAAATTTCTTGCTCGATTTATTTTTCCAATTTTTCGGAGTCCAAAATTAAACAGCCTACCACAAAAAAACGTATTACAGTTTATAAGCTTATTTTTAAAAAATCTATCGCAAGTATACTGCTCAAAATTGATTATATTATAAGAAATTCTGCAAATGTAAACGAATTACATACTGTGAAAGGTTTTGGCGATCGTTTATTGGTGAATGGTTTGTCGGCCGTCGTAGGTCTGAGTTAATACTCGACTTTTTGTCATCTCGAGTGGATGGCATCTTCGGGAGATGTAATGTCTGCTGTTTAAGGCTGACGGTTTGGGACATTTGTATGTCACGATCGCTGGTTATATACGTTTTGGTGGGCGGGGCATATTTGAGGGCTGTTCAGGAATTGGTCACGTTCCGGAGGTCCATTTTTTATGTTTGTAAGGAAGCGGCGTTGTATTTTATTTATTCTATTGATTTTAAGTATTTCCTCAGATTTATTAAGTTCTGCTGGTGTTTATGTATTTCAATCTCTTCTCTATAAAGCCTCGGGTAATATGCAAATGTGGTGCATAAAACTTGGGTGTCCAACGGCAGTTGGCTTTGTGTTCTTTGACCCTGGTGTTAATGGACCGTTTAGTTGTTCCAATGTAGATACTACCACAAGTGCATGGAATACGATAAACTGTAAACGAATTGTTTTGATTGCTGTCATTTTCAAGACACAATATACATAGCCTACTATTTAAATACTCGATAAAGTTAAAAATGGACGTTAGAAAAAGATAAATAAATTTTTTGGATAATTTAATGTTTCTGTGTAAATTTTGCCCAGTTGTTTAATAACCAAATAAAAGAACCCTGATTTGCGTTACCTGCAGGATTTAATTACGTCCCTTCGACCGGAAAGAGTATTTTATTTTTGACGTGCGATTTTCCTCAATACGGTCGCGGTTTCAAGAAACCACTTCATTGATCTGCCGATATATTTGTACAATCATGGAATACGCTGACTTGATTCATGTGACGTGAGAGGTTCGTTATTTTACACCACAATTTGTTTTCCCCACATTTCCGCGATTAATTCCACGGAAAAATTACTGGCACGTTGCGCAAATGAGAGCCAACGTTCAATATTATATATCAATTAGGGAATTTCACGTTCACCAGTTCGAAAATGACGAGATGTTTTTACCAATTTTCCACCACGAGTTACGCCCGAGATTTTCATTTGTTACTCGTTATTTTTGTAGTCAAAACGTTCGAAAAACTACGAGGATAGTTCCAGAGGTACGTATAGAGGGCGGGTGTTGTTTGAAAAAAAATTACTTTGGTAGAAAAACTATAAAGTTTTAAGTTTGACGACTCTTCTTCTTCTTCTTCTTCAGCCCTAATTTGTCCACTCCTGAACGTAGGGTTTGACAATATCCAGCCACCTCTACTGGGTTCCACCTACGCTATCTTTGGTCTGTCTTGGTCGCCAGTGCATTACTCGTGCCGTCCAACTGTCATGGTTCTGTCTGGCCACATGCCCCACCCGCTGCCATTTGCTTTCCTGATCTTATCGTAACAATATGTAAGCCATATGCCGAATTGTTTGTTTTTTCTCCGTTACTTCTGGGACTTGCCTCGTATATCGGCAATAAAATTGCGGTGACAAGTAAATGGAATCGGGAACAGTTTGCGGGGTTGTGAATATAAAATATAACCCCGCGATCCTTTCAGATATTGGGTGTGAATGTTCGCCGTTTGGAATGCGAGTCTTGGTTAGGGTGGTTTACAATTTTCAATTCGAAGACGCCAACATCTTCAATATAGCAATACGAAAAGGGTCGGAGGAGAATTTCAAGAATTATCCCTGACGCGCGCGTTACCATCATCGTGTAATATTGGGAGGGAGGCATAGGTAGGCACCCCCTACGTAGACAAGAAAAACATCGTTAATTCATACACTTTTTTCTGAAACTGATCCTGCACTAATGATGTGCGCTAAATATTGAAATAATTAATACTAAATCACAGTTAACGTAATAAATACGAAAGTTCGACTATACTCTTAGTTATAAGTAGTTATCAAGTACTAAAACTGATATGTTAAGATTAAAAAAAATTAAGGGTGGTATTCCACTCGTCATATATTTACGTAAAGACCTTAAAATTCAAATAAAAACGGGCTGTCATCAATTTTGATTGGTGATTCTTACATTGCAGGCACTATAAGTAAGTGTTCCTAATAAAATTAATTAATTGAAAAATTATAATAAAAATTAACTAGTTTCTGATTTATTCTTTTGTATTTACCCAACTATCTATCTGGATGCCAAATTTGAACTTTCTGGATCATCTGGAAATGGGTTAGTTTTAATCTATAGGTCAGTCAGTGATAAAAATGACGATTTTTGGACGTTAATATCTACATAACTGTTTGAGGTGTGTTTATGAAATTTGGAGCACTTATGTATTTCGCAGGTCTCAATATATGAGCCAAATTTGACATTTCTATGTGAAATAGCTTTTGAGTTACGAGTGGGTCAAAAGCGGCTCCAAATGGGTCGTGTAATATTACACACGGTACCGATCGCCATTCTGTTAGCTTGAACTTGGCTTGACACGCTACCGCGTGTCCAGATACGACTGAGGCACTCGGTATACTCCTCCCTGCCTATCCATCGAGAATTTTTTTGGCGTAAAGAACTTACACTTGGAGTTGTCTGCTGCGTACGTTTTTGGTATCACTTCCTAAAAGGACTCGAAAAAACATTCTCCGTGTAGGTTTTCTTATTCTTTTTCTCGTAACCTTCAAGGAAATAATTCGTAGCCATTGCCTTTATGATTAGAAGGAGAATTGGTGGTTCGATTGTCAATGTAGGAATATCCAAAACGACCCCCCATCGCTGCGGAAATATCTGAATATGTATAAACGAGCCAAAGATGAATTTAAATTGCAAATCATCTCCCAAAGTTAATAAGTCCCGATAGAATTTACGGGTCTGTGTTTTCTAAATTAGATTATCAGTGTTTTGAACTGTCGGAGGGGGCGGGTGTATACGTGTTTGGCATATTAGTTAATCGCCTTACGGTTCCTGTTTCGATATATTATGGCCCGCGATGTGCAACAGGAAGAAAATCGTATTGTAAGCTGCGCCGCCGCACGAAATCCCCGCCACGTGTGCTGTCAAAAGAGGATGGATCCTCTTGAAAGACCATTTTAAACTGAAAAATCTGCCGGTGACATTCCGCTTTATCTACCATCTTCAAAGTGTTTTATGTTTAGTTTCAATACATAGGAACAATTATTAGTATATGCTGCACAAAATTTTAATGTTAGAACTATAGTCGTAGAAAAAATGCCTTTCCTTTGGGTGATTAGAATATTTATTACGAGTATATTTTTTACAAATAAAAGTAGTGCCTAATGTGTAAACAAGAACAACAAAACATAAATATATCAAACAATAAAAGCAAAACACCGCAAAACTGTCACACTAACATCAACAATAACAATATTAAAATATTTATCATTAATTAATAGCTAACACGTATATTTATAAAGACTACAATAAAAAAGGGTAACTTTAAACCACCAACTCTGGGCGTTAATTATATACATAAGTATAACAACATCTTAAAAGAAAATTTGGTCTAAAACATTTATACAGAAATGGAAATTCACTCGGACGAATGCATAAAATTATATCTCTAATAAAATCATTTATTCTATTACAACAAAAAAAAATTAAATTGTTATTACTTCGGACAATTCGTCTAATAAATATTGGGCTAAAAATTATACTTTAAAAAAACTAAAAAACACGCTTTTAGCGTTAATCAAACTAAAAAGTAAAAAATAATTCTTAACGTAAGTATAAAATTACTGACGAGAAAATTAATGTCACTGTTCTAAAAGCGTGGGGTGCTTTCATTCCGAAACGCAGAGTTAGTTTAAAAATGTTATACAAAGCACCCCACGCTTTTAGAACAGTGACATTAATGTTCTCGTCAGTAATTTTATTCTTATGTTAAGAATTATTTTTTACCCTTTTAGTTTGATTAACTCTTAAAGCGTGTTTTTTAGTTTTTTTAAACTATAATTTTTTTTCGCTTTTTAGTTCGATTTGTTTTAATCGCCTTCTTGCCATTCATCCCTCTCACCAGCATATTGAATTGGGTGAATTATAATATGACATTGGAACTGTGCGCATG
Organism: Agelastica alni; assembly: GCA_950111635.1. Lineage (NCBI taxonomy): Eukaryota > Metazoa > Arthropoda > Insecta > Coleoptera > Chrysomelidae > Agelastica > Agelastica alni. The sequence goes on from OX467716.1 coordinate 35,161,842, forward strand.
CGTAGTTCACGACTAGTTCTCCCTCTCTCTCTTACTCTCATGCAAGGATCCCTGAAAAAATTTATGAATCCTGGCGAAACTAATCAGGGTAATCGGATATTTTGATCGAATAACTGCAATGTCGTCGGTCTTTGACAAGTGTGCTAAGTTTAAATTAAATCTGATCGCTTAAAGTAGGGCAAAACCAAGGCCAAAGAGTCAGTCATTCTCCGGAGACATCTTCGAGTATGGGGAGAAGCAGTTTGAGAGATTTTGTTCCTATGGATGATAATGCCCTTCCCACAGAACTAAGACTGCCCGTAATTTCCTATAGGAGGAAGGAATCGACCGTATGGAGTGGTCCCCTATGTCGCCAGACTTAAATCCCATCGAACATGCCTGAGATGTGCTTAAGAGAGCAATTGCTCGACGTCCACAGCCTCCACTGACCAGGCAGGAGCTGATAAGATTTGCAATAGAAGAATGACAAAACCTACTCTTCCAGATCATCTATGAGTTAATTATGAGAATGGAGAGACGAATTTAAGCTTGCATTACATGAATACTTTTTTAAATCATTTTACCCTGTATATTGACACATTAAATTCGTTTTTTGCCAATAAAGATTGTGAGAAAAGGCTATTAAACCATCTTAGAATAGTTTAAATCTTCGTGGAATCAAATTTATCACCGAGACTGGGTGGTGCAAAACTTTTGGGTCTATGTGTTTATTTGAACGAATTGTAACATTTTGTACCATTGGACTAATTTTCATTAAATGAACTGCAATTGGACAAATTATCCTAGATTTTTATTACTTATAGAGCGATTAAAGACTAGCAATTTCATAGACATTAATCTCGTTAGAGTGGATATACATATAATGTTTATATATTAAGCTAGAGGTTACTGTGTTTTATATATTAACAAAAAAAATGAATATCACAATAATTATTATTCATATAAAATCACATACTTACAAAAAGTAGAACACTACGCGTATAAAGTATTTGTCATGAACAAATGTCATTGAAGCAAACCAGCAAAATATCTACCAAAGTGCGCACGTGTGAAAAAATTTAAGGCTAGGTTTCCACTAGCGATTTCTACTTGCGGCAAAATAATCGTTGCGATTAAAAAGGTGCAATATGTCGCTCTACCAAATGAATCACACGAACAGGCGACGTGAAGTTTTGATGGACCGATAATTCCTCAAAACTACTTTTATCATTCAGTTGTACTGGAAAACTTCTCAGGGTGCTCACATAAATTTCGAATAACTTGTAAAACGATGTTTACTTCTCGCTCTAAGCTAAAGAACGATTGCACAAGTAGTTTCAATCATATTAGTCGGAAAACTGTATCATTTCAACCGTTTAATAATCGCGGCGGGTGTACGCGATTTTTTAGCCGCGCGACTAGAAACCGCTAGTGTGGACCGAGCTTTAAATTAGAGAAAAGCACGTTTTAATCGACGGTGAGTTTCTTAAACGAACCATCTAGCCCGATTCCCAATTCTTCGTTCATTTCTGAAACTAAAGGACAAGTTTTTTCGTCTATTTCGATGAAAAGATCGTCCAACGCCAAAACTGCCTCCCGTTTCGATTTCAGATAGTCCTTAAATTTGGCCAGCATCTCCTTCAGAGGCACCTCGCCGCCGTATTCTTTCGGCAGTATTTTCTTATCCACTTTGTCGTAGATCTCCTCGGCGTTCTTGTACACCTGAAATGCGTCGTGCGGTTAAAAATGTAATACCTACTTTATTATCGAATTAATCGCGTTACTCACGTGCAGTCTGTTCCTTAGTTTTTCATTGAGCAGCGGTGACGAATATTCGAACAGTTTGGCGGCGCTGGGATTCATGTTCAAAAAATGGTTGCCCTTGTGTCTCATCGGCGTCGTATTCTATATGCGAGAAAAAATCGTTTCAATTCTTCGTTATATTAAATTATGTTAGCTCCGACTTACCTGTATGCATCTGACTATATTTCTGATGTCCACAATGCTCCACAAGGATATGTGCGCCATCGTAAAGCCGCCTTCGTCGTTAACATACGTGTATCCGTTTATTTGATTGATTTCATCGTCCATTAACGATTCCGTCACCAAACTGTGGACTCGGATCATGTGTGCAGATGTAAATTTGTGCGGATCAAAATTTGCTAAAAAAAACATGCACCATTCAGGAAAAAGTTAAAAAATTTATATTATTTTACAGAAAGAGTCCTGCCGAAAGACTTAACATCTTTTGTGATATCCTTTGGGTTATTTGTTTTGTTACTTCTAGGTCCATTCCAAAATCACAATTTCGATGATCTACCTTAACGAGCAATCTCACTCTTTTTTGTGATAGTACTTTACAGATCCTTTGTCCTTACTGCAAAATCTGCAGGAAGCTTGTTCCATTCCGTAGCAGCCCTGTAAAAGAAGGATTCTTGATGGAGATTGGTCCTTGTAGTGTCAATCTTGAGATTAAATGGGTGAGACTGATCAGCGTGTTCTTTGGCCGAATGTGGCCCGTGGTGGTATAAGAGTTTTTATTTCTCTGGAGTATCTGCCATGGAAACATCTGTAGAGTAATGTCTGTTTTGCAACTTTTTTTTTATGTCTACCTGTGAGAGTTGAGCTGTTTAGCAACCGAATGGAATCTAGAAGACAAAGAGAATGCTTTGGTGCTGAACCTCAAATGTGCGAGCAATACTCCAGTAGAGGTCGGATTTGAGCTTTGTACGTCGTCAACAGTTGATCAGGAGTAAAAAACTTTCTAGCTTTCCACAGAAAACCCATCCTCTGTCTTGCTGACTTTGCGATGTTATCAACATGGTCATGCCAGGACATATTAGACACCGTGACTCCCAAAATCGAGATGGAGGGACTTGATTGAAGGGTATTTCCGGACATTGTAATGAAATGATTTGAGGAATTCACTTTCTTGGAAAACGTGGCGCTTTGTGTTTTCTTGGCGTTGAACTAAACAAGATTATTGGTTCATCACTCGACGATTGCTTCAAGATCTCTGTTAATGGAGTCAACCTGTTCCTGCCTGAGTCTATTTGTATCATCCACCGAAAGTGATCGATAGGATGTGAAAGTGAAAGTGGAGACAAGTGTGCTGTCGTCTGCAATACTGTAAATGGGGTTCGTGGTTGTTTTCAAGAGGTCGTTGATGTGTTAAAGAAATAGGGTGGGGGGACAGGGTGGACAGGGTTTGAAATGCATCAGAAGAAATACCGTCAACTACTACATGTAAGGAGCGATCTTACATAGAGAACTTGAGCTACGAAAAAACGAAAACATATCGTCAGCCGTCAGATAGATGATGCATCTAAAGATGTGATTCGACAAACGGTTTACAATATGTACAAAGAAAATCAAGTCCCCACATCAGAAATTATATTTTACAAATTGCAAGATTTTAACGATTTTAAATATAAATCATTGGAAACTCTTAGACAAATTTTTACAGAATGTGGTTTTAGGTTTCTAATTTAAAAATATAATTGATGCGCCACTGGTCGGTTTCTTTTGAACATTTTATGAGATATTTTTTACCTATTAAACTTCTCAGTGGAAAGTTGTAGTAATGGGTCTGATTTTGTGAATCCCGAATTTTGACATATCTCTAAATTTTAAGGTCCCCAGAGTCGAATACAATAGTTTTTAAGTGGACGTCTGTGTGTGTGTATGTGCGTATGTTCGTATGTGCGTTCGGAATTATTTTTCGTCTCGATTATCTCGAGAACAAAAAATAATATCGACGTGGGACCAATTGCATTCGACGCATAATTACGCAACTTAGAACTGATTAGATTTTCAGCAAAATCGGTTAAGCTGTTTTATGGAGAATAAAAAAACTGAAAAAATGGTAAACTACTTGAATTTTGCAATTTATAAATGATACTATTTTTAATACAGAATTTTAAGATCTTTTGAATAATATGATTATTGCATGTTAGGAATGTTTGTATGAAAAATATAATGACAATATTTTATAAAAAGAGATAGTTTTAGAAAACAAAAACAGGAAATGGAGAATTTTAAACTTTTGTCAGTATTGAGAGAGAATAGCATTAAAGACCCTATAACAATGAAAAATTATTGTTAGTAATAATTAAGCATTGTTTATAACAATTTTAATATTGTTACTTACAAATGATTATTGATTATAATAATTAAAAAAAATTAAAAATTAAAAAGGAGAGAAAGCAGACCCTAAAAACTATCGAGGTATTAGCTTATTGAGTGCTGTACTAAAACTAAAAAATTCTAGCAGAAGAAATATCTCTAACCGGAATATGTGAAGAACAGCAAGGGTTCAGACAGAACAGGTCTACTGTAGATGCTATATTTATAATACGTCAAATTACTGAGAAAGCTATTGAGTTCAATAAAGTAGCCTTCACGTGTTTCATTGACGTAAAAGCTCAAACAACAAAGGCATCTCTAATCTCAGGATTCTTGAGAGACATAATCTGGAGAAATAAACACATGAGTACCAGAAGTAAAGTCAGAATATATAAGACATGTGTAAGATTATGACATACGCGATAGAGACCAGAGCGGAGAACACGACTACAAAGCGACTTCTTAGATCATCGGAAATGCGAATTCTCAGATCGATAACTGACTATACCTTACTTGACCATAAAAGAAGCAAAGAGATAAGGGAAATATGTGAAGTCCAAGACATAGTAAGATGGGCAAGAAACCGAAGAAGAGAATGGAGAGACCATGTTAGCAGAATGCCAAACGACCGGCTGGCAAAAATTGTGAGAGAGAAGCGGCCCAACACACCACGCCCACCAAAAAGATGGTATGATAGCTGGTCTTCATCGTCCCAATTGTTTTTGGGCAACCTTTGAGGCAAACACAGGACGTAGTCCTAACGTAAGAAGAAGAAGAAGAAGAAAAAAAATTAAATAGCTCCCGATTATGAAATGATAAGAAAAAGTTTGAAAGAATACGGTACAGACAACTATTTCAACTATACTGGACTAACTGGAAAGTAAATGTCCAAAAAAAAATTGGACTAATATTGTTTGTGTTATTAAAAATAAAATTATCGTACAACCGAACCAAATTTATCATTATGAGAAGTTGGTACTTTACTTATTGGAAAATTTGAAGTCTATTTAGATTCTTCTTCTTCTTAAAGTGCCAAGCAGATTCCTGCGTAGGCGACCGTCTATTTACATCCTTGCCAGATTTCTCTATTTAGAGCAGCATTTTGGAGAGACATAAAGTCGTGTATTCCTGTCCATTGTCGAATGTTCCTGAGCCATGAAAGTTTTTTTCTTCCTATTCCCCTTCTTCCTTCGATTTTTCCTTGGAGGATAAGACGTTGGAATTCGTAACGAGGACCACGCAGGATGTGACCCAGATAGGAAGTCTTTCTCTTCTTAATGGCGTCGAATAGTTCACGGCTGGTCAGACCGGCTCCTTTAAGGACTAAGGATCCTAAACATTCTTCTAAGAGTCCACATTTCAAATGCCTCCAATCTGTTTGTCGAGGTTACTTTAAGAGTCCAGGCTTCGACACCATACAACAGGACGGACCAGACATAGCACTTAACCATTCTGTATCTGAGTTGAAAACTGAGATCATTATTTGTTAGGAATTTTTTAAATTTAAGGAAAGTTGATCGAGCTTGTTCAATTCTGCTTCTGATCTCGACTTCCGGTTCCCATTTGTTGGTAACGAGGCAGCCCAGGTATTTAAATTTAGTGACTTCCTCTATTAGAATGCCGTTTAGGTATAAAGGGGTGGCGGGGATGTTATTTTTGCTAACCACCATAAACTTGGTTTTCTTTAAGTTAATTTTTAGGTCCAGGTGCTCACTTTTCTCTTGAACCATATGCAGAAGTGCTTGAAGGTCGTTTGCGTTGTCTGCTAAGATTACTGTGTCGTCCGCGTATCTAATATTATTAATTGGGATGCCATTTACTTTTATACCAATTGTACACATTGACATTACCTCGGCAAACGCTCTTTCTACGTACAGGTTAAATAGCATAGGTGAGAGAATACATCCTTGCCTTACCCCTTTCTTTATTACAATGTCTTCGGTGGTTTTAAAATTTTGAAACCTTACTTCGGCAGATTGGTTCCAGTACAATTATTCTGATATCCTTATTGTCTAGTCCTAATTCCTGTAAGTATCTTATCAACAGGTCGTGTTTCACATTGTCGAACGCTTTCTCGTAGTCAATGAACACCATGAATACATCCTTTCTCTGGTCGAAGCAGTTCTGAACCAGTGTTTGTAAACTAAATATAGCTTCTCTCGTGCCAAACCCACTCTTAAATCCAAACTGACTGGACCCACTGGCTGCTTCACATTTTTTATATAGCCTAGTATGTAGGATGCGTAAAAATAGTTTTAAAAAATGGCTCATGAGGCTTATCAGTCGGTAATCCTTACACAATTTTGCATTGGCCGTCTTTGGAAGAGTGATGAGCGTGGATCTCAGCCAGTCTTTAGGGAGTTGTCATATATGATATTGAAAAACTATTTAGATTAATTTTTTGCATCTAAAAATCATAATCAAAATGCTGTTTTAACTGACTTTTTTTGTTAATACTTCGACCCATATTTTCGTTAAATTTTGGAAGGATATTTTAAGGAAATAAATGGTAAAAAATGTCAAATGGATAATATTACCTGCGCAACTGAATAAAACGCATCTACCGTTGTCCCTTTCTAGAAGAGGCACGAGATAACCGGCGTCTATTATTTCGGCCAATTCAGGATCCTCGCAGTCCAAATTACGGAACCATTGCGGATACAGTTGACGAATTTTGAGATAGCGTTCGATCATTTCGCAGGCCAATGGGACGCTGAACTTTTTCGTCCGGAGAAATCTCAGCAAAAAGGGTGCATCTGAAAACATGGATCGTAAAAAAATTATTTTGAGACGCAGAGAAATTTCTCTGTCACTACTCTATCTCCTATTTGAATTCATTTAATGTTTAATAACTTAAAAATGATATAACACGTGGTATATTTTCGAAAAATCGGAAATCAGATCATTCCAGTCAATAACTAGCTACACTGAGTTTGTTATTAGTCGTACATATATTCATTTATATCTAATGCAGTTACTTTATTTAGACTATTATTATAATTTTCAGCCTTATACATTTTCGAAGATCAAAATATTTGAGATAGCGTTCGATCATTTCGCAGGCCAATGGGACGCTGAACTTTTTCGTCCGGAGAAATCTCAGCAAAAAGGGTGCATCTGAAAACATGGATCGTAAAAAAATTATTTTGAGACGCAGAGAAATTTCTCTGTCACTACTCTATCTCCTATTTGAATTCATTTAATGTTTAATAACTTAAAAATGATATAACACGTGGTATATTTTCGAAAAATCGGAAATCAGATCATTCCAGTCAATAACTAGCTACACTGAGTTTGTTATTAGTCGTACATATATTCATTTATATCTAATGCAGTTACTTTATTTAGACTATTATTATAATTTTCAGCCTTATACATTTTCGAAGATCAAAATATTTGAGATAGCGTTCGATCATTTCGCAGGCCAATGGGACGCTGAACTTTTTCGTCCGGAGAAATCTCAGCAAAAAGGGTGCATCTGAAAACATGGATCGTAAAAAAATTATTTTGAGACGCAGAGAAATTTCTTTGTCACTACTCTATCTCCTATTTGAATTCTTTTAATGTTTAATAACTTAAAAATGATATAACACGTGGTATATTTTCGAAAAATCGGAAATCAGATCATTCCAATCAATAACTAGCTACACTGAGTTTGTTATTAGTCGTACATCTATTCATTTATATCTAATACAGTTACTTTATTTAGACTATTATTATAATTTTCAGCCTTATACATTTTCGAAGATCAAAATATTTTTAAATCCGACAGATTTTAAATTATTCTCATAGATTCTAGATCGATCTAAATCATTTTAGAATAACTATTCTCGAAAAATTTAAATTATATCGAACAGCCTGGAATATTCTAGAACATTATATATTCTTGCTCGTTTTAGATAATTTTTGATTATTGTCGACCATCATGCTGTATTTTAGTACATTCTAGATAATTTGATATGGACGAAGTAATAAGCAAAGTACGTTTACTGAAAGGATACAGAATAGATCATCATCATCATCACGTAGCGCTACAACCCTGGGTGGGTCTTGGCTGACTGTACAACTTTTTTCCAATTTGTTCGGTATTCCATCAACCTAGGGTCAAATGGAATGTTCATTTTCCGGAGATCTGCTTGGATGTTATCTCTCCATCGCATTCTGGGACGTCCGAGCGGTCTCTTGCCTGTGGGAATCTCCTCCCATACCAGTTTTACAAGTCTTTCGTTATGCAGTCTGTGCACGTGGCCTGCCCATCTTAGTCGCTGTGATTTAATTTCTTGGACAATATCGGTGTCGTTGTAGAGTGCTTTTAATTCGATATTGGTTCTGATCTTATACTGGTTTGTGGTGATGTCATGGTGAGGTCCGAAAAATTTTCTAAGTATTTTTCGTTCAAAGCGTCTGAGCATTTCTTCGTTTGCTTTGGTCATGGTCCACGTTTCGCATCCGTATGTTATTACAGGTCTGACGATGGATTTATAGATTTTGATCTTTGAACTTCTTGTGAGATTTTTTGATTTTATGAGCTTATTCAGTGCAAATAGACAGCGGTTTGCAGACTGGATTCTGTCTTTTATTTCTTCGGTAACATCGTTGTCCGCTGTGATTACGGCCCCCAGATACTTAAAACGTTGTACTCTTTCGAAATTAAAGGTGTTGATCGTCATATTTTGTCCTATTCTGTCTCTTCGTGTCGTTCTATTTATATACATATATTTCGTCTTCTCTTCATTAATCTTCAGCCCTACTTCACTTGTTGCTCCTTCCACCTTGTTGAAAATGTCTTTCGTGGATAGAATGGAGTCTCCAACGAGATCTATGTCATCTGCATATGCGAGTAACAGCTTGGGACCTTGAACCGATAGCAATTCTGTTTTTATTTCGGCCGACCTCATGGCTTTCTCTAATACAAGGTTAAATAGTAGTGGAGATAACGCATCACCCTGTTTAAGTCCACTGTTGATTTCAAAGCTGCCAGACAGTTTATTATTTACACGTACTTTAGATATTCCACCCTCCATACAGACTTTGGTCATCCGAATGAGTTTCTTTGGTATTGAGAACTCCGCCATGGCAGAATAGATGACTGTGAAATTACTGTTCTATGCTATGTCGATGACGCAGTACTAGTTGCTGAAAATGAAGACGATCTGCAGCGACTATTACATCGATTTAACTGCACCGCCGAATCACTTATGGTAATATCGGCTCAGAAAACTAAATGCATGACATCAAAAATGCCATTAAGGTGCAAACCGGAAGTTGAAGGCAAAATTATCCAACAGGAAATAAAATATAAGTATCTGGGCATAGAAATCTTAGACTATGGTGATGTTGACACGGAGGTGAGAAAACAGACAACGAAGGCAACAAGAATAGCAGGATGTCTAAATGACACAATAAGGCGAAATCCCTTTGCATTTGATTAAAAATTGCATTTACACTTTAGCAAAACCCATTCACTACCTGTTTAACTTATCCCTCAAAAAAGATACGTTCCCTAGTTTTTGGAAACACAGTTTCATAAAACCCATCCACAAGAGTGGTTCACGTGACAACGTTGACAACTACAGAAGTATTTGTAATCAATCAGAATTACCAAAAATGTTTGATTGCCTGATTTCCAAAAAACTTTCGTGGGACTTCAAAAATATTATAATCAATGAACAACATGGATTCTGCAGAGGTAGATCTACTACCACTAATTTATTGCTTTACCAAAATTACATCATTAATGCTCTCGAGAATAAACTGCAGGTTGACTCCGTATACACAGATTTTTTGAAAGCCTTTGATAGAGTCAACCACAGTTTACTACTTGCTAAACTTGAGTCTTTGGGAGTAGAATGAAATATTTTAGAATGGATCAAATCCTATCTTAGCGATAGAGTCCAATATGTCAAATATGGTAGTTCAGTATCAGATCCAATTGAAGTTCCTTCAGGGGTACCTCAGGGGTCTCACATGTGACCACTACTGTTTAATATCTTTGTTAATGATCTTCCAAATGTTATCACCAACTGTTCCTTCCTATTATTTGCTGATGATTTAAAGATGTTCAGAACAGTTCAATCCATATCTGATGCCGAGAGATTACAGTTTGACCTAAATAACCTTTCCAGGTGGTGTGATATTAACTTACTTAAACTGAACTTGGGTAAATGCCAAAAAATTAGTTTTTCACGAAATAAAGAGGCAATTAATTATGCTTATCAGATTAACGACATAAACTTGTCAGAGACCAACAAGATTAAAGATTTGGGAGTTACATTCGACACAAAAATGAATTTCAAGAGTCACATAACAGAAATCTCATCTCGTGCAAAAAAAATGCTGGGCTTTTCTCTTCGTTCTGTAAGAGAACTAACTATCTGTCAATGCTCTCAAGATTATCTACTGTGCCCAAGTCAGATCTATTCTTGAATACACTTCTATCATTTGGTCACCATGCTATAGAGTCGACATAGAACTCTTGGAGAGTACTCAAAATAAATTTTTAAGAGACTGTGGCTACAACTTAGGAATGAATAGAGATGAATACAATTATTCACAAATTCAAAAAACCCTAAATTTGAATACTTTAACACATAGAAGACTTGAAATCGATCTGGTATTCCTCCATAAAATTATCAATGGCAGTATTGATTGTCCTGAAATTGTTGAGCTTACCTCACTTTCTGTAAATGCTAGAAGAAGTAGAAATAGTGACATTTTCAAGATCCCTTTTTGTAGAACAAATTATGGTCAAAACGAATCCCTTAACAGAATACTGAAGTCAGCAAACACTCACAACAACAAGCTTGAGCTGTTCGGTTCATCTTTACCATCCTTTAGAAGAGCAGTTAAAAAATTGTAATAGTGTTAATTTTTAGTTTTAACTTAATCTTAGTCATCTGTAAAATGTATACGAACAAAACAAAAGAGTAACCTTTGGGAAAATTATATGGAGGAGCTTTTCAATGATGAACGTCCAATGATAACTGCCACCTATCTGGCCCATCTATCACCAAAGAAGAGATTGAAAAAGCAATACATGCATCGAAAAACAACAAGGCACCAGGCCCGGATGAAATTCCCTCAGAAATTCTCAAACTCCTAGACGAGAGGGGAATTATAGCACTCCATAAAATATTTAACATTATTTACGATACTGGCCGCTACCCTGAGCAATGGTTAAGTTCTATCTTTATTCCATTGCCTAAGAAGATTAATGCAAGAAGATGTGAGGATCACAGACTTATCAGTTTAATGAGCCACACTTTAAAAATATTCCTAAAAGTATTACACCAGAGAATATACAGAAAATGTGAGGTGGATATGAGTGACTCGCAGTTTGGATTTAGGAAGGGATTAGGTACGAGAGAGGCGATAGTTGCAACACAAGTGCTGGTCCAAAACTGTTACGACCAGAGAAAAGACGTCTGCCTGTATTTTCTAGACTATGAAAAAGCCTTCGACCGAGTCCAACATCATAAATTAATGCAACTACTCAGAAAACTTGACATAGATCAAAAAGATATACGATGTATTGAAAACTTGTATTGGCATCAAACTGCACAATTAAAACTAGAGTCTTCTGTTTCCAACCCCGTACAAATAAGAAGAGGAGTCCGACAGGGATGCGTGTTATCGCCACTCTTGTTTAACGTATATTCGGAAGCCATATTTCGGGAGGCAATGGAAGACAAAGAAAAAGGAATCAAAGTCAATGGTGTATGGATTAACAACGTCCGATATGCTGATGACGCTGTCATTATTTGCGACAACATGTACGATCTACAGGAACTAGTCTCTACAGTTGGAGAGCGTAATAAACAAATGGGATTAAACATCAATACCCAGAAGACTAAATTCATGATCATCTCCAGAACGCCGGAAGCGTTCCAAAATGCCAACCTAACATTTAATGCGAAACCTATTGAAAGAGTAAGCAAATTTAAATAAGTGGGCACCTGGCTTTTCGAGGAGTGGGTATCGGACAAAGAAGTAAAATGTAGAATAGAACAAGCTCGACAAGCATTCTTAAAATTGAAAAACATATTCACATGTTCCGACTTCGATCTCAAATTAAGACTAAGATTTGTATTTGCTATATGGCGTGGAAGGTCCTCAGAAAAGTCAAAAAAGAACGCGAACTCTTTAACACAGTTAAGAAGAGAAAGACGGCGTACCTAGGACACATAATGCGAAATGAAAAATACCAGTTCCTACAACGTAAAAAGATGTCCTGGCTTCGAAACGTTAGGCAGTGGACAGGGATACAGGACATACAATCTCTGATACACACGGCCAGAAACAGAGACGTAATGGAAAATGTGATCGCTAACATCCAGTAATGGATCTGCATCAGAAGAAGAAGAAAATGTATACATTGTACTATCTTTTTGTAATGGTATAATTGGCTTGTCCGTTGATAAATAAATAAATAAATAAAATAATAACCAAATCAAGAATTTACAAGTAAGACCAACTATGACGTACACGGCAGAAACTCGACCAGACACAGCGAGACCTAAACAACTTCTAGAGACAACCGAAATGAGAGTACTTCGTAGAATAATTGGGAAGACGATCTTGGACAGAGAAAGAAGCGAGAATATAAGAAGGACATGCAAGGTAGAAAACATCAGTGGAATGGACAACGAAAGAATAGTCGGAACAGCACATTGGGTCGCAGGAATTTAGGACGCCTCCGAAAACGATGGAGCGACAACTTGGCAGTTCAATAGGTATAGGGACGATGAAAAGAAACAGGCGATCCGCCTAGATTAAAGAAGAAAAAAAAAAAAAAAGCTGCATTGCAAAATTTTTAAATAAAAATTAAATTAAAAATATACAGAAATGCTACTTACCGGTTCTGCACTTTTTAATATTGGGATGTTTCGAAATCCACTGTCTTATTTGGTCCAATGATTGTTCTCTGCTATTATCATCCTCTCTTAATTCCTCTTTGGCAATTTTCTTTTCCTTCTCTGGAAGATTGAAAGTATATTCAGATTCTTGCTTGCCGCCTAGACCCATTTTGTTATATCTGTCGAAATTAAGCAATTGATGTTTAAATATTTCAAAATTCGATAATCGAACGTCTGCTGCTTCGTGCGTAATTTGTATTTGCAGTCAAAGTAATTACTTGCCCGATGGGATTTAATCGGCCACTCAGCAGATATGTCACGTAATTTTTCATTTGGTCATGGTTGCGTATAACAATAGAATCGTCGTATATTTCTACAATTAGACGTATCGAAAATGTGTGGTGTACGGAGGTCCGGCTGTAAAAAACTAGGACACGTTGACACACTGACAATAAAAATGTGTCATGTTATTCTTATTCTAGTTATTACGTTTGGGAGTATTAATAAAAATAAAGAGATCCTGTACAAGCGCTTCGTCGAAAAAATGACGGTAGTGTGAAGAAAATCGGAGATGTGGTTAGAATGGAATCGACCTTTGGGTTTAGAGCTGATAGTACATTTCTTTTTCTAGCAGTTTTTCTCCGTTCCGCATGTTGGCAACCATATTAGCTTTATTAACTGCGGCTCTGAACAACTGCGCAAACAGGTTCAGAGATTCTTTAACCAAGAGATTCTCCTTCTTCCTACACCTCTCTTTTCATCTACTTTGCCCTGTAAGATATTTTGAAGTAATCGATGTCTGTCTGTGTTTCCCATCACATGATCGAGGTATTGGAGTTTTTGTATTTTGATGGTGTTTGGAATTTCTTTTTGTTTATTCAGTCCCTGTAAAACCGTCTCATTTTTAACACGGTCTGTCCACGTCACCCTCAGTATCCGACGATAGAGCCACATCTCGGTAAGTGTCCACGACTCCACCCCGTACAACAGGACTAAATACACATTGCAGCGCAGGAATCTTACCTTTGTAGCTAACGTCAAATCGTGGTTCTTTCAAACACTGCTCTGGCTTTCTCAATACAGATCTTTATCTCTTGCGCGTGGTCCCATTGGTCATTGATATTGGTGCCAAGAAACGTTCAATAGGCTTGCCGTTACTATTGATTTAACCTTATATATATATATATATATATATATATATATATATATAGAAGAAGCAAGTCCAGCGTCTTCCGACACCTAGTCTCCATTGTTCTCGATCTTTTTTTTTTCAAGCCTCTATCTCTTATTTCCTCATCTATTCCCTCTCTTCAGCTTCTCCTTGGTCTTCCTCTTCGTCTTCTTCCTGCTGGAGTCCACGTCATTATCTGTTTAGGCAGTCGCTCGTACGTCATTCTCTGGACATGGCCGTACCATTTCAGTTGTTTTGTCTTTATTATTTTCCAAAATAAGGCTTCCCTCCAAACTCAGCTATTCTGTTTTTGCAATGTTTACTGCGAGTCCTCACTTTTCGTATTCCTCAATGAGTTTCCGAGTCATATACTCAATATCATCAGAATCTTGTGCTATAACGATCGTTCATACTTCTTCTGCCAAACCCAATATTCACTACCATTTATAAGTGTAGGAACCAAACTCCTCTATGCATAGCTAGACGTGCCTTTTTTGACACTTTCTATTCAGTGCCCTATTCATTTGCTTTCCTGCCAACACCCTTCGCTCAATGTCACTGTCATACTTTCCATCTTTCGTTAACTTTGAGCCCAAGTACACAAATTCATTTACTTGTTCCACTCTTTCTCTCTTAATCAGAACTTTACAGTTTGTCATTCTTTCTTCTCTTTCAAAAACCATTACTTTCGTTTTGCTAAAATAAACTAATACCTCGGTAGTTCTTACAGTCCAGCTGCGAACCTTTTCCCTTGTAAAGCGGCACGATAACGGCCTTGCACCAGTCGTCTGGTACGCTACCACTCCTCCAACAAAGGTTAAAAAGGCGGTACAGCAGACTAGTTACCGCGCTTTGTCCAGCCTTCAGTCTATTAACAAAACTTACTATTTACAGACGAGAGTCATCGTTTACTTTTCATGTATAGAAAATAATTTTTGTATACAAAAGTATATGGAAAATAATTTTTTTCGCCTTATTTAACGAACGTCGAGTTATCGTGGGTAGCCCTGTAGACGTCGTGTTATCGTGGGTAGCCCTGTAGACGTCGTGTTCGTATCGACCTAGTTGTTCCATTCCACCGTTCCAACTAATCGCTATATATTACGAAACGAATGCTACAAAAACGGTTTTTTTTCCGTTCGGTAATTTTTATTTAAGCAAGAAAATTATCACAAAACAGGTTAGCTGTTGAAATCTTTACTTTCTTATTCGGTGGCACTTTCTCCGGCGATTTGGCCAGCTAGTGACATTGAAATTCGCGCCACTCGGAAATAACGAAACATCGAGTTTCGTTTAGATTTATATTGTGTTAGAAATAATAACTTAATTGATGGTTTCGTTAATTTATGCTGTCTTGACTTTCACTGTATGCACAGCGCGCGTTCCAAAAAAATGCTGAGAGTGTGCGGTTGGGAACAAACAAAAAATGGACAAAAATTATTCCCAGTCTATATTTAAACCGTTACGACTTTAAACAGTGGTGAAAATTTTTTAAATAATTGATCTTTTTCTAATTTTAATGCCTCACACTTTCCCAACTTTTGTTTAAATCTATTCCGAGATTTAAAATGAATGTTATAAAAATAATTACCAGTAATTTACAATAAAAAAAAATACGATTAAACCGACATGTTATGATGGTTAATTGACCGGAATACGCCGCATAAAAAAATTATGCAAACTTAAAAAATGTCAACCATTTCAAATAATTATTAGATAAAATATTACAAAAAAAATGGATTTTTAATTACACATTAAAAAGGGATAAAATCGGATTAGCTGCGTTGATACTGCGAGTTTGGAATCATTTTTATGGCCGTCAAAATAGCATTTGCTTATTGCTAACCTCTAAATAAACGTTTTTTTCGTCGACCTCTACAAAAAATGACATTTTACGTACTAATTTCCCGATGAAAAATCAACTATTTTTCGACCGCAAACACTTTTCGTCCGCTGTGGTCACTATGATGGCACGGTGAAAGAGCGGCGATTGGGTCATTTTCGTAAATCTACGATTTAATAAAAACATAGGCGCCTGTGACAATAACTGTCATTTGCTGTTCTTAAATTAAGTACTTACGAAATCCACTAGATTTTACGCGTGAATAAGGCCGTGGTGTGAATATTAGTGTTCATAATAATCAAAAATGGATAGCGATAGCGATACGGATATCAGTAACACTCCTCCGGAGCTGCGGGAATCGGCAACTACGGCCACGTTGGATTTACTCCCCCAAAAATCACGAATTTTATACGAAAAACAATACAACACATTTATTACTTTCGTAAAGGTATGTAGAGGTCGACGCTAGCCTCGGCTATCAATTTGCAGACTCGACTATAATATACAGTTTTTCGTCCTGGATACATAAATAACTATTCTCCACCTCAGCAAAAAAAAACCTCTAAATAATAGGGAAAAATCACGTAACGCGAGATGGCGCTGTCAATGACAAAATGTCGGATCGAGGAGTAAACGACAAATATTCTGTAATTTGATCACTTGTAAAACCAAAGTGTTTATCGAAGGGAATTTTATTTATCTTAGAGATTTGAGTTGATTTTTTGTGTTAAACTATTGGATTTAAGGTTTGTTTTCGACATTTCAGTTCTGCTGTCCCTGGAATTCTTATTGCAATGCCTATGAAAGTCAAAATATCAATTCCTAACATACTGTATTAGTGAGTGAAAGTGTTCGACCAATTAAGGTGTTGGACATAACTTGGCAAAGTGATATATTATGTTTATTATGTTCAAAAGATGCTCATAATGCCAAAATAAGATCAAAACTTGTTGAATGTCCTAACGGATCCCGTTCATTTTGGTCTTTCGCTAAAGCTGTGGGAAGAAACTTCACTTCCAGCTCTTTTCCTCCCCTAACCAATGAAGATAGAACACTAGCAACGACTGCCCAGGAAAAAGCCAATATTTTTGCGCACCTATTTGCTGGAAATTCCACTCTGGATTCTTCGGGAAAACAACCCTCGAACATTACACCTATTGACAGTCACATGCCCGAGATCACCTTTCGCCAACGTACTATCAGAAAGATTTTGCTGGGTCTCAACACCAACAAAGCCTGTGGATCTGACGGAATCCCGCCGATTGTTCTCAAGAAATGTGCCCCTGAACTAACACCTGTTCTTTGCAAGTTGTTCAACCACTCTTACAATTTGGGAGTATTTCCGTCCAATTGGAAAATTGCAAGAGTACAGCCAGTCCCTAAAAAAGGCAAAAAGACCCTACCTAGCAACTACAGACCTATCGCACTGCTATCTATTATTTCAAAGGTCATGGAAAAAGCCATCAACATCGAGCTCATGAAATATCTGGAAGACTCAGGAATTATCAATGATAGGTAATACGGCTTCCGCCATCAGAGATCAACTGGTGACCTGCTCGCATACGTCTCACATATATGGCAGCTATCTATTGAAAAGTATGGAGAAACTTTAGCTGTGGCATTAGATATCTCCAAGGCGTTCGATCGAGTTTGGCACCAGGGACTCCTCGCCAAGCTTCCATCTTATGGCTTGCCCCCTCAGCTGTGTTCTCTGCTTGCTAGTTTTCTCTCAAACAGGTCTCTCCATGTAGTGGTCGATGGAGTTTCATCTGACACTCTACTCATAAATGCTGGTGTTCCGCAAGGATCCATTCTAGCACCAACACTATTTTTACTTCACATCAACGACCTATTGAAAGCAACTTCATGTCCCGTACACAGCTTTGCCGATGATAGTACCCTCCATACCGCTTTCTCTTCCAGGGCCCCTATATCAGCCCGTGAAACCAGAAATGGACGAGGAAGAAATGTTAACAATATAAATATGGACTTAGCAACAATTCTCGAATGGGGATCCAATAACTTGATAGAATTCAATGCAAACAAAACACAAGCATGTCTTTTCTCTAGAAAAGCCGATCTCACTGTGCCTAACATAACTTTGTCAGGAGTAACCATACCACTGAAGTCATACATATCGATGCTTGGTATTACTATCAGCAATAACCTTTCCTGAGAAAATCACGTGAGGTCCATTGCCAAAAGTGCATCCCAAAAACTTGGTTTTTTGTTTCGTGCCAAGAGCTATTTCACCTCCAGTCAGCTGCTTATGATCTATAAGGCACAGATCTGACCTGTACTGGAGTACTGTTCCCATATTTGGAGTGCAGCACCTAAACATATCCTGAAGCTACTGGATTCTGTCCAAAAAAGGGCAATTCGTCTCGTCGGTGATGCCTCGCTTACAAACTCGCTCACTTGTCTGGAACACCGTAGAAAAGTTGGAGATTTGTCTCTATTTTATAGATATTTTCATGGGCGATGCTCTTCTGAAATATCAACAATCGTTCCTTCTTTGGCAGTCTCTTCGAGATTAACCCGTCAAGTTCAGTCTTCACACCCCTTCGTGGTAACTTTGGAGACCTGCAGAACATCACTTTCCAAAGACTCATTCATCCAACGAATTGCGAGGCTTTGGAACTCATTGCCTAGGGAGGTGTTCCCCGAGGCATACAACCTCCAGAAATTTAAGAAGAACACCAACTCCTACCTTTTTTCCCTTGGTTCCCACGATGTTCTCTGAACATTACAGGATATCCCTTTTCGTGGGAACCAGAACAATAAAAAAAAAAAAAAACACATTGTGTGGTTATATTTCTAAAGTTGTCAGAAATATGTTTTTCTGAAGTTTGGTTAGAAGTTATTCCTGCTATTACCTCACAAAATATCGTTCAAATATAACACTTTTAATACTTATCGCTTGAAATAATATATAAAGTTCACTTTTCAACCATATAAACAAATAGAGGTTAGTTTGTTGTTCACACCTCGAGAAGTTCATACGATCAATAATAGATGTTGCCCACTCCGTGATTTTTCCCTATTGTCAACTTTAAGTATTGTTAATTACTTTTCCAACAAATAATTTAATTTAGTAGTAAACTGTGTCTTGATCTGTAAACTTTTTGAGTAGAGCAGCAAGAAAAAGTAAAGTTGAGTAGTCCACTTTTGAATGTTTGTGAAAAATATGTTAAAATATTATTATGTTTACAAATTATATTTGCAAAGATAGATAAAGGAATGATTAGATGGTTTGGACACGTACATAGGATGGATGAAGGAAGATTGACGAAACAAATTTATAAAGTGAGTGTGAATGGACGAAAGTAGGTAGAGGTCGACTTTGGCGAACATCGATCTCGATCAGATCAACATTGTTTTGAAGAAAGGTCAGGTCAAGAGTACCAACAACCGACGAGCATGTATGAGAGTACTGGTAAAAGTAGAGGAAGCAAAAGATGTGTGTAAGAACCGTGGCAGGTGGAAGGAAGTGGTCTTTGCCTACCCCTACGGAAAAATGGCGTGACTATATGTTTATATATCTATTGAAAATATAATAAGTGTCTGAAGGTACAACCAAGAGAGTAATCAAATTTGTTTACGAAAATTTACCGGTAATAAAGAGAACAAAATGCTCCACGACATACTTTGATAAAAACGTATTAAAATGTCAAATTAGTTCGGCCTTTTTTCCAATGTTAAATCTTTTGAATTTGTGTTGTGATACCATGAGAACTTGAATCAATTTCTTCGCTAACCAGCGGGCTTTTTTGACGGAAGCATGTTAAAATGTCAAAATAATATGGCTATCTTTGCCGTTTAGAATCTTTTGAATTTGTTTTATGTTATCAAAGAACTAGCAACAATTTCTCTACGAGGCAGCAGACATTTTTTGACAAAAGCATGTTATAATCTCAAAATAATGTAGCTATCTTTGCAGTTTTGAATCTTTTGAATTTATTTTATGTTATTAAAAAACTAGAAACAATTTCTCTTCGAGACAGCAGACATTTTTTGACAAAAGCATGTTAAAATTTCAAAATAAAATAGCTATCCTTTAAATTTTAAATCTTTCTTAAAAATCAATTTTACATACTTTTGAATTTGTTCTATGTTGCCAAATAACTTGAAACAGTTTTTGACGGAAACTTATTGAAATGTCAAATTAGCTTAGTCTTTTTTGCAATGTTAAATCTGTTGAATTTGTTTTGTTACCCTAAGAACTTAAAACAATTTCCCCACAGAGATATTTTTTGACAGAAACGTATTGCTATGTCAAATTGGTATGGCCTTCTTTAAAATTTTGAATCCGTCAAATTATAATCCGATCATTCTTGATTTCGACGCGAAATTTTCTTATCGAATTTCCCTCGTATTCGAAGCGATAAAATTTATTTGGTACGCGATTTTCTTGTGAAAATGTTTAAGGTAATAATTCGAGCACTGAGAGATTATTAGTAAAAAAAAACGTGTTAATAATTATTTAAAAAAACAAAATGAAGGTTTTGACTTACTTGCAACGATTCGTATTCAATACACAGCGCGCACCACAGCGGTCGTAGTGTGACTAAATCCATCGCAATGTTTATAATAAAAAGCAAACTAAACTTTCTCCTAACCTACTTTTTGCCAGAAGAAATTCTGCATTCGCTGATGAGTAAGAGTAGCGCTTCGTTTTCTTCTATATCCGTCTAACTCACTCGCGCTCGTTCTTTCTTCAGTTGTAGAAAGTGTATTTGATTATTGCTCGAATCCTGCTCGTTTTTAAAATATTGCGTCGCTTCCTTTTATTGTCGACGCCATCAGCAACGCGCATCGTTTACAGAATATCACAATTTTTTTTACGTAGTCCCGATTGGGGTAAAGCCTTTAGCCCACTGTTTTATGGGGTAAAAACTGTTTCACGGGGTAAAACCTCTGACCCACTTTTTCATGGGGTAAATTTTTTGACCTCTTTTTTTATGGGGTAAAACCTTTGACCTACTTTTTCATGGAGTAAAACCTTTGACCCACTTTTTTATGGGGTAAAACTTTTGACCTACTGTTTTATGGGATAAAACCTTTGACCTACTTTCTCATGGGGTAAAACCTATGACGTACTTTTTCGTGGAGTAAAACCTTTGACCTACTTTTTCATGGAAAGCAAAAGCAAAAAGTGGGTGTAAGAACCGTAGCGGAAGTGGAAGGAAGTGGTCTCTGCCTACCCCTATGGGAAAAAGGCGTGACTTTATGTATGTATGTATGTAAAACCTTTGACTTACTTTCTCATGGGGTAAAACCTATGACGTACTTTTTCGTGGAGTAAAACCTTTGACCTACTTTTTCATGGAAAGCAAAAGCAAAAAGTGGGTGTAAGAACCGTAGCGGAAGTGGAAGGAAGTGGTCTCTGCCTACCCCTATGGGAAAAAGGCGTGACTTTATGAATGTATGTATGTAAAACCTTTGACCTACTTTTTCGTGGGGTAAAACCTTTGACTCACTTTTTCGTGGGGTAAAACTTGTGACCTACTTTTTTATGGGGTAAAATCTTTGGCCCACTTTTTTATGAGGTTAAACCTTTGATCTACTGCTTTAAAATCACTGAGCTCCAACAAGATAAATTCTAAACTTGTACGGAATTGCATCGAATCCTTAGAGTACCTTGGTGCGAACAACAGGGTGACCCTACTGTGGGTACCTGGGCACCAGGGGGTGGAAGGAAACGAAAAAGCCGACACCCTTGCAAAACAGCGGGCCGAATCTGCGTTCACTGGACCAGAACCGGTTTTTGGAGTCACCACAAGTGCCGCCAAAACAATTATTTCGGACTGGGCGGAGAGGAAAATACTCACGTACTGGTCCGACTTACCAGGGCTAACCCACTCGAAGGCGTTTTTACCGTTACAACCCTCGAGAAACACAACTAAGCATATCCTAGAATGGAGCAGAAATGACCTGCGTATTCTAACAGGACTGCTTACGGGACACTGTCGTCTGAGATACCACCTCAGAAAGATAGATCTGAACCAACAAACGGACTGTCGGTTCTGCTGCGTGGAAGACGAAACTGCTGAACATATACTATGTTCATGCCCCGGCCTGGGAAGAATAAGGTTCAACATATTTGGTTACACTAACCTAGAACCTACCGATTTTAAAAAAATCTCACCCTATACAACCATGAACTTCGTAAGAAGGGCTGGATTGTACGGTGAACTGTAGCCTCTAGGGGTGAGCCACAATAGACCTAC
Organism: Agelastica alni; assembly: GCA_950111635.1. Lineage (NCBI taxonomy): Eukaryota > Metazoa > Arthropoda > Insecta > Coleoptera > Chrysomelidae > Agelastica > Agelastica alni. Next base: position 35,184,045 of record OX467716.1, read on the forward strand.
TAAGGGTCGCGGTGGAGGGGCGACCACGCCCCACTCACATAAAACCTAACCTACTGCGTTATAGTTATTATCTTTAGCTATTTCAAATAGCTCTATTAGGCTAGCAGTGGAAAGTTGGCAAAAATAAAAAATAATACACAAAGTCAATACTAAAAATGATTTGATTTTTTTTTAATTGTTTTAAAAAAATTAACGTTCAAAAAATTATAGACTCTAATTCAGGGATGTGTGTCTTTCATTTGGCTGTTGAATTCAATCGAGGGAACAGATAGATTCGCGAATATATCTTAACAATAAACGATTATTGAACTAAAACAACTTTAGGGTTCCAAATGATTTTGCCTAAAAATCACTAAAAGAGAATAAATGTCACCTCAAACAAATTCAATTGTATCTGTTTTAGTGTTGTACTCGTAAACGAGCACCTAGATTGACCACCTTGCAATGTTGCTAGGTGCCCATCACCTTTTTTATATTTAGAAATAATTAAATGCTGCAAAAATAAATCAACAAGTTTATAAGAAAAAACAGAAATAAAACGCATTAACAAAATTTTTAATAAAAAGAGGAAAAAAAATAACAAGCATAAACCTGCGGAAATAAGAAAATTATAAATAAAAAAATCCAAGCTGTTCCCTTCCGAAGAGTTCTTCGGGTAGAAATCTTAGTAAAATTTTCTGGGGGTAGTACCGAATCGTTTTAATCAAATACCACTGAAACTCAGCAAAACCCACCGGCTCTTACCTCCTGATATTCCATTGAAAGGAATAATTTCCGTTACATCTTTTTAATAACAAATACAGAATGAAAAAATTCGTCGATTTTTTATTAAAGGGGGACAATCTTTTCCGGTATTTTTGACTTCACTACTTTCAACCCCAAGCGAGGGTAAGAATTACCTCAAAATTTTTAAATGGCATTGGGGGTCGAATAAGATGTCTTTTGAAGGCTCTGGGGACATCTGAAAAGTAAAATCTATAAAGCACAACCTGCGTCGTTGGAAGATTTGCGTCAAAGAATCGCTGACGAGTGCCGCCAAATTACTCCGAAAATTTTTCGGAATGTACGCGAACGTTTTGAACAAAATCTTTATTATTGTATGGAAGCGGGCGGTCATCAGTTTGAACATTTAATCAATGAAGTAGTAAGTAAGCAACTAAAATAATTGGAATTTTAACTTGTAATATTTTCAAAGTATTGGAACGAAATGTAAAATGTAACGACTATTGTAAAAAGAAATGGCAGAGCTTTCAAACCGCCAATGCCATTTAAAAATGTTGGGGTAATTCTTACCCTCGCTTGGGGTTAAAAGTAGTGGAGTCAAAAATACCGGAAAAGAGTGTCCCTCTCTAATCAAAAATCGACGGGTCTGAGCGCCTTTTTAAAATGTTGACGAAGTTCCTGCACATGGCTCTGTTTCGTTTTCGGTTAGCCATCCTGCATAAAATTTCCCTTTTTTTTATACCCGTGGGGAAATACGCCTCGGTCTTCCAGGCCGAGGTCTTTAAACTCAAGTTGGCGGCTGAGAAAAACTGCCGACTATGCGGCGTAGAGGAAGAGAGCAGCATACACATTCTGTGTTGCTGCCCGATGCTAGCGGTGTACAGGTATCAAACCTGGGGCCGCATGATAATTGATCCAAATGAGACAGGGCCAACAGAAATCCAGCGGTTTTCCAAAACCAGCGGACTGGAATTCTGACATTGACAAATGACAAACGTACTATGGAGATGCTTAAAGCGTATCTCAATAAGGTCCATCCGGATTCAGTTGTGATGATAAATAAAAAGGACGAAATCGTCGCGATAAAGATGTAATGAATTTGGAAATCAAAACTAATTGGCAATCAGTGCGAAGATTGTATTTGAAATGTGTAATATTTACGAAATAATGTCTGCCATTGTTAACTAATTATAGCAAAGTAATTATAATGCTATGAAAATCTCGTTAACTAAATCATATTTTTGCAATCTACGTACAATTTTGCAATAAAAATTTACTGACAATGCTAATTTTTTCTACAATTTAATAATGTATCCTTAATAAAAGGTGAAATACAAATAATTACCAGAAAAAGAGTCGATATGCTCTGAAAAATAATTAACGTTATGAATTTCTTAAATAATAACATAACCGAGCTCTCTAACGGTAATTAAAAAATACGCATAAGTATCAATAAATAAATATTATTTACATTTATTTAAGATGATGAATTTTAAAGAAGCCGTTACTTTTAATGTTACCCGTAAATTTAAGAAATAATAATAATATCGAGTCACAATTATTATTATTATTATTATTATTATTATTATTATTATTATTACATGATAAGGGCAGATGATCAAGTCCTGTTTTGCCCATAATAAGTTAGAGAATATAAATAAAACGATAACTGACACCAAGCCTAAAAAACTAAAAATTAAAAATATAGGTGTCTATTTGATTTTTAAAACTATTAACATTTTCTGAATTAATTATTTGCTGAGGTAGACCATTCCAAATATCAAAAATTCTGCTACTTACAAAGTTTTCCCTCTAATGAGTTCTAAAAGGCTCTTTCCTCAGCTTTAAGGAGTGTCTACGGAGACGGTCGTCTAAATGGAGGGGGAAAGCTGCTTGAAGGTCGCCGATTAATTAATTAATTAATGGCCTCAGTAACGGAAAAAATGTTCCCTTTTTGTAACTTGTACCTTATTTGACAAGCTTCCCGTCAATCTTGGTCGAGACAAAATAAAAACTGGGCGCCAAGAGTTGATTTTACCCACGAAAGCCTTTTTGACTTCCCCCTTCATTTAATCCTTTAAGGATTAAATTATTCATGCCCAATACTAGATTTGTTTTTACTATATAGAAGTTGTTATTGTTTCAAGTATCATGGTCATGAGTCACATAATTCATTGTCAAACTGTTATGGGTTCCAGGACGTCAGGGAGTTGCAGGTCATGGGGAAGCAGACGAACTTGCAAGAAAAGGTTCGAAAAAACACAAGAACTACTGGAGAACTACCAGGAGATTTGCTGGCTTATGTCACTCAGCTCTGCACAAACACTATTGAAAAGTTTGGTGAATCCCGTGCAATAGCCTTGGATATATCTAAAGCCTTTGACCACGTTTGGTACCAGGCATTGTTAAGCAAATTATCTGCCTACGGTCTCCCAACCAAACTGCGCTAATGGCTCATGAACTTCATGCAAGATCGCGTTTAAAACCAAATTATACCGCCATTTAACCCATGTTACGGGTTCGCAAAAAAACTAAAAAAAAATTGTTTAAAAATGTTTAATTCGTACAAAAATAAACGAATAAATAAATAGAAATTCATAACAACTAGAGTAGAATAATATTTGAGTAATGCCTGTGATTGGTCGACGTATCTCTATAAAGAATAACGAATGGGATGGATCATCAATCTCCTAAAAAAATAGTTTATACAGTGCCTTTCATTTTAAAACGGGCCAGTCCAAATAACTTTTTTTTCGCGTGAATGTAAGAAAAACAAAAAATAGGTCGAATTTTAAATCAAGAGGAAGATTTAAAAATGTTATTCTGTTGTTTCCAAGCGGCAGCCCTTTAAGATCCCCCACCACTTCTTTAAAATATCAAATAGCAACCTCTACCTTGTGATACATCAAATGATAACTCGAGAAAAATGCAAATCATCCTTATAAACAACAACTTATTTTAACGATTTATTTTGCAGATAACATTAAACAGCGAAATACATACATAAAGTCACGCCTTTTTCCCATAGAGGTAGGCAGAGACCACTTTCTTCCACTTGCTACGGTTCTTACACACATCTTTTGCTTCCTCTACTTTCATCAGTGCTCTCATACATGCTCGTCGGTTGTTGGTACTCTTGACGTGGCCTTTCTTAAAAACAATGTTGATTTGATTTCAACTATTTTCAAATTCTATTTAAACTCTTTGCAAAGTTTCGCTAGTAATTCGTCTACATTCTTCAGTTATTTTAAGCTTTAGTTCTTCAATGTCTTTGTCGAGCGGGTGAGCAACAAGAAGGAGGACTGGTGGCTTACGGACCTAGTGCCTCAGCTTCCTGGAGGTTTCGCCGTCCACTTCGATGATATGTTGAAGTACTTCGATAGCTGATAAGGTCGCTGATTCGATTCATTCTTCGCGAGGGTTTTTTCTGGGTTTTTAATAAAATAAAACACCACAGAATTACCATTTATAGTATATTGTTGCATGACCAGGATTGCGGAGTTAAGATTAACGGCGACCTGATCAATACCATTCGCTATGCCGATGACACCGCAATCTTATGTGATGATCTCCAGGACCTTCAACGTCTTTTAGACTTGGTCGACGTGATGGGACAAGAAATGGGTCTAAACATAAATGTCACTAAAACTAAGTTTATGGTTTTCAGCCGTCAGCCGTATAATGATGCTGCGCTGCAAATGAATGGTCAAAACATTGAAAGGGTTCCGTGTTTCAAATATCTCGGTTGTTACATTACAGAACATCTCGACCCGGATAAATAAGTTAAGTGCAGGATCGAGTCAGCTCGCGCAACCTTTCAAAAAATAATATCGCTCTTCTGCAATAATAATCTTAATCTTAAGCTCCGCCAGAGAATGATCAAGTGCTACATATGGTCTATACTGTTGTATGGGGCAGAGATTTGGACCTTAAAAGCAGCAACCATTAATCGTCTTGAAGCATTTGAAATGTGGCTACATAGACGTATGCTCCGAATCCCATGGGTAGCCAAGCAGACAAATTAAGCGGTTTTAAATAGAGACATTTATTCAGAAGTAAGTTGGCTGATTTGCATTTTTTTCTTGCGTTTTTATTTGATGTATCACAAGGTACGGGTTGCTACTAGACAGTCTAAAAAGGGGGTGGGAGATATTAAAGGTGTGCCACTTGGAAACAGCAGAATAACATTGTCAAACTTTCCTCTTGATTTAAACTTTGACTTGTTTTTCTTACATTAACGCAAAATCAAAAGTTATTTGGACCGGCTGGTTTTGAAATGAAAGCACTTTATAAATAAACCAACGTTACGAAAGGTTGAAAGATTGAATAAGGTGATGGTTAAAATGCTTTTTTTACCTAAGAAAGTCAGCAAAATGGGAAGGAAAACGAGTCCATGCAACGCGCCCAATATCACGATCCCCAAGTACATCCGGAAAAAAAAGATCCTAAAGATTTGAGATTTCGCAAAAGCCAGTACTACTATGCCGCAAAATTTTGTCAAGGTGATACCATTAACGACCTAAAAATAAATAAAAATATTAATAATTTACTATCTAACGATAGATAATAATTCGACTTACTTTAATTCCAGTGTTTTCTAAAGCGTCTGTCGCTTTAGCGAGTGCATTTTTTCCAGTGGATATTTCGAAGGCGTGCACGATATGCCCACAAAATTCTACTGCTATCCCTACACTCTGAAACAATATAAAAAACTCTTTATTATCCCCGAGCTTTAACTAAATATCCATCGACTCACCATAACGAGATTGACCAGGGAGATAGCGTTTAGGGAAATGTTCCATAAATACATTAATCCCAACATGTGCGCGATGATCATCGATGCAGTCAACGATATTACGAACGCTGAACGAATGTTGAATCCTGTCAATAGAAACGTCGTACCCAAAATCGTAGCCAACGACAGACTCAACGATTTTAAGGTGTCCTCCCACACGGTCAGGTACTGCTCGAAATATACATAGAACACGCTGAAAAACACCACATATTTTAACTCGGAATTTGTCTGGGATTGCTTGGTAACTGTACAAGAGTTGGGCAATCAAAACTGTCTTTTTGTGATAAATATAACAAAGAGTATTAGATGAAATATTAATCTCTAGAATGGTGGTGGATGAAGGCGTCGAGAATGAGACAGATCAAAGAGTTCGTTAAAGAACCATCGCTAAAATCCGTTAGAATAGGTCATCAACGTCATAAGCTCCTGCCAGAGCGTTGTGGACTCAACAAACACTTAAACAATATTGGACTGGTTAATGTGGAGGCTTTAGCAAGAAGTTGAGGAAACCTCGGTACTTATAAACTGTCTTTTTGTGGTAAATATAACAAAGAGTACTTAAATGAAATATTAATCTCCAGAATGGTGGTGGAAGAAGGCGTCGAGAATGAGACAGATCAAAGAGTTAAACAAAAGAATACTACCAAAGAAAATACTGTTCTCTAAAAAATTTAGATAATTAAAAATATATAAATTAATTTTTGATTGTACGGATGTGAGTTGCTTTATAAATGCTCTTTTGAACTTTTCTTCACCTAAAATCAACCAAAAATGGGAGAGGGAGTCGTAAGAAAAATGTAAACTCCCCTGTGTCTTTTAAAAAATTATCCTCTAGTAAATTAGATAATAAAAAATTATATAATGATGTTGTTATGACACAAATGGGTTGATTTACAAATACTCATTTGAACGTTTCTTCTTCTAAAATTAAGCAAAAATAGGAGAGGCAGCAGTAAAAAAAGGGAACCAACAAAAAAGTATGCTCAAGTAAATTAGATAATAAAAAAATATAAATTGATTTTGTTTGTACCAGCTGTCTATATATATATATATATATATATATATATATATATATATATATATATATATTAAGATACTGAGTACTGGATCAAACTTACGTAAACTGATTTGAAGAATACGAGTTTTAAATTTTGTGGGACTATTCTATTATAGAAACATGATGTTTTGGTGTTATTATTGCGAACTACGCCTTGTATCTACCTTGTATCTACAAGGTAAAAAAAAATAATGTTTTAAAATTATTATGCAACTACACAAATTTTCCAGAAAATAAATAATATAAAAGTTCACCAAATAATTTAACTGTGACTAATCTTTTAGATAATAATTTAATCGCGACCAAATTATCGTAGAATTTTTGTGTTAAAAAATAAAATGCCAAATTTAGGGGCGGTTGGATTTTTCCTGAAAATTCAAGTCAAACTTAAAAAAATTATCACTGCTGTGTCTCACCTGTAGGGAAAAATTTCCACGCCGGGAACGTCCAAGGTCTTGGTCAAATTTTTGGCGATGATTCTCGCGTATCTCAGAGCTTCGATGAAATCGTCGGACGTCCTAAGTACAGTGTGATATCCCATCACGTTCGAAGCGATGATGTTCGAAATTCCCGTTTTATCAGTGACGTAAGTGACGGCCTAAAATGTCAGAACACTCGTTATAGTTTCTATGTCAAATTGTAGAACAAGGTTCCAACAGCAGTCAGAATTAGCCCAGATTGAGCGCAGTATATTGAGAAGCTACTGACTGTTTCCAAACATGTCGACGGACACGTTTCAGCATTAAGGGGTGTAAAACCTCGTAGTATCTTTCTCTGATCGTATTCCTCAGTTGGGACCTTCGAGAAGGCGGCTGATTCCAGTTTTCTGGTTAAAGGTTACACAACCGTCTGGTCCACAAATGCAAGCAAACTAGTACCATTCTCGGTCGAACGAATACTTAAGACCATCTACCATAACAATGTTACCTCAGGGGGCGAGGCGAGATCTTCTGAGGTGCGTAGTTGGTAGTTACCATTGCCATAAGTCGAAATATAGATAGGCAAGTTTTTCGGCGCAAAAATTATACATTCCATGTTTCCAAACAAGTAGTAGAGGCAAAGTTAATTCTTATGAATAAAAATCACACATTTAGAGTCGGTTTATTCAAATAAGTCTAATTTCTAAAAACATCGTGAAATCTGTTCCGGGCATAGAATTATTACCCAAAAATAAATTTTTCTTTTATTAAATGTTGGCCATTTAAAAAAAATGTATTTTAAGGTTTTTACATACATTAAAAAGTAATCTTCTTCTTAGTCGCTATCTGGTATTCGAGAATCGTGCTTTCAAGAGTTGCTCTCCACAATATGTCTCCATTTCTCTCTGTTCTCTGCCATCCTGAATGTGCAGGCTAGACTTTGTCCCGTGATGTTAGTGATGAGGTCCGTATATCTAGTGGGGGACCTACCTCGGGGTCTTTTTCCGGCTACCATGCCGCCCACAATGGTTAGTCTTTCAAGGCCGTTTCCTCGTACTACGTGGCCAAAAAATTTATCGATGTTTCCAGCCACTATTGTTCTTAGTCTCTTTTTTTGGTTTTATTTGTTGAAGTATTGATTTATTGGTTCTTCTTTGTGTCCACGAGATTCTCAGCATTCTACGCCAACAGAACATTTCCAGGGCGTCAATTTTCTTTTTGTCCGTTACTTTGAGCAACCAGCATTCTGACTCATAGAGAAAGATTGAGAAGACCAGGCTCCTTACCAGTCTCATTTTTGTTGCCAAAGAGATTTCATGACTTCTCCATATGTTTGTTAGTTTAGTCATAGCTTCCTTTGCTATGGAGCTTCTTCTTTTGATCTCTTCACTGACTCCACCCTCGTTGGAAATGAGTGAACATAGATAAATGAAAGTGTTAACTGTGTCGATGTTATTTATTTTCTTTATTTCTGGTCTATTGTTGTTAGCTCGGTCGACTATCATAATTTCGGTTTTCTTTTTATTTATTCTCGAACCAATCTTCTTGCTGAAATGCTCTATTCGCCTGATCAGGTCGCATAGCTCCTCATCTGATGCCGCAATTGCTGTTGTGACATCAGCGTAGCGAAGGTTGTTGATCTTTCTGCCGACCAGTGTTATTCCTCCAGTCCAGTCTTCCAGAGCTTTCCTCTTAATTAATATTATGTAATAAAGTTGGTTGATTAGCTAATATTTATGACTACTAAATAGTTAACTGGTTCTGGTGTATAAAAAAAGTTATAGTTGATTATTAACTTTTAAAATATCAGCAGTTAGGTACCACGACTCACCTTACCTCATCTATCCATTGTTATTTAACACTTACTTACATATTTGTCGAAGAGCGTCAGGAACTTCGTTGCTATCGGTTGTCCAATGACCCTACACGGCTTGTTCGTAAGTTTTTCCCTTCATTTAGTTTATCGTAAGTAAGTTATTGAATTAGTTAGTTGGATATTTTAAGTTGTGTTAAAAGTTGTGAATAAGTTAAAATTCAATATTTCATATCCTTAAAAGAAAACAAGAAATTTCAGGATATTTTTTTGAACGATTTTTAAAGCATATAAAAAAAAATTCAATACCAAACTTTAATTTTTACCATTTTTCAAATTTCGAAATTCTGCGGATCATCATTATTTGGGAAAAAATTCAGAATATCTTTTTTTTAATAGCCTCATTGGATGATTTGGAAACTGTCAGTAATTTGTCGCGGATTCTCTGTAAGGGCAAACCCCGTGGACTTACATTGGCGTAGGCGGCGTGTCCCCCTTTGGCGCAGCCGGGGTCTGGATTGTCGTTTAAAAAGTGAGGTAAATATCGTCGGTAATATTCCTGTTTGGACATGTTCGTAGTCGCTTCGATTAAATCGTAATAGCAAGGATCGCAATCGTCGGGACTGTACGTGTGGGGGCAGAAGTAGCTGGTATTTTTGAAATATTTGCAACAATTGTCCGATTCGCTCCAATCTTTAAAATCATCCACCCACGAGTTGGCAGGCGACGAAATGCGAGTTCTACGAAACGAAATTATTTATGCAATGAAAAATCGTCATTTGGTTTAAACTTACACGTCCGATTGCATGGTCGCCTTGAAAATTTGCGTGCTGATCGAATCTGGCGAGCAGGATGATCCTCCGCACGTTTTCTTCGTTATGTCGGGATTAAAATAGTCTATGGGACCTTTCGTCACCCAGTACACTGGAGGTCCGATGATCAGCAACTCGTTCAGGAACTAAAAAACGTCGACCGAATCGTTAAAAATCGACACTCAACCGATCAAAGCTTCTCCTGCCTTAGCATAACGGGGGCTGTGAAAACGACACCAACAGCAGCCATGGAAGCACTGCTCGACATCCTCCCAATAGACATAACAATCATGGGGGAAGCAAGAATAAAACTTCCAAGGCAACAAAACACGAGCAATAGATCAGATCATAACAAGATCAACCCATACAGCGGGGGATAAGGCAGTTTATATATGCTGACGACACAGCGCTAGCAGCGCAAGGAAATAGTTTCCATGAGGTAAAGAGAAAACTCACAAATGCCCTGAACGACCTACTACAAGCACAATCTCCTCCGACCCAATCCAGCAAAAACTCGCCTTCCACCTTCGCAACAGGGAGGCAAGGAGACAGATGAATATAGTGTAGTGTGGCCAACAGTTAGAACACTGCTTAACTCCAAAACCCCTGGGGGTAACACTAGATCGAGCTCTCACATATAAGCGTCACTGCCTTAACACCAGAAAAAAGGTATCAACAAGAAACAACCTTCTTTAGAAACTGACTGGTAGGTAAAGAAGAACTGATAACGCTGGTAGACTGTAACCACGTCAAACTGATACGGGTTCCAGGATGCCAGGAAGTTGCAGGTATTAAGGAAGTAGACGAACTTGCAAGAAGAGGTTCGGAAAAACACAAAAACTACTGGAAAAGTATACCAGCAAACAAACACGGGAAATAATACATCAAAGGACGGCAGAACTGTTACCGATGAACAGGAATCAGCTAAGTCTGTGTAATAGAGGCCTGGCCTGCGGGTTGAGCGGCGGGGATCCGGTGGCGGTGGAGCGCTTACTGTGCTGTTGCAGGGCGCTGGGGGGAATGGGTGGTTTTTGGGTGACTACATTGTCCCCATCCAGTACAGAACTTGTACAAACTTGTACGAGGTACGAAGATACGAAGGTACTGGATTGGGTGCAGCGTGGTTCTAGATCCCGGGAACTCCCTGTTTTTTGCGGACCACTGCCTCACGGCGGCACAATAATACAAAAACACATAGGCAAGATACAATGGGCCAACAGGCCCAAGTGTCACCGAAGGCAATAGCCAGACGGACCTAAATAGGGGTGGAGTTTTTAGTGAGCAGAACTGACACAGTCAGTGGAGTCTCACAGTAGACCTTGAGCTTTCGGACTCATAACCTCTCCATAAAGGATTTTCTTCACCTTTGCATAAAAATAAATAATGTCATACGTGCTCCAAGCTACTTGGACCTCATTTTTTAACCTACATGATTCAACTAGTATTTACTCCTTTCCCCTAGCATGTTTGAGTAAAATAACTTGTAAAAAGAGCAACGACAAATAACCATGTGGCCTTTTACGACGATGTACTAATGTAGTGTATTGTTTCTTCTACATTTAGAGCTTCTTAAACTACTAAATACGTAGTATCTTATCAACAACTTGATTGTTAATAGCTTCTTCGCGTTTTTCGTTTTACAAAATATCTCCTTATCCTTTCACCTTATCAAATAAACTCTTCAAGATTTACTCGACAATGCATTGCTGTAGTGTGTTGTTTCCACTACATTTGAAGCTTCTTGAGCAGCTAAATACGCATTATACAAACAAAACGACTTAGTTTTGAATGATTTTTCATCGCCCTATCCACGTTCACAGCTACTTTTCTCTGGAGCAATACTACTAGAACCTCATTTGTTAACCTAAATGCTTCGACTACTCGACACAATTACGATTTACATTGGAAAAGTCATTAGTCAAATTGTATTATTAACAAAAAAGTGACACTTACTTGAAAATATTTTAATACGTGACTTCCTTCGGGCATAGAAAGTTCTTGGGCCAGACCGATCTCTACATCTGCAGCAAGTATTATTGATATTGTTGTCGTTACAAGAAAAATGATCAGTATTAACACTCTTACTGGAAATCTAAAAAAATCACAGTATGTGTGATGTACTTTAAGATTAAATGATACTGTTACGGATTGTGGTCAGCGAGTACGCCCGTGGAGCCATTATCTGACCGCGATGTGGCGGATTGTCTACAAATATGCCGCATGATTTATGGTTTGTTTAGTAACATCAAACGCCCGACCTAATTAACTACTTCCGGCGATTGTGGAGTATTTTGGTGAGAATTCGAGAAAGAAAACGTTCTTTCTGAAGCGATTGTTTTGTACCTCTACTTAAGAATCGCGGTGCCGCTTAAAGAAGAAGTTAAGAAGTAAAGTTTAGTTTTGTGAACATAGAGAAATTATAAAGCGAATATCTAAATGATTTATTGTATTACACGTAAAAATAATGAAATAAATTGTTTAGTTTTTGTACTGAGTGTTTTAAATTAACGAACCAAAGACGAAATATCGTAACAATACTTAAAAATATATAAGATACATCATTTCGAAATGGTAAGGAGTAATCATTTTCTGATCGCCGGTACATAGGCGCACCGGGTGATTGTTTATATTCTACTCAATAGCTATCCCAGTTAATATTGGTCGTAAAAAAACGTTTAAATGGGCAAATATGAGGTATTTTTTATGGACATTCAGAATTCAGTACTAGAAAATGCAAAAAAGCATCGTAAATCAAGAAGATATTTTTGTTTATTTCATGTAACTCTATCAGTTTTTGAGTTATTTGCATTTTAAAAACTTTCAATGAATTTTGTTTATTGTGAAATGAATTTATTCCTTTAAATTACTACTATGCGGGGTAACAAAAGTAAAGACAACAAATAACAGTAATACAAGAAAAATTTAAAGTAAATGCTCAAAATGCCCTCCTTAAAGATCTTTGAATATTAAATAACATTTGTCGATTATTTTTAATAATATTAGCAGCTTCTTGAATTTTCTTTCGTAATTCTTTGATAATTATATCTTTGCAAACCATGTCCTTCATTTGTGACCATTATTAATTAATCATCCTGTATATAAACATATATATATATATATATATATATATATATATATATATTTGAAATTAGAAGAAAGAGCTCTACCGATCAGGAAAATAAAATACATAGTGTTCCATTTAAAAAATACCAGTGTATGTGAAATTTTTAGATTCACGATGCTTTTTTGCATTTTATAGTACTGGTGACGAAAGACGTCTTTTCCTAACTAGTTAAAAAATGGATTCCTTTATTGTTAGAAAATGAGACGTCTTTTATTAAGCCTATCCGCCGTACCGTGCGATAAGGAACTTAGTTCCAAAAATTATGGAAACTAAATTATTTTATTAACCTTACTGTAGATCCTTCAGTCATATCACACGAGGAAAGCTTGACAGATTTTTCTGACGACGGTAAGTACCTAGTATAACAAGCATTTTAATATTATTGTTAAATTTATATGGTAATACCCATAGTTACACCACTGCAGGTACGAAATGACCCTTTCGCTGATAAAACCTTTTGTCTGCGACAAGCTTCCAAATAAAAACAGGGTGGCTCAAGTAAAATATAATGATCCACACTATAACATCGGTTGCGGACCATTTAGAATTAATAAAAGTTCGTTAGCCTTTTGAATTTATCAGTAGGATTTATTACTCTGTACCATCTCGAAAGTATAATTTCTCACAAGAAAAAGGTAGGTACTTACTTCATTAAAGCAGACGTGATATAATTTTTCCAAATATTATATAAATAATCCTTAGAAAAATTTTCCTTTGCCTTTTCCATTTTAAGACAAAACAACACGTCCAACCGATTGCTCTGAAAAAATCAGAGACGTCATCTTAACGTTTACGAAACGTGGTAGTCATCCGTACAAGTAAACAAGTTGATTAGCTACATAAATCATAATAAATAGACGCAATTTAAGTTTTAATTTTTTTGGTAAGTTCTTTGAACCAACGACAATGTGTATCTTAGTTCGTTTACCAGAAGGGTTGAAGGGAAAGTGGAGGTTTGGAATTTACGCACGAACATTGGCAGGATCTATTCCTTACTACAATACAAGTAAGAATAAAGACTTACCTCGTATCTTTGCTCGTCTAAAGATAGCAACGCTACGAAGGCGGTAATTTGCAAAATAAAATCCAGTAGTACTGCGAGTGTCGCATACATTGCGAACGTATGTACGGCGGGCATATTTGATAAGGTACCTAAACAATTAATAACGATAAAATATACTATTTATTATTATATACTATTGTCTGATGTACACGGCGGGTCATCTTAACCTTAACATTTCAAGTTTCATTCTTAGTATGATATTCAAAGCCTTTACATCAAAGTTACGTTTTTGAACTTTACTTTTTGGCGCGTTTAGTTAAGAGAATGGAAGCTGTGCGCGCACACCGTTACGGTCAATCCGACAGTATGAAGTTGGCCTTGGATATATCTAAAGCCTTCGACCGCGTTTGGCACCAGGCATTGTTAAGTAAATTATCTGCCTACGGTCTCCCAACCAAACTGCGCCGATGGCTCTTGAGCTTCATGCAAGATCGCTCTTTACATGTGGCAGATGACGGTATTTCTTCTGATGCATTTCAAACCAATGCCGGGGTCCCCCAGGGCTTCACCCTGTCCCCCCACCTTATTTCTTTAACACATCAACGACCTCTTTAAAACCACCACAAACCCCATTTACAGTTTCGCAGACGACAGCACACTTGTCTTAACTTTCACATCCCATCGATCACTTTCGGTGAATAATACAAATAGACTCAGGCAGGAACAGGTTGACTCCATCAATAGAGATCTTGAAGGAATCGTCGAGTGGGGAACCAACAGTCTTGTTCAATTCTACGCCCAGAAAACACAAAGCGCCACGTTTTCCAAGAAAGTGAATTCCTCAAATCATTCCATCACAATGTCCGGAAATACCCTTCAATCAAGTTCCTCCATCTCGATTTTGGGAGTCACGATGTCTAAAAATATGTCTTGGTATGACCATGTTGCTAACATCGCAAAGTCAGCAAGCCAGAGGCTAGGTTTTCTGTGAAAAGCTAGAAATTTTTTACTTCTGATCAACTGTTGACGACGTACAAGGCTCAAATTTGACCTCTACTAGAGTATTGCTCTCACATTTGGGGTTCAGCACCAAGGCATTCTCTTCGTCTTCTAGATTCCATTCAGAAAAGGGCCATTCGGTTGATAAACATCTCATCTCTCACACATACCCTTCACCCACTAGAACATAAAAGAAGAGTTGCAGACCAGACATTACTCTACAGGTATTTCCATGGCAGATGCTCCAGAGAAATAAAAACTCTTATACCACCACTGGTCACATTCGCTCGAAGAACTCGGCACGCTGATCAGTCTCACCTATTTACTCTCAAGATTGACACTACAAGTACCAATTTCCACCAAGAGTCCTTCTTTTACAGGGCTGCTACGGAATGGAACTGGCTTCCAAAATTAATTTTCCCAGAAAACTATAAATGCAAATTTTTAAAAAGCGAGTCCACAATCATTTCCTTTCTATAATCCCTCCCCCTTCTAATAGTCGCAGTGCGGTCCGCGGCTCACACCATAGGCCTACCCTTTTTGCGACTATTTTCAGTAAAAAAAATCTATTGACTGACTAAGTTAACTCATATACAGACTATACGACGCGACGTAAAGTATCCAACAAAACACGTTTTTATTTTTCAAATCGATAGAAAAGCCAGTTTATGTAAAACATTTTATTTGTATTAATACTTAATTGCGAATAGTTATATTATTTACAAACATTATCACGATTTTTGCTTTTATATTGTTAGGAATTGCGGCCAACCGAGTCCGTCTCTGTCTGATTATTTGCCTTGAAGCGACGAAAAGTCGATCACAAAAAAAATGTATATTCCTTTTGGCAGCATCAAAACGCCCCACATTGTCCATGACATCAAATATATACAATTCGATGGTCATTTGTTGCTGACGTCACCAAGGTGACGCAAAACCGTAGATTTTCTCCATACCAAAAATTTCTCAACGCGCCCAAATAAGTTTTCACCTCAAAAACGTAACTTTGATTAAATTGCATATTATAATCCGAACGATTTTTTAAATAGAAGCCATTAAGGCTCTGTATGTCATATTAAGAGGGAAGTTGAAATGTTTACCCTTTTTTTCGTACAAAGACCGACGCGTATAGCATGCCCCACCCTGTATATGATGGACGTAAGTGTTTGATAGACTCACCGATTGCAAAGCAAAATATTTGTGATACGCTAGTCAGTAACAAACTGGGTCCTACGTTGGCCATAGTTTCAGCGATATTTTCAGGCGTCGTCAAATCGGGATCCCTGGAAATTAAGATTTAACATCGAGTGCCGATCTCAACGTTTAGTAAAAAAACAACGCTTACCTAGTTTTTCTTTGATGCGTTTGCACGATGATGAAAATATTGTCGACTCCCACGGCTAGTACCAAAAACGGTACCACTTCTATGGTCAGCATGGTCGTTACTACTCCGAAATAACCGCATATCCCTATGGCGGATCCCACGGAACCGAAGACTATGACGATACCGCCGAATGCAAGCAAAAATTTCGATTCCAGCTGAGTTTGCAAAAAAAAAAATTTTGTATATGTGGGTAATTTTTTTTTAATAATCTCCCCCAGTTCTCGAATTATTGCAGCAATTTTTTAAAAGATCTTTTGATGTGGAGATTGTGGAGCATGTAACGGGAATTTGTCACTTGGAAAACCATAGCAAGGTCACTTTGTCGTGAGTGCCAGGGCATGAAGGTATTTCTGGTTACGAAGAAGTGGACAAACTAGCTAGGCGGGCCTCTGGAACAACATTTATTGGGTCAGAACCAATAATAGGGATATCCAAGGCCAGCGTTAAAGCAGCGATTAATGGCTGGGTCCACTCTAAACATCAGCTGAAGTGGGCACAGCCAGAGAGAGCTAGACAGAGCAAGTTAATGCTGAAAGAAAACACTCACCTAAGCAGGCAGGAAAGCTGCTCTCGCTAAGTAGGGAAAAACTTAAAACAGTTGTAGGGCTTTGTACCGGACACTGGATTTTGAGAAAATACCTGCACAATATAGGCGTGTCTGACACAGAACCTATATGCAGATTATGTAACAGCCACTCATATTATCTTCGAATGCGAAGCCACCACCCAGTGGAGGCACTACCTGGGTTGTATAAAAGACCAAGGGAGTGATCGAACTGGGGCAATAGCAGTACATGAACTAAACTAAGGAGCTGGAAAGGGAATAAAAATTAAAACTTCTTCCACAACTCCTATTTATTCATCTAATCATGGTGACGAAATTGGAGTAAACCAGAATTTTAAAAAAAGTGTATACTATTTTTTAAAGATGTGTCAGTATAAGAATATCATAAAATAAATAATTTACCATGAAATGTTTGATGTTCGTCCATTTTCCTAAGGTCAGCGTTATATAAAGGAACATAACCGAATAGCTGATAGCGACGGTCGCGGCTGTAGACTTGGACATTTCTTCGATTTCATCCTGAATTGACCGTTCGGCGCTGTAAGCTATTTCCATGAAATCCGGTCGCTCTTCCCGATCCCATTTTTCCAACAATTCGATAAATCTATAAAACATTGATCGTAGTCACACAAAACCGGGTATACAGTGTGGAATTAATTCATTAGTTCGATATTATGCATATTTATAAAAATTTATAAAATTACCACCACGATCGCCTGATCTTACGCTATTAGACTTCTTCTTGTGAAGATATGTGAAAGTATAGTATACGAAACCAAACCACTAGATAACGCTTGCGATTAAGTCAGTCACAACACATTAAGATTCACATTTTTTTAAGTGAAAATTTCTTTAGGCGCGTTGAGCAAAATTTGGTAGAACGCAAACTTATGGTTTTGCTTTACCTAAAGTCAACGTCAGCAATAGATGAGTGACGTTATGACTTCTTCTTCTATGTCTCTGTCAAAAAGTGGCCTTGATCTAACAGCCCACTTTTATTAGTTTATATATTATTCAATTATTTAAATATGGAGTGTAGAAGTAAGGCAAACAGACTTATTTTTTTGAAAAAGTGTCCACCAAAATGTGGTAGACGCCGGTAGTCGTAATATTATACCTGAGCTGTTTTAAAAAGTGTCCCAACAAAATTTCTCAAAAAGATGGGCAAAACAGAGAGTAGAGTTGTCGCTACTGCAAGAACTTTTCTAAAATTGCAAAACATTTTCTTTAATGCCTAGCGCTTTTCTGCGAGGGGCTCAAGTTCCTGAAAGGAGCCTTCTTAAAGCCGTCCGATATCAGGAACTTAGTCGCAGGAAACTGATAAACTTTGTAAGGAGTCTCGGAATCCCGGGCCTCGAATAGATTAAGTGTTATGGACAAAAGATCTGATAGGTGGAGGTGCTTGAAAGGCTGCATAGCCTTAACGACCCCCCCCCCCTTACAATCTACAATCTACTTCCTATTTACAGGATGTCATTTTACAATCTAAAATTGACGTGTTTCGGGATTTTTATAAATATGCAAAATAATTTAATTATGTCACTTACTTTTTTTCCCATTTTAAAGTACCCTCCAACTCTCTTTTGCCGACGCTGTTTGACGTCAGGAACGTCAGCGATACGCCGATGGCGTCCAAGTAGTTTTTCTCCTTTGAAGCTGCCCCCAAAGCCACACCAGGAATCACCGCACCGCCGTACGGTGCCAAGCAATCGATGCTATAAGGCGCCCTAAAAAAATACTCGATTAGGCTACCTATCTCGCCATATCCATCTTCTCGCGTTTCTTCTATACATACATATAGTCACGCCATTTTCCCGTAGAAGTATCGCGAACACTAAGCATCGCATTTTTTAATATTCCTGTCGCAGCAAATACTCGACGACGGTAACATACAATGGAAATTTGCAAGCCGCGTTTCGCCTCGTTCTTCACAAGTATATTTACATTAGCAATTATCCCTTTCGCAGCAGTTTGGAGCAGCAAAAAACACCCACACACTAAATGTTAACCTAGCTCGCTATATTTAGGCACGACGTGTTTGTAGACGTTCCAATCCCACTCGGTCGAATTTAGAATTTAGCCACGTGGGGGTGTCAAGTTTTTCCTAAATACTTACTGTAAACAGCTGATGATGGTGTCGTAGCTGTTGGTGAGATTTTCATTGAACTTTTGGATGTCGTTTTGAAAAAGTCCGAGTAAAGATATCACCGTACATTCTTCAGTAACCGGCGCTGCTGAGTAGATCGTTCTCATCGGGGCGAAGCAAATACTTTCTAATCCTTTGAATGTCACGTTGCCTCGTTCGTCTGTCAATTCATAGGTGATCTTAAACAAAACAAAAAAAGAGAAACATGTTGGGTCATTTTCGCGGTACCGTGTGCATCAACAGCAACTCACATTTTCTATTCTTTTCTGCAGCTGGAACACCGCGTTTAGAAAGGAGGCGTCGAAACCAGGTCCTAATGTTATTTCTCCTCCCAGTTTTGATTCAAATGGGAACTGTAATATGAAAAGTTTTTGTCATTTTAAGTTTCTTAGGTCTAGATATAGTCTACATATATATAGTCACGCCTTCTTCGCGTAGAGGTAGGCAGAGACCACAGCAGTCCCTTATCTCACTATTCTTCACTTTACCCAACCGAGTCACTCTGGCTATACTCTCAGACTATTCATCTCCGCTGCGTTGATTCTTCTTTCATGCTTCTTCTATACCGTATATAGCATTTTCATCTTCATATCTAGTGGAAAGAGGTTCCAGTGCCAATTTTTTTACATCATAAAGAAATACTAGAAAGGCCAAGTCAAAAATACCAACAACCGAAAGTAGAAGAAGCGAAAGACGTGTAAAGAACCGCAGCAAGTGGAAAGAAGTAGTGTCTGTCTACCTCTACGGGAAAATACATGACTATATGTATGTAGAAAATCACTGTCACAGCTCGACGCTGACGGAAGCATTACATTAATATTAACCCTATCTAATTTACCTTGAAATTTCCACTTCAAAAACCAAAAACGTCTTTTAGTTACATAACCTCAAGTATCTTAAAATTATGACGCGATTTCCCAATTCTGACCTTGGATTCAGATTCTACGCAACAACATACTTTGGAAATGACCCCCCACTTCCCAGCAGCAGAACTTTGTGTAATATGATTGTAACATTCACTGTCACGCTTAGTTTTTTGGAATTCTAAGTAGCTTTGACATCGCCAACCTTACGAAGGTGCCCATTTAATTCCCCCCTGCATCTTTAGCTTTTAAAACGTCGCTCGAGACGCAACGTCTTTCTTTTCGTTTTGGTGTTTGTCACCACGTGTTAATTCACCTGTTCGAGACCTGTTTTGTTTCAAGCAGATAGCTTTCAGTTTTGTTTCGTTGATGCCACAAGTGAATTACAAAATTTCATTGTTCCAGCAAAATAGTGAACTATATTATAGCCAAATTTTATATCAATTTGGACAAGCATGGAATTTTAAACCTTTAAGCTGTACATCTAAACCTCAGAATCGACAAGACTCCATCCTGTGGTAAGTCGATTTTTTTTTCTAGGCCTTTATTATCAAACCTAATTGTTGAAAATTCCTGATTTCAACAGTAAAATTTCTCTACACGCAATTCCTTGATTTAAAACCCCCTTATTACGACCCAGATGCCGACAAGTTATCACCCTCTAGGCACGTACTTGTAGCAAACAGCTTTACACCGTGTGCAAAAAGACGGTTACGCGTGGACCAATGAAAACGCTGATTTTAGCACTAGAAACGGAGCCCTCGCTTGACAGTTTTCCGAACTCCCTCTCTCACGTCTAGACTACCGAGCGGTAAACATCTCTCGCCTCCTGATCACCGAGCAAAGAACATCGCTTTTGAACCTCCCCCCTCTCTGTTGAAATGTAGCAGATTATTTTATTTTTTACTCAAATTTTCTTAGCTGCAGTTAAACAATAACATGTGAAACCGATTATGGATTATATTCGGTTCAAGTCGACAACCAGTAAAAAAATTCTAATGATACACGAAACCTGAAAGTGTACAATTAACCATGTTTCGGAGGAAGACAAAATGGCGTCTCCATGTATCAAGTTCGATATATACTAAAAATGCAATTATATAGTGTTTTATTTCAATGAAAACGAATACACGTGTAATAGCTCGAAATAACCACGGCGACGACCCTCACACAATCCTCGACAACTTGCAGTAGGTAGAGCAATTGAATTAGCTACCATCGACTATCGAAGTAAATTATCGTCTCCATCGAGGCGGACGGCGAGAGGCCGTCGGCACCATGTCCAAGTAAGCCAGCCATCTCCACTTTTCCACATCTCCGCCGCGACATTAATTAAAAAAAAATTGTATGTCTAATTAAATAAATATTGTTACCGATTTAATTCCAACAGTTTTGAAGAAAATTTGGTTGGATCTGTAGAAGGGACCGAAGTACGTGTCGAAAAAATCTTTCTCCATTCGGCTATCACTTTTCGGCGACGCCCAGAGCTCAACGGGGTCCACTGTTACTTTCAAAAGTGCACTTCCCGCGCACAATATACCCACAGTCACTATGCTCATTATTAACACACTTATCCTTTGTTTGGCAACCGCTGGAAAATAATTTATCATTGTTAATTCTTTCGAAAAAATAAATAATTACGAGTACTTACTGTATGCCAAGATGTAAAAGCAATCGTGAAATGCGGAATTTATTGCTTCCCTGCATTTTTTCATCTTGTCTGCGACACTTTCTAAAAAACGGAAAGTCCACATTTTCATATTTTTTTCTTGATATCCATTTAATTTTTATCTTAAAATGTCTGACTCATTATGAGAGTGGTCCGAAAAGTTTCCGACCTTAACGTGAAGATGGCAGCACCCGTTAAAAAAACCAGCATTTTTTGACAGATACATACCTACTCACCAAAATTTCAGCCATTTTGGACGCGCAGTTCTTCGATAATCTTTTGAGGGAGTCAATGTGGCTGTTTTTGTGAAACCAAAAACGTGTTCGAACATTTCCAACGCTCTAATAGTGCAGTTTAGGCACAATAAATCGGAATCTTGGCAACGATTAATTACTGTAGATAAAACTTGGATATACCACTTTACGCCCGAAACAAAAATACATTTAAAACGGTGGACCGTGAAGGGGGAATTGGCTCCGATCACAGATCGCAACACTTTGTTTAAATTTTATTTTAAATCCTCTTACGATCCGTCCCTGCACGCCAACGTCTTAAAACCGTTTTGCCCCGGGCAGAACCCGCTCCCCTTCACCTTACCCGCGATGTCTCCGACTGGTACCCCAGCTGGCTTTACTTCTTCCTTTGTTGGCAATGCGCAGTCTCAAGTCAGCGCAGTAGTAAGTTTCCTCTCTCAACGCGCCGTCTCTATACGACGCAACAATAGTATTCCTTCGACCGTCGAGAGTGACGGTCGTTCAGTTTCCTTTTCACGGCGATTTAAGATCGCTTGTTATCAATAATGGTATTGTCGTAGTGAACGACTGTCATACAGTTCCTTTTTTCACGACGTATAAACATCACTCGTTTTTTGCATTAAGTAGTATTTCTTCGACCGTCAATATTGGAGAGTATTCAGTTTTTCTTTCTTTCATTTCGTTAGTTTAATTCCTATTTATTTGACGGCATTGAGTTAATTTCATTACAGGAGCATATTACGCATCATTTCTTGACAAGCTAAAGGCAGAAATTACGGAAAACCAGCCACATTTGCAGAAAAACATCTGTTTCAAGACAACGCGCTGTCTGACACCTCAGCCACTGTTTATCCACTCCTGGACATAGGCCTTTCCTAATTCCTTTCACTGATTCCTATTCTAAGCTTTCCGATATACCAGTTTCCACCTGCCAACCTCCTTATATCATCCATCCATCGCAAGGGCGGGTGCCTATACTTCGCTTCGTCTCTCTCGGTCTCCATTTTATGATGCTCGGCGTTGTCCTGTCTTGCTACATTGTCATTTCATTTCTGCTATCCTTTCTATAATATCTTTAACTTTTGTTCTTCAACGGATTTTCTCATTTTGTCTCTCAGACTCACTCCCAGCATTGATTTTCCATTTCCCTCTCCATTACTCGCAGCTTGCTGGCGTTTCTTTGAGTAAGGGCAATAGCTTCCATGCCGTATGTGACAACAGGTAAAACAAAACTATTAAAGATCTTGCGTTTTAAGTTTATTGGGATAGCAATACGAGTCAGTGACTTTTTGAATTTCCCGCGCAGTTACTCCAAATGCAACAGTGCTGCCGTCAACTATAATCTATCGGTGGGCAACTTTCTAATTTTGAGCAAGCTACGTCGTGCAGTTGGTGTTTGATAGCCGTTCAAAGCAGACAACCTCGTGAATTTTTACGAAAACGGAAAAAAGTAAATTTCGTGTGCTGATTAAGCATTACTTTTTACGTAAAAAATCCATCACTGAAACTAAGGAAAGACTTGATAAATAATACGGGGACTCGGCACCATCAATTTCAATGGTTAAGAAGTGGTTTACAGAGTTTCGTTGTGGTCGTACCAGCACTAGTGACGCCGATCGTCCAGGTCGCCCAAAAGAAGTGATCACGCCGGAAATCGTCGATAAAATCCATGAAATGATATTGGATGATCGGAGAATGAAAGTGCGTGAGTTGGCTCATGCTGTAGGTATCTCAACTGAACGGGTACATCATATTTTACACGAATATTTGGACATGAAAAAACTCTCTGCGAGATGGGTGCCGCGATTGCTCACACTCGACCATAAGCGCAATCGTGTGACCACTTCAAAAGAGTGTTTAGCGTAACCCGGGCGAATTTTTGCGCCGTTTTGTTACTGTGTATGAAACATGGATCCATCACAACACGCCAGAGACCAAGGAACAATCGAAACAGTGGGTTGCTCGGGGTGAACGTGGACCAAAGAAGGCGAAACAGAGTCTGTCAGCCAACAAGGTCATGGCCACAGTTTTTTGGGATGTACGCGGTGTCATTCACATCGATTACCTCAAGAAAGGTAAAACGATCACCGGCGAATATTATTTAAAGCAAGAATATTATTTGAAGCAAAAACGACCGCATTTGGCTAAGAAGAACAAACAAACACGTATTTTGAGAGATTTGAAAAAACCTAATATTTGGAGGGAATAAAAAAATTAGAAAAACGCTGGACTAAATGTGTATCGAGCTAAAAGGTGATTTTGTAGAAAAATAAAATGTTTATTTGCGGAAAAAAATTTGTTTTATTTAAAAAGTCACTGACTTATCAAACCGCCCTCGTATATGCCAGTTTGCCATATGCGGCCCATGAGAGTTTTATTCGTGTTGCTATTTCTATTTCCTTTCTCTGATGATATTGTCAGCGGTTACAGTTTAAACTGCTTGACCACCCTCCTTACTCACCTAGCCCCGAGCGACTTCTTTTTTAAACTATTATTTTGCAGAGGAAGACGCGGAGTACTATTTGGACGGGTTAAAGAGATGGTAGAATCACTGGGAGAAGTTGTTGTTGAAAACAACTTACCACCACAGGAAATACAGCCTGACATGTTAACGAACAACAAGA
Organism: Agelastica alni; assembly: GCA_950111635.1. NCBI lineage: Eukaryota > Metazoa > Arthropoda > Insecta > Coleoptera > Chrysomelidae > Agelastica > Agelastica alni. The sequence continues at coordinate 35,208,295 of OX467716.1, forward strand.
AAAGACTATTCCCTTGGAGAAAATACGATACATGGTCCAAAAACTAAAAAACAGAAAAGCCTCGGGCATTGACGAAATTAAGAATGAGATGATCAAATATGGAGGTGAAAGCTTATTGGCCGAATTACAGATTTTCTTCAATAAAATACTTACTGTCAAGGTTGTTCCATCCGAATGGAAAGAGAGCATACTGATACCAGTTTTCAAAAAAGGAGAGAAAGCAGTCCCTAAAAACTATCGAGGTATTAGCTTATTGAGTGCTGTACTAAAACTGTTTACAAAAATTCTAGCAGAAGAAATATCTCTAACCGGAATATTTGAAGAACAGCAAGGGTTCAGACAGAACAGGTCTACTATAGATGCTATATTTATAATACGTCAAATTACTGAGAAAGCTATTGAGTTCAATAAAGTAGCCTTCACGTGTTTCATTGACCTAACCCAGGCATTCGATAGGGTACGGTTAACAGACGTCTTGGCCCTACTACAAAAGAGAAGAATTCATCCGAATGTAATAAAGACCATCGAAGAATTGAACAACAACAACTACACATATGTAAGAACTGCAAATAAGCTAAGCAATAAAATACCTATGACAACCGGAATCAGGCAAGGAGATAGCCTAAGCCCAATCCTATTTAATATCATCATGGATGAAATTATAAATGAAGTCAAAGTAACTGGGAGAGGGTATCGACTGGGAGATAAAGAAATAAAAATCATATGCTACGCTGACGATGCTGTAATCGTATCGGAAGACGAGGACAACCTCCAGAGACTCTTACACAAGTTCCAAAAAACAGCTGAAGAATTCAATATGCAAATATCCGTCAAGAAAACCAAATCGCTAACAATATCCAAAGAACCGAGAAGATGTAAACTCGCAATCTATGAGCAGAGTGTAGAATAAGTGATGTCCTTTAAATATTTAGGAGCTAATATAACTAGCACTAGAAATATTAAGGAGGAAGTAAAAACTCAAACAACAAAGGCATCTCTAATCTCAGGATTCTTGAGAGACATAATCTGGAGAAATAAACACATGAGTACCAGAAGTAAGGTCAGAATATATGACATGTGTAAGACCGATTATGACATACGCGATAGAGACCAGAGCGGAGAACTCGACTACAAACTACGTAGGAAAATAAAAATAAATTTTAAGGAAACTTTTTAGACCACCCTCGTATTTTGTCTTTTAACATTTGCGGTACGTACGCGCTTGGTAAAATTCGACTTACCGACCGTGCAGAGTGCCCTTTTAAATATTATTTTCGCGGCGACGAGTGTGCAAACAAAACAATTAGCCGATACCAATAGGATGCAGGCCGCCATGAAGGCGTAAATATTGAAAATATTAAAAATCCTGGAAACCCCTTCTATTTTTTCGAATTTTTCGCCGGTACAACTCGTCGGACAATCTACACAGCTACAAGATTTCTCACCAGGCTGAAACATACGAATTAACAAATTTTGAGCAACAATTTTACTCACGACAAATTTTTTTATTGCTCTATCTTTAACGATTCGGAGAGGAGTTTATACCGAGGATCTAATAACCCTTTTGTTTAGTCCGTTACGACGAACCGCCGATGTTTTTTGTGCGTTTCGATTCGAAGGACCGATGTTTGTTTAAATGTATGTATTGAAACTACGTGTATATTTACACTATATAAAATAAACTTAATTTGTTGATATAAACCCGAAAGCTATGTTGTATGATGTTAAATGCTCGGAAGCTAAATGTAATGTTGAAGGTTTGGAAACTGAATGTTTAGTGCTCGAAAGCTTCTACAGTTCCAATATAAATTGTGTTTCTGATTATTTTTTGTATTCTTTAGGTACTCGTAAGTAGGGTTGCATACCGTATTTTGTTGTAACTTAAATATATTATTCGTTGCAAATAGTGTTGCATACCTAGTAGTGATAGAATTCAATTATTAATGGCTGTGACATTTTTGTTAATCGATGGAGATGGAGTGGGAGTTTTTGTTATTAGATTTTGCCTTAATTTTTGGCCTCGATTGTCGTGTGTTGTCAGCTATATTATTGTTTGGTTTGCATTTCTGTGTGGATGGGCTGGCTATCAACACGGACGAGTGCGATTATGAGTTTGGAACATAGATTTGTGAAGATTGTTGGTTGACGCGTGTCCCGTGTCATTTTTGATATCCGGCCTGGGAGTCAGTAGTTTAGTGTCAGTCGCTTGGTGTCAGTCGTCGAAGTCGGGTGGTGGTAAGAGTTTTTGGAACGATTTGATATTAACACGTGAGCAGAACCTCTACGGTTTTTTCTTTCATATCTGGCTGTATTTGGGCCATCTTAGTTGGATTTTGAAGAAAAACCATTTAATTTTTAACTTGACCATTCTATCTTACCTTTGTTGTTGATATTTTGGATTTTGGTGTCAAGTTAAAATAACCGCGTGCGGGATCTGATGGAGGGAAGCCATTGTTAAGTAGCAGGTGCTGTTCCATAATTCAAACCGGCCACAGGAGTAGTGAATTCGTATACCCAAAGGTTAAAAGTGATTTATTTTTGAATATTTAAACGACGTGATTTGTTTTTGACACCGCGATTAAGTTTTGTTTTAATTTATTAATACTGTACACTGTTTAAAACTATTTATTGCATTGGATAATATGCCAAGGCTGAACTTTGATTAAAGTAATATTCTCAATAGTTCTTTGTGTCCAAGTAAATATATTTTTTTCATACTTATTTGTAAATATCCTACAATTTTGATATTTTAAAGGACAATCATTGTAAAAAGAAATATTTTTAAATAAGCTCGATTGTTTTAACAGTGTAAATCTTTATGTAAATGAAAAAGAAAAAAAAAACGTGATTGAATTGGCAGCCGTACGTGAACGTTGAAAAAGTATTGTTAAAAAGTTGACTTGTATACGTTTTTTTTGGTAACCTGATAAGGTTTGTTATTCTTACCTTTGTTTTAATTATTTTATGGAATCGTAAACTTTGGATTTTTGATTTATTGTTGTCTTATAAAGTTGTAAATTTTGAAGTTTCGTTTTATTGTTGGCTGTTAATTTTGATGATATTGTTATAATTTTGTTATTGAGCTGTGTATTTTAATTTATTGTGTGAGTAAAGTATCCAATATATTTCTGCTATAATTTTATTTATTTGGTTCACCATAATCTTAGTTGTTTATCGTGTGGCTCTGCTAGTGCCTATAAGACCTAGGGGTTTCCGGCTTGAACCGTCCAAGTCGGTGGCGCGGCTCACGTTTATATTTTTATATTTTTTTTTTCTTCTACCCTCTACGACTGAGCTCGGGCATAATTTGCCGGTAGAGAGACCGCTGGCAGAGTACTCAATAAAGAACGAAAAAGACGTGGCAATGTGTCGTAGGAAACACTAAAAGAATTTTTCTAAAGCCATAAACTCTTACCCCCATTCCCCCAGCGCTCCGCAACAGTACATCAAGCGCTCCACCGCCCCCGGACCTCCGTTATACAGTCCCATAGTGATTCTTAGCTGATTCCTGTTCATCGGTAACAGTTCTGTCGTCCTTTTATGGCACGTTCATTTGATCTATTATTTCCCGTGTTTGTTTCCTAACCTTGGCAAGGAGAACGGTGCAAAAGATCCGAGTGACTCAAAGTGCGATGGAACGTGTGATGTTGGGGGTTTCTTTGAGAGACAAGATCCCAAACCGCGAAATAAGACAAAGGTCAAGAGTAACTGATGCTGTTAAGAGAATAGCCACACTGAAATGGAATTGGGCAGGCCACGTCGTTAGAATGACGGATAACAGATAGACGAGGCGGATACTGGAGTGGCGACCAAGAGACGAAGCACATCGAAACAGGGGCCGCCCACCTACACGATGGACTGATGACAAACAAATTGGATGCAAGCGGTACAGGACCGATGCGAATGGAAAGTGATGAGGGAGATCTATGTTCAGCAGTGGACACGAGAAGATTGAGTGATGATGATGATGATAATGTTTCCTGGTATGCTTTTTCAGTAGTTTTTGTGTTTTTCTTGCAAATTCGTCTACTTCCTCATTACCTGCAACTTTCTCGCGTCCTGGAACCCGTATCAGTTTGACATGATTACGATCTACCAGCGTTCTCAGTTCTTATTTGCAGTCAACGAGTAAGTGGGAAAGGGTGGTCCGGCCCTGAGGTATCCCCTGCACAGGACTAAGGCTGTCTACTACAGGATACTGCATAGCTCTATGAATAGCCAGAAAGTGTCAAAAAAGGCACGTTTGGCTGTGCATAGAGGTGTGTTGTTCCTACACTTATGTATGATAGTAAATGTTGGGTTTGGGTATGAAAGATACCCAGATACCCTTCACCCTCTAGAATATAGAAGAAGAATTGCAGACCAGTCATTACTCTACAGATATTTCCATGGCAGATGCTCCAGAAAAATAAAAACTCTTGTACCACCATTGGCCACATTCGGCCGAAGAACTCGGCACGCTGATCAGTCTCACCCATTTACTCTCAAGATTGACACTACAAGGACCAATCTTTATCAAGAATCCTTCTTTTACAGGGCTGCTACGGAATGAAATAAGCTTTCAAAATCAGTTTTTCTAGAGAACTATGACCTGCAACTTTTTAAAAAGCGTGTCCACAATCATTTCCTTTCTATAATCCCTTCCCCTTCTAATATTCGCAATGCGGACCGTCCGCGGCCCACACGATAGGTCAACCCTTTTTGCGACTATTTTCATTAAAAAAAAAAATTGGATTAATGCTGCGGAGATGAGTAGTCTGATAATTCTATAGCCGGAGTGACTCGGGTGGATAAAGTAAAGAATAGTGAGATAAGAGAACGCTGTGGTGTAAAAGAAGATGTGGTTACAAAGATAGATAAAGGAATGCTCAGATAGTTTGGACACGTAAAACGTATAGATGAACGAAGATTGACGAAACAAATTTATAAGGCGAGTGTGAATGGACGGAAGTCGGTAGAGTGTTTTAAAGAAAGGCCAGCTGTCAAGAGTACCAACAACCGACGAGCATGTATGAGAGCACTGATGAAAGAAGAGAAAGCAAAAGCTGTGTGTTAAAACCGTAGCAAGTGGAATAAAGTAGTCTCTGCCTACCCCCACGGGAAAACGGCGTGACTATATGTATGTACTACTTGATGAGTGGGAAGAAGGCTTTACCATAAATGGGAAAAAAATTTCAAATCTTAGATATGCCGACGACACTCTTCTGATCGCTAACTCAGCAGAAGAACTTACAGAATTGATACAACGACTAGAGAGAACATCAATAGGGTATGATCTAAAAATCAACTATGCCAAATTTAAAGCATTGATAGTTGATAGATCGGATGAGACAGCAAACATACCACATTACATTGCCAACTGTGAAGTGGTAGATCAGTTTGTTTATTTGGGTGCCCTTATCCACTCCTTCGGCAGCTGCGAAATGGAGATCCGCCGTCGTATTCAACTTGACCGAACAGCAATAAGCCAATTACATAAAATTTGGAAAGATCGATATATATATATATATATATATATATATATATATATATATATATATATATATCCATCAATACCAAAAAATCACTGGTTCATGCCCTAGTGTTCTCCATTTTCTGTTACGCTTCCGAGACATGGGTTATGAAGGCAGCCGACAGGCGTCAAGTCGACGCCTTTGAAATGTGGTTATGGCGAAGAATGCTAAGAATACCGTGGACGGCACATCGCACCAATTTGTCAGTACTGAACGAGATTGGACCATCAAACCGTCTCAGTAGCTTGACATCAGCGCAAATACTGAACTTCTTCGGACATATATAACTTGTCTCCACAACATTGAGGGACTGATTGTCCAGGGCAAACCCCTTGGCAAAAGGAAACGCTGACGCTCTCCATCTAGATGGACAGACATTGTATCAAAAGTAACCGAGCGTCCACTAATGGAAGCCATTAGAACTGCTGCTGACCGAGGGAGATGGCGAGAGACTGTATAGGCTCACTTAGTTACGGTGCTCCCCCACCGTCATGCATCCATTAGCACGGATCGCATAACACTTTGGATTGGGAGTCTTTATTCTATTTTCCCCATATCCTCAGGGGAGCCCCCATGCTAGAAATAATTCTTATTTTATTTGTGTAGAAATTGTTAAAATCTATCGATTTTCGAGATTCCACAGTGTTTAATTATTGTTCCGTGATATTGTGTATGTGGATCCCTTTCTCCGAATCGTACCTACGCGTGGAGTCTTCCACGAAGACTTGATGTATGAAAGTACGTACCCAGGCTTCGTTGCAAGGCTTCGCCGTGTAATTGAGCGCGTTCGGAAAACTGTTGTTCACTAACTCGTAGCGGATTCTGTATGGTGCGATCATATTGTCCGGATCGTTCATAGAATCGAACCACCTAAGTGCAGAAAAACAAATTAACGCTTGAGGAAAAAAGGACGACACATTTTATTATTGCGAATTATTCTAATTAGAAAAAAAATAATACCTAGATGGACTGCACCACACAGCTCCGTATTTGCCGCACGAGCTACTAATTAAAGTTTCTCCTGTAGCAGGCAAAGATACATCCTTGCAAGATTCATACGTGTTCGTTATAAATTCTTCGTTAACATAAATCGTCATGTCATCGGAATACACTTGAAAAAAAAAACAGTATATAACCGTACAAAAGTACATACAAAACGACAAATAACTATGAAATGAGCTTCCCAGCTTCGACATCCGCAGCATCAGCAGCTACGGCATTTAATATTTATTGTGTGGGGTCTTTTGTTTTTGTCTACAACGGAGATAAAGAAGTTTTTGGGACAATTTCGGAACGAAATTCCTAATCGCACGGTACGGGCTTGGCGGATGCGGACTAGGCGAAAAAAATGTAAGATTTTTCCGTCACGAAACACGAAACAGCTAACGCGTAAGCCGTGTGGCTAATAGCATACACGCTATGGATAACCGTCTACGCTCTTGTACTTGTGTACTTATACTTAAGATTATTTTCAACAAACCTCTTTGCGAATTGTTTGTTAACACTTTTGTTGGTTGATAATAACTCTTGTTATTAGTTAACATACATCAATAATTCATTATGATAGTGGCTTAGAAGATAATAACAATGACGCTAGGTAAGTGTCAGAGTTAAAGTGCAACAATATGTGAACAATTTATTTTTAACCTAAATTTTTATATTACGACTCCCTTATTTTTTTTATAGCCAATTATTTGACAAATTGACTAAAAAAACATCAAAAAAAATAAGCAACAATGCCGAAAAATGCAAAAACAAGCATGAGAAAAATAACAATACGTTTATCAATAATAAATTACTACGAAAGGAACTTCGTTAAAATCGAGTGTTTCACGAAACTCACGAATTTTTTTTTTAAGGAAACTGAATCAGGCTCGTATGAACCCAAAGTAAGAAATATTCTGATATATCATCGTGATCATTTTTGACCACTTATTTCCACTTCCCACGGATCTTACACACGTCTTTTTCTTCTTCTATTTTTATAAGCTCATCGGTTGCTGGTACTTTTGATCTTTCTTCAAAATAATTTTGATCTGATCGAGATGTGTTCGCCTTGGTCAATCTCTACCGACTCGCCTCATTCACAATCTGTTTCGTCGATCTTCTTTCTCTCTACGTGTCCGAACCATCTAATCATTCCTTTATCTATATTTGTTACTCCATCCTCTTTTACACCACAGTGTTCCCTTATCACTCTATCCGTCGCTTATCATTTCCCGTTCATGTACGCACGAGAGTTGACGTGTTCTCGGTGAGAGCTCCGCAGTATATTGAAAATCTATGGTGTAATTATTGTTGAGTTACCCAATATTTGACCAGGATTGCGGAGTTAAGATTAACGGCGAACTGATCAATACCATTCGCTAAGCCGATGACACCGCAATCTTATGTGATGATCTCCAGGACCTTCAACGTCTTTTAGACTTTGTCAACGTGATGGGACAAAAAATGGGTCTAAACATAATTGTCACTAAAACTAAGTTCATGGTTTTCAGCCGTCAGCCGTATAATGATGCTGCGCTGCAAATGAATGGTCAAAACATTGAAAGATTTCCATGTTTCAAATATCTCGGTTGTTACATTACAGAACATCTCGACCCGGATAAATAAGTTAAGTGCAGGATCGAGTCAGCTCGCGCAACCTTTCAAAAAATGAGATCGCTCTCGTGCAATAATCTAAATTTAAAGCTCCGCCAGAGAATGATCAAGTGCTACATATGGTCTATACTGTTGTATGGGGCAGAGATTTAGACCTTAAAAGCAGCAACCATTAATCGTCTTGAAGCATTTGAAATGTGGCTACATAGACGTATGCTCCGAATCCCATGGGTAGCCAAGCAGACAAATGAAGCGGTTTTAAATAGAGCAAACGCCGTCCGCGAACTACTAATAACAGTTGTCAAAAGCTGTTCTATCTAGGTCACATACTCAGGGGTGATCGTTACCGTATCCTTCAACTTATAATGAAGGGCAAGATAAAAGGCCGAAGGCAGAGCACAGCTCGCCATTGTGATTGCCAACATCAGGAGGACCATAAGAAGAAAATATAAGTAAAAAAAAAGAGCTACGACACGTACCACAAGTGATATAATCATAAAAATGCGTAGAAACTAACCAAGAGGAAAACATACAAAATCAAATTCTTCCGATAAGATACAGATAGAAGCATTTATAGAAAGGATAGGGGATAAACTGCTGATGAAACTCGAAACCAGGTTTGATAAACTAAAATCAAACCTGAGACACATAAATAAAAAATTTCAAGAAGATCAGTATGACAGTCAATATACCAGAAAAATCAGTCCGGGAATTATCCAATAAAACCACTGAAGTCGAATATCTACATGAGAAGAAATGGCTAAGATTTGATGGACTGAAAGAAATTGATGGGGAAAATATCTTGGATACCATTCTTAATGTGATCAATCAAGCTATGCAAGTGGAATGAACTTGAAATGAAATCGATGACATATAGATTGTCAAATTAAATAGCAAATGCAGAAACGTCATAGTGAAATGTGTAACATATTTGAAGAGAAATGAAATATCCAAGGCCAAGCGAACGTTAAGGAATGAAGACCTACCACTACCAAACATAAGTGTAGGAACCAGCACTCCTCTATGCACAGCCGGACGTGCCTATTTTAACACGTACTGGCTCCTCAAATTTGTAATAAAAAAGTGCGGGAGCGTCGTGAAACGAAGTTTCTTTCTATTGATAAACGTATTATTTTTTGGCATTGTATAACAGAACGCGCATACGCGGTATTTTTAAAATTGTCATTTTGACAAACACGTGTACTACACAAATAGACGTCGCATTGTTAAGTATTTCTGTGCTACGCGTCTCCTCTCCTCTACAACAGAACGTGCATGCGCGTTATTTTTGCAACTGCTGTTTCGTGTTTCGTGATGAAAAAAATCTTATACTTTCTTTTACCTAGCCCCCATCCGCCAAGCTCGTACCATGCGATAAGGAAATTCGTTCCAAAAAAAGGAAGAACATTTTTTTTTTTTTTTGAATTTTTAGACCTGTGTTAGTAATTGTCATTGTTGTACTTACGTTTGCCATTTTCGCTTATTTTGGTGTTGTGCTCTTTGACAAATTCCATTTGCATCGGTGAACAAGTAAATTGACAGTAAAAGTTTTTTAAATTTGTAAAGCAGGTAGAGCAACGCTGAAATGGAATGGCATTCTTGGCGAAACCATTTCCGTACGTTAAAATATTGTCGATGTCGCAACAAAGATCCATGGGACCTGAAACCCTTCGTTGTGTACACACAATATAACGGAGAACGGCATTATTTTACCGACCCATCTCTAATCCCCCCAGTCGACGGAAAGTGACAGTGCTCATCTGCTCATTACACACCACTAACTAGGATTGCATATTGCATATTGACAGTACACTTTCCTTTGACAGTTACTTTAAATGTATTAGCATAAATACTGATACACACATGGAACCTCTTTTTATCAGTAAGTACCCAAAAACCAGGGGGCGATAGTTGACAGCTCTAGCTGACAGCGACCCTTGACAGATCTAATTGCCAGCGACTGCTACGACGGAATCCTAGTAAAATCATGTAAAGTACCGCCACCTGGTTTCCAGGGTACTAACTAACAGGGTTCTGGGGACACAAAAAGTGGACTTATGAGTCCACAACATTCTAGACAACTTCGTTAATTAAGAAGGTAGATTCTAAAATTATAAAATTTTGAGGATGAAACATATTATCGATATAGGGCAATACTATCATATCCCATACTAATTTTGAATCAATCTTTCTGTTTAATGTATTAATAAATAATAATAATAAATAATACAAAAATAAGTATTTCATGAAGTAGCAGAGGTAGTGAAAAAATTTTCGTCACACAGAAAAGAGCTATTGAATCAATGGCCTATGTAGGCACATTCAAATCAAATAAAAACCAACTTATCACTCGAATATACAGGATGTCTCAATAGTGCTGTAAAGGTCTTGTATTCTTGTAGGTATGAAAAAAATTGTTAAATATCTTAAGATTCATAATCCAATATTATTTATAGATATACAGGAAGACTTTGTCAAACCACCAAACATACCTTTTTTTAAGTGGCACTTTATACGATGTTTGCTTACGGGGATTTAGTTTTAATGGATGAGAGATATTGTCAAAGCTATGTCGCCAATTTGTTAGGCAAAAATTGTTCCACAATAAGTCGTATGGTAAGACGCTTGAGTAATCATCACAATTGGTCTGTGGATAATTGGAAAAAAGTATTAACAGATGAAACTAGGGTAAGCCTAAAACATCCATATGACCGTGAACGATTTTGGCGAAGACCAGGAGGGAGGTTTGCTCCTTGCAAAATCTTTGCAAGCATTCCATTCGGCGGTGGCTCTGTTATTATCTAGGGCTATGCTTTGACGCTCGCAAAAAATAAATTACTGTTCGCCAATGAATACTAATTACTATCTTAAGAATATTTTAATAGAACAGGTGATGCCTCTTAGTTCTTTTTTGGAATCCAATTTCCCTTTTATGCAAGACAACGCTCGACATCAGATAGCTGGGGAGGTGTACTCGATTATCTTAATCGAGTTGGTAATTGCGGTGGCCACCAAAAAGCCCGGATCTGAATCCGATCGAGCATTTATGGGATCAACTAACCAAAAATGTTAAACGTCAAAAGAGGGAAGAAGAAATCAAATACCTACACCTATAAACCTAAGGTAACTTGAAAATACATAGGAACAAATTTCTCAAGATATCATCCAAAATTTAATTGGAAGCATAATAGAAATTTTTGCACAAAAGTGGATTAATTTTCACCCTTGATCTATGCAACACAGTTTATAGTGGATATGGGAAAAAATCACGGAGTGGGCGACATCTGTTATTGATCGTATGAACTTCTCGAGGTGTGAACAACAAACTATCCTCCATTTGTTTATATGGGTGAAAAGAGAACTTTATATATTATTTTAAGCAATTTAAGCATTCAAAGTGTTTTATTTAAACGATATTTTGTGAAGAATTGGTGTTTAATAAACCACAAAATCCGAAAATGCAAAAGATTAAAAAAGGTGATGTGGAGATAAAATCGCGAAAAATTTACTCTGTTCCACAATGCTCTACGTATGGCAATTCGATAATATCTTTGCATATATTTCCTTCAAATCCTACGGCAGCTCAGAAATGGATCTCATGCATAAACTCTTGATGATTTTTTCATTGAGACTGTCAGTTCCACTTAAAAACCTCTTCACCCTCCTTAATTGGTCGAACACATTCACCCACATAATACAATATAATCTAAATTGGTATTTCGACTTTCATAGGCATTGCAACAAGAATTCCAGGGACAACAAAACTGAAAAAACCTCGAAAACAAACCAAAATTGATACCTGAACACTCGTGGTATTTACTGGCATTTAACAAGAATCAGCGACAATAAAACTGAAACGTCGAAAACAAACGTTAAATTAAGCTTCAATCTAATAGTATAACACTAACAATCAACCCAAATCTCTGAGATAACTGAAATTTCCTTCAAATCCTACGGCAGCTCAGAAATGGATCTCATGCATAAACTCCTTAATTGGTCGAACACATTTACCCACATAATACAATATATCCGAAATTGGTATTTCGACTTTCATAGGCATTGCAACAAGAATTCCAGGGACAACAAAACTGAAAAAACCTCGAAAACAAACCAAAATTGATTACTGGACACTCCTGGTATTTACTGGCATTTAACAAGAATCAGCGACAATAAAACTGAAACGTCGAAAACAAACGTTAAATTAAGCTTCAATCTAATAGTATAACACTAACAATCAACCCAAATCTCTGAGATAACTGAAATTTCCTTTAAATCCTACGGCAGCTCAGAAATGGATCTCATGCATAAACTCCTTAATTGGTCGAACACATTTACCCACATAATACAATATATCCGAAATTGGTATTTAGACTTTCATAGGCATTGCAACAAGAATTCCAGGGACAACAAAACTGAAAAAACCTCGAAAACAAACCAAAATTGATTACTGGACACTCCTGGTATTTACTGGCATTTAACAAGAATCAGCGACAATAAAACTGAAACGTCGAAAACAAACGTTAAATTAAGCTTCAATCTAATAGTATAACACTAACAATCAACCCAAATCTCTGAGATAACTGAAATTTCCTTCAATAAAAAATGTGGTTTTACAAGTGATTAAATGACAGAATATTTGTTGTTCACACCTCGATCCGATATTTTGTCATTGACTGCGCCATCTCACGTTACGCGATTTTTTCGTATAGATTATCTCGTACTCCTTTTCATTATTTCACATCAAAATTAAACACTTACTGCCGTCCTTATTGAGAAAAAATGGGCAAGATTCCTTCAGTATAGCTAGGGCTTCATGGTAATTTTCGTGCGATGCATTTAACGGTTGTGGCTCTTTTCCCCAATCAAATAGGTTTTTTCTTACTATACAATTTTGCGCATGACCTTTCTCGTCTTTGTGACATTCCCCGTAGAATATACATTTCCCATTTGTCATCCACACGCACGATAGAAATAACAAAATACCTACAAATCCTAAAATAAAAAAACATATTTCGCAAATTTTGCTCGCTTCAAGAGTTTGATTAATTTTAATCAAATATGTGTAGAACTAACTAAGCCGGCCGATATTAATTATTAGGGAAATTAATAAAAGTTTTTTAGCGAACATAGATTTAAATATAAATATAACAAAATTCTTGACAGCGAATTAAAATAAAAATGTATAAAACTGATTTTTAAAGAACCAGCTAATTTCGCTGCATGTTAACCTATACTATAGTATATCTGGGTCGATTATACATCAGAAAACAACTACACTCCTGGTTATATGCCTACGAATTATTTTTCGTCTCGATTATCTCGAGAACAAAAAATGATATCGACGTGGGACCAATTGCATTCGACGCATAATCACGCAACTTAAAACTGATTAGATTTTTAGCAAAATCGGTCAAGCTGTTTTTTATAGAGAATCAAAAAATTTAAAAAAACCTGAATTTTGCAATTTATTAATTATACTATTTTTAATCCAGAATTTTAAGATCTTCTGAATAATATGATTATTGCATGTTAGGAATATTCGTATGAAAAATTTGATAACAATATTTCATTAAAAGAGATAGTTTTGGAAAACAAAAATAGGAATTGGAAAATTTTAAACTTTTATTAGTATTGAGAGAATAGCATTGAAGACGATATATAGAAATATTATTGTTAGTAATAATTAAGCATTGTTTATAACAATTAAATATTGTTGCTAACAAATGATTATTGATCATTTTATTTTTATTTTATTTATTTGGGATACAAACAGGACAAACCCATAAAAGTATCCACTAATAGTTACACATAATTTTACAAATTAGGTAAAAAAGAAAATATAAATATAATCATATAACTACATTAAATAAAGTAAATATTAGTATAAAAAAAAGAGAGAAAAAAGAGAGAACGAGAGCAGGTAATAAAACAAAATTAAATTTGCAAAAAATAGTCTTTCAGTAGTTTTTTAATCAAATCTGCACTGTGGTAAAAAATATCCATTTCAACAATACTGGACAATTTATTATAAGTATTTGTTATTCTGTGAGCAGGAGAATTTAGAAAATAATTGGTGAGTGCCTGATGTGTGTTAAAAGTATAATTGTTTCTAGTTGAGTGGCTGGGAATACGAAGTGTTATGAAGTTTGTAAGTTCAAGGCAATCTATAATGTTATTGAGGATTTTGTGAATCCGCAATTTGCCTACCATGCTCTAGTGAAATTATCTTTAAGTTGGAACGAATACTTTGTCTATCCACATCGGGATAAAATTTTCTTTTACAATATGAAATAAACTTGTTCTGGACTGTTTCTAATTTTGAAATATAGACCGAATAACGCGGGTTCCAAATAGTAGAACCAAACATTAATATACTATTTACGTATGCCATATATAATGATCTAACGGTAAGGGGATTTTGAAGTTCAAAACATGTTCTGTATATAAAGCCCAACTGCTGATTAGCTTTTCTAGTTATATTACAAATATGCCGTTCGAAAAGTAATTTAATTCTAAAAGAATACCAAGATCCCTAATCGTATCTATAGCGTGTAATACGCTATTAGAAATTTCATATGTGTTGTAGTTCAAGTCTGAATTACAACGAGAAAATTGTATATAATTACACTTTGAGACATTTAAAAACAAATTATTTCTCACACAGTAATCGGATAAATTGTCTAAGTCTTCTTGCAATCGAACTCTGTCGTAAGCACATGAAATTGAGTGATATATTTTCAAATCATCGGCATACATAACAAACTTAGCAAATTGAAAGCAACTAGAGATGTCATTTATATATAAATTAAAATCATAATGATTAAAAAAAAAAATTTAATTGAAAATAGCTCCCGCTTATGAAATGATAAGAAAAAGTTTGAAAGAATACGGTTGACTGATAAACAGAATATTGTTAATGACAACAAAAGATATGGTATATTTTTTCATTCTTTCCACTGGGAAGTTAGTCGTGTGTGGACCTCTCGGGTCGCACCCAGACAACCGATATTTTTTAATTTATAAATTTGATAAAATAAATCCTTTTAAACCTTTATTTAGAAATCTACTACTATCAAAACTAACATATCTTAATTCTCCCTAGGCAATGAGTTCCAAAGCCTCGCAATTCGTTGGATGAATGAGTCTTTGGAAAGTGATGTTCTGCAGGTCTCCAAAGTGACCACGAAGGGGTGTGAAGACTGAACTTGACGGGTTAATCTCGAAGAGACTGCCAAAGGAGGAACGATTGTTGATATTTCAGAAGAGCATCGCCCATGAAAATATTTATAAAATAGAGACAAATCGCCAACTTTTCTACGGTGTTCCAGACAAGTGAGCGAGTTTGTAAGCGAGGCATCACCGACGAGACGAATTGCCCTTTTTTGGACAGAATCCAGTAGCTTCAGGATATGTTTAGGTGCTGCACTCCAAATATGGGAACAGTACTCCAGTACAGGTCGGATCTGTGCCTTATAGATCATAAGCAGCTGACTGGAGGTGAAATAGCTCTTGGCACGAAACAAAAAACCAAGTTTTTGGGATGCACTTTTGGCAATGGACCTCACGTGATTTTCTCAGGAAAGGTTATTGCTGATAGTAATACCAAGCATCGATATGGATGACTTCAGTGGTATGGTTACTCCTGACAAAGTTATGTTAGGCACAGTGAGATCGGCTTTTCTAGAGAAAAGACATGCTTGTGTTTTGTTTGCATTGAATTCTACCAAGTTTAATATCTTTGCGCACCTATTTGCTGGAAATTCCACTCTGGATTCTTCGGGAAAACAACCCTCGAACATTACACCTATTGACAGTCACATGCCCGAGATCACCTTTCGCCAACGTACTATCAGAAAGATTTTGCTGGGTCTCAACACCAACAAAGCCTGTGGATCTGACGGAATCCCGCCGATTGTTCTCAAGAAATGTGCCCCCGAACTAACACCTGTTCTTTTCAAGTTGTTTTAACCACTCTTACAATTTGGGAGTATTTCCGTCCAATTGGAAAATTGCAAGAGTACAGCCAGTCCCTAAAAAAGGCAAAAAGACGCTACCTAGCAACTACAGACCTATCGCACTGCTATCTATTATTTCAAAGGTCATGGAAAAAGCCATCAACATCGAGCTCATGAAATATCTGGAAGACTCAGGAATTATCAATGATAGGCAATATGGCTTCCGCCATCAGAGATCAACTGGTGACCTGCTCGCATACGTCTCACATATATGGCAGCTATCTATTGAAAAGTATGGAGAAACTTTAGCTATGGCATTAGATATCTCCAAGGCGTTCGATCGAGTTTGGCACCAGGGACTCCTCGCCAAGCTTCCATCTTATGGCTTGCCCCCTCAGCTGTGTTCTCTGCTTGCTAGTTTTCTCTCAAACAGGTCTCTCCATGTAGTGGTCGATGGAGTTTCATCTGACACTCTACTCATAAATGCTGGTGTTCCGCAAGGATCCATTCTAGCACCAACACTATTTTTACTTCACATCAACGACCTATTGAAAGCAACTTCATGTCCCGTACACAGCTTTGCCGATGATAGTACCCTCCATACCGCATTCTCTTCCAGGGCCCCTATATCAGCCCGTGAAACCAGAAATGAACGAGGAAGAAATGTTAACAATATAAATATGGACTTAGCAACAATTCTCGAATGGGGATCCAATAACTTGGTAGAATTCAATGCAAACAAAACACAAGCATGTCTTTTCTCTAGAAAAGCCGATCCCACTGTGACTAACATAACTTTGTCAGGAGTAACCATACCACTGAAGTCATCCATATCGATGCTTGGTATTACTATCAGCAATAACCTTTTCTGAGAAAATCACGTGAGGTCCATGGCCAAAAGTGCATCCCAAAAACTTGGTTTTTTGTTTCGTGCCAAGAGCTATTTCACCTCCAGTCAGCTGCTTATGATCTATAAGGCACAGATCCGACCTGTACTGGAGTACTGTTCCCATATTTGGAGTGCAGCACCTAAACATGTCCTGAAGCTACTGGATTCTGTCCAAAAAAGGGCAATTCGTCTCGTCGGTGATGCCTCGCTTACAAACTCGCTCACTTGTCTGAAACACCGTAGAAAAGTTGGCGATTTGTCTCTATTTTATAGATATTTTCATGGGCGATGCTCTTCTGAAATATCAACAATCGTTCCTCCTTTGGCAGTCTCTTCGAGATTAACCCGTCAAGTTCAGTCTTCACACCCCTTCGTGGTCACTTTGGAGACCTGCAGAACATCACTTTCTAAGGCTCATTCATCCAACGAATTGCGAGGCTTTGGAACTCATTGCCTAGGAAGGTGTTCCCCGAGGCATACAACCTCCAGAAATTTAAGAAGAACACCAACTCCTACCTTCTTTCCCTTGGTTCCCACGATGTTCTCTGAACATTACAGGATATCCCTTTTCGTGGGAACCAGAACATATAAAAAAAAAAAAGTTATTGGATCCCCATTCGAGAATTGTTGCTAAGTCCATATTTATATTGTTAACATTTGTTCCTCATCCATTTCTGGTTTCACGGGCTGATATAGGGGCCCTGGAAGAGAAAGCGGTATGGAGGGTACTATCATCGGCAAAGCTGTGTACGGGACATGAAGTTGCTTTCAATAGGTCGTTGATGTGAAGTAAAAATAGTGTTGGTGCTAGAATGGATCCTTGCGGAACACCAGCATTTATGATTAGAGTGTCAGATGAAACTCCATCGACCGCTACATGAAGAGACCTGTTTGAGAGAAAACTAGCAAGCAGAGAACACAGCTGAGGGGGCAAGCCATAAGATGGAAGCTTGGCGAGGAGTCCCTGGTGCCAAACTCGATCGAACGCCTTGGAGATATCTAATGCCACAGCTAAAGTTTCTCCATACTTTTCAATAGATAGCTGCCATATATGTGAGAATAAATACTAATGAAAAATATTTATTCTTAATTTACTAATTCTTCTACATAAACTTCATTTCTGTCCAAACATGTAACAGTTCTCTTAACAAATTCTTGTAAGACATTCATTATCATACAGGGCATTATACTACGAACTACTCTCTCAAAATGGTCAATGAAAAAATCGAGTGGGGTTAACTCTGGAGACCGCGGAGGCCAAGGAATTTCCGAATAACGATGAATAACTCTTCCATTAAGAATATTTTCGATGTGCTGTGACATTGGGCACCATTCTGTTGGAACCATACCTGCTGACGTTCAATTTGGGGAAGGTTGTCAAGAAAATTACTCATTTTATCGTTTAAAAAGCATCCGCACTCAAGGTTTCTCGAAAAAAGAAATGTGCAATCATTTGATTTTTATAAATTCCGCACCAAACGTTTGTTTTGAATAAAGACTGGTCCCGAAATTTCAATGTAACTGCAGTTTTGGCTAGAAACTGTTCCATTTAATGAGAATGTTGTTTCATCGCTAAATATAATGTCTCGACATGAGCGTACCAAGCGTGGGGCAGGGGGGGGGGCAACTGTTCCCTCCTAGAAGCAAAAAATATGAGGTCTTCAATGCACTAGAACATCTCTCGGTCGAAGGAAACTATGATACAAGAAAATCTGCGTATCAATTGCAGTTACTAAACCAAATTTCATCGTATGTTTAGTCGTGATTGCAAAATACTCTGGGATTTTGGAATCCGTTTTAGCTGATACATCCCATGAATTTGTTTTTATATCCGACTCTCATAGAGTGCGCTAGTTACACAGTTCGTACCGAGTAGTATTGAACGTTAGATTTATTAATCAAAATTTCGTGTGAACTTAAACATCAATAAAAAAAATTTCCCAGCTACGAGTATTTTTTTCATTTGAAAAAAGTTTATCACTTTCCGACATTTAACTCTAATTATTAAAATTGTCCCCAAAATTTTGCTGCAAAGTAATGTATATTAACAGCGTGAGTAGAATAATTAGATTTTTAATATGGCGGGCGGCATGTCAATATCGTCTTAAGTGTAGAAAATTTTATTGTAATTGGTCGGCCCTTTCTGTGTATCTGAGAGTCGAAATTTTAACTGTGAATGGTTTACTTTTAAAAATATATTTACCTTTCGTGTATCGTAAATCCATTTTTAAATAAAATCTCACCAAACTTACAGAAATCGTGAATACACACGCATACCTATCTCTTTAGATATTAAAAAGTAATTGTAAAAAATTGATATTTTATATTTATGCATCCCACTTGAAATATGTCGATATTTGATAAACGAGATTTGTTTGCAGGTGTTCTTTTATATTTTAATGATTGTTAAGATCATAATTGCTGATTGTGACAATGTCTGAGTTTTTTTAGATATCATTGATTTTGTAGAAAAAATTTTTTATCGCGAATGCTCTCCAGATAATCGGCCGTGTCGTATTAAAGGTCGCTTTGCAGGGGGCTAAACGTTTAATATTGTCTACTGCTTCTATTGTAGCCAAGAAATGTGCCCCCGAACTAACACCTGTTCTTTGCAAGTTGTTCAACCACTCTTACAATTTGGGAGTATTTCCGTCCAATTGGAAAATTGCAAGAGTACAGCCAGTCCCTAAAAAAGGCAAAAAGACGCTACCTAGCAACTACAGACCTATCGCACTGCTATCTATTATTTCAAAGGTCATGGAAAAAGCCATCAACATCGAGCTCATGAAATATCTGGAAGACTCAGGAATTATCAATGATAGGCAATATGGCTTCCGCCATCAGAGATCAACTGGTGACCTGCTCGCATACGTCTCACATATATGGCAGCTATCTATTGAAAAGTATGGAGAAACTTTAGCTGTGGCATTAGATATCTCCAAGGCGTTCGATCGAGTTTGGCACCAGGGACTCCTCGCCAAGCTTCCATCTAATGGCTTGCCCCCTCAGCTGTGTTCTCTGCTTGCTAGTTTTCTCTCAAACAGGTCTCTTCATGTAGTGGTCGATGGAGTTTCATCTGACTCTCTACTCATAAATGCTGGTGTTCCGCAAGGATCCATTCTAGCACCAACACTATTTTTACTTCACAGCTTTGCCGATGATAGTACCCTCCATACCGCTTTCTCTTCCAGGGCCCCTATATCAGCCCGTGAAACCAGAAATGAACGAGGAAGAAATGTTAACAATATAAATATGGACTTAGCAACAATTCTCGAATGGGGATCCAATAAATTGGTAGAATTCAATGCAAACAAAACACAAGCATGTCTTTTCTCTAGAAAAGCTGATCTCACTGTGCCTAACATAACTTTGTCAGGAGTAACCATACCACTGAAGTCATCCATATCGATGCTTGGTATTACTATCAGCAATAACCTTTTCTGAGAAAATCACGTGAGGTCCATGGCCAAAAGTGCATCCCAAAAACTTGGTTCTTGCTATTTCACTATTTCACCTCCAGTCAGCTGCTTATGATCTATAAGGCACAGATCCGACCTGTACTGGAATACTGTTCCCATATTTGGAGTGCGGCACCTAAACATATCCTGAAGCTATTGGATTCTGTCCAAAAAAGGGCAATTCGTCTAGTCGGTGATGCCTCGCTTAAAAACTCGCTCACTTGTCTGGAACACCGTAGAAATGTTGGCGATTTGTCTCTATTTTATAGATATTTTCATGGGCGATGCTCTTCTGAAATATCAACAATCGTTCCTCCTTTGGCAGTCTCTTCGAGATTAACCCGTCAAGTTCAGTCTTCACACCCCTTCGTGGTCACTTTGGAGACCTGCAGAACATCACTTTCCAAAGACTCATTCATCCAACGAATTGCGAGGCTTTGGAACTCATTGCATAGGAAGGTGTTCCCCAAAGCATACAACCTCCAGAAATTTAAGAAGAACACCAACTCCTACCTTCTTTCCCTTGGTTTCCACGATGTTCTCTGAACATTACAGGATATCCCTTTTCGTGGGAACCAGAACATATAAAAAAAAAACCAGAAGTGATTTTAAACACCCCAAATAAACAAGACATACCTATTTTTAAAAAGGGTTTGCTTGAAGGTTTCCTACGAATTCTCATGCAAACTCGAAATGTATTCGACTAGAAGCCCAATGTAATAAAAATTACTATTACTGGCCCTATAGGGGCTTTAAGGTTGTCACTTTATAATAGCATAATTTAACAACTGAAAAAGTACATTCAAGAGTAACGAATGAAATTGACGAGATAATATGGATATGCAAGCAGGCTGTTAAAATTACACATAGACGATTGTTTGAAAGATTTGAGAAAGAGTGCGTATGTATTGAAAATAAATGATTTGATCGTCAAATACCTTCTTTACGCCGATGATCAACAAGTCATATTAGCGTCATCTGAAGAGGAGTTGCAGGCGATGGTTAATGTTATGCATGATGCCCTGAAACTCAAAGGAATGAAAATAAATGAAAGCAAAACCAAAGTAATGGTTTTTAAAAGAAAAGAAAGCATGACAATCTGCGAGGTGCTGATTAAGGGAGAAAGAGTGGAACAAGTAAATGACTTGGGTTCAAAGTTTACGAGAGACGGAAAGTATGACATTGAGCAAAGGGTGTTGGCAGGAAAACAAATGAATGGGGCACTGCATAACTTTATGAACAGCCAGAAAGTGTCAAAAAAGGCATGTCTGGCTTTGCATAAAGGAGTGCTGATTCCTACACTTATGTATGGTAGTGAATGTTGGGTTTGGCAGATGAAACATAACAACAAGATTAATGCTGCGGAAATGAGTAGTCTGAGAAGTATAGTCGGAGTTATTCGGTTGTATAAAGTGAAGAATAGTGAGATAAGAAAACGCTGTGGTGTAAAAAAAGATGTGGTTATAAAGATATATAAAGAAATCCTTAGATGATTTGGACACGTAGAAAATATGAATGAAGGAAGATTGACCAAACAGATTTATAAGGCGAGTATGAATGGACGGAAGTCGGTATAGATCGACCTCGGCGAACATATCTTGATCAGATCGACATTGTTGTGAAGAAAGGCCAGGTCAAGAGTACCAACAACCGACGAGCATTCATGAGAGCACTGATGAAGCAAAAGATGTGTTTAAGAACCGTAGCGGAAGTGAAAGGAAGTGGTCTCTGTCTACCCCTGAAGAAAAAATGAAATATTGTTTTATATTTGTTTACTAAAAAATAAATCGACAGATGTATACTGGAAAATTTTTGTTTATTATCCTTGTTTTAATACATCTCGTTGTCTACGTGATACGAATCGATGATTTTGCAAAAAAAGATGCTAATTGTTTATTAAACATTTCAATCTCTGACCATTATTTAGGTACAACTTTGTAGGTAATAATTTAATCATTTCTGTTTGAAATATATTTAAATTAGATTTTTAAATCTTAAATTATGAGACAATGTACGATAAGAAATTTAAATTTGCCCGTACATAATTTTAAATTATAATTCACAGTTTTCTTATTTTATAAACACTTAAAATGGACAAGGTACTCTGAATCTAAGTAGTTAAAAAACTACCAAAAACTAAACACCTACCCTACCTACTTAAAATAGTAGGAATAGGCAACCAACTTTAGCCAGCACAGAAATGTGTGTTGCATGCATTGGATCATAAAATACGATGATAGTTCACGAATTGTTGTCCCTAAGGCTATTTTCACACTTATACGATTTCATTCGGTTCGTTTTCGGTAGCCGCCGAAACCGAATGAAAACTCTTCACACACTCTCGGTTTGTATTCGGTTCGTTTTCGGTAGCCGCCTCTACTAATGAAAACTCAAGGTTAGTATAAGGTTTGATATCACGACTGAATCATTGAAGACGCAACCAGCAAACAATATGGAGACAAGACAAATTGTTGCTATGCTATTTCTCTACAGAAGAAACAAAAAACGAAAGAGGAATAATCGACTTCACTGGGTACACCCTATCCTCACCAAACGGATGCAGTGTGGTGCATTTCATACCCTTTTTCCGAAATTAAGGGAGCATGAAGACAAATTTTCAAATTATTTCAGGATGTCTAAGACATCATTTGATGAATTACATGAGAAGTTGAAGGAGTGTATTCAACGCCAAGATACATTTATGCGGGAATGTATTCAACCAGTACAGATGTTAGCCGTCACTTTGAGGTAAGACAATAAGACCAATAGTTAGTAGAATGGTCAATTAAACAAAAACACATTCATAAATTTTGAAATAAAATAATATTTTAATAGTATTTTGAAACAACAAATGAAAATAAATGTTATAATTGTACATAATCAAATAAAATAAAATATACAATAAAGTTTTAATAATATTTTGACACAGCAAACGAAATTAAATATTATAATTATTCATAAAAAAAATAACATCAAATAAAATAGAATATATTTTGTTCCATATTTAAATTCAAATTAAACAAATATAATCCGAACTATCATCGGAAGTCGTATGGGAGCTGTAGCCAGGGTTTGAATCACACATTGTATTCGATGAACAAAATTTAAAATGAACTTGACTTCATGCTCAAAACGTGACCGAACCGAAACTAAACCGTATACGTGTGAACAGCCCATTGCCTTTGTGAACCTAGGACCCGAAAAGAAACCGAATAGAAACCGAATGAAACCGATTCGTGTCGTGGGGGCTTTCGGTTCTATCACAGGTTTCTATTAGTGACCGAACACAGACCGAATCACCGTTTCACACTTATTCGGTCGCTACTGAAAACGAACCGAATACAGACCGAACCGAATGAAACCGTATAAGTGTGAAACGAGCCTAATATACTCGTAGTTGGCGTTGAAAGACAAAAGCAAATAAAGTGTCAGGCAAAAGCTCATTGTATGACATTAGTATGTGCTAATTAGATCAGCGCACTCGGTTCGTGTATGTTAAATATTAATTTTTGTCCATTGAGGTGTGCGTGATTTTATAAAAAACTCTCTGCACGTTGGGTTCCACGAATGCTGACGGCAGACCAGAAGCGTGCTCGCCAGGTTGCAGCGGAGACAAATTTGGAGATCATTCCGATGAATTTAAGCGAAAATGTCTTGCGGTCGACGAAATATGGATTCATTACTTTGATCCAGAATCCAAAAGACAAAGCATGGATAGAAAATTTCGTGTTGTCCCATTAGCTGATAAGATCACGGCTACGGTTTTTTGGTATTTTGTAGGTGTTATTTTCGTGGATTATTTACCACGAATTTAATACTAAAAGTATGCGAAACGATCAGAGAAAAGGAAAATTGAGTCGAGGTGTGCTCTTCCACTAGGACAACGCTCCGGCCCACAAAAGTTGTGTTGCAATGGCTGCCATTCATAATGAGGGATTTGAAATTTTTGAACATCCGCCTTGTTCTCCAGATTTGACACCCAGCGACTACCATCTATTCCCGAAATTAAAAGATGGCAGTAGATGAATAGCTGAAGACGCAAAACTCTGAACCATTTTTAAAAGGGTTTGAAACCAAGTGTATAAACGTTGCAGGTGACTATGTTGAAAAATAAATTAGTTTCGTTCTTCTCACGTGTTTACTTCTATGTTAGGGACAACAATTCGTGAACTATCCTCGTATGTTAGTAATTTTAGATTCCAATTCAATATTAAATGGCTCTATTATCACGTTATAATTCACAGTTTTCCCGTTTTAATTACATTTAAAATTGACTACGTACCATGAATTAATTGAAAATCCGTCAAATTATATCTAAAATTATTCGCTGTAATATAGGCAACCGACATTTCGTTAGCGCGGTAATGTGTGATGCACACATCGGTAACCAAAAATTTGTAGTTTAGAGATGGGACAAAATTAAGTAACATTGTGAAATGAAAAAGCCCCTTTTATTAAATGACTATAATTTTTTTACTTATAAATTTAATCACGACATGAAATGGATTTTTAATTTCCCGAAAAATCGCAAAATACTGTGCCCTCTAAAATGTGTCTAATAATATATTTACAGCACAGTGACGTGTTTTGTAGCACCCTTTTTTGTAAAACAATTTTAAGGTCCAGCTAGACATTTAGTTTTGTAATGATCCTAGTGGGTTTTTTTTGACTGCGGGATCTGAGCCACTAGTCAAACCATAAATAGTACATTATTTTGACAGATGATATTGTACATTTTGTGTTGACAGATACACATATTCTTTTATAAGTATTCTTAAAAATATCTAGAGCTAATCCTAAGGGGTTGAAAGTAAATTAATAATGTAGCTTAAATAGTAAAAAAACAGAGTAAGATAAGTGTTCTTAACTGTTATTTGCAGTAGACGTTACAACCAGTTTGTTTCCAACTCTAACTATCACCTACTTAGTCCAAAGGTATGCTGTCGTCCAATCGGAGACAACCTGGTTGTCTCTGGTCCAATAAACAGTTTTACATTTTATAACAGTAGTATATTTATATATTTATAACAGAAGTATATTTAACAACGTAGGATTAAAGTTGTTCAAATTTACAATTAGTGGTAATAATTGACAAATAAAATCCTATCTCTTTGATAAATATAAAATGTAAGTATTACCTGACTTTCGTCAGTTAGCTCGGGATTATTTTCAACTCTACAGAGTTTTTCTCTATTTATTATTTTTAATCTTTGTTACTAAATAAAGTGAAAACAAACAACTTAAATCGAGGATGGTTTATGCCAAATAAAATTTCCAGTGTTTTTACGTGAATCTAGTGCAGTGAAAGTTTGTAAGGTATAAATTACAGGGTGGTTAAAAAGTAAATAACAAATATAATCACTCTTTTTGGAATTGTAATTGCAACAAAATTTATGTAGTGACTGGACTTTGTAATGATATTATCTAAATTATCCAATTACAGTTACATGTACGAGGTGCGGCCATTAAATAAGGAGACTGACGTTGTAAAAAAATGTATTTTCATTTAATAGATATGATCACCTTCAATATACACCCCTTCTCTATCCCTACAACGCTCCATGCGAATTTTCCATTGTTGGAAACAATGCTGGAAGTCATCTTCTCTTAGGAAACAGATAAAAGTCACATGGTGCAAGGTCTGGTGAATAAGGTGGATGTTTTAACACTGGGATGCTGTACTTGGTCAGGAACCTCTTGACAGAGTGAACGCGGAGTGAACGCGTTGTCTTGGTGGATAACTCATGATTTGTCCTTCCACATTTCGGGTCGTACACATTCTTTATCAATGCCTACAGTTTCAGTAGTTGCACGAATATTTAATCGACGGTCAGACAGAATCAAATTAGAAAATCGAAAAGTATTCGATTCTTCAAAGTACTCGTTGTATCCGAATAACCAGCATACGAGTAACGGTACTCGTGAGCAGTACTCGTATCGCGTGGTTCTGTCTATTTTAGTTGAGCCACTGGTTGAATGTTCTCAGTTTATATGTATCTACTAGGGATGGCGATTCTTTCCGAAAAAGATAGATTTTTTACATCGAAACCCAATAAATCGATTCATACAAAAATCGAGGTGTAAAAGATCGATTTTTTATTTTTTTGAGCTTTTATTTATAATATAAGTATAAATCCATATTGTTGAAAACAAAAAGGACATCATAATTATCGATTTTTCATAGTTTTAACAAATTAAAGTTATTTTACTACCATATCGGTCAGGTTAAAGTGAACAGGTATTAGAGTTGGCAGCACACTCGAAATACATGGGTTGCAGTGTCTACTTAACAAGAGGCAATATATTTGTCTGCCACCTTAATGTATAAAAAAAGACAATTTTATTTTAAGTTTTTTTGTTCTCGCCAGTAAAGCATATGATCATACTTCAGGTGCACAACTGCCTTAAATTATTCATTTAAGCCCTGACTTTCGTGTACGAATTCATTACATGCAGAGAGTTGCTTCTTTAAAAAGTGACTTGTGAAAATTTCAAATTTCTTTTTCGAATCGAATCTCGATTTTTCGAGCAAAAGATCGATTCATTGGATCGTTTTAGAGCTATATATATATCGATTAAAAAAATCGATGTTTTCGTTCCAAGTAATCGATTCCTCGATTAATCGATATCAAATCGCCATCCCTATAGTATCTACATCTACTGATTAATTTCTCTGTGATAGATAAATCGACTCTAACAACCTCCAAAAACAGTGCAACACTTAGCTAACGCATTACAAGTCATTTGGGAAGGCATTCCACAGCAGTCTATCAATAATTTGATAGATAGTCTTCCAAATACAGTAACAGCATCCGAAGTTATCCTACACGGTATTGGGTTTCGTATAAAGCTGTTGGAAGTACCGTAATGAATGAACTTTGTATGTTCTTATTTTCTTTAATTTGTCACTTTTTCTTAAACACCCATTTTGCTTTATTAAAGATAAGTTTTTAGGTTGCTTATGTTATAAACTTTCATTCCACGCGACTAACGTTTTTTATTTCAAATATTTATAATAACAAATCGACTTTATTTAACGAATGTATAAACATTTGCACTGAAAAGGCGAAGATTAGCTAGATAGCTACTCTTGAACTCTTAACCTTTTCAGTTTACAAATTGAAACAAAATACAAAAACAAATAAGATAAAAGAAAGCTTAATATTAATGTCTGGTGCTATAAGAATATGTAAATTATTTCTGAAAACTAGTTTATCAAGAAGGTATGGCGGACTTTTAGAATTAAACAATCTATACAAGAAGATGAGGAAATGGTATTTACATACATACGAAATTTTAAGCCACTTCGACTGCAGAATATATTGAGAAATGCGATCATATTTTCTCAGGTTAAATATGAATCTACAAGTATTTTGCACTCGTCGATATTGAGTGCATTTATCAAGACATGGATAGTAGACAATGTTACAATAATTCAAAAGGGATAGAACTAAGGATTGTGAAAGTTTTTTTTCTTGTTTCGAAATTTAAAATATGTTTATTGGGACAAAAAGTAACCGAGTGCGCATACATTATTAAGTTTTTGTTTCCAAATAAAAGGACCACTGTCTTAGAAGGATTTATTGATGAGTTTTGTCCATTAGAATTGTCAACAATCCGTTGAATTCGTTCAATCCGTTAAATTTCACTAGTATTTAAAATTTTCGGCGAGTCTGATGTATATAGTAAAAATAATAAAGGACCTAGGATAGATCCCTGAGGAACGCCAGAGACTATTTCTTTAGTCTGAGTATTTATTATTAATGGAAGACATTGGAAACTCGGAAAGTCACACGCAAATTATAACATACAACGAAAAAGAACCTCCCAAACTGAGAGAAGAAGTGATGGCAGCAATAAGCAAGCTGAAAACCAATAAGTCGCCTGAAGATGATTGGACGAAGTCAGTATATGTGTTAATACACAAAAAAGGACCGAAAGATATATGCGACAACTATAGAACAATAGTTCTTACTTCACACGCTAGCAAGGTCATGTTAAAGATAATATCGGAACGCATAAAGCCTTACCTTCTACCACAATTACCACCAGAACCACCAGAAGCCGGCTTTGTCCAGGGCGCGGAACCAGAGAACAGATACTAAACCTCCGAGAAATAATCGAAAAATCCAGGAAATTCAATGTGCCTACTTACTTATGCTAATCGCTGCATCGGAAGAAGAATTAATCAATCTTATACGAAGAGTCGAAGAAACAAGCAACGAAGTAGGCCTGCAGATAAACCGGAAGAATACCAAAATAATGATAATTGATCGCCAAAATAATAACAGACATAATAACAACATCGAGACTGTTGACGCTTTCATATATCAGCAAGGGCGGATCCAGCGAGGAGATAAAGAGGAGAAGTGCAATAGCAAAAGAATCCATGACTAAACTAACCAAAGTATGGAAAGGCCATCACATATCCCTTAACACCAAAATGAGATTGGTCAGGAGCTTGGTGTTTTTAGTCTTTCCATATGGATCAGAATGCTGGACAAACGGAAGATAGCTTCTTTTGAAATTTTTTGCTGGCGCAGAATGCTGAGAGTGTCCTGTACTAAGAAAAGAACCAACCAATCCATTCTGGACCAACTCAGAATTAAGAAGAGATTGAGCATTGTGGTAGCGGAGAAAATAGCCAAATTCTTTGGTCATGTGGTTAGAAGAAATGATCTTGAGAGACTCACTTTGGAAGGGACAGTCCCTGGCAAAAGACCAAGAGGAAGGTCGCCTACAAGATACATGGATCTTATAATCGGTCTAACCGGCAAAAACCTCACCCAAACATTCAAGATGGCAGAAGATAGACAGGAATGGAAGGCCATCACAGAAAACAATACGGGAATTCATGATGCTCGAAACTTAGCAAACGACCAAGAAGAATTTATAATCAATGGATACCCGTTATGTGCGATTCAATAAATATGATTTGAATTTTTGAGCAGTGTATTTAGTGTGGGTGTTTTTTGCTGCTATTGTTTTTTTTTTCAGAGTACAAATTTAAAATGGGAAGACCAAGCAACAAGAACAAATACTTTGCAATCTATTACTGTATCATAAAAGTAAAGTAATTGATAATTCCAATTTCGTGTAATTAAATGAACATCATTTTTTTTTATGTACAAGTATTTTGCTATTTTAGTTACTTTTTTTAGTACTCAGTAATTTTAATTATTTAAAGAAGGTATAGGTAATTGCTTATTAAACTGTTTGCGCCAATATTTTTTTCGCGTAATTAATTAACTAATCGTTTAAAAGTACTTAGTTAAAATTATTATCGATATTGTTGTGACCACAGATCGCAACAATTCTTTTTAATTTTAATCCCTTTGCGACGCCATTGTCTTGAAACCGTTTCGCCCCGGGGGAAAATCCACTCCCCTTCCCCTTACCCTCTCCGACTCGTTCCCTTTCTTCCACGACATTGAAATAAGATTCAATGTTTGTAGTGCTCGTAGTGCCTTGTGTGTTGTTTGAAGAAAGACATAGTATTTTTATATTTGGTGTTAAATAAAACGTTAAAAAACAAGCCGAATTGTGATTATTTCCAGTCCACTATATCGAAGTTGAGTATTCATTTGTAACGTGCCTTTTTTTCCCTTCTACAGTTCCATTATAATTATGTCTCTGATAATTTTATATTCCTCAAGTACTCGTAAATACTGTCGCGTACCGTATTTTGTTGTAACTTAAATATATCATTCGTTGTAAATAGTGTTGCATAGCCTCGATTATTGTGTATTATCGATTATATTATTGTTTGGTTTACATTTCTGTGTAGATGAGGCTAGCTATCAACACTGACGAACGCGATTCTTGGTGTGGAACATAAACTTGCGAATATTCTTGGTTTACGTCAATTCCGTGTCATTTCTTGATATCCGGCTTGGGAAGTAGTCTAGTCGTGTGCTGAGAGTCTTGGAAGTGGTGTGGTGAGAATTTTTGGGACGGTGTGATATTAACAAGTGTGCAAAACCTCTACGGTTTTTCTTTCATATCTGGCTGTATTTGGGCCATCTTAATTGTTTTGAAGAAAAATCATTTAATTTTTAACTTGATATCTTACCTCCGTTGTTGATATTTTGGATTTTGGTGTCGAGTTAAAATAACCGCATGCGGGATTTATTTCAGTGAAGCCATTGTTAATTAGCAGGTGCCGTTCCATAACCAAACCGGCCACAGGAGTAGTGCATTCGTATCATCCATATCGACGATAAATTGCAGTGTTATAAACGACGTGACTTATTTTTGGACGCCACAATTAAGTTTTGTTTTAATTTATTAATAAAATACATTATTAAAAACTATTTATTGCATTAGATAATATGCCAAAACTAAACTTTGATTAAAATAATCTTCTCAATAATTCTTTATGTCCAAGTAAAAATATTTTCTTCATACTTATTTGTAAATATCCTACAATATTGATATTTCAAAGGACAACCATTGTAAAAATATTTTTAAATAAACTCGATTGTTTTAACAGTGTAAATCTTTATGTAAATGGTAAAAAAATGAGTAAATTAGCAGCCTTATGTGAACGTTTGATTTAGTATTATTGAGGAGTTGACTTATATACGTTTTTTTTGGTGACTTGGTGAAGTCTGTTGCTCTTACTTTTGTTTTGGTTATTTTGTGTAATTGTAAATTTTAAATTTTTGGTTTGTTTTAGCGAAAAAAATTTACTATAGCTGTTAATTTTGACTATATTTGTTATAATTTTATTATTCAACTGTGTACTTTGATTTATTGTAGGAGTAAAGTTTCCAATATATTTTAGCTATAATTTCATTTATTTAGTTCACTATAATCTCAGTTGTTTATCGTGTGGCTCTGCTAGTGCCTATAAGACCTATGGGTTTCCGGCTTGAACCGTCTAAGTCGGTGGCGCGGATCACTTTTATATTTTTTTTTCTTCTACCCTCTACGGCTGAGCTCGGGCATAATTTGCCAGTAGAGAAACCGCTGGCAGAGTACTCTATAGAGAACGAATAAGACGTGGCACATTCCTCCCGTGTAGAAAGGGGAAAATTACAAACCCCCGATTCCTACAGATATTTTTGTGAAAAAGTTACGCATTATGAAATAAAATAGTTTATTTTCGATGATTGAGGTGTTATGTGCATTAAAATTAGATGTATTTCAGGTCCTACAAGTACGTCCACCCGAACTCGAATTTAACAGAACAACTGAAAGGTTTTTACGAAAAACACGGCTATCTACTCGTCAAAAATAATGTTTGCCATCAATTGCTGGACAAAATGGAGTAAGTTGTACTTAAAGTTGGTATAAACCAGTGTTTCCCAACGTGGGGCTCACGCCCCATTGTATTGTATTGTTTCTTAAAACAATCGAAAGCCCCAGTAAGAATTGAATGAAATGTGTATACAGAATGTGTGTTTATTTGAACTTATGATTACAATTTCGAACTAAAATATTAGAAAATAAAAAAGGTATTAAAGTATGTGGCTGACATACCTGCCTATTAGAGGTGCAATAAAAACACTAGAATTTATTTATAAAGCAGACACACTCGCATTTATGATCGAGTCCTGTCTTTTTTTTTTTTTTATGTTCTGGTTCCCACGAAAAGGGATATCCTGTAATGTTCAGAGAACATCGTGGGAACCAAGGGAAAGAAGGTAGGAGTTGGTGTTCTTCTTAAATTTCTGGAGGTTGTATGCCTCGGGGAACACCTCCCTAGGCAATGAGTTCCAAAGCCTCGCAATTCGTTGGATGAATGAGTCTTTGGAAAGTGATGTTCTGCAGGTCTCCAAAGTGACCACGAAGGGGTGTGAAGACTGAACTTGACGGGTTAATCTCGAAGAGACTGCTAAAGGAGGAACGATTGTTGATATTTCAGAAGAGCATCGCCCATGAAAATATCTATAAAATAGAGACAAATCGTCAACTTTTCTACGGTGTTCCAGACAAGTGAGCGAGTTTGTAAGCGAGGCATCATCGACGAGACGAATTGCCCTTTTTTGGACAGAATCCAGTAGCTTCAGGATATGTTTAGGTGCTGCACTCCAAATATGGGAACAGTACTCCAGTACAGGTCGGATCTGTGCCTTATAGATCATAAGCAGCTGACTGGAGGTGAAATAGCTCTTGGCACGAAACAAAAAACCAAGTTTTTGGGATGCACTTTTGGCAATGGACCTCACGTGATTTTCTCAGGAAAGGTTATTGCTGATAGTAATACCAAGCATCGATATGGATGACTTCAGTGGTATGGTTACTCCTGACAAAGTTATGTTAGGCACTGTGAGATCGGCTTTTCTAGAGAAAAGACATGCTTGTGTTTTGTTTGCATTGAATTCTACCAAGTTATTGGATCCCCATTCGAGAATTGTTGCTAAGTCCATATTTATATTGTTAACATTTCTTCCTCGTTCATTTCTGGTTTCACGGGCTGATATAGGGGCCCTGGAAGAGAATGCGGTATGGAGGGTACTATCATCGGCAAAGCTGTGTACGGGACATGAAGTTGCTTTCAATAGGTCGTTGATGTGAAGTCTGCTGGTTTATGATAGGGATAAGCAATCCTTCGGTCGCTAGGGCCTGTAAAAATATATGGCAAGCAGCCTTTGTAACGGGCTGACCGAGTTCGAGATAATGGAAAACCCTATGCTGGTAAAATAGTTGCAGACCTGACAGAGCAGAGTATCCGTAGCTAAGCTACTAAAAACATCAGTCGATAAACAGACACCATCGGGTCAAAACTTTATATTAAATCATTCCAGTTAAAAGTATTTGTTATCCATATCATTATTTTTCCTTGAGTCCGTTACATTTTTATGTTGATATTATTTTAGTCAAAGATTCGTTGATATTTGCGAAGGACGAGCAAAAGATGCAGTGTGCATCATGATTAAGGACCCCGTTCTTAAAGAGAGAGGCTTAAATGGTCAATTGGTGATAAATAAGGTAAAAAAATCACGCTGTCGTTTGACACGAAACTCCTCATTAAAATAAAAATAAACAAATGATTTTTCAGCTGCAAGATTTCGCCTACGATCCCATTTTAAGTGAATATTGTATGGAAAGTAGCGTATTGAACGTCGTAGAAAATATAATAGGCCCGAATATAACTGCTTTTCATTCCATGTTGATCAACAAACCGCCAAACACTGAACCGGATATATCCAGACACCCTTTACATCAGGTAGGTGATTTTTTTTTTGGAACGAAGGTCCTTATCGCACGGTACGGGATTGGCGAATGGGAGTTAGGCAAAAGAAAGTGTAAGATTTTTCCGTCACGAAACACGAAACAGCAGTTGCAAAAATTACGCGCATGAGCGTTCTGTTGTAGAGGAGAGGAGACGCGTAGCATAGAAATACTTAGCAACGTGACGTCTATCGTGTAGTCCACGTGTTTGTCAAAAAAATATTTTAAATATAATACGTTTATCAATAATAACACGAAAGGAACTTCGTTCCGACTGAGTGTTCCACGACACTCACGCACTTTTTCTCACCATGGTATCAACCGATTGCTGTTAATAACATCAATTGTAGACATTGTTACTGTTTTCCAACGCTGTTAATTAGTAACGACTTTTAAATGAATACTTACTATTAAACGTAAACAATGAACGTTTTATTTTATTTTATTTAATGCATTTGTAACACATATACATAAATTTTAGCTTTCTGCACTCCTCTGTATAAACTTTGGCTCAGCGAGATCTCACACTCCTCCGTGCGAGCAATATCTTTAAACATACATGCATACATACATACATATAGTTACGCCTTTTTCCCGTACGGGTAGGCAGAGACCACTTCCTTCCACTTCCGCTACGATTCTTACACACATCTTTTGCTTCCTCTACTTTTATCAGGGCTCTCATGCATGCTCGTCGGTTGTTGGTACTCTTGACCTAGCCATTCTCCAATACATTGTTGATCTAATCGAGATATGTTCGCCGAGGTCGACATCTACCGACTTCCGTCCATTCACACTCGCCTTATAAGTTTGTTTTGTCAATCTTCCTTCATCCATCCTTTCTTCGCGTCCAAACCATCTAAGCATTCCTTTATCTATATTTGTAACCACATCTTCTTTTACAACACAGCGTTCTCTTATCTCGCTATTCTTTACATTATCCAACCGAGTCACTCCGGCTATACAATTCTCAGACTACTCATCTCCGCACCAGTAATCCTATTTTCATGCTTCTTCTGCCAAACCCAACATTCACTACCATACTGATAAGTGTAGGAACCAACACACCTCTACTCACAGCCAGACTTGCCCTTTTTTGACACTTTTTGGTTGTTCATAAAGCTATGCTTTGTTTTCCTGCCAACATCCTTCGCTCAATGACACTGTCATACTTTCCATCTCTCCTAAACTTTGAACCAAAGTACACAAATTCATTTGCTCATTCCAGTTTTTGTCTCTTAATCGGAACTTCACAGTTTGTCATGTTTTCTTCTCTTTCAAATACCATTACTTTCATTTTGTTTACATTTATTTTCATCCCTTTGGTTTTCAGGACATCATGCATAACATTAACTTCTCTTCAGATGACGCTAATATGATTTGATCATCGGCGTAAAGAAGGCATTTGACGATCAAATCATTCATTTTCTATCCATACGCACTCTCTTTCAAATATTTTAAACAATCAATGAACAAATATCCTTAAAAAGGGGGGGTACAAAGTTTTGCTTGCTTCAGGACTTGCATTATTTCCCGTTTCGGCCTGCACACAAAATCGTCGCTTCTTGGACGGCCATGCAAAAAGTTGACAAATCAAACGGTTGCCTCTATGTGATACCTGGTTCCCACCGAAGTAAACTTTATCCACACGCTTATCCAGAGGTAAGTCACCTGTATAATTATTTAGTTTTGTATCTGGCATAAGTCTTGACATTTCTCGAGATATAACTGTTGAAATATCATCCTTATGTTCACAAAAATATGATGTTTGAAGATGTCCAGAAGATACAAACAAAAAAGTAATGCAATTTGTTCGTTACTTTAACTGAGTAATAAAGCACGTGCATTTGAAGAACAAGAAATTTATTTAAATCCTTTGTTAAGTCAGTAAGCCACACTTTTAATTTTTAGAATAGGATAAGAGTCCTCTACAATCATTTTGGTTAGTCTATTGTATATTTCCTTAAAGCCGAGGATTTATCAGGATTTATGAAAGTCCCTGTGTGACTGTGACTAAGAGGACTTTTCTTGCTGGGAAGTCTACATCGTGGACAATTGTGAATGCACTTTTATGCGAATAAAAGGCAGATAGCTTAATAAAAGTTGCATTTTTCTAAAACTTGACAGTTCAAACAAAATGTTCCGAAAGCTTTAAAAAGCCCTCAATGGGTCCTCCAGATCCAAAAGGTTTTATTGACAAAACTAATTAGGTACTTTTTTGACAAGTCAAAATTATGACAACTGTTTC
Source organism: Agelastica alni (assembly GCA_950111635.1). Taxonomy (NCBI): domain Eukaryota; kingdom Metazoa; phylum Arthropoda; class Insecta; order Coleoptera; family Chrysomelidae; genus Agelastica; species Agelastica alni. The sequence continues at coordinate 35,244,138 of OX467716.1, forward strand.
TAATGAGTGTACTAGGCACACATTTTGTGCGAGCAAATATAGACGGTGATCTACCACAAAACAGTTCTTCTATACTTTCGGCTCTATCAAGTTCACGACCATAGACAGTACCTTTGACTTGTCCCCAGGAAAAAAAGACCAATAGTGCAACGTCTGCAGTTCTGGCTGGCCATTTAATATTGCTTGTGTCACTCAAAATTTGATCCTGGAGAATATTTGCTAAAAACTATCTCAACAACCGTGGGTTGCAGACAGACACAGACCCTTGGCATTGGCGAAAAGCAACAAGAGGAGAAACAAATGACATTGTCCAAGTGCCGTTAAAAGATGTAAAATGAAATTGTAACAACAAAAAATTGTAAGCAATATATTGCGCTAAATTATACCAATTATGTAAGTGTGTTGACGAAAAAATAATTTAAAAAAAAACAAAAGGAAAAATAATTTAAAAATTAGGTATAAATAAAACAGGTATAATGGAACCACCGCTCAGCTTATTATTATTATAATATCTTAACAACCATCTTGTTGGTATACATATTTATTACTTATCTCAGGAATATTTTGGCTTGAGCCAACCAGAGCGAGGTAGCTGTTGCTGATTACCGTTACTGAGCTTGAATTATATCGATACCAGTAGACATACGTTGTGCCAGACACAAAACGTTAAGATTATAATTAAAGTAAAATTTAAATGTTTCTTTAGGGGCTTAATAACACCGTTTATCATGGAGTCCAAGGGTTGGACCACCTTCCGAAGACCATGATCGAGATGGAAAAAGGAGATACCGTTTTCTTTCACCCTTTACTGTTGCACGGATCCGGCGTCAATGTTACAAAAGTAAGTCGACATGCTCATTGGAACTTAAATAGTGGCAACACTGCACGCTCACCTCAGAGCAAACGGACTTCTTTTCCACATCACGCGCATGCGTTTTGACCAGGAGAACAGAGCCTCGTGTCAGCTGGCAGTCTTAACATTGTTATATTCACAATAATTCAATCGAAACTAATCTATTTTAAATGTTCCTGCAAGAGTTAAGCTAGAAAAGAAAGCTTTAACAATATTTAGGGAGGATATTCTGCACAATTGCCAACAAAAAATATTAGTTTTACAATGCAAAATGAACGTTAGAGAGTTGCTGTTTTTAAATTAATTGATTTATCAATACAAAGAACTGCACGCTTTAAAAATATCTTCCTTCTAAAAGTTAAGTTTGACCTTTAAATTTCACACAAACGGCAGGACCGGTTTCAGTAGTTTTGTTTTGTTTATAAAATGCGTTTGTTCGATTTAGGGTTTTAGAAGAGCGATTTCGACACATTTCGGCGACTCGAACTGCAATTTTATCGATGTCTCAAACACTAGCCAAGAAAACATTAGGAACGAAGTGGAGGCTATAACTGTTAAATATGGGAATCCCCTAAGTTTTGCTGTGAGTATTTCCGATATGAATTATTCGACAATATTTTCATTTTCTCGTTATTTTCAGGCCGTTTTTAAGTTAAAGAGCAGATTAATTCGAGGACCACCGGGCAATTTCCAAAAACTAGACAGCCATTTGTGAAAGCAATTCCCAAACGATAAATCATTTATGGATAAGAAATGGATTTTGGGATTCAATTTTTTATCGGGTTGCAAGAGAAAACTGCAAGTAAATTCGAAGGCTTTTAATGAAGGTTATTTCATACAATTTTAATTATTTTTTTTGTTTTTCATATTTTATATTAATTGTTACAGTTAATAAAAAATTTTATGCGAGAACTTCATTTATCATTCAATGAATGATAAATAAGTCATAAATAAGCCATTCATCAGTTTATGAGTACGATAACAACGCCAAAAGATGGTGTCGTTTGAAATATGTGCCCAAAAGACCAGTTAAGTGCTGACAAATAATACAGATACACACATAGAACCTCCTTTTTTGTTACTATGTTAGTCAGTAACCTGAAAACTAGGAGACGATGGTAGGTACTTATACATTATACCCCATTATATACCCTGGCACAAGATACAATGGAGTTAAAAACAGAACTATAAAATAATTAATAATTACTCGCAAACTGACTATTAAAACCAAGAACAATAGACGATAAGCACCAAGCAGCGACGATATTTGTCCAGTCTAACAATGTTGCCGGCTGAAGCATTTGCTCTTAATTAATGAAACTAAGCCTGACATGATTTCTAATTACAATGCATAAAGATAAAACATTACATTTACTTTTCTCTGAAATAAATAAATGTTAGAATAATCTGCATTGTACTTCTTAGTTTTACTTAAATACAACGTAGTTTTATGTCATTTCTGTTGTTAATTATTACAAAACCATAGGAAATTAATAATCTGAAAAAGAGTTGGAAATATTGCTGAAACCATTCCTATCCGCTATAGAGCGATATGTAAGGAAGTAGAACATGATACCTCCCCTCGCCTAGGTGCAAGTATATTCCGCTACAATGTTGCCAAAGTTACATCTTCATGTCTAATGATTCGTGACTCTTATTCGTGACTCTTTCTGTTAGTATAAATAAACGGGCAACCAAGCTTTTAAAAATCTCTTCTGGAATTTTTATGTAATTTATTTTTGTTTGGAAACCATTTTAAAACTGCGTCAGGGAGTAACAACCCTTCAAATGACAGCTAGGTTTGCGCCAAACAATGGGCGCTGCAAGGATTGATAGGGGGTATAGATTTAGGGGTTTTTTTACATTTGAAAGGGGCAAATCTACCACCTTGCCACAATATTAATGTTGTAGAACTTTTCACGTCTCTAGCCCTTCCGGAGAAATTTAAATGCTAAAATAATCCTTTTCATCCCTCGATTTTATTGGAGAATATAAAAATAAATTAGGGGAATCCCCATAGAAAAAAAAGGGGGTCATTTCGGATTCAGATCATCTCACATAAAAATCAGCAGGAACAGGTACCAGTTTTTATGCAGACCAGTGATGGAAAAAAAACAATAGTGTAATACTAAAAAGATCTTATTTTTTATTAAAATGACCAGTATCACAATCACCTTTTGCATATACTTTTAATCTTAGACTAACCGTAAAATGTGTAGAGGAATCAATATCGAAGAAAATTTGCAGGACATTGTACCAACGATGACCTAAAAAAATATTCATCTAATTATTCCCAAAGCAAGAACTGTTTGCATATAAAACAAAAAATGTACATTGAAAATACCAGCTGTATAGAAAATGTAATAGTCGTACCTGATTTTTAAAAACTTCCATCGATATAATGACTCCTCCGGGTCCGTCCAAAGTTCCAACGTGTTTATTCGTTTCCAAATTGTATATGTAAATCTTTCCGTTGTGACAACTAGCGAACAAACATTTTCCCACCAACTTAACGCAGCTTATGCCCTTCGCGTTCGACGCCTTGTACGTGTGAACCAACTTACCATTCTACAACAACAAAAACAGGTAAAATTGCATTATTACTAAAAAGCACATACATATAGTCACACCTTTTTCCCGTAGTGGTAGGCAGAGACCACTTCCTTCCACTTGCTACGGTTCTTTACACACATCCTTTACTTTCATCAGTGCTCTCATACATTCTCGTCGGTTGTTGGTACTCTTGACCTGGCCTTTCTTCAAAACAATGTCGATCTGATCAAGATATGTTCGCCGAGGTCGACCTCTACCGACTTCCGTCCATTCACACTCGCTTTGTAAATCTGTTTCTTTAATCTTCCTTCATCCATCCATTCTACGTGTCTAAATCATCTAAGCATTCCTTTATCTATATTTGTGGTCACATCTTCTTTTACACCACAGCGTTGGCTTATCTCACTATTCTTCACTTTATCCAACAGAGTCACTTAGACTACTCCGCAGCATTAATCCTATTTTTATGCTTCTTATTCTGCCAAACCCAACATTCACTACCATACATAAGTGTAGGAACCATCACTCCTCTACGCACAGCCAGACGTGTCTTTTTTGACATTTTCTAGCTGTTCATTAAGTTATGCAGTGCCCCATTTATTTGTTTTCCTATCAACACCCATCACTCAATGTCACTGTCAGTATTTTTTACTTTTTTTTTAGAACAAAATAAATAATTTAAAAAATGTATTACCTTGTTAGATTGTTATTCATTGGCGAAAAGAGTCTTTTTTTAAAGGTAACAGCTCTTCTGAGCCAGCAGACAGCTTAATCTGATCAATAATTAGCGCTCGCAGAAAGAATGCACTCTCTGATACGCATTTTGAACATACATACATATAGTCACGCCTTTTTCCGTAGGAGTAAGTAGAGATCACTTGCTACGGTTCTTCTAACCATATTTTGCTTTTTCTACTTTGATCAGTGCTCTCATACATGCTCGTCGGTTGTTGGTACTCTTGACATGGCATTTCTTCAAAATAATGTCGAACTTATCGAGATATGTTCGCCGAGGTCGACCTCTATATCTGTTTCGTCAATCTTCCTTTATCCACCCTCTCTACGTGTCCCAACTATCAAAAAGCATTCCTTTATCTACCTTAATAAGCACAGTTTCTGTCACACCACAGCATTCCCTTATCTCACTGACACAAGTAAAAACTTAAAATTATGAAATAACTGTGGTTATTTTAGATTTAATTTCATATTTTAGATAAAATTTCATAATTTGTATATTTAAATCATTAAATAATAAATAACCTAATCAAAGTGGGTTGTCAGCTCGAGGCCACTTTTTGACAAATAGAAGAAAAAGAAGCTATGCCATCACCGTTGCTTCTGAACCCTTTGATTATGTGAAAAGTTCAATGTGTGTATATTATTTTAATTGTTTAATTGTAGTGTATTACAACAGTGGGTACCAAATGTTTTAATATTTTTTTCAATTGTTTTGACCAGCCGCTGTGACCTTTTACATCGAAAACGCGCATCTGTCGGTTACATTGACGTCACCATGGTAACGCGAAACCATAAATTTTCCCCCTACCAAAAATCACTCAATTCGCCTAAAGAAATGTTCATTTCAAAAACAACAACATACACTTATTGTGAATTATAATACAAAAGTAGAAGCACAAAATTTAACATTAAAGTAACTTTTTTGTTCGCAGACAATAAATTTTTTAAAGCCTACACGTTTTATTATTATTAAGTTGCTGCATAAATTGTAATTATTTGCTGTATAATTGTAGCAATAACTTCTGGATTGGTAAAAGTAATATATGAGGGCATCAGCCCCTTGATCTCCTACAGAGAGAGGACATGTACTAACACTGCATGTGTTAATTTATGATAGTCTTGACCAGACGTCACAAATGCTTGCCTTAATGACGTCCATGAAATAATAAATGGGTTTCTTGGCGCCTTGGATGTACGTTTCACAGATGTCGAAATAATAAATTCACAAACTTTCTAAAATGTGTCAAACGGTTTTAAGGGAACGGCGCTGAACTATTAACACAAAAGAATCTTTCAGGACAAAAGAATAAAATCTAACATAAATAACAATAAATAAGTATGTAAACGGTTCCTTTTCCATTTTTCTGAAAACATTTTAAATAATTTCCACTAAGAAACAATAAAATTTCTGATATATTTGGACAGAGATTTGACTTATTTAATGATAAGTGGGATTAGAACGTCAACAAATCATGACGTAGAGAAGAATCCTGCAATTTACAAATAAGTACGCGCCTAAATTTTAGCTGGTATAACGCACAGGTTAACATTTAGTACGTTTAATATTTAATAGTTTCTATGCAAATCATTTGAAATTATCACTTCTGTCGGGCGACCCGAGAAGCACACCCTTTTTTTATTCAAAAAACAAATTTAAAATGGGCAGAACAAACGGTAAGAAGAACTACTAATGGAGTGGAAATATGTTGCATAGGATGTGATGGAACGCCAAAATAGTTTGATACTCACGTGAAAATCGTATACTAAAATGTCGTGGGTGGTGGTACCGCAATATACCAAATGCCTTTCCATGGTCATTGAATATATGGTGGGGGTGATAATTTTTTCCAGCGTTCTCAAATGAAGACCGCTCATCGCGTCTCGTATAATTACCGCGGAATTTCTGGATCCAATAAGAAGTACCATTCGGGCGCCCTCTTGCGTGGCCTTTAGAACAAATATCGGATGTGAATCAAAACGTTCTTCGTATTCCAACATCTTTTTCTGAAAAAAGCGTGTTTTTTTTTTTAGTGGCTGTATTACAAGACTGTTAAATCCCATTTTACGAGTGCGACTTAAAATTGACTCACCTTCATGGAATACCTAAGAATGGTACCTCTAAGACATCCCATGAATAAATAAGACCAATTTTCGTCGACGCATTGCACGCTGTCATCGAACTGAACATCTTGTACAAGATAGGAACTGTAAAAATTGAAAATCTTTAAAGAAGATTCAAAAGAACCCACGAAAAGAAGGGGCTTTCCTTGTTCCTGCTTGGAATAGTGCAGACAAACTATAGGTACCGTTGTTACGTCTAAAATTTGCAGGCAACTTGCGCTTTCTAGATCGAAAATGTAAACTTTTCCACCTTCGGTTCCAGCTGCTAGTTTGTTCTCACAAATCTAAAATCAGGAGAAGAATCAACTGTTTTAAATACATAAATCTGATTTTTAAACCAGCTAATTTCACTGAATGATCCTATACAATATACATATAGGTACTTGATATACGTGGGTCAACTATATATCAGAAAACAACTACTTTTCTGACAATATGCCTCGACGAACATGCTTATATACTTTTTTCAAAAATCTTATCTTTCACAACCAGGACAGCGTTACAAACAAGTAAAAAACGTTAAACTCACCTTTAAAACCAAAATTTTTTCGGTGACATCTTGAAAATCCAAAACTTTCTGCTCCACCTCATTTTTTTCCGACTGCAAAATTCTTTTACTTGTACCAGCGCCGCTTTTCCCTTTACTTTTGGAAGTATGTTTAACTCTCTTTTTTATTTTTAAACCTTTAAACAAATTCTGTCGATATTCCGTCAATTTCGAGATGTATCCATCGATTTTCTCCATTCGCTTTACAGCTGCAGAAAAACTTTTCGGTTGCCTCTGAAAATTTATTCGGAGGAAATCTTCTATGGTTAATTTCGTATTTTTTTGTAAACATTTTGCAGATTTTTCCTCATTATTCTCTACAACAATTTCATCAGATACTGTTTGTACTTTATCCACATCTAATCCCACGTTTAAAGTCTCGTTCTCCCCACTATCCGATTCAGTTATCAAATTTTCATTTCTTTGAGAAGACCATGAGTCTAATATGTCCTCAGGTAAAATCTCGACTATTTCCACTTGTTTGTCCGGATACTCTTCTTTAATTTTAACTGCAGATTCTTCGGTAGGTAAAGATGATTCTAGTTTAAAATTGATATAATAGACGTGCATTTTTTTGGGTTAGGTTAAGTTGGGTTAGGTTAGGTTATCAACTAAAATGTTAAAAACTAAACTAGAGGTGACAAATTTAATACGAAATTAAGTAAAAAACAGCCTAAATGTTTATTTTATAATGTTTTGAAAAGTGAAATAATGTATAGCATTTCCAATCTCAGTTTAAAAAAGATGATATTACCAGGTAATAAGCGCTTTATTTTATACTCTACTGAGTAAAACTGATAAATTTTGCTTTTATGAGCTACGGGTAGCACAGCTTATTTTTGAATATCAACATCACTAATATGCATTCATGTGTGAAGGTATTTTCAAATATGTTAAAAAGGTACAATCAAATATGATAAAAAGATACTTTCAAATATTTAATAACTGAAACTGTTTGGTATTATTAACTCACCCGGTAAAGGAGAGGTCACTGTAGTCGAATCCACAATTGGCATGATAACCTCTTCTTCTGGATTGCTAAAGGTAAATTGCAGGGCTTCTAGGACTTCCTGTGGCAGATCTTCAATTTTAATGCCGATTTCTGGTATGATTGAATTAATCCATTCGGTAGATTCATTAACATCGGGCGTTTGCAGACAAACATCGCGCAAAGCTCTGGAAATTTCAAGCCGTCTTTGCTTGATCATTTGGTTTATGGCACCGTCAAACACTGAACTATTTGTACTTATGAAATTTTTTTTTCGACCGTCGTTGAGATTACTTAAATGATTCATTATTTTGTTGTGGATCTCTTCCACATTATATGTAGAAGGTTTTTTATTTGAAGAATCTGTGGCAACTGCCCATTTAGATTGTTTTTTTTTATTTATTGTATCCATTTTCTTGCTGGATTCTGGACTTTTATTATTGGTTTCTAAAGATATAAAGGAATTTTTTCAAATAATAATAATAAAGATTAATTCTGCTTTCAATTTAATTATTTATAAAAATATGTACAAAATAACACGATTTAAGTTCTTAATACTTTTAACTTAATTTTGAAGGCTGAATACTTTTATACACACCTGATGGAGGATTTGTTACAGGAATTATATTTTCTTCGGGACTTAGTAAATGACGCATAATAATTGCGCTGGTTTTTTGTATTTTTTGAGTCATGTATTCTTCACTTCCTTCTACTGGAGATGATGGTCGAGATGGTTTTCTCTTAAATTTATTGTTCCCATATTTATCTCTATAGTCTCTTGACCTATCCTGTCTGGTAGGATAATTATATCTATCCTCATTTCTAGAAGTTAGATGATTAAGGTAAGCTTTTACACAGTTTTATTTAAAATACATGCCTTTTGTTGTAAAAGTATCGCCGTTTGTTTGGAAACCAATATTTTTGTTCGTAGTTGGTTTTTCTTTTAAATCTGTTGTTTTTTTCAGAATAATTTTCCATCGTTATTTACGTGAAATATTAATAACAAGAATGAAATTAACGTAACACAACCCCAAACAAATTTTTTAAGGTTATATTAATCTTCTCTTTGACATTGACAGTTCCATACAAAACAAAACATTGTAGTCTTTTTCTGGCATTATTTACTTGGAATGTTTGGGTTGTTCTTTTATATACTTTTGTGATTTTTCGGATTTTAATTGATAAAATAAAAGAATATTATTATTTTTATTATTATTCAGTGCACAATAGTAGTGAGAGAAAATGCTATCGATTTATTCATTTCTCTGATTCGATGATAGAATTATTAATAAAGAGACATGTCCAATGGATCCACCATATTCCTCAAAGTAAGCTGATGTGTAGTGCCGATTTAAACCGAATTGGGCACCAGTGGCGTATCGTAAATAATTTGTAACGGTTACAGGATATTTATGTATCAGAAAACGTACTGAAATTGAAAGTAAATAAAAATAAATTGGTACTTTCGAGATCATTAAAGGTTTCTCACTAGAGGCAGATTAAAAAATATTATTGGTACCTAATATACTATAAAATATTCGATGGAGTTAAGTATATTCATTACGTGAGATAATTATTACTTAGTTAAAAAAGGGGTTTTGAACAATTTTATAAAAAAGTAGTAGAAACATTTATTGTCTCAATCCTTACTCTCTTAATTATTATAACATTTTATGTGGCCACTGCTCAGCGAAGACCACGCGGAGGTAGAGTATATAGAATATATTAATGGGGTTTGTGTTCCAATACGATTTTCTACAGATCCGGTTTAGTTATTTTGGGATTTTGATTGTGGATAATGCTAGTTACCACAATGGGAGTGATTTTTTATTCTGTCACTGGCGAAAAAAGCAACCCTTTATGATCTGGAAACTATCAATTTATATATTTTTTTAATTACTTTCAATCTTATTACATAAATATTTGGTAACTGTTAAAAAATATTTACGATTCGGTATTAACCGACACTGCACATCTGCGGACTTTGGGAATAAGGTGGATGCCGTTGACATGCCTCTTTCAATAAAAGATTAAGTCTATGAGCCGAAGAAAATTTCCTATCTGAATAAAAGTATTACGCAAAGATGTAAACAAATTAAAAAAGAAACATTAAAAAAAAAAGGGAATTACTGGTGGTGTTTTGAAATTTTATTAACAACTTATTTAGTACAAAACAGCTAAGATGTACAAATAAATAACAAATCAAATGTTTCAATATTTTTTACAGATATTCAGACACTTTTTATACAAAAATAAAAATTGAACTTTATTATTTTGTTATTCGATGAGTTTCTTTGCCTTAAAATATGTCCTCAAGTACAGAACCTGCCAAGTAGCCAGACCAAGAAGGCAGCATAATGAAAATATGGAAAAATACAAAACTCTGCTATTTGTAGACTCTGAAACATCAATAATTACAAAAACATCAAAAATATTGAATTAGTTAAGAAATAAAAACAAAAAAGAGTAAACAACTTAAATAAATATGGTATTATGATGCTTAAAAAAAACTGCTATAAAAGTGATAATAAATACCATTTGTATTTCTCATTTCTTCTTCTCTTTTCCTCATGATGGCAAAATCTTGAACAATAGCATCTGAGAGATCTTCCAACCTTTTTAGTTCTTTTTCAATTGGTTTTAACTGAGCAGCTTCACCATACTAGAAAAAAATATGTCTAAAGAATGTTTTACTTCAATTTTAACTGCAAAAAAGCTACTTACAGTATCATAATTTTTTGTTTCTATTCCATGCTTGGTGATTAATGAAACTTCTTGTGCAATACCCTTCAGATCTACAATAATGAGAATTGCATTAGATGTTTATAAAAACTGTTGGATACAAATTTTTTATATGAAGGCTACTTACGTTGCGGAACATGTGATATGAAGCAGATTTCATATGTATCAAAACTCTCAGTGTTAAATGAAAATTTTCCTTTTGAAATTGCTTGTCTGTTAGCCAATGTATGTCCTTTTGAATCAGTTACCTAGAAATACAATAGTTACATGTTTGTTCAATGAAATCATCATATCTTAACAAGTGAAAATGTAACAGGAATTTTTCACTAAAAATATCTAAAGGATATAGAACAGCTGTATGTGTTCATAAAAGCAAAGAAATACCATTTATTAGAAAAATGTTATGCACTGATAAAATATTTTAACTGATTTTAAGCTGTCTTGAAATCTCTGATCTCTATTTTTCCTCTTCTCTAATTCTATCCATTTTATTTTATTTTAATGTATTGACAATTTCTCATGCAATGTAAATTTGTCTAAGTGGAAATAATGTATTATTATTAATGATAGATACAATTTTAAAAATGAATGTTCCTTTAAATTTTGATATTTCATTCAACAGTTGGAGCTGCTATGAGGTAATATTTAACAAAATCTTAGTTTCATGTATAATCAAACTTAAAAAATAAATCACAAAAAACACTCACAATATAATCAACCGTTTGTCCAGGTGCTTCAGAAACTTCAAATTCTCCAATCACTGGAATATTTTGCTGCAACTCTTCCCTTAAACATTTTCTTGAATTTGGTTCTAGATTCCACATAATACTATTGGCAGATACTAATAACGTCACAAATATTAGAGTGCAATATGATAACTCCATTTTCAAAAGTTTATTTTACAAATTATGTTAACAACTATCATAAGGTACGTTACACCAAAACTTTTTAGATATTACGATGAGGTGGCCATTCCTTTTTTCTTTTGCCAACTTGTCAATGTCCAAAACACCAAAATGACAGTTAAGATTCTTCTTTTTGTTCCCAATTTTAGGTTATGTTATTACAAAAATATTAAAAAATTTCATAAAAAACAATGGATCATTTGGAACTAAAGTTATTTAAAACAAAATAGTTTCTGTTGGAAAACAATTGATATGTTTGGAGGAGAAAGAAATGGATCTGCGTCTCTAAGTTCCTTGTAATAGATTAGGGATAAGAAGTAGTGATAGAATAACCAAGAAACTGCAGTTTTTGGCTCTACAAAAGTATAAATTAAAAAAATAACTAACCTGTGGATGTGAGTTGTAAATGAAATTCAAAAAAAATTGCGCATCTGTGTTAAGTAAATTAACCAATTAAAAAAATTTGTTTAACTCAAGTTACCTTATTTAAGCAATAAATCAATGTATGTTGATTATAAACTGGAATAATTTAACCCATTTATTGCTTTTATTATTAATTTATAGTCTACATACCAATTATTAATTGTATAGTGTATAGCAATCATAGGTAAAAGAGGGGTAGATAGCCTTCTCAATGCTAATTTTTAAAAACAATGTTTTGCTCTATCTATTGGTTGGGGGCCTACTTGTTTGACGTAAATGACACGAGAATTAAGGTACTTTTTGCAAATATACAATACAAAAGAATCATATATGCTCTTTGTCTAAAACCATATTTCGAATTAATCTTTGTTTATAGGAATTTTTATGTTATGTTATATAGGTGAATTAGATTATTATTTAAAAATTAATTTTGTTTAATTAATTCGAGTAATATGCTTGCAAGATAAGAGTATAAAAATGATAAAAAAACTTAACAGTAAGTCATAAGATGGTTAGTCAAACTTCATTAGTAACTCGTGAAAATAATTGGTAGCTAGTACAAAAACCTAAAAAGTTATCAATTGATTTAAAACAATATAAGGACTTTAAAAGTTATCCATTGATATGATAATACAACTTTTGTGTGATCTTAAAACAGTTATATTCAAATGTTAATCGGGAAATGAAAAAATATTTTACAAAATCAACTTTATTAAAAAAAATTATTCCAAGCACAAATTTCCTTCATCTCCATCAATTTTTCTATCTTTTCCATGCTTTAACATATATTCCCTTTTTACTTGTGAAAATAAGAGATCAGTCAATAAAAATATCTGAGCTACTGCAAATGCTAGTGTAACTCCAAAATAAAAGTTTGCATTTGCTGAGTTACAGTAGATCCAGAGATAGTACACAATAGGTCCTAAACATGTGGATATTATAAGCATTGTTCCAACTAGAAAGCCCTGCTGACTAAATTGAAATAAATGTGGGAATGCTGGCATAATACTTAACACAAATCCCACATCTCCCACACTTGGATAAGATTTGAAAATAGTCACTATAAAATGAATAGCTACAGCTAGTAAGAAAGGTTGTTTTCTGAATTTAAGTGAAACTGGAACTAAATATAAAATTGTAGTGTTTATCTGAAATGCATATATAAATAGTTCTCTAAAATGCTCAAACATTTCAGTAAAAAAATACCAAAATAGTCCAATATTTGGTTGTAAATCAGGAACATTTAATATACAACCATAAACACTTTTAATGTAACTAAAGTCTTTCCCATAATCACTACATATTATAATAATTAACAAAGAAGTTATTATAAAACTTATTATGCATGTGATGCTTTTCCAGATACTGTTAAAAATTTGATTGAAGTATATGCTAGCAGGTAACAGTAGTACCAGAGGATAAAATGATACAGATGTTGACACTGCTAAAAATATTCCACAAAGCACAGGTTTTCCTTGAACCATTGAAAGCAACATCACTGCAAGATAAAAATTATAAAACACTGTTGTTGAGTATCCGACAGAACATAAAATTGTATATGGATTAAACAAATAGGCCAACAAAACATAGTAAGGGGTCTTGAATATTTGTTCAGGTTTTAAAAAGCTTTCAATGGCATCTTTGGCATAAGTGGGTTTGTTTTTTTCTTCTTCTTTGTAGAGTTCAGCGACGTATCCTTTGATTGTATAGTACAGCACAATAGCTGTTGCTATTTCCAGTGTTATGAAAATTATGTGCACTTTTTGTTGAAAAAGTTGTAACACAGTCTTGTAAAAGTAAAGAGACAAAGGAGTTTCATGAAGTACATCTCCTTCATAAGGATTAATGTTAAGTGAAAGTAAATACAGTCCTTCCGATACCCTTTTCCAAGAGTTTATGGGCGTTGATACTTCGACATGATTCCCTATCACCGACTGGTATTTGGAAAGCATCAAATAATATCTTAAAATTATTGCTGCGATACATGTTGAACTTATTCTTGATACTGAAACTGAATCAGTTTGTACAGTTAAAGATTTTTTTAACGACATTTTCTCATAATTATTAAAATTATATTACTGTTGACAGTATCACCGATTTAGGTTAGTTTCAAAGAGTATGTCTTCTTGTTTTTTGAAAATTGAAACAATATAAAACGATCTATTTTATAGAATTTTAATCACGACCACAAACATTAATTAATAGTAATTTGCGAACAATATTTTTTTTTGCCGATAAAACTAATAAATTATTATGGTATATTTGTTTGTTTTCACTTAAACACAAAAAAACATCATCATTTACATTTTTAGGCTCTTTATACAAATCGCTTTTAGTAGTATGTTGATTTAATGAATTTTAAAATAAATCGCTGTTTATTAATACATGAATATGAAAAAGTAGTTTTTAAAATTACGTGCGAATAATTAAAAATTGCCTAGTGACAAGTGACAAGCTTTTTGATAGGAAATCTGAAACGACGCCAACGGTGGACACGTAAACCAAACGAACGTTTCTTCCGTTCCTTTTCGTTTGCTGTTTGTAAGCGTTATCCTCCATTTTGTTGTTAAACCAAAAGGTTACTTGTATGTTTTGTGTAATTATTAAACCTTAATGTTTTAAGAAAATGAGTGATTATTCTGCGGTCGCTCCGCCACCTCAACAAAATTTCAATCAATCCTCAGCATTTGCAGCAGCCCTTCAACGTGCTAAACAGGTAACAAATTCGCGCACAAGCCAACTAATGTGATACATTTTTTGTTCAGTTTTTTTTCATTACATTGATATTCTTCACTTTATTGAACATTAAACCCACTGATTGTTGTATATACATTTGTATTATTCGATTACACTTGTTTAGATTGCAGCCAAAATCAATCCGGGAGCTGCCGGCACCGAGAGTAGACCAAAAAGGCCTTTAGAAGACGGTTCAGGTATGTTGCATAATTGCTAAGTTTATCATCCATAATTTAAGTAGACATAATTACTGCAGAACCGGATGCTAAAAAAGGACCTGGTTCAATTGGACCTCCTCAAAATCAAGGTCCACCTAGCTTGGGAAGACCACCACAAAACCAAGGAATGGGTGGAGCGCCTGGATTAGGTGCCATGCAGCAAATCAACGAAGATATGAAAGTACCAGACAAAATGGTTGGATTAAGTGAGTAATTTTGCACTTTTTTATTTGCTTACTTTATTTGAAAAAAGGTATTTATGTGCATGCCTGATTGACTTATCGTATTTCATCTGGAAATATTGTGTAGATTTACTTGGTTTTGGCTCTATTCTAGAGTCATGATGTTTTAAATCAGGAAAATTTAGTGAAAAGTATTTAGTGTTTATAAAAAAATGAGACTTTTATTGTTAAATTTTTAATTAGTTATCTTTTAAAATGATTTATCTGTTATAATTAACAAAAGATCCTTTTAAATTTATTTAATAAGGATTTTTAAGAGAAAGGATGTTAATTTGGGAGTTGTGCAACTATTCATTTTGAAATAAAAATTTAATTATTTTGGAATAAAGTGTCATAAAAAATAAATATTTTTAATTTATACCTCATCTGTTATAAAATAATTCAATTATTTAAAAGAGTGAAGTAGAGGTTAAAATTTTGAAGGTCCTGCATTACTATTTATAATATCTCACATTGTTTATTTTTACTGTAATTGTTTATTCTAAATTTTGTACTTTATTCTAAAATAATTATTTTTTAAATTTTATTTTTAATTTCTTTGAGTTTGGTGTTAAAAACTTGTAAAACTCTTGCAAGGACTTTGTCATTAGGTAAACATGTATCTAAAAAAATTGTGTCTATATTTTATAGTATTATACATAATAACAGTATGGAAAAGTCTGTAAGTAGCTGGTACCATACTGGTTTAATCAAAGTCCTTTATTCTTGCATGAATTTTACATATAGAGGAAAAATTACTTTACATTTATCTAGTTTCAGATTTGTATGTGCACAAATATGTAGTCTAAATTATTTTGTTTCCACTTCATGTTTAAGTAATGGTTCCATTGTTATTTTAAGAATGTACATACATATTGTTGTGGTAAAAATGTTGGAAAGGTTTTAAAGAGTGCAAATCTGATTTTAGAAAAGATAAGGTCGTTGTTTGAAAGTAAAATCATGCAAATGAAGGAATAGTAGAGCTATAACTTTCATTAATAATTGTCGTTGCAGTAATCGGTCGCGGAGGGGAACAGATAACAAGACTGCAATCAGAGACGGGTTGCAAGATACAAATGGCGCCCGATTCTCAGGGTATGCCAGACCGAATCTGTTCGCTGTCCGGTCCCAAAGATGCCGTTGAAAGGGCCAAACAGCTCATCACAGACATTATTCGACAGAGGGGTGGACCCCCAGGGGGCACTGGCGACGATGATGAGTTGGTGCTCCCAAACCATTCTGATTTCCAAGGTTAATCATAGTATTTCTATTGCATGCAGCATGCTCCGATTTTGGGTATTTTAGTTTTGGAGCTAAGGAGCATACGATTCTTTGATCACTTTTTCTGGTATTAGCCTTGAAATAATCCCGCACTTTCCGATTTATTTATTCTTTACAATCTCAATTTATTCCACTTATTTAATTTATATATCACAGGAACTTGTTTGCTATGAATTGAAGCAGTTTATTTTTTTAATGAGGATAAATTATTGACAGTTTGTTTATTCATTACATTTATAAGGCTTAACTGATAATAACAAACGACTCCTGGTCATAAATAATTTACCAACACCATGTATGTTTATATTTGTCAATTATTTAATTCTTACTGAATGTATTTTAGCCAAATATGAACGTTGCCTTATTTTGTGTTACATTTTGTGCAGGATTTTTTCAAGTTTTAACGTAAAAAATTAGCTTTTTACTAAACCTTAAAGTAATGTTAACGATATTTCTTAAAAATGCTTTTTTTATATTTCATTATTAATAAGATGAAGAAAAACGACCAAATTACTTCGATTTTATTTTAGTACGCTCAATTTTACAGTGAATTTAAATATCACTCAAGTATTAGTAACATTTTTCATATTTTAAATTGACGTTATATTTTCTCTTCATCATATTTTAGATGAAATGAGTTAAAATTTACTTTTCTTTGGATTCTCAATTAGTAGTGTTTAAATATTTTTTTAGTAGCTACCAATGAAACAATATGCTTTGAGAGAAAAAATACCAACTCATTCTATTGATTTTTTGCTTGGGTCCACCCCTAGTTATTGTAATTGTTTTTTTTTTTAAATTTCCAAAAGCAACTATCATTTACATGCTTATAGTTATTTTGAGTAAAAAACTCTTTAGTCATTTTGTGAAGGTTAATTGATTTTACTTACATCTGCTTCCTCTCTGCTTGATCCTGGATTGGTACAGATTTATAGGTGTTCGACGACAAGACATAATAAAACGCATTTGTATCATAATTTTATTTGTGTAATTGTGTCTCAACCGTCATGTTTGTTTCCTTTTTTGATATTTTTATGTGAGGTGATGTTAAAAACTTTTGTATCTTTGTTTAATTTAATTTAGAATCCACAGAAGGGTTAATTTTATTCAATGGTTTTGCAGTTATAGGGTCAATTTGTACAGTAAATAAATAGATTGAGTACTAGAAACGATTAATAATTGGATTTTGAAGCACAGTTTAAAATAATGGGGACACTTCTGAATTTACCCCCCCATCCCATTATGTAGGTAAACAGCTTGGGAATTAATAGGGCGTGACTTGGGAAGTTCAAACAGGTACACCTGGAAGAAATTCATACATGTTTAATTGTTCATACACGTACACCTGGAAGAAATTAATACATGTTTATACATGTACATCTGAAAGAAATAATTCATACATATTTGTAAACTTACATCTGAAAAGAAGTCATGTATGTACATTTGGAAGAAATTCATACATGTACATGTTCAATTGTTCATGCACGTACACCTAGAAGAAATTCATATATTATGCACATCTGAAAGAAATTCATACCTGTTCATATACGTATATCTGGAAGAAATTCATCCATGTTTTTTTTCAATTACTTTATTAATGGGTAGTCCCAATTTAAAATATTACAAAATGTGAAAATAAAACTTGTCTAATGCTAAAACCTAACTCTAAAGTAATAGCCAAAACTGACATATGAGTTCTTTATATAATGCAACTTTGATGGTTTAATGGGAAGACACATCAATATTACTTATTACTTACTGATTAGCTAGCCTCAGCATTCTAGTAATAGGTAAAAAAAAGCCATATTTGGTTGAAAGAAATGGCAAATAAAAAGTCTCTTTACTTACTTTCAACCTGATAAGAGGTAACATCTCTTGGCAACCTATTTTATTGCATAATAGCTTGTTTAGAAAGCAGAGATCAAAAATAATTCTTTTTTTCACCAATTTCTGTAGGTTGATTAAATTGCGAACCTGGTCATAAGAATATTCTCCTCACCTCAAACCAAATTTGAAGGCACAAATTCTCAAAAATGCATTCTGCACTGACTCAGTGATTTGAATATGTACACCATAGTATGGACATGTTAATTCATGTACACCTAGAAGAAATTCATACATGTTTGTACACTTACATCTGGAAGAAATTCATGTGTTATCTACATCTGAAAGAAATTCATACTTGTACATCTGAAAGAAATTCATACTTGTACATCTGGAAGAAATGAATACATGTTTGTACATGTACATCTGGAAGAAATTCATATTAGCACAGCTTTTAGTTATTAAGTTTGGGAGAAAAATTGAAATAAATTTTGTCTCCAGCGGGACTTGAACCCTAGTTTCACTGTTGAAGAGCAGATGCTTTAACCACTGAGCCATAGAGAGGAATATAATTTGTGGGTTAACATGGGCTATAAAAGTGTATAACTTTAAAAAAGGTTTTCAGGGCAAACCTTGTACATTTATGAACTCCTTAAACAGTCTCTATTACGTTTTTGGTTGGCAAATACGAAAGTGTAATCAAAATAATTACCGAAAGTGAAATTTTAAGTTTTTAAAATAAAATATTAATTTAAAACGTTCGATTATGTTTTTTAAGGTTACGAAATATTTTAACTAAATCGATTATTAAATTTTTACCAAAACATTTCTTTCCAAAGTATCTTAATCAAGCTTTGCATGAATAACAGCTTTGTTTGTAAAAAAAATTAACCCAACAAACAAACATGTTGGAAACAAAAGTTGTTAAAGTTTCAAACTAAAACTGGAAAATATCTTGTACCAACTCTCGTACTTTAGCTATTTAGCTATATTTTTTAATTTGGGAACACATTTAAAATAGTACTTTTTCATTTTCAATGCGACATCTTTTCCAAAAATATAAAAAATAGATAATACTATTTTTTGTATAAAATGAAATGCATTAATTTCTTTCTTGTATGTGAATACTGCTATTAAACAAAGTTTATGGGAAATTTTAAGGTATTGCTGACATATAACCCAAATTGACATCTTATTTTAAAACTCACCTACTCTAGTCCGCCGTTTCCTTTCGCTCTTAATTTTTTCCCTTTTAATTTACAATTCCCGAAAATTATGTTAATTTTTATACATATTAAAAAATAGAAAATTGTAGTGTATTTACTTTAATTTCCTCTATTAAAAGCTTAGAATCAATAATTTGAAAAGTGTAAAAATACTTTGGTACTAAAAAAAATTGTTTTTACCATCCAAAAATAGTGTAAAGTTCGAAATTTTATTTTTTTCTCTAAAGGAATGAACAACATGGCGATGGGTGGACCAGGCGGCGGCCCGGGAGGGCGCAACAGCGTCGAGATAATGATCCCCGGTCCAAAAGTGGGACTTATAATAGGCAAAGGTGGTGAAACTATCAAGCAGTTACAGGAAAAAAGTGGTGCCAAGATGGTCGTCATACAAGATGGTCCAAATCAGGAACACGAAAAACCTCTGGTGATTAGTGGAGATCCCCAGAAGGTCGAATACGCCAAACAACTCGTCTACGATCTCATCGCAGAAAAGGAGATGAAAAATTTCAATAGAGGCGGCGGCGGAGGAGGAGGAGGCGGCGGCGGCAGAGGACCCCGCAATCAAGGACCGAACGATGGATACAACGATTACGGCGGAGGTGGAGATTCCATCGAAGTAAGTCCCATTTCTTCATAAAAGTTAACAACTATTTTGACTTTTGATGTAAACACCATGATTTCAAAAATATTTTAAAATAAATCTGTTTTTATTAGGTTTTAGTGCCAAGACCTGCCGTAGGCGTAGTAATTGGAAAGGGGGGAGATATGATAAAAAAAATACAAGCGGAGACTGGCGCCAAAGTTCAGTTTCAACAGGCAAGAGACGAAGGACCAGGAGACAGGAGATGCTTCTTGTCAGGAAATCCAAAACAAGTAGAAATGGTATGTTTCAATTGTATGCGTTCTAATATTACTAGTTTATGGCAATTTCATAGTTTGAATTGTCTAAAAAATTTGAGAAAGTCCGTGAAATTTTTAAATTCATATTTATCACAGTAAAAAATGCTTAATTTTGTTGAAAACAACCAATACAAATCACTCAACTCATAATAATTTACAACTTGAAAAAAAAAATAATCGTGGTGGTACATTTGAACTACTTATAATTTTTATCATGCAATTTAAAGGCCCGTCAGAGGATAGACGAATTAATAGACAGTGTGTTGCAACGAGACGGTGCTGGTGACGGTATGGGTGGTCCTATGGGCGGCGGAGGAATGAGAGGAGGCCGAGGCGGTGGTAGAGGCGGTCGCGGCGGACACCACGGTGGCAGAGGAGGCGGTGGAGGTGGATTCGATAGAGGCGACAGAAATGGCGGTGGAGACTTTGGTGGTAATCAATGGGAAGATCGACGAGGTGGACACCCCGGTGGTGGTCACCAGGATGTCGTTTCGTTTACGGTGCCGGCTAATAAGTGCGGAGTTATCATCGGCAGAGGTAAGTCTTTGCCTAAATTTACTTATTTTTCATATTTAAAACTTTAATATTCACTTTTGAGACTGATTTTCTTCGCGGTTTTAATTAAAGAAAAGTCATGCAAGAAGAATTACAATTTCAAAATTAATTTTTGCTGTTGTTCAGACATCTTGCAAGAAAAAATGTTTGGAGGATTCACTATTGAGTACTATATCACAGGACTTAATAGTTTATTTATCAAATAACACTATAACAACTTATAAACAGTTTGTTGTTGATTCACGATTGTTTAAAAATAAAGTTTTACCGTTTTAATTTAAATTTATATCGATTGTTAGGAGTAAATTTAAATATTGAGATTAATAATTTTTGTTTTATTTATCACAAACTCGTTTAGAATTAAATCAATGGACCTGTGTTGTGTTTATTTAGGTGGTGAAACCATAAAACAGATAAATCAACAGTCAGGAGCGTATTGCGAATTGGATCGGCGATCGCAGAATCCAAATTCAAACGAAAAAATATTTCTAATCAAAGGCGATCCAGATTCAATCGAAACTGCCAAACGTATCATCCAAGATAAAGTACAAATGCCATTAAGCTTCATGTCACAAGGCGGGCCACAGATGAACACCAGTATGCCAACGGTAAAGCATTTTACATTTTTAATTTACTGTGTTGTTTCAGGTTTTTTTTTTAATTGTAAATCTGTATTTTGTGATTTAAAGGCGTACCCGGGAATGGCTCCTCAAAGTTACAATCCTCAAAACAGTTGGGGTATGCAAGGTGGAGGTGGCGGTCCGCCCGGTGGAGGCAGTTACCAACAACAGCCGCAATGGGGCGGTCCCACGCAAGGGGGTGATTCTCAATCTGCTCAACCAAATGTGCAAGTCAATCCATCCACCGGCCAACCTGATTATTCCATGCAGTGGGCGGAATATTATAGGTCTTTAGGTGAGTTTTTCATGTTGGGGGTTATAACTTGAAGCGGGTTTTGTAGGGATGAAATTTTTTCATAACAGGATGTCATTTTATAATCTAAAGTTGACATGTTTCGGGATTTTTTATAAGTATGCACAAAAATTATTGAAATAATATATTCCATTTGTCCTTCGAGCCGGATCTCAAATCAGTAAAATTTTAAAAAAATATATGCTTTAAATTTAATTAATTTCAATATTAATTCAGTTTATTTTATATAGAAAATTCTCAGTCGCTTGTAACGAATATTTGTTCGGTTATCGGTGTCGTAGCTTTGTTTTATGTTATAAAAAGGATCTTTTTTGTGTATTTGAATTAGGAATGCACCGGGAGGCGGAAATGATCGAACAGCAGGCAAAAGCAAAGGTGACGGGTGGCACCGCTGCTCCGGGAATGTCACAAGGACCGGCCGCTCAGACGGCAGCTCCCGCTGCTCAAGCTGCAGCTCCTGCAGCCTCCTCGGCGGATTACAGCGCTCAGTGGGCCGAATACTATCGTAGTATTGGAAAACATAAAGAGGCCGAAGCCATCGAGGCTCAAATGAAAACTAAGGTACGTTTATCAAATAAAATATTTAAAACTTACGCTATTTAACGATTTTTTTGGGAGAGAAAGAATAGTACTTGAAAATTTGATATGTTAATTAAACAAAACAAAACAATTTAGACCAGTATTGGAGGTCCTGCAACGGGAGCACCAGGTACGACGCCAGCGGCTCCAGGAACGCAACCTGGTTATTCCCAACCACAATCACAAGCTCCTTATGGTGGTTACCAGCCCCAGGCGGCCGCAAGCGGTGAGTTTTGATCAATTATCAATTTTGTTGGTGAATGTTTGCATTATAATTTTAATAGCGAAGTGTTCAGATTAATTTTTTTAAAAGACTAAATCTCGTAGAGCAGAATTAGGAATGAAAGGTACATTTTAAACATCAACAGCAGCGCCACTTTTAGTGCCAATTAAAGCCGAATTGGATACCAGTGGCGTAATCTAAATTGAAAATAAATAAATAAAATTTATAAATAAATAGATAATTAAGGGTTGCCCTTTTCGCCTGTGACAAAATAAAAAAAAAGTTGTTATCTATGTTGTATAATTTCACAAATTTTAGAATTATTTAACAAAATCTAACAGGTAGATAAAGCTTGGCTAGTAGCAACTCACTTTATTTCATTAAATTCGGCCAGGTCAAGAGTACCAACAACCGATGAGCATTTATGAGAGCACTAATGAAAGTAGGAGATGTGTGTAAGTACCGTAGCGGAAGTGGAAGGAAGTGGTCTCTGTCTATCCCTACGGGAAAAAGGCGTGGCTATATGTATGTATGTATTTGGATGTTAGAAAGTTATTTTCATAAAAAGATCTTTCTAGTATGAGAAGTTACAAGTCAATTAATAATGTTATAGTTTGGTTCCTAACAAAATCAATAGGTGGCGCTGTTTATTTTTGAACACGCTATAGATATTTTTACAGCAATCCACCTGACAAAAATTCACTAGATGTCACGGTTCACTTTTAACACGCATGTGGTGGTCTAAAAGAAATTCTTTGATGTTAAATCGGATGTCAAGAAAAAAAGTAGTCCTCATATGAAGATAATAAGATAAAACTAAATTTCACGCGGATGAAGTCGCGGTCAATCAACAGCTAGTCTATCTATATACGGAGTGAGCCAAAGAAAACAGTCCATCAAGGAGAGAAAAGTATGAACTTCTGCGACTGATTATAGAAGGCAAGAGGTATGTCGGCAGGCGCCAAAATTCTTGGCTGAAGGACATCCGAAGAAGGTTTGGTTGCTCATTGCTTGGCATATTCCGCATGGCTGTATCTAGAACCACGTTAACCATTTGGGTAGCCAACCTCCGAAAGGGGACGGCGTCATAAGAAGAAGATATATTCCGCGCGTACTTCATTGTAATCATCTGTTCGGCGGCTTGTGTGTTGTTTACGCTTTATATTAGCTTGCATTGTATCTATCTATGTAACGGAATCTTTGGACACGATTTTAACCCACTTACAAACATCGGATCGACTTCAAACTTTTTATACTTCCAAAGGACCGATGACAATACAATAATTTCATAAAATTTTTCAAAATTCCTGGCCAGGATCATCAGGATATTGAAAAAAAACACGAACTAAAAAATTAAATATAAATAATAGTTTAAAAAACGAAGCACGCTTTACAAGAAAAATGAACTAAAAAATAATTTTATAATCAAAAGCGTGGGATGCGCTATATCAATTGATATATTTGATAATAAACAGATATTGGTAAAAGTAAAGTCTCCAAGAGGAAAACGTAAACATCAGCTTTTGATTGTAAAATTATTTTTTAGTTCGGTTTTCTTATAAAGCGTGTTGTGTTAGTTTTTTTAAACTATTATTTATTTTGGTTCCTATTCTACTCTTAACAATTTTGTCTCTCGATGCGCCTTTTAATAGTAAATCTATTCTAGGTTATTACGGTGCCCAGCCCCAATCGGCCCCTGGCGGTGTGCCACAAGGGGGTTACGGTTTTCCCTCCTATGGATACGGCGGTCAGCAAGGAGGTGGGCCTCCTTCGCAGGATTGATTGTAAGAAGTAAGTCGATGTAATAATTTTTATTTTTCACTTGTATCACCTACTTTGGAAAACAATATATTTATTTATATGCGCATTGATTTGTGTAAATTGACATATTTTTTTATTATATTTTCCTATTGATATTAACATATATAGCATATATATTTTGATATCGTACCATTATTTTTTATGAATTTCAGGAGATATTTGATTATGTTTATATATATAATTGCAAATGCATATTGGTCGATTTCTTTGCCGAATTGTTTTCTATGTAGTGTTATATTTTTTTAAGCTTTCTGCCCACATTATTCATCAAATTCCCGTTTTTGTAGCGGTTAATTTGAAGAAAATATCTTGCTTGAAACTAAATTTGTAGCGCGAAATTAGCAGTTATTTTAAAAAAAATAATTTCACTTACATGTGTCCTAATTTGAAATGGTTTGTATTGTGAGCAGGAAGCAAAAAGTGTTTCAGGTGGTGAATTGAAGCAGCGAGATATCCTATTTATATATTTACAGATTTTAGAATATGGCTGCAATTGTCTGCTACGAACTTCCAGAGAAATTCATTTCTTAGTCCTTAAGAATATTTTAAAGAACATTCAGCAGGTATATTAAAAAAAATGCAGTGTTTGCCCAGAAGTCATACTCTCACGTACACACAAACACACACACAAACACGCTATCGAAATATTTTCATTTATTATTCATCAATATTTAGATATTTAAACATTATTTAGACATAAGGTTGTTTTTTTTTCTTTCTGTTCATACAATTAATATACAGTTTTGACATCAGTTGGAAAATTAGTTCCAATAAACAATATTTTCTGACTATATTTTTATTTGACTCTTTTACCAAAAAAAAAAAGAGAAACGTTCAAAACGGTTTCGCTGTGTACTTTTTAAGATAGAGAATTGGTAGTGTTTTGTGTCACATAAACAAAAATATCTACATGTGTGTTTATTACTTTTTTGATTTTTTTTTATTTGGATTGTTCCTAATTTTCACATTTCCAATTTTCATGTAAAGGTATTTTTATAGTAGAATGTAAGTTTATCAGTGTTTGTCGCGTTATTCATAGGTAATTTTGGACAGTGGATTTTGGACCTTGGGACTATCGGTAAGAAATTGAAGGGTGTAACGCCGCCAAAACTCGAGTATTTAAAATTAACACTGATTACAACAGCGAGAGTTACACGTTTTAAAAATGTTTTGCGCGGGTAACCGCCTGCTGGCTAGGTGACCGTCAGTCTTCCGTCCGACCTAAAATGCATACCTTGGTTGTAATAACTAAAAAATGATATCTTAACGGAAAATATTAAGAAAATTTTTGATGACAAATGACAGCTATCAAGTCTTTTTTAAATTTTTAGAGGTTATTTTTTACGTTTAAAATTGTTAGTCACGAATTTACAATACTAACATTTATAATAACAAAGAAAATGTAGCTTATTTAGTAGTATTCAGCAGTAATATTTAGTTTTTTTTAGTAACGCGTGCATATTTTCTATGCAAAACAGTTTCGATGTTTCACATCTGCCGGGCGTCCCGCGACGGCTCGATTTTTTTTAATACACAAAAGTGACACTAAAAGAAGAAGCATGAATTTTCAATACCAAAGTTTTGTTTTGTGATTTAAAAAGTAATTTTCTTGGTGCTTTTTTTAAATCAGGAGGTTTTCCTCATGTTCATTCCTGGGCGGTTAATAATAAGAATTATATATTATATTTTTTAAATGGCTCGATGTAAAACAGAAAGAGTGACGTACATGTATCGTCACAGCTTGAGATTTTATCTTATCAATCAAAAAGTGGTCGCCCTCGGCTACGGGTAACATAAACCCTACTTTTTAAAACTGTTTAGTCTTTAAACGCGATATTGTTTCAACCTAAATAATTGTCGAGCTTTTGACTGTAAACTCAAAAAGAAACTCCGAAAACCAAAATCTTTTAACTAAACGCACATAACCTTATAAAAGATGTCATTTGTTGTACCACCAATCTCAAGCGGTAACGTCACGTGTACGTCACCTTTTCCACCGATGTCAAAAAGCGGCCACGTGCAGCCCGTCATCCATAATGTCCAGGTAAACGTGTTAACGTCTGTATCAGTGTTGGTATTAAATAAAAAGTTGTAAAATGGCAAGCAGGTATTTGTCTATTGTTTTTAAGTTAATAGTTTTTAATTGTGTACTTCTACTACGGAATAATGAACTTGCTTGATTGTACGATAAATTAAACATGACCTATATTATTGGTGTTTGTGTTCTTTTTTCATATTATTTTTACAGATCCATCTCATGCGATTTAAAGGGTATTACCTACACTTTTTGGCGATCGCCTTGTTTATATTTTAATTAATAATCGAGTCTAACCACAAAAATGTGTATTTTTACATACAAATATTAACGTTTATGGTATTTAATGAGCGTACTATTTATAGTTTTTGTGGGGATGTATTTTTAAAGCTATAATGGGTTATTAGTCGATGTGTATTTTTTTGACATTGGTATTTTTTGTGTATCTTTTATTAATTTAGCACGGTTAAAATTTGAAACAAGGTCACTTGCCACTGCCCTTTTCCCTATTTTCCCGTTGCCAATTCCCATTCTTTTGAGTAAATAATTCCTATTTTTTTTCGGTACAAAAGGAAGAATATCGGAACCTGATCCATCTACAGCAAAACATGAAATTTACGTTCATTATTATTATTGCTCTGCTGAAATGAATAAAAAAAAGTTTTTTTTATATCAGAATGCCTCGGAATATTTTTCACACAATTTTTATACGATCGTTGGGTATTTTTGATGTTTAACTGTTAAAATATTTTTAATTGTTTATTTCCATAAAATTCCTCTTGGTGGATATAAAAAATTTAGGATTAAAAGAATGTTAAGAAAAAATCTAATATAGATATTTAATTTTTTTATTTTAAACATCCATTTTAAAGTGTCGCCAGGCACATGTTTATTCAATATAAATTACTCGCCCTTTATCATCGTTATTACCGCCCGTAGAAAAAAGCCTGACATAAAAGTTGTATGGTTATGATTACATTTTGTTAAATACTTTCAAATGGGATACCCTGCAAGTATGAAAAAGTTTACATTATTAGAGTAAGCTATGAAGGTGACAATTGTGTTTGACAAGTGACAAGCGACCGGTTAACATTGAAGAAGAAAAATATTAACTCGTTATGTACAAAACGACAAAGACAATCGTGCTGCCAAAAGAGCATATAGGGTGTTTTGTTTCCAAATCGTCCAACACCATCAGAAAGTACTTTCAGAAATATTACCGAAAAGTGAACAACGTTGGTTTTTACAGGGGCACGTGAAATTAAAAGACTAGACTTGCCGTCAGATGATTCAAAGAATGAATGAAGTCTCTTTTATTTTACTAAAATTCAGAGCTGATAAAAGAAAAAATCGAAGATCGTGGGAAAATAAACACACGGATCAAAACAAATTTAAAAAAAAAAGTGCGTGAGTGTCGTGGAACACTCTGATGAAACGAATTTCCTTTCGTAGTATATTATTATTATTGGAAAACGTATTATATTCTATCACGCTTGTTTTTGTATAAAAAATAAGAGTCGTAATATACAAATTTTAGGTTTAAAATAAATATTCACATATTGTTGCACTTTAACTCTGACGCAGAGGGGGATATGATGCAAGTGGACACGAATTCGCCGTTGCAACTTGACGCCAGTGTCATAACTTTGACTTCGGGCACACTTCAAAGATAAGTGTTCATTTAGAGGGGAAAAGCTAAAGATACGGTCTTAATCCTGTGCAATTTCATTATTTTCACTAGCCAATGGTCTCCAAAACGCCATATTTCTATTTATTTAACGAAATTTCCAAGTTAAACTCACCACACTACGCCACTGATATCACGGACTATCTTCCTCGAAGGTTTTCAAACGACAACAAGATTATTTATAGCTTTTCAACCGAGTTACACCACTCTGCCAATTCAGTGAGTTTATTAACCTTATGATTCGCTGTTTTCATTGGTTGAATAACCTAGTTTGTGAATTTTGACGCGCGTAAAAGAACTATACCTACCTGGAAATATTCATCCCATGAGTAGACCGTCGATAACGACGGTCGTTCATCAGTATTATTGTTCCGACAGTCGTAGTGAGCGGCAGTCCTACAGTTTCTTTTTCCACGGCGACTAAACCTCTCTTGCTACTTGTAATAAGTTATATTCGTTCAGTTTCTTTTCATTAGTTAGTTTAATCTCCTATTTTTCCACGGCTTTGAATTAATTTCAATGTTAGCAGTAAATTACTAGTCGGTACAAGTAAGTGCATCGAGTTTTTGAAGATAGAAAAACCTATATTTTGTGTTAAATAAAAACCGTTAAAAAACCAGCCAAATTGTGATTACTTCTAGTCCACTATATCGAAAATGAGTTATCATTTAAACCCCCGTTTCCTACAAATTTTAAATATTTCATTAAAGAAGTGTCATTTGTCAACGCAATAGTTATCATTTTCATAGCTTACTTTAATGATGTTAATTTTTGCTGCAACCATTTTAACTAAGATATTCGACGTTCAATAAACTCGAAAACGGTAGGTATATTCTTCAAATCGGAAAAAAAAACTATAAAATATACAAGATGTCCAATTTAAAAATGAATATTTTTTTGTATTCCCTGAAATCTGTTCGTTACTGTATTTTTCAAAGCGTTCTAACTAAATTTAGTTATATGTATAATACAGATTTGCAGGTGTTTTTACTAGTTCACTCGAGTTTGCAAATGTTAATACTGTTAAAAATTTGATTAATTTTTTATATTTTATTGGATGGAAAAGATTATGCGGTCGTCACGAAACTAAAATTTTATTTTAGTGTTACTTTTCTTCGATTTGTGTATCGTTCAAGTCTAACGTAAGCAGCGATGTTTCGTTGATTCTAGGCTCTGCAAAAAAAAAATAATTGCGGTACATTAATATTTATTCGATAATTTGCAAAAAGTACGTAGAGCAATACCACCCGTCCAACTTGCTTACGTAATACTTGAATGCGTCCCTAAATATTACTAATTTCACAAGAGGAGCTTTTTTGAATTTAGCGTGTATGGTAAAATGAAGAAATAACAATTTCTCGTTGCCGAAACGGAATTTTAATCGAACTGTGTACAAAATGGGAACTAAGATTGTTTTGAAATGGTTTTTATTGTGTCCTGTAGATAATACGACAACGGTAAGGTTATAATATATGTTAATTGCATTATTTTTCTAATTATTTTCTCATTTGTTATTTTTATATTGTACGTCACGTAAGATATAGCAACAGCTTCGATATTTGTTTGATTTTTCTATGAACACATTCGATATATTTGAATTTTTTTCTTACCGTATTCAATTTAATAATATTTTTAGTAATATTTGTATGTTGTGTATTTGCCGTTTATATAATTTTGCATATTATTTTTTATTTTGTTCTATTTTCTCCCGTATTTTAACTGATAATGTTGTGGGCTTTTCCATTTACACACCCATCGACCCCCTTATTGATTTATCTCCGTATTTTCGGCTCTGTTCTCCCCGATCATTTGCTAGTTGCTACATATATTATGTCTGATTTCATGTCAGAAAAGTTGGGAACCGAATCGCCCTTAATGAAATTTGGAAAGAGAGGCTTCGCAACAGCCGAGATTATTGCCCTCGACAAAAAAATAGTCGGACGACAAATCGCATTCGATGGTAAATGCTCGGAATATCGGGTAAGTGTTCTTAGGCTAAAGAATGAAAACCAATTTATTTGTTTTACAATCGAATCCGGGTATTATTTTCTGATTGAGTGACGCATTCTCGATACGAAATCATTCTGTACATGAATCACCTGTTAACATTTGAAGTTGCTCTAATTACTCTATGAATATGTGTATCATCTTTAATGACGCCTGTGTCCTTAACAATCGACGTGATCTTTTGTTTTATTATTCATCCAATATTTTTACTAAGTGTAGCATAACTACTTGAATGCAAGTGCCTGGTTGGTGGTAGGGGGCTGTCAATACACTGCGAGACCTATTTATGTTCCCTTCTGCTGCCCAGTCGTTCAAGCAGTTCCTCCCGGCTATTAGGATGTATGGCTTCATGTTAAACATTCTCATTCTTGTTATCTGTTCCCGCCAACTCTTGAGGATATCGAAAAAGCATTCACATTGACTGTACAAGACGTATAGAATTCCTTCGTAAAGTTGCTTGCCTAGCTTGCGGACTGTAGTTCCTGTCAGTGCAGCTCTAGGACTTTAAGGAAGTCCAGGATATCGGACGGCCCTCGGTTTTACAAAATAATGTATCCTAAGAGAATAGATTATGGTCCTCTTCCTCGCAAAATCTGCATTATTCGAGCTTCTGTAGGCTTGCCACCTTAACCTTGTTAGTATTCCGAGCTTATTATTAAGTTTGGTTGTGCAGTTGTTGGAATTTTTTCTGGTTATAGTTTCCCAGTTGAATCTGTGCCTGCCTCATTCGTGTCCAATCATGAAATCTTTTGTTATGTACTTTTAAGTTTATCAGGTATTGTGCTGCTACTTGTACTGCAGAAGGGTTCAGATCTATGAAATGGTGTTTCAGTCCCTTATTTGTAGAGGTCTTGCTTTTTCGTTCCCCTTTACTTCAGAGCGTCCCAGGACCCGTAGAAGAGTAACTGCATTATACATAGTTTCTCTAAGCACTTTCAGACCACATTGGAGCTGATTACACGGGAGTTAAGAGCATAATAATTTCTTGATAATAATCTCTTGCATGCGAACACTTTCTACATATTGAACACTTTTTTCAATGGCATAGATTTTCGCTTGGAATATGCTTAGGGATTTGTCGAGGCTTTCAATTCGTGCATTATACGATTACTGTGGAATTATTTTAATTTTCTTGCTCTATGCTCATTAATAATGTAGAACGTATTAAAAAAGTTTGATTCTCAATTTCTATTGAGGTTATAGACTGTATTCGTGATTTGTCCAGCTAGCTTCTCCATTCTTTTTATTGTTGATTACTGGCTCACAAAAACATTGTGGCTATTATTTTGTTTGGTAGAGACGATTTATTAAAGACCTGTGACCTATCAAAGGTCCCCACCTTTTTCCCAACGAAGTTGATGTTGAGTGCCCAGTTAAACCGAATTGGTTACCTCCCAACCATACCTTTATTTCTGAAACATGGTTACATATTCCCATTCCCTTTTAAAAATATACGCGCGAACTTCTCTGTTTATTGTTAAGCAGGTTTATTCGGCAATCGTCGTGTTTTTTTGACGTTTCATCCTACGACTGACTTATTCAACCGGAAGTGGACCCCAACAATAATAATTCGTCTCTAGCAAAACTTCCAAAAGTATGAAACGGGGAAATTTCAAGCGGCTAATTCAAGTAGTAATTCTACTCTAGTAAAACAAACGACAAACATCTTTTTGTCGTTTTGATATTTTTATCTGCAGCTAAAAACGTTTTTTTTTTTTTTTTATAAAAATCCGATTTATTTTTAAAGCTTGTTTTAATACTATTATTTTTTTACGTACTAAGGGGCCATCCATAAACCACGTGCGTGATTTTTATACTTTTTTCACCCATCCCTCCCACACGCTATGTAGATATTATGTAGACCCCCCTGTCCTATGCTATGTTTTAATCCCAAAAAATAATTTCACTGGTCGAAGTATTAAAATAAATATGAGCAGTTTTTTATTAATCAAATTTCTTCAAATAAGTTTTATTTCATAAAAAAATAAAATAGTAATAAATTAGTTATTAATAATAAATAATTAAACATTTGCATTATCTGTACATGTGGGACTCAACCAATTATCGATTGATTTTATCACGGGAATCGCAAGGATTTAGCTGTGTGGTATCACAAGCGATCGATAAACCAGTTAACTTTATGTGACCCTAGCGGACATAACGTAAATTTCCCGAAACTCGTATCGTTTCTTTGTTTCGTTCATTTTGTGTTTGGTTGGGTTACCCCTATCGGGATAAGCTGATGCAGCGTCACTATCGGTAAATATTTGGCCCAATATCGACATCTTCTTTATCAATCTAATAAGCTTGTCCATCGAAGTTCTGATCTTGGAAAATACGTAGTAACTCATTGTTGCGTCGGGCAATAATAGTGACTGGCTTTACTCGATTTTGTCCTTAGGTCAAACTGTGGCCGTTATACAAAGGAAAAGGTTTGCAGCAGGACTGTAATAACTACCGAGGTATTAGATTACTCAGCATAGCCGGCAAGCGCAAAGATATTAATTAAAAGAGTGAAGAATGAAACTGAGATGATTTGGGATGTGCGAGTGGGATTTATAATAGGAAGGAGATCAGTATGGATCAGGTCATTTCATTACGAGGTATAGTCAAAAAATTCTTGGCTAGAAGTCAGAAGGTCTATTGCGCTTTTATAGACTTAGAAAAGCCTTATGACAGAGTGGTGAGGAGTGAATTATGGTCGACATTGTCTGTGTATGTGGTGAGCGGTAGCTTAATACGAGCACTGAAATCACTTGACGAGGATTTCACTGCTTGTGTCAGGATAAACTGAGCTTACACGGACTGGTTTAACATCGAAAAAGGTGTGACACAGGGATGTGTAGGATGGTTTTTGAAAGAAAAGAAAGCATGACAAACTGAGAAGTTCTGATTAAGGGAAAAAGAGTGGAACAAGTAAATGAGTTTGTATACTTGGGTTCAAAGTTTACGAGAGATTGAAAGTATGACAGTGACATTGAGCGGAGGGTGTTGGCAGGAAAACAAATAAATGGGGCACTGCATAGCTTTATGAACAGCCAGAAATTGTCAAAAAAAGAGAAGTGTTGATTCATACACTTATGTATGGTAGTGAATGTTGGGTTTGGCAGAAGAAGCATGAAAATAGGATTAATGCTGCGGAGATGAGTAGTATGAGAAGTATAGCCGGAGTGACTCGGTTGGATAAAGTTAAGAATAGTGAGATAAGAAAACGCTGTGGTGTAAAAGAAGATGTGGTTACAAAGATAGATAAAGGAATGCTTGGATGGTTTGGACACGTAGAGAGGATGGATGAAGGAAGATTGAAGAAACAAATTTAGAAGGCGAGTGTGAATGGACGGAAGTCGGTAGAAGTCGACCTCGGCGAACGTATATCTCGATCAGATCAACATTGTTTTGAAGAAAGGCCAGGTCAAGAGTACCAACAACTGACGAGCATGCATGAGAGCACTGATGAAAGTAGAGGAAGCAAAAGATGTGTGTAAGAATCGTAGCAAGTGGAAGGAAGTGGTCTCTGTCTACGGTCTTTCCCTAAAAAAGGCGTGACTATATGTATGTCAAACTGTGTTTAATAGGACGAAGAAAATATTTTTTGTGAGACTTTGCCTCGAGCAGATGGTTTTAGAAAATATATTTCACGATTCTCGTCCACCAATGCCGTTAATATCTTTTGACACTAACGTTTTTTGTTTCAAAATTTCTAATTAATTTATCTGCATCACTTTCTGTTACGTAATATCGGGTCGCACCGATCCTCCCCCCCACGTAACAACATATAACATGAGAGCAAACCCCCTTCCCCCTGTAGAGAGAGTTCCGTGGTTTATGGATGACCCCTAATAACTTATGAGACGAATTTAAACAATATATTTATTTATATTTTTTTTAAAATTCCTGACACGTTGCATTCTCTGTTAAAAAAGATTTTTGATAATGAACTTCATTTAGATTGTAGTGTTTTCTTGTTTGTGCCTAAGAATTTATTTTTACGCGATTAAAGAGCTAGTTTCTGAAAGGAGTATATTTTTAGTCGGTAATTCAAAATATCTAGAAAGTGCCAGGACTTTTTAAGTCGGTGCTTGAACATATTACTCTTAATTATCTGAGATGTGTGTATAACATACTTTATTATGATGCTATCTTATTTAATTTACAGTGAAAAATACTTTACAGAAGTATTTTTTAACACTGAAATAAACAATATTTTTTGACAAAAATATTCATACTTAAACACTATTCATTAAATAAGACTGTCTGTTTTTTTTTTGCTACAAATAAATTATTAACAAACCATTATTGAAGTTTTCTTCTCCACTTTATCGTGAATAACGTACAATTCTAATTTTCTACTCGATAAGGTGAAATAAATAGCGATCGTTAAAATGTAACAGTTTATTCAAAGAGCGTTAATCCAAAATGAATCTTTTAGGACAGGTCTATGCAAAATTAGTTTGCATTCTTGTTCAAAAAAAGTGTCCGCGAAAAATGATTTCTTCCTTTTTATCCTTGGCTGTTCTTTTTTGGGAGGAGGCACCGGTGGATTGAACGCCATTTCAGACATTTCGAAATCTAAGTACAGCTGCTCTGGCGATCTGAAAAGTAAGTATTTATCAAATTGAGATAATTAATACAAATTAAAACTAAACGGTGGCTTACGTACGTAGGGCCGACTTTTTTGATAATATTGTTATGATAATTACTCTTTGGGTTCGATGATTCTAAACACTCAGTAAAATAACTAAACAATATTTATTTCTACACAATAAATTTTACTTGACAAATCACTTAGATATTCACAACTGTATACAATCTTTTTATAACACTTAATAATTAATTGAAAAAACTTGACTTCAAACTAAACAAAGAACTTCGATGTGTGATTTTATATATATATTCTGTAAACCAATGTTCTCGACAAAGCGATGTCTTTCTGGACATTTTCCGAAATTATTGGACCTTTCGAGAATCATCCGATGTTTTTTATCTTCTACGCCCGCGGCTATCATGCATTTTTCCTCTCGTTGTGGTCAACGCGCAGTAGCCTCAAGGCGACAGTCTACAGGGACGAACTCACAAATCGTAACAAAATTTATAGTTTTATTTCATCAGAATTATAATAAAAGAGAAAGTTCAGACAATGCTATAGTGCTATTGTATCAGAGCCGTCATACTGGGCTTCTCTTCTCTTGTCCATTCCCGCTTTTAAAAAACCTTTCCTCCCTCTATCGTGGTTATACGATATCTCTGCGGTCCTGTGAACGTGACTACATTTGACAAAAATTTGCTTTTCCAGATCTAAACTTTCCGCAATAAAAAAATTAAAATATTCTCACGGTTCTTCTAGGAAAAATACCCCACTGTACTTTATTATCCGACAAATATAACGAATCAATTATTAGCACTAATATTATAATAGTAACAAACTGGCGCACGTCACTGTCTGCTAACAGCCATTCGCTAGGTTAGGTTATGTTAAAACGGCGGTTCGGAGGGAACCCACTTAGGCCTTTTGGCCCGTTGTGATACCGTGATGGACGGCGGTGCCATCCCCCTCTACCGTGAGAACCAGTTGGAACTATTTATGAAAAGTGTAAGGTTTTTAATGCTAACTGAGCTGAGATCGGATAATTTCGCTTGCCCTAAAATAGAAAACCGTTTTCTGCCTAGGGCAGAGCAGTGGCAGTGAAGATGTACCATTGTTTCTTCATCGTGACAGCTTCTACGAAGTCGTGTCGTAGCTCTGCGATTCCCATGCGCCGTGCATGGGATCCACCTACCTAGTGTCCTGTTATGACCACGGTCGCATTTCCAACGGACTCCCTGATAGAGTTAAAACATCATTAGTTCGACGTAGATCTAGTTAAGGCCAAATCTGTTTCGATGATGTGTGATGTGGGTTCATTTTACCACCTTA
The DNA here is from genome assembly GCA_950111635.1 of Agelastica alni. Taxonomy (NCBI): domain Eukaryota; kingdom Metazoa; phylum Arthropoda; class Insecta; order Coleoptera; family Chrysomelidae; genus Agelastica; species Agelastica alni. Next base: position 35,280,168 of record OX467716.1, read on the forward strand.
AGTTGGCTTTTTGACCTACTTTGCTGTGCAGGAGGAGCCGGCAGTTTGCAATCGGTACTCCTTGCTGAGATGAGACGGATACAGCTGGGAGGGTGGTGCCTTCTTTTGTTAACTCGTCCGCCTTATAGTTGCCTGGTATGTCCCTGTGTCCGGGTACCCAGACAATGTGAACTCTAAACTTAGCTGCTAGCTCATTAAGGGTGGCTCGTCATTGCACCGCTGCCCTACAAGTCAAGTAGGCTGAGTTCAGTGATTTGACAGCAGCCTGGCTGTCACAAAGAATGGATATCTCGCTAAACTTTTGTTCGTTGCGGAGTATCTAGACAGCTGCCTAGGTAATAGCTGTCATTTCGGCTTGATACACACTGCACTAATCACGCAAATGAAACATCAGGCTAAGTGAGGGGTCTTCTGAGAACTAGATTCTCGGCCCAATCTTCTCTGGATGGGATTTACAGAGATAGCCGATCGCTAAGAAGACGCACTTAAATATAACCGACAAACGTTATGGTAAAACCGACAAAATCTGTGCTATGAAACTGCGAGACATGAGTGTTTTCTTGACTCGATGAATAATGTGTATCACACTTCAGCATAACAAACTTGTCTCGTATCAGAGAAAGACGGATATCAAAAACTACGTAGTAGATTATCTCGGGCACTCGCCAAGAACGACAAAAAGAACTAGTTAATGAGGTGTCATAAAACCTTACTTCAAATTTTAGCGCGAATTTTTTTTGTAAATGCTCAATGATTAAGATATTAAATTTTTACAAACCGCACTGATAGAGTGATGAATTAATTTTAAGGAATCGAAACATTTACCTTTGGCTGTATTCTCCGGGAAGACTTCCTTCCCCAGACGCGGGAGCTCCGCTGGCAATATTTCTAGCAAATTTATTAACTGTAGGGTGGTAATGTTTCGTTAAATATATTAGCTCGTAAAGAGCGCTACTAGAAGCATTTGAATACTCGGGATCGTCGATTTCAGAGTCATATTTTCCTTCGCCCGATGTGGGATCCACATCCAGAAGAATATCTGTCGACCTATTAAACATAAGTTATAATGTTGGAAATAATCTTTATTTTCAAATATTCATAATTAATGCGGCATTTTAGCGTTCTCACTCCACCTTCTACAGAAGCACACTTAATTTAAATACATTTACAATTACCTTTTTCGTTTCTGCATAGGTAGTTGTTCTTACCATTCAATCTACCCATTTTAGATATGTATTTTGAATAATTAAAATACAAGAGCAGCAAAAAACCAACCGCAGTTAACTTTAACCCCACATTATACCTGCTAAAATTTAAAAGCGTAATTCTTTGTAACCGTCGGGTTTGGTAAAATGGAACAATCACATCAGCAGAATGGATGGAAATAGGATAGTGAGAATAGCCAGAGACAACTCCCCATTAGGGTGAAGGTCCGTAGGGCGCCCAAGGAAAAGATGGAATGACGGCTTAATCGAGATAGTCTGAAGAAAAAACAGGCAGAACTGCCTAAATAAAAGCAGAAGAAGAAGAAGGGTTTGGTAAACATTTTCTACCCCACTCCTTTAAATAAGTTCCAAGAAGTGCCTTTCAATGGTAATTAATTTATAATACATTTTCCCTTTTCAAAAAAACTCAGGAGCGTGCCGACGGGGGTGGACGAGTGGGACCGGACCGTAATTTTAGATAGCCTAAAACAGCACTATTTATAAGTATTCTTTCAAGATTTTCCGAGGGAGGACCCCTGTGACCCTCCCAAGAGCAAAACCCTGGGTACGACACTGACTACATTAGTTCTGAGATGAGGAGTAGACTCGTCGTCTGTTAAGCTTTTTTGGCAATTACTCCTTAAGAATCGATTTTCATATATGAGCCCGGGGTATGAAAATTTATGAGGAGTAAAATCAAACTAAGCGTTACACGAAAAACGTTATGTCCATTTCATGTGCAACCTATCTTGCGCATTCCCTAGTACAGACTATACAAGGCGGGATGAAAACGCTTGTGACATGTATACATGTGTATAATATAATCAGTGTATGTGTGTGTGAGTGTGTCAGCTCCAACGCACACGGGAGTTTACTACTTACGAACGATTATAGAATACATAAATCAGTAATTAAATTATTTTGCTAAAAACTTTATTGTATAAAATTATTGAAACGAAGTTCCTTAACGTGGCTTACGGGTAGTGCGATTTAGTAGAAATCGTCACGTAACGAAATGCATTGGTGGTTCAGTGGTAGAATGTTCGCCTGTCACGCGGGCGCCCGGGTTCGATTCCCGGCCGATGCATACTTTTTGTGCTCTTACCATCATTTTTTTAGTGAGTAAAACAAATCGAACTAAAAAGCGAAAAATAAATTAAAGCTTAAAAAAACTAAAAACACGCTTTTAGAGTTAATCAAACTAAAGAATAATTCTTAACATAGGAATCAAATTGCTGACGAGAAAATCAATGTCACTGCTGTGTATGACATTTTTAAACTAACTTTGCGTTTCGGAATGAAAGCATCCCACGCTTTTAGAACCGTGATATTAATTTTCTCGTCAGCAATTTTATTAATGTTGAGAATTATTTTTTACTTTTTAGTTTGATTAACTGTACATGCGTGTTTTTAGTTTGTTTAAACTATAATTTATTGTGTAAGTATTTACTGTTTACATTCGTTAATTGCACATGTGATTTAAGTGTTTACTATTTAAATATAGGGAGACAATAGTGAAATCATGTGTTCAGAGTCCAAAAAAGTATGGAAAGCGCAAACGTCGGAGTGCAAATAAAATACTGAAAACCAATGCTCAACGCCAACAACAATTCCGGTAGAATCAAAATAAAACGAGCGAGCCTTACAGTAGTCGCATATGATGTGTAACATTTGACATCTCACCTTAGTAATAAGCAGTTTTAAAATTATATTTTGAAAAAAATGGGTCAGGTATTATTTGAAATGATTTTTCATAACGAACAATAATTCTTTTTAATGAAAATTGTATTTTATTCAATTGGCACTAAGAGTGACAGAAATCAAACTCAAAATTTAAAAAAACTAAATGTACTGAAATATTTTATTCAAATAATTATTTATTATTCATTACCTAATTTTTTATCAATAAGCTGCACTTTATTGAGACTTATTATCAGCAGTAAATATTTATTTATATAGTTTACGCATATAACAGCAAACTTTACACACAACACTGTAACTTGGGTGCACAGCTAATGGCTGACAGTACCGACCTCTCGGAAAATTGGTTGACGGCTATCTGACGGCCAACTCTACCACCACGCGCTCATTCGTCAAATCAAATAGCGCGTGCTTTTCACCACTTCCTGTTACATTTCACGAAATCACTCCCACAAATTGCAAGAAAGCGAGAAGAAAGATGTTACACGCTTCCGTCCCATTTCACGAAATCACTCCCACAAATTGCAATATTGAATGAAAACTTTCCGATGTAATTCGTTCTTTTAGATTATTTGCTTTGAAAAGCACAATTTTTATTTTCTATATTTTCATGGCTGTTATGTATTTTGACGAATTCATTGTATAATTAATATAAATAAATGTATCGTGCATGCTTTATGTAATATAAAAAATGCATTTATTTACCATCATTAGCTAATCTATGTATATATGTAAGTAGTAAACTCCCGTCGTATGTCGGACACACACACGTTTCTTTAATGTTTTTCTTACCTAGTTAGTTGCATTATATTTTTAATAAGTCCAAGACACCCAAGAGATCCATCGTGTGTTAACTGAATGCTCAATTGCGCTAATCTTTTTAAAAAACCTAACGTCCTTTTGTTAGTTATCTTTTTTCTTCTTTTTATTAAAGCCTCATTTAGAGTTTTTAGTAAAATAAGAATGCAATCGGATTTTTTCGAGGCTGCGTTTACGCCGAGGAGTTCTTTGTACAAAATATTATAAAACCTGAAAAAGAGTTTAGAAGAATAGTAATAATAAATATTGTAGTGTTTGATTGTGTAGAATTTTATCTCACCTAAGTGGATCGAGATTTAATGCTTCTCCCTGTCCCCCTAAAATGGCAAAAACCGTTTGAATGCAATGCAACTGTTCCCTGTATCCTATCCAATCTTCTTTTAAAATATTGTTCAAAGCGTTGACAATATCTACGTAAAACTCCAAGTTAATACAATGTGCAAACCTAAAAAAGAAACTTTAGAAACAAATAAATTTAAAAACAGAACTGCAATACTTTGCTAAACCTTCCAAACAAACTCCGAGTACTTTGGTGTTACTGGAATTTTTCAAAATCCTAAAATAAATGTTAAATATTATTTTAGTTATTTCCGTTAGAGTTTTTTGTTTCGCTTGTTTGTTTTCTTCCGCTTTGGTTTCCATCAGTTCATTCTCTACCTCTTTTAATTTCTTTTTTCTCTGGAAAAACTCTCATTATTACTAGACACACTTTATTGCTGATCTCTCACCTTTTTCTCTTTTTTCGATAACTGCAATATTCTCGATTTGTGCGACATCAATTTTTTTTGTTTGACTTCTTGTTCTATTTCTTTGTCCAAATTTACGTCTTTTAGGTTTAATACGAGCAACACTTCCAACATTTCGACATGAATGTGAGCGTGGTTTTTTAAATAATTATTTATTACCCTGAGAATCTAAAAGGCAAAACTTTCCCAAAGTAAATACAAAACAATGTAAATGTACTTACTTTAAGAGTGATTTCTTCCTTTTTATCTTCCTTAAAAATAGTCATGACTGAAATTTTAACTATTTCCCTGACACTTTTATTACCATTATTTAAAAATGGTGCAATAGCTTGCGCTAGATTTTCTGCATAATTGAAATAAGGATGAGTAATTAACAAATCACACATTGCCTGTACTGATAATATTCCTAGTTTAATTTCATCCTAAAAATATACTTAGAAAACTTATTGCTATAAATGAATGATGTGGCTTACTTCTAATCTTTTTCTTGAATCTCCTCGTTTCTTAAATAAAAATGACGAATATTTCTCCAGTTTTTGTAAAAATTTCTTATAATAAAGCAAAAGACTTTCTTCGAATTTCTGTAGCTTCAATGTATCCTTCTTTACTAAAATGAATCATTGGGTGTTGGTATTTCAATTTTTTTTTATTTTAAACGGTTTAACTTACATTTGATTCCTTCAGTATTAAAATTCTTTATTTCATATGAAGGCAAAATATCCTTAAACACTTCTAATAAAGACACTATAATCAACTTTTTTACAGATACATAAACTGCAGCAGTTTCTTCATCCATCAACGAAAGCAGTGTTCTTAAATTTGTTATTTTTTCTTCTGGATTTTCCAACAAACCGGAGCTAAGTGTACCTATATGAACTTTCATTTTATTTAGTACTTCATTGCGCCTAGCTAAGAGTTGCGTAGCAGAAATTGGGATATTTAAGTCAAAGTCTGGATTTTCTAATGAAAAATCAGTTTCATCAATGTGTGTGAAGTCTTCTTGATCTTCATCTATAGCCTCAGATTCTTTCTCATAATTGTTTTCATCGTCCTCCTCATCATCTGAATACAGTAACATTTTTAACATTCCAATGTGTAAAATATTTTTACAAAACTTACCTTTAATTGCTTCTAGAGTCTGTTGGGGAATTATACCACCCTTGGTTTTAATTGGTAATAAACATTTTATTTTTTTACTAGTATCATCTTCACCTATTTGTTCTTCATAATGATTTTCTAGAGAATCATCATCTACTATTTTTCTTTTTTTCGATTTTGGTCCTTCAGGTCTACAGAATCAAAATTCAAAGTATTTTTAAAATTAACTACCTATTTAAAATAATAGAATATTATTTTCTGGAGTTATACTTACTGCGAGAATTTAATTCTATTAAAAATGTTATAAGTACGGTTTTTAATTGCATTTTTTAAAAACGTAACATCATCTTCATCGACCATTTCCAGCAGGTCTTCCCCTTCATCACTATCCTCATCCTCATAAGGGTTGATTAATTTAGGGCATTGAGAAGCATGTAATTTGTTAATTTTATTTTTAGTAACTTTGGTTTTTTTGCTAACACCATGTTTAACAACAATATTTTTCTTTTTTGGGGTATTTTTTTTATTTTTGGATAATTTGGTTTTCTACAATAAGCAAAATATGGAATTTTTTATATTTTTTAGTAATTAAATTATTCTTACCACAACCATTTTATTTATATTTTATTTAAATTACACGTTTATCACTCTCAAATTTGTTGTAATTGTAACCTCAATTCTTCTTTTAATTGTAAATAAATGTAGTAAACATTTAGTGACTTTTACTAAGCAAGCTGTTTAGGTACATAACATTCAATAAATTGTAATGACTTTACGAGGCTGCAAAGATCAGAGGCAGCAGAGATCACATAATAAATAAAAATTAGAAAAATAACCCCACACCTGCTGATAGTAACAAAAAAAATCATTTAATAGTACATTTATTTATACACAAGATTCACAACATACAAATATAATGTATAAGAATTAATATTGTTCCACATACCAGATGGGAATATTTCCATATAATTACAAATAATAAAACAAATATATAGTGAACACCGTTGGATCTATTAAAGTAGTTCAGTCCATTTTAAAATATTGAATTAGCGTGATATATTCTTTTAAATTGATATTTTATTTTGAACAAAAATTGAGATTTCAGTAGTAAGTAACGTAAATGAAGCTTGTTGTGAGTGATGGCATTTGCAAAAGTAAGGTAAAAAAATTAATTTAAAAGAATATAAGACATTGCATATTAAAATTTAATTTTTATTCAAAATTATAAAATTTGATTTAAAATCGCTATTTTTTTCTTTAAAAACATTAAAACTACTTAAAACACAAAAAATTGATATCTGCTATAAAAGATTTTTTACCAAATTGTAGTACGTGCCTGTATGTGAAATTTTTATCATTAGCAAAGTAAACTATCATAAGTAATTTCATTAAAATGATTAAAACGTGTTTGTATGACTTTTATATAGTAATTAACTAAAAACGTAAAATTAACAATAAAAAAAAGGTTAAACAGTTCTGCAATAAAAGTTTTTAATCATCGCGAATAAATCTTAAAAACGTGCTGCTTTAATCTGATTTTTTTTAATTTAACAGCTAATAAGAATTGATCGATTTTAGTTTGTATGTCTAAAAAACCCTCTGATTATCTGAATCCAGCAGATCTCAATTAACAGAATTGTTTAACTATGTTCATAACAAATATTTTGTGAAACATCATTAATTTATTAAAAGAAAACACCTATCGGATCTGAAACCAGCACAGATCACTCTAAATGTAATTAAATTGGCGTCTTCAAAGTTGGTCGAATTTACATTTATAAATTATTTGGTTTTATAAGTAAATTTTTTATCAACACACACCGTAGGTTTTTAACTTAATAGTTTTTAGAACTGTCGGTGAAATGAGCAATCGACGTAAATGTCAACTGTCAGTCAGTGGTTGAAAGTACGGAATCTATCATATCTGCTTAATTTTGACCATTTATTTAAATAAGTTTTAAATGTTTAAAGTGTCTAGTGTTTAAGAGCAACATTAATCATCCTTTCAAAAACTTATGTAAGTAGATTCAACCAACTTTATATACTATTTGAAGAAAGTATCAAATCACATGTGTCAAAGAACCGAATGAAATACTAATTATTTCGTACATTTAATTAATGCTTAGGTTTATAAACCTATATGCTTCTGTCATAAGAGATTTTATCAAGTAATATTCATTTGGTTCTTTAAATTGATTGTTTAAAAGTAAATAATTAAATATTCTGTACACCGGGAAGTTTATAAGACAAAACTTATTAATTAGTAACGACGAAACTCGAGCGAACATATTTTATTAACAAAACATGATTTCAATTTCTGGTTTATTTTAATAAATTAGGATTATGTACTTGTTATTATTTTCATAAAGTTTTATTATGTTTTAGTACCTTTTAAAATCATCGACTAAAGTAAAACTAAAATGTAGCTTTGTCGAAAAAAATTGACTAATAAAGAAATTTTTACCACTCGAGTCCCATCTTTAATGAGTAAGAAGGTAATCTATTAGTTATGGATTTGAGAATTACGAATTAGATAAGTTTTGCTTATTCTGGTCAGCAATTTTCCGACAACACGAAAGTTTTCCCCGCATTTTCTTCGTCTCCATAAACTTCGCTCTCCGATTTCTCGAAAACGTTATGGCCTCTAAGTTCTAGAGTCATCAGTGTTTTGCATCCTTCCAAAGCCAAAACTACGTATCTTCCGTTTGAGGTTATTTCGCATGCAGTAATTCTTGTTCTAGGAGTGTATACTGCCACCAAATCACCTACGAACGATTGATATACTTATAAATTAGATAAGGTTTCTTTTTAAAGTAACTAACCTTTGTTAAGATCCCAGATTCTTATCGATCTATCTCTACACTCTGAATCTCTAGAAAGGCAGAATGCCCCCGTTGGATCCAGTTTTAAGGACGACACTGGTGCCGTGTGTCCACTCAATGCCCAACGACAATTACCTGAAATTATTGAAAATTAAAAAATAAACAAATAAATGCGAGATATTTGTGTGACTAACCAGTAATGAGGTCCCAAACGAGTATCCTTGCGTCTTCGAGACCAGATATGACACAGCCACCTTGTGAGCTTATTTCTAAAGAAACCGTATTGCAAGATGGCTTCCATTTCTTAAACAATGTACCACTTTGCAGATCATATACGACAATAAAATTCGGATTCGGTTCCGCTATTTCGTAACAAACGCAACATACGTAATTACCTGCAAACATGACGAATTAAAAAAAGGTCTTTATTTGAAATTTATAATATGGGAACGTCGAGGTAGTATCCACTACCGAAATAGTAACGGCTAAGGGTGCATTTTCATGCTAACTCTTGACGCTGAATTTGAGCGTCAAAAAGGCGTCACGTGGTACAATTTTAACAACTAAATTTTATCACGTGACCGTATTTGGCGCTCAAATCGAGCGTCAAACGTCAGCGTGAAAATGCAACCTAGCATATTGTCAAAGAAGTTTTGAAATCGTAGGTGGTTTTGTTTAAAACAAGTTGTTAAGGTGGAAAAATAATTTTATAATAGATACTTTTATTTTAAATTAAATAATTTATCAAATGGAGTTAATGTGTTTGTGTGTTGGTGTGGTAGATTGAAAATGCTTACGATTGTTGGTAAATATACTTTTCTGTATAATAAATTGTTAGTAGTTTAGGCGAATTAGGTTATGTTTTCTTTGTAAATGATGCAATTTTATTGTTTTAATCTCCTAAATATGCTCATAAAATAATTTTTTTATAACTTCTGTTAATACTGGTAAAAGTAATGCAGAGATAAATTACTGTTGAAAGGAACATTTGCTCTCCACCTTCAACTGAAGTACACTTGGAGTGCTAATTTAAACCGAATAGATCACCAGTGGCGTATCCTAAATATTTTATAACGGTGAATAAAAACATAACATTATTGCTCTTTCGCCAGTGACAACAATAAGCGTTGCATTGAATTGGAAAGAGTATTTATTACACTTTTTAAGATTAAAACTATGAAAAAAGGCATATTTTAATGATAGAATTTCGATTTTTTTATGTTTTGGTAAAAAAGGTATTTTAGTCCCATTTTGGTCTTACCTTCGTAGGTAATTGCAGATAATGCGGTAATGAAGTGATGATGTGGAATTCTAAGATCGTATAATAATTTTCTAGATTTTAAATTCCACACTAATAAAGGAAAAGGTTTTTGCGTTTCGTCTCCACAAACAAGGACTCTAAAAATAACAATGATATTTTTAAATCTGTCAATGAAAAAAAAAGTTCGTTTCTCACCTCCCATCCCCCGAAACCAGCAGGGAATTGAGAAAGCGGTCTTCTCCAGCCTTGAACGTGGTGACGCAATTACCTATTAAAATTAAAATTTTATATATTTATGTAGAAGAAATACTTGTTGCAAAGAAAAATGATGTTTTACACTCACCACTATCTAAATTCATAAGATTTATGTACATTCTATTTCTACTGAGCGCCACTAGATGCGATTGGTCGTGGAGCCCGTAAAAGGGCATTTTTTGGTTCATTACTCCTTTTAATTTCGTTAAAAAAATGCCGGAATTCAGATCAAACGTTCTTAATTCTCTCTTACACAGTACTATACATTTAAATTGATCTATCGGTATCAGATTTATTGGATTCGGGACGCCTTGCAATATCCTCACTGGACGGCAACTGAAAAATGGCAATATAATGGAATATTACAATCAAAAAACAAACCATATTTTAACAAGAGTTTTTATTCTTATGGCAAAGGAATCATTTAAGTCTTGTACAAAATCTGCAAGCCATACTATTGTCAAAAAAATGGTTGGGGAACAAAAATAATGCACTGCTTCATAGAAAATACAATAACTCCATTCCTTGTAATGAAAAACTTACTAGTAAATCCCACATTATCGCTAAATATCAAATTTATGTTTGCGAAAGCTTATACAGATATGGAAAAATATTTAAGGAACTTATAAATTTCAATGCAAACCTTTAAGGTGTACGGTATATCCAGTCGACCAGCACAAAATATAATAAATACCCGCGATAAATTAATTACACGACTCTAATTGGAATTGTCCGCACTTCGTCGACATGTGTTTGCGACGTTAGCCATCAATACGAAACTGTTAGCGACGATATGTACGTCTGACTTATCAGGAAAGAGACTACCTTATGACGTATGCAAGTGATCAAATAATTCCTCTTCTAAAAATGTATTAATTTTTACCATAACGGCTTTAAAATTTCGAGACCACTTCCTTTCACTTCCGCTACGGTTCTTACACACATCTTTTGCTTCCTCTACTTTCATCAGTGCTCTCATGCATACTCGTCGGTTGTTGATACTCTTGACCTGGTCTTTCTTCAAAACAATGTTGATCTGATCGAGATCGATGTTCGTCGAGGTCGACTTCTACCGACTTCCGTCCATTCACACTCGCCTTATAAATTTGTTTCGTTAAACTTCCTTCATCCATCCTTTCTACCAGTCCAAACCATTTAAGCATTCCTTTATCTATCTTTGTAACCACATCATATTTTACACCACAGCGTTCTCTTATCTTACTATTCTTTACTTTATTCAATCGAATCATTCCGGCTATACAATTCTCAGACTACTCATCTCCGCAGCATTAATCCTATTTTCATGCTTTTTTTGCCAAACCTAACATTCACTACCATACTGATAAGTGTATGAACCAACACTCCTCTATGCACAGCCAGGCGTCTCTTTTTTTTACAATTTCTGGCTGTTCATAAAGCTATACAGTGCCCCATTCATTTGTTTTCCTGCCGACACCCTTCGCTCAATGTCATCGTCATACTTTTCGTCTCTTGTAAACTTTGAACTCAAGTACACAAATTCATTTATTTGTTCCACTCTTTCTCCCTCAATCGAAACTCCACAGTTTGTCATGCTTTCTTCTCTCTCAAAAACCATTACTTTCTTTTTGCTCACATTTAAACCGACCTCAAAGACTTATATGGTTTTCTCATGGATGTCATCGTCAGAACTGGACTAAATTAAAAATGGACCACACGGGAAGCACCAGCTTTTAAATAAAAAAAGAATCATCAAAATCGGTTTACCCAGTTAGTCCATTGAAATGTTACATTTTTTAGGCCTTACCTTGCGTTTTTTAGAGGACGCAATTTTATTTTTTTGATGTGTAGGGGGGGTCAGTGTAAAGCTAAAACCAAGTTTGTGAGGTCGCCACCCTTGTCCCACGGCCGCCATCTTGAAAATAAGGGTTGAAATTGATTTTACGATATATCTCTTAAACTATTTATTTGATAAAAAAAATTTATTAACATTTTTTGTTGCAAACTAAATTCTCTACAACTTTGGTCCAGTAATTTTTTGTCGTAGAACTATAAATAAAAAAGTTATAAGCGAAAATCTTCAGAGATTCGAGAAAAAAATTTATATTTTTCGATATAACTTTTTTTTTTATCATTTTACGAAAAAATGATATCCGACCATTTTTGTAGATCGTTTTTGGAGGAACAACTTTTATTTGCATCATTTTTTCATTAAGTCAATAGCTAAGGTTTTAAAGCGCTCCGAAGTGAGTACTATTTTTCAATATTCCTAACTATACCTATATTATACGTGTGTATGTAATATGTCATCAGTTATTGTTTTTTTTTTATTTTGTTATTAAAACTTTTTTAATTACAAATTTTGCAATATTATTAATAATTAATTATTGACTCTTTTCCCCACCAACCACGAGGTAGAGTCTAGAGGCGCGTTTTTTTTTACGTGTTATCCCCAATAGGCATAATCCACGGTGATTTTCTAAATTAGAACTACTCCGTCCTCAGTCGTTTCGATGGACCAGGCTGCGGCTCAGCATCTGATCGGCTTTCTGAATTAAATACCAGTGGGAGAACTGGAGAAGGAAACGGTGTTAATGTCGGCGGTTCATCATCATGATTATAAAAAAAAAGTTATATCGAAAAATATAAATTTTTTTCTCGAATTTCTGAAGATTTTCGATTATACCTTTTTTATTTATAGTTCTACGACAAAAAATTACTGAACCAAAGTTGTAGAGAATTTAATTTGCAACAAAAAATGTTAATAAATTTTTTTTATCAAATAAATAGTTTAAGAGATATATCGTAAAAACCATTTCAACCCCTATTTTCAAGATGGCTGCCGTGGGACAAGGGTGGCGACCCCACAAACTTGGTTTTAGCTTTACACTGACCCCCCCTACACATCAAAAAAATAAAATTGCGTCCTCTAAAAAACGCAACCCCAAATGTAACTTTTCAATGGACTAAGTCGAAAGTTCTGAGGTAACATAAAAACATAAAAAAAATACGGTCGAATTGAGAACCTCCTCCTTTTTTTAAGTCGGTTAAAAAGAGACAGGCTTACGGGGAAACAAGGTTGTCAAACAAAAATAAGATAAAACTATACAAATGGGTGTATGTTAGTATACATAGTATTTTACATAGTCACCTAAATTTTCTCGGTACACGCCAATCGAATGGGGTATAAATATATTGCCAACCTCTATAAAGTAACGGTGTAGATAATTAGAAGAATAGGATCTTCCCGACACAATCGTTACCGTTATGTATGGAAAATTGTTGCTTACTTGATAATATCCCAAACGCAGAGTCGTTTGTCGTCGGTGGAAACGGTGACGATGAATTGATCGGTTTTGGGTAAAAGTACGATCATGTCGAACGTTTTTTCTCGATCTCGTGATTCGGATTCCGGATCGTCATCTTCTACATCGTTAATAACCATCAACGATGAAACCGTCGGTATTTTACACGCACCATACACTTTGGATACAGACGATGGCGAGTCATTGTTTTCAATGATAAGTTCGTTTTTGTTAATTTTATCGCCCAGATATTTGTACAGATGCGAATAAAATTGCGCGCCATCGTAATTGAGAACGGCCGCGTAAATTTCTATGAAGTCTTTTAAAATGAGTGTAAGCTGATGGTTCGTGCGCCGATGCAAATTGATGTCTTCCAATATTTGATAACAGTTAGAGCCGCACACTTTGTCGTATATCCATCTGATATCTGTTAGATACGCGGAATTTTCCAAATCGAAATGCAATTGAAAATGTTGATAAGGAAGTTCGTCCAGTCGTCTACGATTCAGGCTGCAAATCATTCGAAATGAATTTTCGTGTTTTATGAAAATGTTCTTTGAACGCAAAAAATAAGCTCCAACAAAACGAAAAATAACGAAAAACGAAAGCTTTATTAAAAAAAATATGTACACATGCTTAATGGCAAATAAATAAATAAAATAGACAGCCACACTATGATCATCATCATCATCATACCATTTTCCTAAATGATTATCTTGAATCGCCAATCGCGCTTTGAGATTTGCTGGTTTACTATTCCACCATTTGCCCTGTAAAATTATCCCGTATTTTATTTAATTTATATAAATTAAAAATTTCTGAATAATCTTACGTTATAATAGTCGTACAGCATTTGGTGCGCCCATCGTTTGTGATCCTGGAATCGTTTCGATGCCACTTGTTTCAACATGTTATCCTTCCATTGCACTCCCAGCGCCCTTCCCGTTAATGTCCAATGGAGAAACGGCGCCAAGTATTTGTTCAATCTCGACCACGTTATGCAAGCGGGTGCCCAAGAAACTACAAAGAAAAATAATGATACAGTTCTCGAACTCGTAACGTCGTATTAATTTTGAGAATTAATTTCGAATTATCTTCTGGAAGTTGGTAAAATAACTGGGAATGGAGAAGAAGCTCTAACCACAGGGGGGGCACAATAATTGACCTCAGCAGGTCGTAGTGCATTCTTACAAAAAGCCTTCCATTAAATTCTAATCTAATCTTCGTGTCAAGTCTCACAAATTGTTATGATACCAAAAAGCGGAAAAAAACCAGAAGAACAAACATCTTATATGCCAATAAGTTTACTGCCAATAATCTATATGCATATTTGACGATAACGGAAGCTTTGTCTCGGAACCAACAGAGATTCTAGTATGGAAGCAGTACGTCGAATTTCTTTTTGACTCAGACCGCCCTAATGACCTCTCAATCCAGCCAACCGAGACAACCGATAATGGTCACTCCATCCTTAAATCGGAGATGGAAAAAGCTATAATGTCCCTCAAAAATAACAAGGCACCAGGCCCGGACAATATTCATGGGGAAATACTAAAGATTCTATATGAAAAGGACAACCAATTTCAGAACACCCTCCTGAACAGTATATATGATAGTGGTACGATACCGTAAAACTGGCTACAATCAACTTTTGTGGTCATACCCAAAAAGCCAAACTCCAAACATTGTGATCAACATAGATTTATGAGCATAATTAACCAGATCACTAAAGTCTTCACCAAAATCGTATACACAAATGTGAAGCGGAATTAGGCAAATCACAATTTGGGTTCCGAAACACTCTTGACACAAGAGAAGCGTTATTCTACTTTCAAGTTCTGATCCAACGATGCAAAGATGTGAATAAGGATGTCTATATAAGCTTTGTGGACTATACCAAAGCTTTTGACAACGTACGGCACGATCAACTAATTAAAACACTCCAAAACGTAGGTATCGACTATAAGGACATCCGAATTGTAGCAAATCTTTACTGAAATCAATCAGCTAGGGTTAAAATTGGAAAGTCGTCCACTGAGAATATTGACTACCAATTCGGCATCAGAATGAAACACGGTACAATTGAGCAGGTACATAGAATTGAAGTGAAAATTTTTAATGCACTAGAAAGAAAATCATTTAAGTTAAAGAAACAGCTACCACATCCCTTCTGTCCCCTACCCAAGTCCTACCTGACAGATAGACATTTTATGGTTAAGCAAGGAGAGTACACGCAACTATATTTGCTTAAATCCGGTGTACCACAGAAAAGTGTACTAGGATCTCTACTTTATCTACTCTACACCGCAGATCTCCCTTCCAGTTACAACTCAGAACACTAGTAACACTTGATAAAAAACCTCTCAAATGCCAATATTGGAGGATCGAGGATCTTCAGTGGAAGACGAGGGATGTGAGAGGCGTCCCTCATCTTCAAATAATGACAACAGTGTGAATAACATCCGAGAAATGTTTAAGTAACAGACTGATAACAGATATGGTTATCATTAACAGAGGAAGATTTTGAAAGAACTTAAGGTTTGTGCAGATATGATTCCAAAAAACCTTTCTCAAAATATCAATTACATTAACTACTTTTGAAGTTTTGGGAAGAATGCGAGATTGTGTGAGGCGAGGTCATTATCCTCGTGTATTGCCATTAGGACACGTTAATGTTAATAACTACTATTTGTACAAACATTTTTAAATTGTAGATGTCGTGTCTACCTGTATCAGCAAATAGTTTATGATTCATCCGTATTGATGTAAATTACTGAACCCAACGACGTGGTTACTACTCAGCCACTGTTATGAAGAATGGGAGAAACGCATAAAACGGTGTGTAAATAGAGAGGGAGAGTATATTGAAGTGAAGCATACTATTTTGGAACAAAAGTAGCATTACAGTACCAGTCCCAGTACGTTATTGTCAAACTTTGTATATTTTATTGATTAAATCTAAAATTACCAAACGTAGTATCGGTGTGGAAGTCTTCGTCGAAGGCCAATAAATCTATCATTTCTGAATCAGTGAGACTATGTTTGGTACACGTTAGCAAAGCTAGAGCGTGTTGGACTTGTATTTTTCCCAAAATCGATTCCAATTCGTCCAACATTTGATGTAATTGTTCGTTAACTTGTCCTTTGGGTACGATTTCGTGTTCTTCGTCCATCCACCACGACGTTTGCCAAGCAAGAACCTGCGAAACATTGTATTTGATATACATTTGGAAACAATTTTGCGATACTTTACCTTAGAGTATAAAGGAATTGTGCATTCTTGTGCGGATTTCATAACGCAGTCTTGTATTTTGGAATTGACGCTGTGATTGTACTGCATAACGCTGGACATTAACATCTGTTTCGCTTCCGTTTCGTCAAGCAGCGGCATTTCTATAAAACAGATCTTATCGCTCAACTTTTCGCTGATTTTGTCATACATATCGCTAGGCTCCGATACAGAGATGATCAGTTTAATATTATCAGGCAACTCCGTGGGTAGCCAATCAATATTTTTCGAACTGTATTCTTGCACTTGATCCAAACCGTCCAAGAGTATTATTAACGGTCTGTGCAAACAACTCGCCGTCAGTAACTTTGGCAGGACGTTCTGATAAGTTTCTATATTCTAAAAAATCACAATGATTATGATGTTATTATCTAGAGCAGTGTTTCTCAACCCCCCAAAAAGAGAGTTCTCTTTAAATAAAAACATTCACCCAATAGCCTTTCCCCACGCCATAAATACATGTGACCTTTAAAAACAGACACGCGGGATAGAAGGAAAGAAGTTTTGGCGCGCTCTTAGAACATTCTCAATTAACTAAATCATCGTATGAAAGCCAGTGAAAGTGTATGACAAAATCAAAGCCGAGTTAAAAAATTACAGTTTTGTAAAATCTTATATAAACAGAGGAATAATTGAGTGCTTTCCTGAACTCCGAGTCAAAGACTTTGGATATAAGCAAACATCTTCAGAATTTATCAAAGAGTATTTTCCAACACGGGAAGAGGCTTCGTAATCCATTCTTAGTCACAAGCAAACTGTATAAGTGGACACAGTCATTCATAGTCCGTACTCGAGGCAAAATCGATGCTTCGAGTACAGAATAAAATACAAATTTGTTCTCGAAGCATATACTACGCTTTGAGTACGGACTTTGAATAAGGGCCTAACTTCAAAACAAATTGAAGAACAATTATGGCATCTGAATCCAAAAACTATATTTAACTCGGCCCAGCTTAGTTGTGAATACCCAGGAATTGGCAATTGTGCTGTAAGAAAATTTGCTGTGAAGTAGGAATTTCTTAGTATGCTCTTACAAAGGCTGACAAAATCTATATATTTTGTTGTCGCAGTTGTTTTTAATTCTCTACATTTGGAAGCTATAAAAGTAGCATGAAGTCGATATTTTGATGAAACATTAAATATCTCATATTTCAGTGCTAAGGGGGTTCTTCAGAAGAAAATGTAAGCGCACTACAAAAGGTTGACAAACACTTATTTAGAAGAAAATACTTACGTGCGTGCAATAACATTTATAGCCGTAATTCAAAATCGAACACTGATTCGTAATGGAACTCAGGAGTTGTTCTATCGTATTCGATTGGGCGCTAATGCCAACAAATCTAACGATCAAAAACGCCTCGGGTACCCACGGTTGGCAGCAGTGCGCAACTCTGGCCATCAGCGTGCTTTTGCCACACCCGTTCGCCCCTTTCAAAACCAACGGCCTCGTGCTGCTCTTGTCCGTTATGTACCTAAAGTGGAACGTGTTTTGTTTTCTATTCACCACACGAAACTAACGGACTTACTTACCCCTTAATGAGGTTAAGAGTTTTCTCTCTGTCAGTACTGCACTGGGCGGCTTTTTGGCAAAAGGTCACTTGTTGATTCAACTCTTCGAACAAGGTGGCTTCTATTCCGTAGCTCGGTTTCAACATTGTCTTGCTCTGGTGCTCCTCCATTATAGTGTGAATCATTTCGCCGAGATGTTTCTTCAGGTGGTGCACCACGTTGGATAGATATTCTTCGTGTTCGGGTATTTCAACGTTCAGTCCTCCTTCTATGTATTTCACGGGTATTCTCACGATGTGCTTCTCCGCCAATTGATTCTGTAACCGACTTCACCTTAGTCCACGAAACTATATTATCAACTTACTAGTATTATATTACCTTTAAATCCTTCTGCAAAATGTCTAACCTTCTGCGGGCTTCCAATTCGCAGTGACTCATATTTTCTGGAGTTTTCGCCGTCGGTGTGTACACTCTGTTTAACCATATGCACCTCTTTGCCAATTCTTGACTCATAAACACTGTGTTGTGTACCTCCTATACATAATTTTATTTATTAACGTGACATGGAGAACGTACTAAAATTATTGGCCAAAAATTTACACAAGAAGAATGCAGATTACCTACGTTCCAGAAAAATAACAACAGAGAACAAGAGAAGGAGAAAGAATTCAACATTTGACACTCTAGTTCTATGTTTTGGTCTGTGACATTTCACAACTCGGGTAAATGAACTTACTTAAAAATATGGAAACATTGTAAAAAAAGCTGGGTTTAGGTCTGAAGACACAGTGGAACTATTAATTGATGAAATAAGAGAAGCCATTTTGTTCAAAGATATGAGTATGTAATATTTAAAATGTACTGAAAAATTAGTTTCTCGTAGTAGTTATTAGAGTTAAAAATTAAAAAAAATATGCTTTTACTATCAATTTGAACAAGTTAGTCACCTGCAACGTTTATACACTTTGTATATCAGTGTTGAAGTGTTTGAAACCCATTTCAAAAAAATTTAGAGCTATGAGTCTTCGGCCATTCATCTAACTCCGACATCACTTCGTTATCATCAGATAAGCGGATTCAACGAATATGTTCTTTTAATTTTGGAAACGTATGGTATTTGCTGGGGGCAAAATATGGAGAATAAGGGGGTTTTTCAAAAATTTCAAATCCCGCAGTGCGAATGGCAGCCATTGAAACACAACTTTTGTGGGCCGGAGCGTTGCCCTAGTGAAAGAGCACACCTTAACTCAATTTTCCTCTTCTATTTTCTCCGATCGCTTCGCGTACTTTTGGTATTAAATTCGCATAATATTCACCTGTTATGGTGCACCCACGAAAATAACACCTGCAAAATCCCAAAAAACTGTAGCCATAATCAACAGAAAACCTACATGTCTCTGCCATAGCCTTGAGTGTAAATCTTCTATCATTTAATACCTTGTCATGGACTAAATTTGCATTTTTTACAGAGGTACTTTATCGCAACTCTTATCTCGGCTGTGTCAATTTTTATAAAATCACGCACACCTCAATGGAAAAAAATTAATATTTACCACTCACATGATACCTAACATACACGAACTGATGCGCTGATGATGCTAATTGACACATACTAATGTCATACAATAAGCTTTTGCCTAACACTTTATTTGCATTTGTCATTCAACGCCAACTATGTTAGGGACAACAATTCGCGAACTATCCTCGTACACCATCTTGATTCTGAGATACATTCAATTTTAACAACAGAAAATGATGGTTTACTTGACTACTATTCAACATGTTATAACAGAAAATTTCCCGAACTTCGTTGAGAGGTTAACCATTGGTTCTAAACGGTTAACTAACTGAGTTACAACCCTCTCTAAAATACGTACACAATTGTATCCAAATGGGAGGTTCCTTCAGACGGTCTCTAAAAACGCACCAGAATCAACGAAGACAAAAGTCGGTGGCCATTTTTATAGAGAACCTTCTGTCATTTTTGTTTTAATTAACTAAAATCTATTGCTTTTTTCGCGCCCTCCTAATAATAATAATATAAGTACCTGTTCTACTACTGTTGTCAAATACGTATCACTTAATTCTTGCGAAAAAACTGTTATCAAAACTGCCAACATTTTATCAATTTCTGTGGCCCATTCTGCGAATGCTCTTTCTCTGTCCTCCAAGGATGTTTCCTTGAAACCAGGAATATGACAGGAGATTGGTCGTAGTCTATAACAGGGCGGTTGAGCGTGGCTATCCAGCATGTACCTTAAAACAAACAAAAAAAATTCTTGTGTTATTGATTTATATTTCTGGTAAAATAAATCATTTTTACTCGTACCATTTCGATAATAACCCTTGAGCGGATTGATTCTCGGCACTCTCCATCGCCATGTTGAAATCCTGACATTCTATCGTGATTGGTAGCAATTGCGTGCCTAAAGAATTGTTTAAAAACAATACTGGTATTATGTAAGCTACCTCCATTTGCCCTAGAACGAAAAACGTAATGTGCTTGTGATGATACTTTTTTTTTAAATTATTCTCAGTTGTTTTGTTCCAACGCCAAATCTCAGTTAATTTAATAAATTAAAATTCAAAAATATTAAGTTACCTCCTGTGGGGTAAGTGTTTTGTGAAAAAATTTTAACAACATTAAAATGAGTTTTAAGTTATATAAATATTGTTTACATGAAAATAAATGTGAGAAAAACGAAAGTAATGGTTTTTGAAAGAGAAGAAAGCATGACAAACTGCGGGGTTTCGATTGAGGGAGAAAGAGTGGAACAAGTTAATGAATTTGTGTACTTGGGTTCAAAATTTACTAGAGATGGAAAGTATGACAGTGACATTGAGCGAACGGTGTTGGCAGGAAGACAAATGAATGGGGCACTGCATAGCTTTATGAATAGCCAAAAAGTGTCAAAAAAGGCACGTCTGGCGGTGCATAGAGGTGTGTTGGTTCCTACACTTATGTATGGTAGTGAATGTTGGGTTTGGCAGAAGAAGCATGAAAATAGGATTAATGCTGCGGAGATGAGTAGTCTGAGAATTGTATAGCCGGAGTGACTCGGTTGGATAAAGTTAAGAATAGTGAGATAAGAAAACGCTGTGGTGTAAAAGAAGATGTGGTCACAAAGATAGATAAAGGAATGCTTAGATGGTTTGGACACGTAGAAAGGATGGATGAAGGAAGATTGACGAAACAAATTTATAAGGCGAGTGTGAATGGGCAAATCGGTAGAGGTCGACCTCGGAGAACATATCTCGATCAGATCAACATTGTTTTGAAGAAAGGCCAGGTCAAGAGTACCAACAACCGAAGAGCATGTATGAGAGCACTGATGAAAGTAGAGGAAGCAAAAGATGTGTGTACGAACCGTAGCGGAAGTGGAAGGAAGTGGTCTCTGCCTACCCCTATGGGAAAAAGGCGTGACTTTATGTATGTATGTATGTTTATATTTTTATTGTTATTTAGTATTCTCGAGGTTAGTAGTGTTTACAAATAAATATAAAGTATCTGCAATATTGGTTATGTGTTTTGTACGTGATTCCAAACATTATGGTGAACAAAAATTTACAGGTTTTTTAATTCTTTTAAACAATCGTCTATGTATAAGTTAAACGGACAACCAAGCTTTTAAAAATCTCTTTGGTGATTATCAATGTATTGGAAACCTTTTTAAACACCGCGCATCACGTGAAGTCATTAAAATCATAAAATAACTATACAATGTGCTATTTAAATTTTAACAGAATATTGTTATTATATTGATTATTGTTATCATGCTTATTTTAGGAAATAATATAAAACGTTTAAAATTTAAAATTTAAGATATTTTTGAGTTATGGCGTTGAAACAATACAGCTGATGTACACGGTACACGCATATTACTTGTCAGTTCTCCGATGCACAATTCCGGGAATTCGTGGTCTTGTTGCTTTTCCAGAAGCGTCTTCCAGTGTAGATCGACGATGTGTAACTCGTAGCCCTTCGATCGGCAATACGCTCTCAATTCGGGATAAATGATGTTGTGGAGGGCGCCCTTTTCTACGTTACAATCTAAAAAAATTGCCAGTTTTAATTGAAAAAAAATTTATTTCGTGAAAGTAAACCTTGCGAATCTGCAGCACAAATGTAGATGACGATCTTCCTGCTCTTCAACACGGTCTTGGTGTCGGCCACTTTTCCCATGATCAAATTTTGGAGATTCTCCGATAGATTGGAGACTTCTTGCGGCAAGCTGCTGCCCTCGAACAATTTGTCGAAATCTTTGGGACTCTGATTGCCCGGAGGCGAACTCAAAGAAACCGAATCTGTTGAGAAAACAAAAATTCCAAATAGATTATTTCGATTCGTCGTGTGTCTATGGTTAATTCAAAATGAAATCCGTCACGTCACGTCACACAATTTGGTGTTAATTATGATCTAGTTATGTTTTCACATGGTTTTTTTTATTAAAAGAACAATTTTGAACAGCATAAAAGTTAAACCACTCTTCTGAAAATTTCATGATATAATTAAAATATAAATATTATGGAAGTTTTAACCATTGGTCGATTTTGCATGGAATAATCCTATTTCTAAATAAAAGATCATTCCAAATATTTAAGAATATACAATCAAATTTACTGTACTTTTGGTAGCATTTTATTAAAATTTAGTCTCAACCACATAATATTGAGTAGAAGTATAAGAAGTAAATAACGTAACAATATTGTAAAACTATTTTTTTTATATGTAATAATAACGATGATAATGAGTGGGTAATCTTTAGTGAATAACCCTGTAAATTAAAGAACAATGTATTTATTCACCGATAGTCGTTGGTACTGAATATTTCAATGGGTGGTATCACTTCTTGTAAACATCTACGTGCATTGAACTTTGTTTTTTATCAACTGTAATACTGCTTTACCTGAAACGCTGGTGATGGCGGTGGATCCTTTGAAAGCTCCCGTGAAACTGGGTTTTTTTTCCAGAGTGCTGCGAGTACTTGTAGTAGGTAGCTGAGGTTTTCCGGCAGTAGTGGGTTCCAAAATAACGCCGGAATGTGGCGGCGTTATGTGATTCAGCAACGTCTGTTGCTTTTCCGATGGTAAACTCGTCTTGACTTGATAGCTTCCCGATCTAGACGAAAAGTAGAGATACATTACTAATAAAAGGCATACCCCTGCTAAGTCCTATACTTCATGACAACACCAGCGCCACTTCGAGTGCTGATTTAAAGCGAATTGATTACCAGTAGCGTATGAACACTCAAAAAGTGTCAAAAAAGGCACGAAAAAAGGAAAGAAGACTATTCCTGCAAATTATCGCCCTATTGCATTGCTCTCAGTCATATTATGAAAAAAAGCGATTAACACAGAACTTATTAAATATCTAGAGAAATTTGAGATAATCCATGACAGACAGTATGGATTTCGACAACTTCGGTCTACTGGAGATTTGCTGGCTTATGTCACTCAGCTCTGGACAAACACTATTGAAAAGTTTGGTGAATCCCGTGCAATAGCCTTGGATATATCTAAAGCCTTTGACCGCGTTTGGCACCAGGCATTGTTAAGTAAATTATCTGCCTACGGTCTCCCAACCAAACTGCGCCAATGGCTTTTGAGCTTCATGCAAGATCGCTCCTTACATGTGGCAGTTAACGGTATTTCTTCTGATGCGTTAAAAACTAATGCCGGGGTCCCACAGGGTTCCATCCTGTCCCCCACCTTATTTCTTTTACACATCAACGACCTCTTGAAAACCACCACGAACCCCATTTACAGTTTCGCAGACGATAGCACACTTGTCTCAACTTTCACATCCTATCGATCACTTTCGGTGAATGATACAAATAGACTCAGGCAGGAACAGGTGATTCCATCAATAGAGATCTTAAGGCAATCGTCGAGTGGGGAACCAACAATCTTGTTCAGTTTAACGCCCAAAAAACACAAAGTGCCACGTTTTCCAAGAAAGTGAATTCCTCAAATCATCCCATCACAATGTTCGGAAATACCCTTGAACCAAGTCCCTCCATCTCGATTTTGGGAGTCACGGTGTCCAATAATATGTCTTGGCATGACCATGTTGCTAACATCGCAAAGTCGGCAAGCCAGAGGCTAGGTTTTCTGTGGAAAGCCAGAAAGTTTTTTACTCCTGATCAACTGTTGACGACGTACAAGGCTCAAATCCGACCTCTATTGGAGTATTGCTTGCACATTTGGGGTTCAGCACCAAGTCATTCTCTTCGTCTACTAGATTCCATTCAGAAAAGAGCCATTCGCTTAATAAACAGCTCAACTCTCACAGATACCATTCACCCTCTAGAACATAGAAGAAGAGTTGCAGACCAGTCATTGCTCTACAGATATTTCCATGGCAGATGCTCCAGATAAATAAAAACTCTTGTACCACCATTGGCCACATTCGGCCGAAGAACTCGGCACGCTGATGAGTCTCACCCATTTACTCTCAAGATTGACACTACTAGGACCAATCTTCATCAAGAATCCTTCTTTTACAGGGCTGCTACGTAATGGAATAAGCTTCCAAAATCAGTTTTTCCAGAGAACTATGACCTGAAACTTTTTAAAAAGCGTGTCCACAATCATTTCCTTTCTATAATCCCTTCCCCTTCTAATAGTCGCAGTGCGGGCCGTCCGCGGCCCACACGATAGGTCTACCCTTTTTGCGACTATTTTCATAAAAAAAAAAAAACGTCTGGCTGCGCATAGAGGAGTGTTGGTTCATACACTTATGTATGGTAGTGAATGTTGGGTTTGGCAGAAGAAGTATGAAAATAGGATTAATGCTGCGGAGATGAGTAGTCTGAGAATTGTATAGCCGGAGTGACTCGGTTGGATAAAGTGAAGAATAGTGAGATAAGAGAACGCTGTGGTGTAAAAGAAGATGTGGTTACAAAGATAGTTAAAGAAATGCTTAGATGGTTTGGGCACGTAGAAAGGATGAATAAAGGAAGATTGACGAAACAAATTTATAAGGTGAGTGTTAATGGACGTATTGAAGAAAGGCCAGCTGTCAAGAGTACCAACAACCGACGAGAATGATGAGAGCACTGATAAAAGCAAAAGATGAGTGTCTCTGCCTACCCCTACGGGAAAAGGGCGTGAGTATATGTATGTATGTATTTTTAATAATTATTCACTTCTAATGCGAATGTTTTGGGTAAAATATTAATTTTTCAAGGCCGGCCACGGAGAATTGTATTCCTCGAACAATATGTCGAATTTAACGGTAAAGGGGCGTTTTTCCGTGTCAAGGACAAGAAGAGAGTTATCGTCTTCGATCGCAGCATATATAGGTCACGGGAATTTCAAAATTCTCTCGCTGACGTCATCTCATGTGACGTCAGCGTATCGAATAGCTTCGCCTACTTTCCCGCAAAATCAACAGGAGAAAATAAATACTCGTATCCTTGATCGAATATACTCGTGGGATATTTGTTTGTCATATCTCTCATCTTACACCCCACCACACACCATCCACATAACTTTTTAGAAATAGTAATTAATTTTGAAGAATGTTTTGGAAAGAAAGTTATAAATAAACAATTGTCATTGTCTATAGAAAAACTAACAAATATATCATTTCGATTTTAAATCAGTTTTCAACAATTTTTCATTCTTTGTAATGAAACATTTTTATGCTTCCCAGTATCATTCTACAAAAGATATGTTGATGACATAATCTCCGCCATATCCAACGACCTAGCATTTGAAATTTTGTATGTATTCCAAAGTTTTAAGATTCGTCTTAGAAGTAGAAAATTTATTAATTTTTTTTATTTTTTGTATGAAAAGATCGGCAAGTTTTTAAAAGTGTAAAGTAAATGTAAATGACAAACATACATAAAAGAAATAAACGTACAATCATCACAAACACTAAGGTTTATATAAATGCAGAAGCCCTGAAGACACAGCGGTAGTCACAGAGGATCACAAGATCTAGGTGACATAGGTGCCTATACCAATGGCCCAACCGCAAGATTGTAATGTAATGTACTATTAAAAAACTAATACTGAATAAACTAATAAACTGTTATGTTATTATTAAAATAATTTAATTATTTCTAAACTCAAAAACTTACTTAAAAAAAATTAAAAAAGTTAATGTAAAAAACACTAACTAATAATGTTACTTCTTTCTCAGAATTTGTGACTTTTTGATTTCTCGATTGAATTAAATTTTAGGTGATTCATTGCTTATTGGAAATATTTTATATGTATCTACCTACTATTGCACAATTGAATTTTATAAAGAGATCCATTTTATACGATTTTTATTCACAATAAAGTCACTAAAAATAACGCTGTCAGACGGACAACAAAAAAGAAAAGAAAAGTGAAGTATTTTCCGAAGTTACCGGTTGGTTAAAATCCATAATTCTCCGTATCCCACAAAGATAGTGAGTTTATCAGTGCAAGAAGAGAGAGTAAAAAGGAATTCCGGCTAAACCGAGGTGGGTCTGAGATTTTTTATATGTACCTACCTACTATTGCACAATTGAACTTTATAAAGAGATCCATTTTATACGATTTGTATTCACAATAAAGTCACTAAAAATAACGCTGTCAGACGGACAACTAACAAATGAAGTTAAGTAAATTTTTTCCAAAGTTACCAGTTGGTTAAAATCCATATTTCTATGTATCCAAAAGAGACAGTGAGTTTTTTAGTGTAAGAAGAAAGAGTTTAAAGGAACTCCGGCTAAACTGAGGTGAGCCCAAGATTTTTTATATGCATCTAGCATTGCAAGGTTTGCCATCGGCGTTAATCAGTTAATTTTTTGCATCAGACATTAGTTTTCTTATAATCGCCCATTTTTAGTCCAAATTTCAACTTACCTCCCAAGTTAACTAATATTGGATAACCGAATGTATCAAATTTATTTTTATCATTTTATTTGTTTGAATTTCTAGAATTAGAGGGCGTTTTATTGAAACAAAGGTGAATAACGAATAATATTCTTATAACTTATAATTTACGGGTCAATAAATAAAAATATTAATGTCGAATGTTTTGGAAATCGTATGAAATATCAACAGCAGAGACGCGCATCCCGTGAATCGGATGCCACATCTGTGCTTTCTAATAATAATTTGTACAAATAACGCTAGTAAATTTTTTTTATATATGTCACCACCAATTTCACTGTGGCATTAAATCTTTCGTAAGAAAATTTATTTACCACGCATCGCTTGCGAAATATTTTTAGAACGGTCGTTTTTTTTTCGAAAGAAAAATCGTCGGCCAGCGTAGAACCGACGGCATTTTTCTGCGACGACGTCGAAGCGAGCGACCATTACGAAGGGACGGTTAGTGCGACGGTCAGAGACGAGATATAATGAAATTACGAAACATTTACAATTACAATGTCGCTTATTATTCGTTCAAAAGTCAGCTTACTTGCTAAGCGTTAACCTTAAAGTATATGTCAATGAATAATGCTAACATCACAAAGTCAGCAAGCCAGAGGCTAGGTTTTCTGTGGAAAGCTAGAAAGTTTTTTACTTCTGATCAACTGTTGTTGACGTACAAGGCTCAAATCCGACCTCTACTGGTGTATTGCTCGCACATTTGGGGTTCAGCTCTCTTCGTCTTCTAGATAACATTCAGAAAAGGGCCATTCGGTTGATAAACAGCTCAACTCTCACAGATACCCTTTACCCACTAGAACATAGAAGAAGAGTTGCAGACCAGTCATTGCTCTACAGATATTTCCATGGCAGATGCTCCAGAGAAATAAAAACTCTGGCCACAGGCCACATTCGGCCGAAGAACTCGGCACGCTGATCAGTCTCACCCATTTACTCTCAAGATTAACACTACAAGGATCAATCTCCATCTTCCTCTTCTTCTTTTACAGGGCTGCTACAGAATGGAACAAGCTTCCAGTTTTTCCAGGTCCACAATCATCTCCTTTCTAATAGATTCAGCAATATATTGGATTACCGCCAGAAGGTTGGTCACAGTTGCATCTTACATGACAATATTTAACTTGCTCCAGCATAATCTCAAAAACCTTTGCAAAGTTGCAAATAATAGAGATAGGCCGATAATTTGAAATATCTCATCTACCTCCTTTCTTGAAAATGGGATTTCCAGATCCTGGGTATTGTAACTGATTTTAAACAAGTATTAATTAGTATAGAGAGAGAACGAGCAAGCACAGATGCACAACCTTTTAGGATAAAAACTGGAATATCGTCTGGGCCAGTGGTCTTTTTTGGCTTAAGCGCCCTTAGTGCCTCACTGAAGCTTGATATATTTAGAAAGTGATTATTATCAGTCCCAGAGTTATGTTGAAAAGTGGAGAAACCGGTATAAAAAATATTTGCAAAGCCGTTTAGAATATTAGGAGGTCCCTCCAGCAGTTGACCTTCAAAATTCAATGCTTGTGATATTTTGGAGCTATCTCGTTTATTATTTATAAATGACCAAAATCTGCTAGGATTGGTGTGGTCTTCCCCAGTTTTATCTAAAAATTTCTTGTATGCAACATCAACGTCGTGCTTTATTTTTGCCCGAAAGTGTTTAAAATCATCAACGGTCTGCAAATTACTTTCACACTTGCATTTGCGCCAGAGTCTGCTACTATACGGATTTTTTGACTGGATAGTAAGTAGCACTCTATCCGACCGTCTTCCAGTCATTCATATCGTTTAATTTTTCACTACAAATGACCAGCGAAAAATAAAACATCCCGAATGACGATAGGTACATATGGAACGCGTAAAACACTGACCTACATCAAGGAATATGTAATTACTGCGAGAAAAGAATTTAAAAAAAATATTTATATTAACATTTTTATGGCGCGGATCCGCACCAATCGGCTATTAAAAGCTCATAAAACTTTTAAGTACGTAACGTTTACACATTTATGATAAATATATGTTGTTTGAAAAGTTACAGGGTTATTTTACTGCGTGATTTTTGTAAAACAAATGAATGGGGCACTGCATAGCTTTATAAGCAGCCAGAAAGTGTCCAAAAGGCACGTCTGGCTGTGTATATAGGAGTGTTGGTTATGTATGGTAGTGAATGTTGGGTTTGGCAAAAGAAGCATGAAAATAGGATTAGTGCTGCGGAGTGACTCGGTTGGATAAAGTAAAGAATAGCGAGATAAGAGAACGCTGTGGTGTAAAAGAAGATGTGACTACAAAAATAGATAAAGGAATGCTTGAATGGTTTGGACACGTAGAAAGGATGGATGAAGAAAGATTGACGAAACAAATTTATAAGGCGAGTGTGAATGGACAATCCGGTAAAGGTCGACCTCGGAGAACATCGATCTCATCAGATCAACATTGTTTTGAAGAAAGGCCTGGTCAAAAGTACCAACAACCGACGAGCATGTATGAGAGCACCGATGGAAGTAGAGTCACTTCTAGAATATCAAAAACGATTTTTCACGACCCTCAAAGCACCCCTGGTACGTATGGTTATGTGTTTGTGAATATACTGCTGTTATAGTCTAATTACTCGGAAAAATTGGAGATGTCTGGAGCAACTGGCAAGTCGCAACAAAATTTGCTTCGTTTAGGCACCAGGGCATTCAGGAATTCTGGATACTGAAAAGTCGAAGTATCAGTTTTACCAATAGATCCAGAACCGTTCTGTGCATATACGAAACAACACAAATCAGAAAATGCTATCAGAGACTGAAAAGCCTCATTGAAATAACTCTCAAAATAGGCCAAACACCTATTATTAGTACTTTTACTGTAAAGTTATATACATTTATATTTCTACTGAGCTGTTCCATGTAAAGAGGCCATTAGACTTGTGTGTGGACAAATAAATAAATAAATTAGACTGGTAAAATGGTAGAGCTACCTGTTACTCTTAAAAAGAACATCATAATTAAACATCTAGTTAAAATGACTGTAGGTCGCTACCCAGTTAATAAACTTCTAAAAAAGATGGGCAAGAGGTAGAATTTTTCCTGCAGATTCTATGGTGTAAAAACAAAGGAACTGTACAGCATCTTTTGATAGGATGTAAAACACTGTTACAAAAAGGCTTGACAATACTGTAGGAACAACAACCTGTTACTGCTAGTTGGAATCAATAAAGCTGGGCAAGGCGAAGAATGATTCCTGCAAATTCTGTTATAAGGACAAATAATCTGTACACAATCCTTTAAAAAGATGTGAAGCATTATCGCGACAACCTGTAGATCCTAAATAAAAAAGATCAGCTAATAAGAATCACTGCAAATCCCCATCCAGTTTTTTTTTTTTATGAAAATAGTCACAAAACGGGTAGTCCTATCGTGTGGGCCGCGGACGGGCCGCACTGCGACTATTAGAAGGGGAAGGGATTATAGAAAGGAAATGATTGTGAACACGCTTTTTAAAAAGTTGCAGGTCATAGTTCTCTGGAAAAACTGATTTTGGGAGCTTATTCCATTCCGTAGCAGCCCTGTAAAAGAAGGATTCTTGATGAAGATTGATCCTTGTATTGTCAATCTTGAGAGTAAATGGGTGAGACTGATCAGCGTGCCGAGTTCTTCGGCCGAATGTGGTGGTACAATAGTTTTTATTTCTCTGGAGCATCTGCCATGGAAATATCTGTAGAGCAATGACTGGTCTGCAACTCTTCTTCTATGTTCTAGAGGGTGAAGGGTATCTGTGAGAGTTAAGCTGTTTATCAACCGAATGGCCCTTTTCTGAATGTAATCTAGAGACGAAGAGAATTCCTTGGTGCTGAACCCCAAATGTGCGAGCAATACTCCAGTAGAGGTCGGATTTGAGCCTTGTACGTCGTCAACAGTTGATCAGGAGTAAAAAACTTTCTGGCTTTCCACAGAAAACCTAGCCTCTGGCTTGCCGACTTTGCGATGTTAGTTAATGAACTTCTAAAAACGTTAGGCAAGTTATGATGACAAAGAAACTGCGCTGTCTCAAAAATGCTTGACAATCTTGTGGGGGATAGTAAACTTATACTCCTAAAGAGAAAATACTGCTAGTTGGAATTACTTAAACTCACCGCCAAGTCAGTGAACATTTTAAAAAGTTGGAGGATGAATCCTATAGATAAAACTGTACGCGATCTTTTGAAAGAATGTAAATTACTATCACAACAACCTGTTACTCCTAAATGGGAAAGACCAGCTTATAGGAATCACCATCCAGTAAATGAACTTCTAAAAAAAATGGGCAAGGTGTAAGGACAAAGAAACTGACCATCATCTTTTGATAGGATGTAAAGATCTGTCTCGAAATTGCTTGACAATATTTTGGGGATAGTAGCAGTTAACATCTTAAAAAGCTATCAAGATGGAAAATGATTCCTGCAGATAAAGATAAAGAAAAGAGGTCATGGATGTGGATCAAACAGAAAATAATAATAAAATGAATATTTTCACTTAAACGTGTACATACAGGGCGATTCTTAGCTACATTTTAAACATATTTAATTGATACTTAAATTAGTATAGTATTTTAGAAAGATGTAAAATTGTTGAACAATGAAAACAAAAACTTACTCCTCGGATCTCTGAGACATGTTGTCCTTGTCTTTATGAGCTTGTCCGCTGCTGCAGGAATTCCCCATCTCGGTATAAGTTGTTTCTCCTCCTTTTACTTTTCCAAAATATTAATATGCTTCTATTCTTTCATCTCTTCTTTTCGAACCACCTGTCCATCTTTAACACTGTTTTTTTAACTATAGACCAAATAATTACGACAATAATAATTTTTCTTTGCAAGTTGTATAAAAATTAGGTATGTCTGTGGTTAAAGAAATATCTACCCCTCATTTTCGGCGCTTTTTAATTGCACTGCATTAATCAGAAAATGTTAATTAGTCGTCACACAAGAAAAAGGAAAATGAAAATCGTTTTTTTTGTAAAACGAAATGACGTTATAGTGGTCGTTGTTTATTTTACCGCAGACGATCCACTTTAATATTCTCCGAGGAACCGAATCCCGTCCATACGCACTATCCACCAATTGATAAATAATAATAAAGTTAAAATGCTCTATATCGTCTAACCCATTCTGCGGGATGAACAATCGGTATATGATGTTCGTCCATCACACTAGCAATTATAAAAGGAAAAAAAAATTGTTAAATACACGCGGGGAAATAAACAATTTCCTGGGGGGCGGGGGAGGGAGGGTATCGGGGTACGTCAGCCGGGTGAGAAATTGTATCGCGATCTTAAACAGAAAAAAAAATAATACACTCGGTGTGTATCGTAAACACGCTACAACAGTTTACACAAATAGACGAGATATTTGGAACGAATAGACTGCATGGTTGACGTAAGTCAGACACATACACACTAAATGGAAAAAATCGATGTTTTGCCCCCCACACGACAAACGGGCAAGCGCCGGTCTATGTGACGTCGATCGACGACGCTCCTACAGCGGCGGCACCGAATCTTCACCAAATTTATTACAAAAATGATGAACACATTTAAAAATGAATTATAAATTTGATGTTTTTAGTTTTTTCATTTGTTACTAAATTGAATGGGAATGAATGTGCTCTATTCTCAAATCCGACCTATACTGGAGTATTGCTCGCACATTTGGGGTTCAGCACCAAGTCATTCTCTTCGTCTTCTAGATTCCATTTAGAAAAGCGCCATTGGTTGATAAACAGCTCAACTCTCACAGATACCCTTTACCCACTAGAACATAGAAGAAGAGTTGCAGACCAGACATTTCTGCGACGACGTCGAAGCGAGCGACCATTACGAAGGGACGGTTAGTGCGACGGTCAGAGACGAGATATAATGAAATTACGAAACATTTACAATTAAAATGTCGCTTATTATTCGTTCAAAAGTCAGCTTACTTGCTAAGCGTTAGCTTACTTGCTAAGCGTTAACCTTAAAGTATATGTCAATGAATAATGCTAACATCACAAAGTCAGCAAGCCAGAGGCTAGGTTTTCTGTGGAAAGCTAGAAAGTTTTTTACTTTTGATCAACTGTTGTTGACGTACAAGGCTCAAATCCGACCTCTACTGGTGTATTGCTCGCACATTTGGGGTTCAGCTCTCTTCGTCTTCTAGATTACATTCAGAAAAGGGCCATTCGGTTGATAAACAGCTCAACTCTCACAGATACCCTTCACCCTCTAGAACATAGAAGAAGAGTTGCAGACCAGTCATTGCTCTACAGATATTTCCATGGCAGATGCTCCAGAGAAATAAAAACTCTGGCCACTGGCCACATTCGGCCGAAGAACTCGGCACGCTGATCAGTCTCACCCATTTATTCTCAAGATTGACACTGCAAGGACCAATCTCCATCAAGAATCCTTTTTTTACAGGGCTGCTATCAAAAATTAACGGGCTTCCAAAATCAGTTTTTCCAGAGAACTATGACCTGCAACTTTTCAAAAAGCGGGTCCACAATCATCTCCTTTCTAAAATCCCTCTCCCTTTTAATAGTCGGAGTTGGGGCCATCCGCGGCTAAAAAACACGCTTTTAGAGTTAACCAATCTAAAAAGTAAAAAATAATTCTTAACAAAGGAATAAAATTACTGACGAGAAAATTAATGTCACTGTTCTAAAATCGTGGGGTGCTTTCATTCCAAAAAGCAGAGTTAGTTTAAAAATGTCATACAAAGCAGTGACATTGACATAATTTTTTTTGTCAGTGACATTAATTTTCTCGTAAGTAATTTTATTCCTATGTTAAGAATTATTCTAATCTAGTTAAACCTCGGAGAGCAGTATTTTATACGGACGGCTCTAAACTAGAGGCGAGAATAGGTTGCGGTGTCTTCTCAGAAGACCCCTTACTTAGCCTGATGTTTCGTTTGCCTGATTACTGAGGTGTGAATCAAGCAGAAATGACAGCCATTACCGAGGCAGCTGTTTGGACACTCCACAACGAACAAAAGTCCAGCGAGATATCCATTCTTTGCGACAGTCAGGCTGCTATCAAATCACTGAACTCAGTCTAATTAACCTCTATGGCAGCGGTGCAATGCCGAGCCGCCCTGAATGAGCTAGCAACTAAGTTGAGAGTTCACATTGTCTGGGTACCTGGACACAGGGTAATACCAGGTAACTGTAAGGCGGAGGAGCTAGCAAGAGAAAGCACTACCCTCCCAGCTGTATCTGTCTCATTTCAGCAAGGAGTACCGATTGAAAACGGCCGGCTCCTCCTGCTCAGCAACAAGTTCAAAAAGCCAACTTGAGGTGGCAAAATGAACCCACCAAATCATCGAAACAGATTTGGCCTAAACTATGTCGAACTAATGATGTTTTAACTCTATCCAGGGACTCAATTGTAAATGCGATCGCGTTCATAACAGGACACTGGATCCCATTCACAGCACATGGGTAGAAGCTGTCACGATGAGGAAGAGGAGGAAAAATGATACATCTTTTCTGCCATTGCCCTGCCCTATGCAGAAAACGGCTTTGCAACCGAACTTTGATGACTTATTTGATCTTAGCTCAGTTAGCATTAGAGACCTTATACTTCTTATTAAAAGTTCCAACTGGTTCTCACGGTAGAGGGGGAAGGCACCGCCGTTCATCACGGTATCACAACGGGCCAAAAGGCCTCAGTGGGTTCCCTACGAACCGCAGTTTTAACCTTACCTAACCTAAGAATTTTTAGTTTGATTAACTCTAAAAGCGTGTTTTTTAGTTTTTTTTAAACTATAATTTATTTTTCGTTTTTTAGTTCGATTTGTTTTACTCACTAAAAAAAATTATGTATTAAAAATGCATCGGCAGGCAATAAAACCTGGGCCTCCCGCGTGGCAGGCGAGCATTCTACCACTGAATCACCGATGCATTTCGTTACGTGACGATTTCCACTAAATCGCACTACCCGTAAGCCGCGATAAGAAAAAACCTTTCCTGAATCTCAAAAAAATTATTTAATGATTTGATTTGACCGATTATGATAAAAAAATATAAATTTGAATCAGGTTTTTAATTATATAAATAAAAGTGACAGAATAAAAATTCGTTTTTTGAAAAATATCTTTATTGTTTAACAACTTAAATAAAATTAAAATATATAATTGTATAAAGGTACATATATTGACTATGGACGAGAGATGATTAAACGGCTATTTACATGAATACGTAATATTTATATTAAATATACTTTTAACTACATACATACATACAATTTATTTATATATTCAGTTCTGAATGGAACGTGTGTGTATCCATTTTTTTTATTTACTTAAATTAACAAGTTCCGATCGTTTTTTATTATCGGAGTAAGTAAAAAAACATCCCTTTAAAATATATTATGCCGAATATTATTATTAACATTGCAACAACAATAATTTATTCCAAGAGCGGACGCGTCGGCATATTGGCAAAATAATATTAAATCTAACCTATAATTTATACATTTGACAGCGTCGGGGAGAATCGAATGCTTGTCGGAATCGAGTACTCGTTAGAATCGATTATTTATTCGAGTGCACAGGAATGAATTTACTAGTATCGTTTTCCTTCATCATGGCAAACAATTAAATCCGCTATGTACATACTGTTACGACCCGGCCCTATGTCTGTTGGCGTCAGCGAGTCGATCACAATTAGGGGACTGCTTTATTATACCGGTGCGGCGATTGTAACAAAAGAAATGACCGGCAAATTCTAGAATACTGCGTCTAGCGGTTCCAAAATGATAAAAGGATTGTTCGGGCACTTTCTAGAAAAAGGTCCAATAGTTTCGAATAGTGGCGATTCTTCTAGAACGATGATTTGGAAATATTAAAAGGACAGCGGTCGCGAAGAAGTTCAGTTTTTAAAAGTTTAAGTTTAATTAGTTCGAAGTCAAGTATTTTAAGTAATTCTAAAGTGAATATCTAAGTGATTTGTAAAGTAAAATTAATTGTGTGAGAGTTATTGGAATAAAATTTTTTTAGTTACTATACTGAGAGTTTAGAATTACCGAACCCAAGGAGAAAATATCGTAACAATACAAATATTCCCGATTACTGCAGTTCTGTTGTAACGAGTACCGTTAAGAATCGATTAATTTTCGATTTTTCGTGCTCGACGTGCCCCCCATCACTGCACATACCAACGCACACTTCGTCCATTCGAAAAGAAAAAATTGTACAACAGATTCCGATTAATAAAAATATAGAGAGAGTGAATGGGAGGTTGTCTTTCATCTCAGGATGACGCTTTCGTAGAAATCTTTGCCGTCTCTCGAGGAGGAGTGTCTCTTGAAGGGATTCCAGTTCGTAGTTTTTTTGTGATGGTGATTGGCGTTGGTGTTGTTGTGTTGAGCCATCGAACCCGAAGGACTGGACATGCCGCTCGATATTCCAGAACTGCTGCTGTGCGTCGAGACGGATCCTTTGTTCGCGCTCCCCGCTTTCGACTGCTACAACAACAAAATTCCTCTTTAAAAATATATAAATGGTTTCAATAATATTGTACCAAACTTATTAGGATTTTTCTCGAATAAAATTTGAAACAAAAAACAAAACTAAATTGTGATTACACCACCGGGGAAGAAGAAAGAGACTACAGCTCAAAAAAAAACCTCGTCGATCGACTTAAATGGTGGTCTAATGAATTATGTACGGTCCATTGTCGTTCTCAATGATACTTCGAGCCGGATTAATAAGTTTTGCAAAATATCTTTGCATTCAAACTCGGGTATATTGTACTAAATTCTTTATGATTTTTTTCTAATGAAATTAGGAAAAACAAAATTAACAGTAACTTTTTGTGAGTCTATGATTGCACCAGTGGGGAAGAAGATTAAAAGGACTATAGTCTAGGAAAACCTCTTCGATCGACTTAAATGATGGTCTGCAGATTAAGTAAAGATTTATTTTTGCCATTGACGAGAATTAAAATGAGTGACTTTCAGATATACGGTCTACTGTCATTTCTCGCTTAATTGATTAATTGATTGATTGATTAATTTTGCAGAATGTCATTGCTTTCAAATTCAGTAAAATTGTACCAAATTTTTTATGATTTTTCTTGAATAAAGTTTAGAAAAACTAAATTAAAATTTTTTTTTTTTACATGTGATTACATTGGGGATAAAGATTAAAGAGACTACAGTCCAGAAAAACCTCGTCGTTCATCTTTAATGGTGGTCTAAAAATTAAGTAAATAATTAATTGTTATTACTTTCGAAAATTGAAATGAGTTTTACTCCCAGATATACGCTACATTGTCATTTCTTTCCCATACTAATGGTTTTCAAATAACTTCATTTTTCAAGAATTACAAAATTCGACAGTAAAAGAAGAATAACTAACTGTGTACAGAAGCATAAAAACAGGTTACAAGAATAGCTAAACCAGCTTTTATCAAACCTATTTCAGAAGCCAGAAATACGTAGACTTAAAAGTTGTGTTCCTAGTGATTTTTTAAGTGACTGTTTATTTCTCATAGACGAATCATTATATTGTATATAAAATTCTGCTTAATAGGAGACAGTTAGTGAACTGTCTTCCTTTAAGATAAAAGACTTTTATAATTACAAAATTTACTTATTGTTATCAAATATCAGATTGTAAATAAATTGGGATGTTACAAAAAAAAAACTAATGGTCCTTCGAACCGGATTAATATATTGATGTACCTACCGCATTCTCAATCATCAATATTTTAAACTGGTATCTAGATTCTTTTACCTTAAGATAATTAATGTCCGTCGGGGTGACTATTTTTAAATTGAGCGATTCTCCAGCATTTTTAATGAGCGTTACCACTTCGTCGTGCGACGCCCACTTCACGTCCTTGTCGGAGACGGCCACGATGAAATCGCCCTCTTTAATTCCTCCGAACTGGAAAATATTCCTGCATTAATAAATTCGATACGCGATATAATATTGTATATTACTTACCTCTGCTAACGAATCGGGCTCCACGACGGCGACGATGACGGGAGCGTCGCCGCGCAACGAGAAACCGAAACCGTCGGCTGCTCTGCCGCGATGCAGCTGCACCAACCTCGGAGCCGTCCAATGCCTCTTCGCCGAAAATATCGCGATCGGTCCGAGACTTCTGAACAAATCGCTTACGCGATATTGCGCGAAATCTGGAGCAGTCAAACTCAGTTGGAATTTCGTCAGAGCTGCAAAAGAAAATCGAAATTCTAATAGAGGCAATGGCTTACAACTCTGCGTGCATCTAATTACTCGGCAACGTTGCGAAATTGTGTGCTAATATTCCAGGCAAATTCAAAACGATAATATTCAACTAACCAATTCGATAACAATGACTTACAAAACCACGATAAACTAAATGAAAAGAAAAACTTAACATCAATCTTACAACTTTGTCACGTGCCTATTTTTACCCTTCTACAGTTCCATTATTAATTGTGTCTCTGATAGTTTCGTATTCCTCAGGTACCGTATTTTGTTGTAACTTAAATATATCATTCGTTGTAAATAGTGTTGCATACCTAGTAGTGATAGGATTCGATTGTTAATGGATGGGGCTGGCTAACAACACGGACGAGGCGATTACTGGTGTGGAGCACGGACTTGCGAAGATTGTGGGTTGACGTTTATTCCGTGTCATTTCTTGATTTCCGGCCTGGGAGTCAGTCGGTTGGTGGCAGTCTTGAGAGTCGTGTGTTGGTGAGAGTTTTTGGGACGGTGTGTTATTAGCACGTGTGCAGAACCTCTAAGGGATTTCTTTCATATCTGGCTGTATTTGGGCCATCTTAATTGGATTTTGAAGAAAAACCACTTAATTTTTAACTTGACCATTCTATCTTACCTTCGTTGTTGATATTTTGGATTTTGGTGTCGAGTTAAAATAGCCGCATGCGGGATTTATTTGAGGGAAGCCATTGTTAATTAGCAGGTGCCGTTCCGATTAAGTTTTGTTTTAGTTTATTAATATAGTACATTGTTGGAAACTTATTTTGACACCACGATTAAGTTTTGTTTTAGTTTATTAATATAGTACATTGTTGGAAACTATTTATTGCATTAGATAATACGCCAAAACTAAACTTGGATTAAAATAACCTTCTCAATAATTCTTTATGTCCAAGTAAAAATATATTTTCTTCCTACTTATTTGTAAATATCCTACAATCTTGATATTTTAAAGGACAACCATTGTAAAAATATTTTTAAATAAACTCGAGTGTTTTGGCAGTGAAAATCTTTATGTAAATGGTAAAAAACATGTGTAAATTAGCAGCCTTATGTAAACGTTTGAGTTAGTGTTATTAATGAGTTGATTTATATATGTTTTACTTTTTTTTGGTAACTTGGAAAAGTCTGTTACTCTTACTTCTGTTATGGTTATTTTATAAAGTTGTAAATTCTAAATTTTTGGTTTGTTTTAGCAAGAAAATTTACCATAGCTGTTAATTTTGACTATATGTGTTATAATTTTATTATTGAACTGTGTACTTCGATTTATTGTGTGAGTAAAGTATTCAATATATTTTTGCTATAATTTTATTTATTTGGTTCATCATAATCTTAGTTCTCTTAGTTATCTTAGTTAGTATTAAAATGTGCCCCGACATTTTTTGGACACATTCACACCACCATCCCCCCACTGGTCGACGACGTAGTCGATATCCTACACGCTGGGTGGATCTAACAAAGATGTGTCTTGATATAAACGTCAGCGGGGCTTCCAAACTAACTTCTAATCGGATGAGATGGCGAAACACCGTTAGGAGAGTAATCTACAAACTATATATTAGTAATGCCTCGGCCAATACCAGCAACAACTGACAATAAAATGAGTTTACAACACATCTGATAAGATGTTATGACTGTGATGATGATGATGATGATACCGTAATAAAATATCGGTACAGATTTCACGATAAGAGTTATTTTTTGTGTGCGGCGTTGGTGGTGTTAAACGAATTTTCATTACCTCTACTAAGTTTAATCGTGTTTACACCCACCTTGTATCCGCGGAGGATCTAGCATGTCGCTAAAATCGTCTTCTGTTTCCGTCGACGTGTACGCGTTGAGCGCCGTCTTGTGAGCGATACGTAGAACTAAAGTCAGTGCTTGTTTGCCCTTTAATTCTCTGCACATTCGATGTTGTCGTTGGCTTTCTTCGTACAACACCAGTGCTTCCCTCAAATGCGCCCTACCTAAGAAAAAAAAGCACGTTTCATTTAAAGTTGGTGAGTGTCGTCCAGGCTTAAAAACATTAAAATCCTCGAAAAAATAACTAAAAATAAAAGAAAACTAATGTTTTTGTGTTAAAACCTTACCCAGTAGTCTCCTTTCGGTGGCGTCCTTCGGCATCTTAATGTCCAATTGGGCGAGACCGCCGTTTTCAACGTGCATGTATAAGAGAGTATCCTTGGCGGTGTCTGACATTTGGGCAGCGTCTTGGTGCAAGATGCCAGCAGCAGCGAAATTGTGCGACACCCCCGTGTAGAACTCCCTTTTGACGTGCACCAAAGATGACCAGCTGTACGGGACGAAATCTCTGACGGTGTTGTGGTTGATAAGTTGCGATACTTCGTTGTAACATTCTGCCAAATGGGCCGCTTCTTGGGAAAGATCCAAGCAAACGTCCATGGATCTGTTGTCTCTCGATTGGAGTTGCAGCTTCTCTAAAAGACATTCTCTAGCTTGGCACTGGAGAACATCGATGTCGCGTTAGCGAAATAAATGATTAAATAAATTGATTTAACGTACCAACATTAATTGGACGAACATTTCCAACATTGTCGGTCCCAGGTCCATCGAGGGGGCGTTGGTGAAATTTTCGTTGATGTACCTAAAAGTACCGGCCGCTCTTAAAAAACTATCGACGGCCGCGTCCAATCCTTTGGCAGTAGATCTATCCTGTTTGGCGCCGATTTGGGTGTACACTGCCCCCATATTAAACAGGACGCACGCTTTTTCGAAAGCTACAGTTCTTTGACAAGATGGCACGCCTTTTCGAATTAAACAAAAAAGAACATTAGAATTGGCACTAAATTGTTGAAAATCTTCGTGACAAGACAGCAATTTGAATTTTGTCACTCACTTGCTGCTACAGCCAAGTGATGTTTGTTATTAATAATAATGGGAAATAGTTAAACTGGAGAATTTTGGTTTCAAAATAACCCAATTCACTTAGATAAAATATGTCTCCTGTCCTGTCTGAGTTAGAGGGTGCTTTATTTATTAATTAAAAAATTATTTTTCCCCATTTCTTTTAAACTGTTCGACTAATGTTTATCATATTTGGCAGGAAGTGTAGACAATGCAAACCTTACTAAATTATGGTAAACAAACGTTTCTGGCTACTACCAGAGGCTTTGGACAGGAGCAAGTCAGAGCTTGACCCTTCCTAAATTCTACGCCACTGGCGGAATTGTCATTTTAACACATTTTTTCTTTTCTCCAATACTTTCTGTATAAATAACATACTTTACCTCTGTAACGATAAAGTCATTATTTTTCGATATATTTATAGTTAAACAAAACGTTGCACAATTTTAATGTGGATTTATCATGGCGGTATTTTTAGGTCATAAGTTTGCATTTATTACGCACATGAAACTTTAAAGTTGATAATACCAGACATTTTAAATGAGGTGGGACTTGATACCTAACGCCATTTGAAAAAATTTAAGGGGTAGCTCCAGTAGGGAGGGGGTGAATCTGACGTTTATGACATTAGCGCTAAAAAGTGTCCCCCTCAAGTTAACATTTGACGTGTTTCGGCATTTCTTTCTAATATGTCGCATTTTTTAAATAATTAAGGGTGGGTCCTTTTTAATGGAACAATTTTAAACAACGATTAAATAACATTCGATAGGGTACGGTTAACAGACGTCTTGGCCCTACTACAAAAGAGAAGAATTCATCCGAATGTAATAAAGACCATCGAAGAATTGAACAAGAACAACTACACATATGTAAGAACTGCAAATAAGCTAAGCAATAAAATACCTATGACAACCGGAATCAGGCAAGGAGACAGCCTAAGCCCAATCCTATTTAATATCATCATGGGTGAAATTATAAATGAAGTCAAAGTAACTGGGAGAGGATATCGACTGGGAGATAAAGAAATAAAAATCATATGCTACGCTGATGATGCTGTAATCGTATCGGAAGACGAGGACAACCTACAGAGACTCTTACACAAGTTCCAAAAAACAGCTGAAGAATTCAATATGCAAATATCCGTTAAGAAAACCAAATCGCTAACAATATCCAAAGAACCGAGAAGATGTAAACTCGCAATCTATGAGCAGAGTGTAGAACAAGTGATGTCCTTTAAATATTTAGGAGCTAATATAACTAGCACTAGAAATATTAAGGAGGAAGTAAAAGCTCAAACAACAAAGGCATCTCTAATCTCAGGATTCTTGAGAGACATAATCTGGAGAAATAAACACATGAGTACCAGAAGTAAGGTCAGAATATATAAGACATGTGTAAGACCGAATATGACATACGCGATAGAGACCAGAGCGGAGAACACGACTACAAAGCGACTTCTTAGATCAACGGAAATGCGAATTCTTAGATCGATAACTGGCTATACCTTACTTAATCATAAAAGAAGCGAAGAGATAAGGGAAATATGTGAA
The DNA here is from genome assembly GCA_950111635.1 of Agelastica alni. Lineage (NCBI taxonomy): Eukaryota > Metazoa > Arthropoda > Insecta > Coleoptera > Chrysomelidae > Agelastica > Agelastica alni. The sequence goes on from OX467716.1 coordinate 35,322,672, forward strand.
GTCCAAGACATAGTAAGATGGGCAAGAAACCGAAGAAGAGAATGGAGAGACCATGTTAGCAGAATGCCAAACGACCGGCTGGCAAAAATTGTGAGAGAGAAGCGGCCCAACACACCACGCCCAACTGGACGCCCACCAAAAAGATGGTATGATAGCTGGTCTTCATCGTCCCAATTGTTTTTGAGCAACCTTTGAGGCAAACACAGGACGTAGTCCTAACGTAAGAAGAAGAAGAAGATTAAATAACAATGGAAGTCTGGAATCATATTATTTATTGTAGCAAAAATGTGTAAAAGACTTTTTGAAAATTACGTATTAGTAAAATTGTTCATTTATCTTCTCATTAAAACTAAAAATCAACTTTAAAGTTTCACTTGCGTAAAAAATGCAAACTTATGACCTAAAAACACCGCCATGATAAACACACGTATTATATGTATGTTTCAAATTTTTGCAACAGATATTCTTGATTTAATGAGTCATATGCCTACGAAAACAACTCATTATTTACTGTTTCATTGCTTGGTTTAAGACATTTACTGTTGGAATACAGGACATCGAACAGACAAGCTAAATATTAGATAGTTTCATAGATACAACTACTAGAAAAAGTAGGTAAAAGGTAGGTGGAAGATGTAGATGTTCAAAAGAGATCAATACTCTGGACCTGAATTTTTATGGCTCTTATGAGTTTTGTGACCAATTAAAATGCTCCTGCCAGCTGCGATCTTAACTTAAAAAAAATTTTGCTGAGTGACAGTAAAAATGGAGATAATTTGACGTCGTTTGTTAATATTGTTTACCAACCTGTTAGGGAGTCGAACCATTCGAAATATATTCCCAGCGATCGATCCGGGGGGAAGAATCTTCTTTCGACGAAATACAGTTGATTGTAGTATCTGAAGAGCAAACCGATACCGGAGGAGTCTCTGAGTGGCGTTCTGATGGCCTGCCTGGTATCCATGAAATCAGAGATGGCATCTTCGTACCGATTGGCGTCCTCGCTATAGTGTTCCAATACGAAGTCCTTGAAGGCGTCCCGAAAATCTATTTCTTTGGTTTCTTTCAGGCCGAGAGGAATCATCGGCATTATGGAATCGGTGCTAAAAATTTAAAATAAATATTTACTTAGCAATAACCGAAAATTCGTAATGTCTTAACCGCGTCTACAAGGTTTGACAATAGAGATCAATATAGAGACAATAGAGACACATTCTTTGAATAGTCAATCTTGATAAGTTTTAACGTCCAAGTGTGGTAATAAAAAGAATGAGAGAGATCCTGTATAACTGTCGTGTCTAAATATACTGACTGAACAAATAAAGCAGTAAAATTCCTAGTAAATCATCATCATCATCATCACTCAGCTATAGTAGTCCACTGCTGAACATAAGCCTCTCGTTTATTTTGCCACTCTGCTCTATCTTGAGCCATTTGTATCCAATTACCACAGATTCTTTTGATGTCATCGGTCCATCGTGTGGGGGGGCGCCCTCTACTACGATAAGCTTCGTGCCTCGGACGCCACTCCAATAGTTTTTTAGACCATCTTCCGTCAGTTCTTCTAGCTACGTGGCCAGCCCAGTTCCACTTTAAAGTTGTTATTTTTTCGATTACATCTATAACACCTGTTCTTTGGCGAATAATCTCATTTGGTATTCGGTCTCTGAGGGAGATACCCAGAATAGCCCTCTCCATCGCCCGTTGGGTGACATGCAGTTTCTTTGCTGACTTTTTTGTAAGCGTCAATGTTTCGGCTCCGTATGTCATCACTGGTAATATGCACTGATTGTATACTTTTCGTTTTAGACTGATGGGAATATCCGACTTGAAAACATACTTTAATCTTCCAAAGGATGCCCACCCCAAGCCTACTCTCCGGAGAAGTTCGCACGTCTGGTTGTCCCGTCCTATTCGGATCTCATGACCCAAATATTTGTAGGCGGTGACCTGTTCAATAGATTTGCTTCCAATAGTTATGTTTTTACTGGGGACTAGGTTTGTCATGACTTGCGTCTTTGCAAAGTTAATTCTTAGGCCAACTTCCCTTGAAGCATTGTATAATTTTTCCAACATCATGGACGCTTGATCTATACGGTCGGTGATAAGGACGATATCGTCTGCAAATCTTAAGTTATTTAATCTTTCACCGTCTATATTTAGGCCCATTTCCCCCCAGTCGATTTTCTTACAGACATATTCGAGCAGTGTGGTGAACAGCTTTGGAGAGAGGGTATCTCCTTGACGTGCACCTTGTTCTATTCGGAATGTTCTTGTGTTTTTATGTAATCTTACACACGCCGTTGCTTTCTCGTATATACCCTTAATCAGTGCAATGTACCTGTAATCAATTCTGCATTCTGTTAATGATTTGAGCATATGTTGTTGGCTGATTGAGTCAAAAGCTTTTTCATAGTCTACGAAAACAAGGATGAGAGGTTTGAGAGGTCTCACCTCTCAAAATTCCTAGTAAAACTTCATTAAAAATGTTAGGAAATGGTTGACACAGACGCGTACGGAGATAATGGAATGTTCTATTCGGCAATTTTTATGTTGCACAAGAGGATTTTAAGGTGCCAAAAACACCAAAAATTTCTTCAAAGACTACAGCATTGTGAAAAAAATTGGAGAAATCATCATAAAGGATTGACCATAAAAATGATAAAAATTATGGTCAATATTAACAGGGAAACAAAAATATTTAAGAAACAGTTAACATAACCAGGAAAATAGAAAGATTTTACTCAATTTGAACATGAAAATGGTTTAAATTTGATGATCAAAATAATAGAAACAGTTAACATAACCAGGGAAACAGAACGATTTGACTCAATCATTTGAACATAAAAATGGTTTGAGTTTGAGTATCAGAATAAAAGAAATTATGGTCAACATTAACGAGAAAAAAAAAGAATTTGCTCAATAGTTTCAACATAAAAATGGTTTGAGTTTGAGTACCAGAATAATAGTAATTATGGTCATCATTAACAAAAAAACAGAAAGATTTAGCTCAACAGTTTGAAAATAAAAAAATGTTTTAAATTTGAGAATCAAAATGATAGAATCTTTGCTTGGACAATTTTTCTTAAAAATAGTTAAAAGCTCATGTCTTATTCACAAATGTGATCACTTGAATACTCCAGTATAATCCAGATTCCAAGAGGCAATCTGTACAATGGAAGTCAGCAACAAAAAACCCTCGATGGGAAAATCGAAAATGTAGCCTATGCTCATCATTTTTTCAAGCGGCATAATCCATTTTGAATGGGTTTCTGAGAGGAGCGCATGCTACGGCGGGTAGAGAGAGAGAGAGAGTACATTAAAGAGGAGCATAGTTAGATTGTAATATTTTAAAAATAAAATACCTTTATCACGGTCTTAGTACTGTGTTTGTAAAAATTAAAGAACAACTATTAATAAATTTTAATGCCGTGCCACTGGTTTTGTAGTTCAATGTTTGTTGTTTGTTTTGTTCTAAAAATTCTTGTATTACAATAGAGATTATAATTTTTATTTTATTAGTGATATGAGCTGTGTCATCAAGTCGTAAATAAATGATAATAGCGATATAATAAAGACAATACGTGTAAGTGAATGAGTAACAAATAAATGCTAACATTAGAAATGTTAACTTGTAAATACTATAATGATTATTATGTTGTGTATTAATATACGGACAATTTTTTAAATTGTATATTATTTTTTAACAGCAGGGTCGGGCCTGACAAAACCGCTTGGGCACCTCTAGCTTAAGATCTCTTGTGCAATCCCTTGGGTTTTTTATTGTGCGTCTTCTTGGTCCAATTTGAGCCATTTGAAGTACGAGATCAGTGGTCTTGATTTAGAATTTCTAAGATCTGAATGCCTGGTGACCGAATTAGGCAAATTTTGTTGCCTCTTGCCAGTTGCTCCTGGCAACCATTGCATTCCTCGACCAGCTTGGATTTTTTGTGACGTTGATTTTGGATGTGATATACAGGGTGGCAAACCGAAAACGAAACAGATGGTTGAATCGTTGACAGGTCTCTTTCTTTAATAATTTAAGTCTGCTGATTATTGAATTGACAAAAGGTAATTCTTCTTTAAATGGCAACTAAATTACAGTATTTTTGAAGTAGTATCGAACATAACTTTTTTAAGGTTAGATTTATTAATCAAAATTCGATACTGTGTATCGTTTTCGGAATATTTTGATTTGAAAATTATTAAGTAATAACCGATGCTGGTATAAAGTAATGATAAAGTTATTAATTATTATTATTACAACGTCGTTCAATGGCTCTAAATGTATTTTTACTTGGTAAGTTTCTTCTAGGAAACAAAGTTTCAAAAATCTAATTATTGTTGACTTATCGTCATAACTATCAAGTTTTCATGGCAAACTTGGAGAAAATCAAGATATACCGATTAAAATGGATTTTTGTGAAACGTTACAAGAAAGGAAAGCCCTCAATCCCAATTTTTAACATGTATCCGTTTTATCGATGAGGTTTTATTTACGCGACAATAAATTTTTAATTTACATAATGCATACTAATTAATAATAATAATAATAATAATTAATAACTTTGTCATTACTTTATACCAGCATCGGTTATTACTTCATAATTTTCCAGTCAAAATTTTCCAAAAACGGTACACACTATTGAGTATTACCAAGAGTACCTTTTTGGTGTACAATTGAATGATGTTTAAGTTCATTTGAATTTTTTTTTAATAAATCTTATCTTAAAAAAGTTATGTTTAATACTAGTTGGTACGAACCGTGTAACTAGCGCCCTCTATGAGAGTCAGATATAAAAATAAATTCATGGGATGTATCAGCTTCTAAAACATATTCGTATATAATTTCATTACAATGTTTCCAGTAGTTTCAGCAAAATCGTAATAAATGTGTATAAATTGTTTTCCTTTAACGCCCTATATCTTAAATGCGGATGGCGTTACGAAAATTTTTTACTTAGCAAACCCCAATTATTTTAGTGTTCTTCTACCTATCCTAAAGACGGGGTCACCCTTTTTTGAAACACCCCTGTTGCAGTTTCATGTAATGTACGAGGGCGGTTTGATAAGTCAGTGACTTTTTGATTAAAACAAATTTTTTTCCGCAAATAAACATTTTATTTTTCTACATAATCACCTTTTAGCTCGATACACATTTAGTCCAGCGTTTTTCTAATTTTTTTATTCCCTCCAAATAATGGGTTTTTTCAAAGCTCTCAAAATACGCGTTTGTTTCGGTAATGACTACTTCATTCGACTCAAATCTCTTACCGCCCAGCCATTTCTTTAGGTTTGAAAACAGAAAATAGTCGCAGGGGGCTAAATCTGGAGAATATGCTGGATGGGGTAGCAGTTCGTATCCCAATTCGTGGATTTTGGCCATCGTGACTAGACAAGTGTGCACACGTGCATTGTCTTGAAGGAACAGCACTTTCTTCTTCTTCTTAGCAAAATGCGGCCGTTTTTGCTTTAAATCAACGTCGAATCTGTTCAAAAAAATAATATCCCCACTGATACCCACTGATAGATTATAGTTGACGGCAGCACTGTTGCATTTGGAGTAACTGAGCGGGAAATTCAAAAAGTCACTGACTTATCAAACTGCCCTCGTAGTTCCTCTCAATTCCCACATTCTTCAACGAGGGCACATCAGTACGGAATCTGAGATGCGTTAGGTCGACATTCTAGTTGTATAGGTTTCGGCTTATCGAGGATTTCAACTTTGTTATTTGATAAATATCAAATTGATGTTTGACGCGAGTTATAACGCATGTTTACAAATCTCCATATAGTGGCAACGCCAAACATTGATTTCTTCGAGATACTCTCGTATTGGCATTTGCTGAGCAAAAGACAGTTCGCAGTATCGTCTTTTCTACATTCTTTGTCGTTAAGAATATTCTCACGTATCAATTTTTCAAATATCCCGTTAAATATTTTAAAAACTCGGTGATTCATAACATTTTATATCGGATTCTAATGCACAATAACATGCTTACCAGACCGCATTTTTGTTTTTTGGAAACTTTTCGGTTTGAGTGACTAGCGACATTTTAAAATACTTCAATAAATAGTATATGCCCTCCGAGAGTTAATTCGACCGAGCAGATAAAATGAATTTTTAAAGATTTTTCTACTGTTCAAAGACTACATTTAAGTTATTTTTCATTTATATTTCCAAATAAACAGCTTTTATGTGCAAAGTGGGTGTTCGGTTTTAATTAATTTTTTTACGCCCAGTATGTTTAATCACAATTCCTAAGACTTTGTTTCGCTCAGCTTGTGTAAGTTAGTTGTGAGCTTAACAAGTCAGTTAAAACTAGCAGTCTGATATTATGTTCTTAGTTGGTTTCTGAGATTAATGAATACAAAGTTAACTACAGAACAGCGCGTATCTGTTTTGCAAACGTGGAGTGACGTGTTTGAGGAACGTTTTCCAAACAACTAACCTCCATCCCGACAAGATATTCAAAAATTAAATTCAAGATTAGAAGAGACTAGATTATATTAGTAAAGCTTCCTCGTTCAGATAGGACAAAGTCTGTTACTACAGAAGAGAATCTTAATGTCGTCAAGCATTGTTTTGTGCAACCACAAAGTTAGCTATTGAGATTATTTTGGCCTTTATTTACTTTAAAATGAAGATGACGCAGAGGGCATGTTAAATTCTGCGAGCTGTACACAAAGACACAGAGAGTTAAACTCTCCTGGCGTGAGTGTGTAGGCACTTGAACAGGGATTTAAAGCGGTGAGATAACCGAGATATGTGTTGTTTGAACTGAAATAGTCCACTTAATGCAGCCGGTTGAAAAAAAAGTTGATATGACAACAAGATGGAGTACCGCTGCATTATTGGAGATTTTCAAAAAGAAAACTTTTACAAAAGATTGAGAGAAAAATGGCCTCCAGGGTTCCCAGATATTACACGCATAGATTTTGCAGTCTAGAATTTGCTAAAAAATGAGGTTTATTCGTGATGTGAGCATTTGAAGACATGTAATACAATCGGACTAAAAAAACCTACTGGAATTTGTGTGTTAATGTTAAATTTTTATTTTTTACAACTGACTCACCCTGTATTTAGACGTTCGATTGGTGTAAAACGTTTCGATTAATATTGTAAGGATTAGCTTGTTTGTGATTCGTATTTTTTTAATGTTCTTTTGTGTTCCCGATACGGTAAAAAAGATATTAACTGTCAAGGTTCTCGTCGATATATCATTGTTCTAGCAAACTATAAAAACGCCAGATATATTTTTTATTAATCGAACTTTGATCAATATTCGATCATCGGTGGAAGATTATTATTTCTAGGAATTATTTTGACACCATTAACAAAACTGTTGTAGGAAGCAGAGTTTTTATACTCTGACTTTAGGCAGCGCGTTGAGAGGGGAGCCGGGAGCAGGGTACCAGCCAGAGACATCGCGAATGGAGCGAAATGGTTTGTAGCTGTTTGTGATTTTATAGTTGGTTGCTAACTTACGTACGTTGGCGCTCAGGGATGGCTCGAGAATGATTTTAAATAGAACTAAAGAATGATTAAACGTATGTATGTTACTCTTATTTCAAAAAATCACTTAGATATTCAATTTATAAGTCTCGTATGTTCACAAAACTATACTTCAACTTAAACTTTACTTCTTCGCGGCACTTTTTTATTCTTCTTCTTCTTCTTTTGGTGCCTTATTCTCTGCGAACGTTGGCGATTAACATGAATATTTTTATTCTATCAGCTGCCAGTCTCTCTCTGTCAGTCGTACAATCAAAGCTGAGAGGTCGTGATTTCATGATTTTCAATTTGTGCTGTTGATGATCTGCTTCCAAAGTGTTCTATCTTCTGTGTCTGTAATGGTTGTTTGTAAGGGTCTTCCCGTAATTTTCTTTACCTTGTTTACCTATCTGGTGGGAGAGCGACCCCTTTGTCCTCTGGCCTTCTATTTTTCCTTGTATCATCAATTTTTCCATGTCGTCTCCTTGTCTTCTGTTTATATGCCCATAGTATTGGAGAATTCGTCGTCGGCATATTGTTGACAGTCGATCTTTTATGCCTATTTCTTGAAATAACTGATACATTTGTCCTCCGTGCTGTCCAAGGGATGCACAGTTGTCTTCTCCAGCACCAGAGCTCAAAGGAGTCAATTCTTTTCCTGTCTGCTTCTTTGATCGTTCAGCTTTCTACACCATAGGTTGCCACGTCTTTTTCGTTCTCTAAAGAGTACTCTGCCAGTGGTCTCTCTACTGGCAAATTATGCCTGAGCTCAGCCGTAGAGGGTAGAAGAAAAAAAAATATAAAAGTGAGCCGCGCCACCGACTTAGACGGTTCAAGCCGGAAACCCCTAGGTCTTATAGGCACTAGCAGAGCCACACGATAAACAACTAAGATTATGGTGAACCAAATAAATAAAATTATAGCAAAAATATATTGGATACTTTACTCACACAATAAATTAAAATACACAGCTCAATAACAAAATTATAACACATATAATCAAAATTAACAGCCAACAATAAATCGAAACTTCAAAATTTACAACTTTATGAAACAACAATAAATCAAAAATCCAAAGTTTACGATTCAATAAAATAATTAAAACAAAGGTAAAAGTAACAATCCTTATCAGGTTACCAAAAAAAAAAACGTATACAAGTCAACTTTTTAACAATACTTTTTCAACGTTCACGTACGGCTGCCAATTCAATCACGTTTTTTTTTTCTTTTTCATTTACATAAAGATTTACACTGTTAAAACAATCGAGCTTATTTAAAAATATTTCTTTTTACGATGGCTGTCCTTCAAAATAGCAATATTGTAGGATATTTACAAATAAGTATGAATAAACGTTCTTACTTGGACACAAAGAACTATTGAGAATATTATTTTAATCAAAGTTCAGCCTTGGCATATTATCCAATGCAATAAATAGTTTTCAACAGTGTACCATATTAATAAATTAAAACAAAACTTAATCGTGGTGTCAAAAACAAATGACGTCGTTTAAATATACTAAAATAAATCACTTGTAACCTTTGGGTACACGAATTCACGAATCATGTGGCCTACTCCTGTGGCCGGTTTGAATTATGGAACAGCACCTGCTACTTAACAATGGCTTCCCTCCATCAGATCCCACATGCGGATATTTTAACTCGACACCAAAATCCAAAATATCAACAACAAAGGTAAGATAGAATGGTCAAGTTAAAAATTAAATACAGCCAGATATGAAAGAAAAAACCGTAGAGGTTCTGCTCACATGCTAATATCACACCATCCCAACATCTCTCACCAACACCCGACTTCGAAGAATCTCACCCAACGACTCACTCCCAGGCCGGATATCAGAAAATGACACGGGACACGCGTCAGCCAACCTTCGCAAATCTATGTTCCCAACTCATAATCGCGCTCGTCCGTGTTGATAGCCAGCCCATCCACACAGAAAATCAAACCAAACAATAATATAGCTGACAACACACGACAATCGAGGACAAAAATCAAGGCGAAATCTAATAACAAAGACCCCCACTCCATCTCCACCGATTAACAAAAATGTCACAGCCATTAATAATTAAATCCTATCACTACTAGGTATGCAACACTATTTACAACGAATGATATACTTGAGTTACAACAAAATACAGTATGCAAAACTATTTACGAGCACCAGACTATCAGAGACCCAATTAATAATGGAAGAAAAAAAATAGGCACGTGACAAGGTACATGAATATTGCGAATATTAGTGTTTGTACAAGTTTTATATTGTATAATTAATATAGCATAATTCCTTGAGAAAACCTAACTTTGCGCTTTAGACAATCTCTATAAAATGCCTCTGCTTTGCTTCTAATTACGCGCTTCCTACAGCTTCCTACTTTACTCCAGTCCTCATTAGTCTACAAAACTCAAGAAAGACGTTTCTTTTTTTGCTTTTGAGTTAACAAACGTTGTTCTTTCGCCTGCAGACAAATACTCAAATGTCAAGAATTATTTTAGCAAACCTTTAAGCATATCATACCTTATAAAAACTAAGCCCAGATTTATTAATCCACTTCCGACAACACTTTCTTCTAAAATTAAACCCAGTATGCCAATTCCAAGAAGAGGTAATTTCGCGCAGTGTTGATCTTCGTTGAGCCTCGAAAATGTTTACGAAAAGTCTTCTATTTCTTTCAGTTACTAATTGTGGACGTCCAGTACTTTTACCACGAACAGTTAAATTAATAATGTCTCGAGTTGGTGATTTTGATATTTCAAGATCAGAAGCAATTTGAGACAGTGACTTGCCTTCTTTATGTTTTTTAACAATCAATTCTCGAAATTTTAACGGTGTGACTAATCCCCAGCCCATTTTTACTTTACAAAATAACAAATGTCAACTAGTTAACAAACCTTCCTAAAATTGTGGGTATATTTCACAGCAGTGAAATCCTCGTAAATTTCCTCATAAAAGGATAATTTTTGCTTATTGCGATATACTGATTAATCAGCTGTGAATTCTAAAACATCAAAGGATTGTTTTTGCCTGTATTTGGGACACTACGTATCGTGTGGTTTGAGCATCGGCAAAAGAACCTTGATCGCCAAATGATGTTGTTTACCGTACACCGACACTATTAACATATATATTTCCGTTCCGTTCATGGATGCCCCAGGGCTCTTGGCCTGACCTACTTCCGTCCCATTCTACTCGCGATCTTTAAATACACATACAACTGATTCGTTCATCTGTGCATCAATAAAATATAAGTCATAAGTATGTTTATATTTTTTATTTTTTTGAGAGTACAGTAATCGATAAAAAAAACGGTTTATGTTTTCATTTTGACCAGTAGACTCGGTCGCTAAAAACCAACAAGGTATTGTTATTATTTTTTTATTAGTCTGAGTGAGGAAAATTTAATTGCAATTGATATACTCTTCCTTGGTGTTTTTTAAAAATTGGTATATTTTTGCGACTGAAAAATCGCACGGCAAAAACCGGATGGTTGAGACTGAGCTTCATGTAAATTTTCTCGAAAATATTTGTAACTAGCAGAACCCGGTGTACGTTGCTACACCCCTCTATATTATTTTATTTTTTCTGGGATGCCCAATCCATATAAATATCTTTAATATATACCTTTAATTTTTTTTTCCAACTCTTCTCACAATTCCAAACAATACTCAAAATTACTTCCAAATTTCACAGCAGTCCAAAATCGAAACCAAGCCAATCCAGTCAATATCAAAAATGTTATTATCCAAATCGTAGTCAAAGTTCAATCAAAAATCAAAACCAGCCAATCCAGTCAATATTAAAATTTTAATCCAGTCGATATCAAAATTGTTATCCAACAGTCCGAAATCAAAACCAAGTCAATCCAAATTGTTCTCCGAATCTTAGTCAATCAAAATCGCGGTAGTTCTTATATCACAAAGATTTTTATTTTCACAAAGATTTTCGATCACAAATGTTTTTGCTCAAATTGAAATAACTCAAATACATAAAAGTTTGACAGCTTCAATATTTTAGAATAAAAAATTTGAAATGACAGGTGTTTGGCTACGAATATTTCATTTGCGTTGTATGAGAGGTACCATTACCACTTCCCACACAAAAGTTTTTTTTATTCAATAAAACCACCCCTGATATGTATAAAACAACTTCTGAAAATTTCATCCCAATCGGTCCAGCCGTTTGCGAGTTTTTGACGGACATACATACAAACATTTTTTCATTTTTATAATACGAGGGCGGTTTAATAAGCCAGTGACTTTTTGAATAAAACAAATTTTTTTCCGCAAATAAACATTTTATTATTCTACATAATCACCTTTTAGCTCGATACACATTTAGTCCGGCGTTTTTCTAATTTTTTTATTCCCTCCAAATAATGGGTTTTTTCAAAGCTCTTAAAATACGCGTTTGTTTCGGTAATGACTACTTCATTCGACTCGAATCTTTTACCGCCCTGCCATTTCTTTAGGTTTGGAAACAGAAAATAGTCGCAGGGGGCTAAATCTGGAGAATATGCTGGATGGGGTAGCAGTTCGTATCCCAATTCGTAGATTTTGGCCATCGGAACTAGACAAGTGTGCACACGTGCATTGTCTTGATGGAACAGCACTTTCTTCTTCTTAGCCAAATGCGGCCGTTTTTGCTTCAAATCAACGTCGAATCTGTTCAAAAGCTTTGAATAATATTCGCCGGTGATCGTTTTACCTTTCTTGGGGTAATCGATGTGAATGACACCGCGTATATCCCAAAAAACTGTGGCCATGACCTTGTTGGCTGACAGACGACTCTGTTTCGCCTTCTTTGGTCCACGTTCACCCCGAGCAACCCACTGTTTCGATTGTTCCTTGGTCTCTGGCGTGTTGTGATGGATCCATGTTTCGTACACAGTAACAAAACGGCGCAAAAATTCGTCCGGATTACGGCTGAACATCGCTAAACACTCTTTTAAAGTGGTCACACGATTGCGCTTATGGTCGAGTGTGAGCAATCGCGGCACCCATCTCGCAGAGAGTTTTTTCATGTCCAAATATTCGTGTAAAATATGATGTATCCGTTCAGTTGAGATACCTACAGCATGAGCCAACTCACGCACTTTCATTCTCCGATCATCCAATATCATTTCATGGATTTTTTCGACGATTTCCTGCGTGATCACTTCTTTTGGGTGACCTGGACGTTCGGCGTCACTAGTGCTGGTACGCGACCACAACGGAACTCTGTAAACCACTTCTTAACCATTGAAATTGATGGTGCCGAGTCCCCGTAGTATTTATCAAGTCTTTCCTTAGTTTCAGTGATGGATTTTTTACGTAAAAAGTAATGCTTAATCAGCACACGAACTTCACTTTTTTCCATTTTCGTAAAAACTCACGAGGTTGTCTGCTTTGAACGGCTATCAAACACCAACTGCACGACGTAGCTTGCTCAAAATTAGAAAGTTGCCCACTGATCGATTATAGTTGACGGCATTTGGAGTAACTGCGCGGGAAATTCATAAAGTCACTGACTTATCAAACTGCCCTCGTATATAGATAGATAGACGAGGAAAGTGTGTCGTCACAAATGACATTCTTAGTAAAAACTGATTTCAAAAAAAAGAATTTAAGGTTACGTTAGTGCTTTTGTTATAAAATCAAAGATAACAAATATTTTATATAACGCGATGAACACAATCTTCTACCAAACACCTTCACGGAATTATTATCTGACAACTTACAGATATTATTTGTTTGGAATGCATTCTCTTCGTCTTCTAGATTCCATTCAAAAAAGAGCCATTCGCTTGATAAACAGCTCAACTCTCACAGATACCCTTCACCCTCTAGAACATAGAAGAAGAGTTGCAGACCAGTCATTGCTCTACAGATATTTCCATGGCAGATGCTCCAGAGAAATAAAAACTTTTGTACCACCATTGGCCACATTCGGCCGAAGAAATCGGCACGCTGATCAGTCTCACCCATTTACTCTCAAGCTTGACACTACAAGGACCAATCTTCATCAAGAATCGTTCTTTTACAGGGCTGCTACGGAATGGAATAAGCTTCCAAAATCAGTTTTTCCAGAGAACTATGACTTGCAACTTTTTAAAAAGCGTGTCCACAATTATTTCCTTTTTATAATCCCTTCTCCTTCTAATAGTCGCAGTGCGGGGCGTCCGCGACCCACACGATAGGTCTACCCTTTTTGCGACTATTTTCATAAAAAAAAAACAATTTTTGACAAGAATGACATTTGTGACGTCATTAATTTCCTCGTCTATTAAGAGTTAATGTGTTAATGTTTATTTACCTGTCACTTTGGTACAATTCCACTGAGGAATTCAATTCGGCCAACTTCTCTTTTAACAGTTGCAAATTGGAGTTGACGAAGCTGAGTTCGACGGCGACAGTTTCTCGAAGTTTCTTGTTTGTAGTCGCTTTGAAGAGGTTTTCGGCACCTGCGCGCAGACGCAGCTCCTTGTTGATTTCCTGGTTCAACTTCGATCGGCGGTTCTGTAATTTGCCTCTGCATGTCGCCACTCTGGGATCCGAACCCTGCGACAGAAAAAAAAAGATTTTCAATTCTGGTATCGACTGCACACTGTGCATGTGACACATTAATTGACGTGCGTGGTTTACTTTTCAAAAAAACCTAAATTTTGATGTTGCACGAAAAAAATTGGGACTTCCGACAGAAGTGAAAACTTAAAAACTAAGAAATAACAGCGGTTTTTTTAGAATTTTAAAATTAAAATTTCATAATTTGTAAATTAAAATCTTTAAATAATAAATAAGCTAATAAAAGTGGGATGTCAGCTCGAGGCCACTTTTTGACAGACAGGTAGAAAAAGAAGAAGCTATATTATTTTGACATCATTTTATCATTTTAATAATAATAAGACTGGTTTTGGTATACCAGACACTCGAATAATACCGCAGTACGAAGTAGTTCGAATTAAGCAGAGTATGAATTAAGCGTTCATTCTATATTTACATGTTACAAAGATAGATAAAGGAATGCATGTATGAGAGCAATAATGAAAGTAGAGGAAGCAAAAGATGTGTGTAAGAATCGCATCAAGTGGAAGGAAGTGGTCTCTGCCTACCCCTACGGGAAAAAGGCGTGACTATATGTATTGTTAAGACTTTTTAATTCTTCCGTGACTTGTATAAAATCACTTAGATATACAACTTTTACAACTTTTTATAACTATTTACATTTCTTAATTCATAAACCTTTTTATGACTAATACTGTCCCTGTCTGCCCGCTGTCCCTTTTTTTATACCTGTACGAATAACCACGGGAAGGGTCCAGTAATTTCTCGAATTATCCATTGTCTTTACCCTAGATTCGGTCGGCGCCGTCGGTTGCCAGAGACGGACTCAATAAAATCGTAACAGTATGTATGTAACTAATTTGCATCTGATTGTTTTTGAGATTGTTTTGTTTTTACTCCAGATATTCTCATTTTAAAGGTTAAATTTGCATAATAGTTTTTGTAGACTATCTTCGTTTTCTGTAATCAGAACAGCGTCATCGAAGTAGCACAGGATTTTGACGTCTTTGTTTTCCATTTTATACCCTTTCAAGTTGCGAGTGTTTTTTATTAGTTCAATGAAATGTAAGGCTGTGTGCACGTATCAATATAATTGATAAATAAAACTTGTGTTTTGTGCATAAAAAACTTTGGTATTGACATTGCATAACGCTTTCGACGCTTAAATCATCCTTTATTGCAACTTGTAAGGTTTACAGACTGTGTTATAGACCCCCCAAGTCATTTGGGTTTTTTAATATTTCTAAAAAAATAAAAAACAAATATTTTTACCATATTTTATTTTGTAGTAAAACTTCAATACATGCATATTAAATGTAAAAGTGTAAATGTTTTTAAAAAAAATTGTTCTATTAAGTTTTGTATGTGTTATATATAATTTGATGGATCTTGTAAACCTGACAAGTTACACTGAAGATGACTTGAGCGTCGAAAGCGCTATGCAATGCCAATGTTGAAAATCAGTACTTCCATTCATTCCTCTTCGAGAAATTCCTTAATTTTTAAAACTACTCAGTACGGCCCAGACGCCGACAAAAATTACGTGGAAATTAGCTTTCGTATAAACAAAGGGTCCCGTGCTATTTATAGATCATCTTAAGAACAAGTGCAGTTTTTAGTCGAGAACATTCCAATCGTCGCGCGCAATTCTTAGCAAGCAGTTAGACGGTCAAAATGACCAATCAAAAACGCTTAATTTAAAACGAGAAGCCACATTCGAAACGGTTCCGTTCAGAGCAATACTTTAAATAACACCACGTGGAGCAAGTATATCTGAGGCAAAATAGGTTCCGGAGTGAAAGCTGTCCACATCTCATTAGACCGCATACGCTCCATGCCCTATTATGCCTGGTGAGGTCGGCGCCGGCGCGCAGCAAATAATGAAAAGTTTTGTATGCGCGACATACAAGTTTTATTTATCAATTTTATTAATTATAGGCTAAGGGAATCTCCTTGTCGAATACCATTACTTACAGAAATTACTTCGATAATTTTGGCTTGTATTCTGTTTTCAATGTTATATGTTATCTGTCTATTGTATAGGAGGTATGAGGCGTCCTCCAGTTGTATTCGGTCAAATGCCTTTGCCAGATCAATAAAACACATAAAGGCTGGTTTGTTATGCTGGATGATGGATTCTTTTTGACAGACAGAAAGAAGAAGAAGCCGTGACGTCGCCCATCTGTCGCTTACGCGAAACCATAAGTTTTCCGCCTACCAAATTTTGCTCATACACGCCCAAAGAAGTTTTCAATTAAAAAAAATGATAAAATTTTCATACTTTTTGTGACAAGTGTATTTTAAATAAATTTATTTTTTATAATTTTAATCGGACAAAACGTAGCTGTCTTAAAACGATTTAAACTTCCGTCTTATCCAAAAATAATTTATGCCTATTATTATTTATTATTTTTCGGTAGGATTAATGTAGTGTACCGCCGCAAGGTCGCGCTGTTAGGTAATCGTAAATTATTTGTTCCCAACCATTTAAATTACAATAGGCACCCGACTGAAACGATTGGAATGTTTACTGTTGCACAAGCGCGTAGAATATGCCGTAATGAACTATCAAGGAGATTTTTTTCTTGGTAAATACAGTACGTGTCATAAAGTGTGCACTATATAGGTTACATTTCTATTATTGAATTGTCGGAAAATTTTATTCTTAATAAAATTTGGTCCGTTTTGAATAACATTTAGTGCAGTCAAATTTCGGAATATCTAAACTTTATGCAGGAAAGAATAAAATTTAGGAATTTTAATCGGGAATAAAGTTCTCTTATTTACGACATTATCAAAAGAGTTTAGATTTAGAAAATTACAGCAGTATATGCAAAATTTGTTTATCCTGTTATTTTCGTTTTTAGCTCGATGCATGTACAGGGTTTTTCTAAATTCATGCGAAATAATTTAGGAGGTGATTGCCCGCATGAAAATTATGATGGATCTTTCCTATAACAAAATTTCCTCAGCCCACCCCCTTTCGAGATAACACTCTTAAAAAGGTGGTGAATAAAATTAAGATTCAATTTTTTTTCTCAAATTTAAGTAAAGATAAAAACCTGAAATTTTGTAATTTCCAAGCATTCTTGATAAGCAGTGTTTTAAATTCCAAGAGACTTTTCTAAAGACCCTTTTTTGATAATAAAAAAAGAATACTTAATCTTGATCAAAATTCCCTTTTGTTGTTCTCCCCTGTATATCGTCTAGATATTCAAACATTTTTGATGGCGCCAATGTATGCTCTACGTAATACACAAACTTTTATGAATAATAAAAAATACTTCGACAAATGAATAATAAAAATCTTACTCATACCACGAAAGACAAATGAAATTTTCGACATTGTCTGGATCCTAAATATGTTTTTATAAACGTCATTACTTTAAATATTTTTGGTATATTTATAAATCGTGTATAACTGAAAGATTTGTTTTTATTAAATTAACAAAAATTACTGATATTTGACCAGTGCATCCTTCCAATTCTTACATACGCCTGCCAAACAGGGACCTTGACTAAATCGATAATTTAAAGAAAACCCAATGAGCCATGGAGCGATCAATGTTGGAAATTAAATTACAAGATAAGAAACAAAACAAAAGTCAAAGATGCAGGTCAACATATAGCCAGGCTAAAATGGGACTTCGCAGGTCATAACGCCAGACAAAAGGATATTAGGTGGAATACCACGATACAACAATGGAGACCATGGACTAGAAAGAGAGCAAGAGGACGAGCGCATATGAGATGGAGAGAAGACATAAAGAAAATAAAAGGAATATATTGGAAACAAAAAACACAAAATAGAAACGATTGGAAAAAACTAGGGGAAGTCTATGTCCAAAGTTGGACAAATTGAATAACAAAAGAAGAAGAAGAAGAAACAAAATTAAATATTTTATGGATATCATGTGTGGCTAAAAGATATTGTTTAAATCATTCATTTAATTCTAACCAGGGTAGTAATAAAGTAGTCTTGGTTTTTTTTCCAGTGAAAGTTCTTATCAGTTTAATGAAACATGTATATTTTTATGACAAAGGATTCATTAGAATCCTCCGCAACTCCTGCAAGCTACACTTAACATTTTTGTAGCAAAGAGTTGTTCCCGCGACTTCGTCCACGTAGAAGTCGAAATTGGTTCCAATAGGATTTTTAATTGGGTTTTTACGTTATTAATCTTGTTATAACACATAAATTATTATGTTAAAATGTTTGAATAAGTGTTTTTAATATATAACAATCTTTATTATAGTGTAGGGATTTAAAGGTTAAATAAACATGAAAATAAAATAAAATTTTGTTATATTTTATGAACACGCAGCTCGGCCTTTGATCTGGTGAAAGTGACACGGGGGTATTATCTCTTTACAACGAAATCGAAATACTGCACCTACTGCAGTATTTCTTTGTAAACAATATTTTTGATTTTTCCTTCGGGTGCTAGAATCACCAGGCTACTTTTTGCGCTTACTCAGGAGCATGCCACATAAAACTGGCTGTGGGAGAAGCAGCTTTATCTCAAGTTTATTTCCGCTACCTTAAGAGTTTGACCTTGAGCTTTGTTTATGGTTATGGCGAAGCAGACTTTGATGGGAAACTGCACTCTCTTCAATTCGAAGGGGTAATTTGATGGTGTTAGGGGAATCCTAGGAATAAATACAGACTCATCGAGAGCAACCTGTCAGTATAGTTTCCTCGACTACATTGCGATGCAACGTTTTCACTTGCAATCTGGTGCCATTGCATAATTTTGGTGGATTTATATTGCGCAGCAACATAATTGGCGCGCCAACTCTCAATTTTAATACGTAAGTTGGGAGACCGGCAGTCTTCAGTGTATTCAGGAACTCTACCGGAAAATGAATGGCATCATCGGTGTTTATCACTGAGGCGACGGATTTGTATTAATACTCGACCTCTTCGAATGATCTTAAAAATATTTCATTCATGACTGAGGCTTGTTCGGGGCAACACACCCCGAAACCGGTCCATAGGTGGTTACTTCGGATGGATAAATCTAATAGTTCCTTCTTTTACTTAACAAGCATCTGCATATTGTTACTTGAAATGGGGTATTATACACGATTATGTATCAGATGTAATTCAATGCCTGTCGCGGCATATAGCCAGACGAGTAGTTGTTTTTAGATACATAATCGACCCACATGAACCTATAATATAGGTGACATCTAGCAGAATTAGCAGATTTTTTAAAAATCAGTTATACATTTTTCCCATATATACATAAAAAATTACGAAATTAATTTATTTCTTCTTCGGTTACTCTAAAAA
Source organism: Agelastica alni (assembly GCA_950111635.1). Taxonomy (NCBI): domain Eukaryota; kingdom Metazoa; phylum Arthropoda; class Insecta; order Coleoptera; family Chrysomelidae; genus Agelastica; species Agelastica alni. The sequence continues at coordinate 35,342,016 of OX467716.1, forward strand.
TATATGGTATAATAATGGACAAATTTTTTAAAAAAATACTTACAGTATATGAGTAAAAGATAAAATAACATTCAGAAAATATACTATTTTTTTTTAAAAGTCAATATGAAGTATATGGTTTTTCTTACTGAATTTTTTTTTATTTTTTATGTTAACTCCTAAAATTAATCATATTTTAAATGAAGAAACTAATACTACTTTATTAAATAAACCTATTAAAAGTGTTAAAAAATTATTTACAAAATTAAAAGATAATACTCCCATGTTGGATTATGCTGGAGTTGTTTATAAAATTAATTGTCTTGAATGTGATAAAAACTATATTGGTGAAACATCAAAAAATTTAAAATCAAGAATTGTTTCTCACAAAAGTGACATTCGTTCAAGACCAAACGCTCGTGCTTTATCACAAAATGTAAATAGTACAGGACATTCAATTGATTTTACTAATATTTCAATTTTAACTAAAGAAAATAATTTATTTAAAAGACGTTTTCTAGAAATGCTCTACATAAAAAAGAAGGAAAAAAAATCAATGAATAAAAAAACTGATTTTCAAAATTTAAATATAATTTATTCCAATATTTTGGACATTGAAATGGAATTGGTAAAAAAAACCATATACTCAATATTTCAACAACAACTTGATTCAACCTTTTACAAAAATAATTTTTATTAACTATTCTACTACATCCTTTATACCTATATCTTCCATTAAATAACTTAATATTGACTTTTCATTAACCACTGTCAAATTTTTTTTTTCAATTTCTGAATGTTAACTTATATTTAACTCAAGTACTGTAAGTATTTTTCTAAAAATTGTCCATTATTATACCATGATTTTTATAGAGTAACTGATGAAGAAATAAAAATTAATTTCGAAAGCTTTTACAAAAAAGTAAAAGAGGAGTTTTGATTAAAAATAGCTGCATCCCCAAAATTTTTTTACATTTATATATATATATATATATATATATATATATATATATATATATATATATATATATATATATATACATCCCGTAAATAATTTTTAGTCAGTCCCCTGTAGTTTTTCTCAGACTAAAGATCGCGACCACCTTCCGCGAGTTAAAATAAGATAATTCGGAGACTCACCGATTGCGAATGACTCGAGATATCATTTTCCTTGTTTTTGTTGGTATTTTTGAAGCTCTGTCTCTGCACCCACTTTAACATTTTTCGCGCCACATCGTATAGTAGTAAAAACGAAACGTTTCACAAAAAACCGCACTCAAATAACAACGATAATATTCTTCGTATGTGTGTTTGCGAGCTGACAGATAGATCATCAATAAGTGTAACTATGCATGCAAAGTACAGTTTCTTGCGATATGACTGAGAGCGCAATCGTTAGTACGGAAGATGCGGCTGAAACGGAGCGCGAATATCATTTTGCACGACTAACCAGCGAACTAACCGACCGATAGGTATTTTAGATTATTTAATCGGTAACGCAAGGTCGCGTGATTTATTGGTTTGTAAAATAATGGAAACCCAAAAAAAGATGTAATGTAATGGTATTTGTAAGAATTACTTATACACTGAGACAATTGATTAATGTCTGTTTTTAAATTGGTTTATCGATGGTTACAGAATGGATTTATGTACCTCAACTCCTGGAAAAGATTCGCAGCAGGACTGCAAAAACTATCGAGGCATTAACTTATAGTATCTCCAATCTCAGTTTAAAAAAGAGGGCACTGTGATATTCCGGTAATAAGCGCTTTATTCTATACAGAGTAATACCGATAAATTTAGAAAAAAATGGTTGCCTTTTTTTATATGCTACGAGTAGCACAGTTTATTTTTGAATAACAACGTCGCTAATACGCATTCATCAAATCATCGCTCGACTATATAGCTCGCAGGTGTTCACTTAAAAAGGATTTGGTCAAATCTTTAGACGTTTCAAAACATTAGCGCGCGCTGGTTCTCAATAATTTTTTAGGAGATTTTTATTGTTTACGTTTTATTTTTTTGTGATATTTGTGAAATGGCTTTTTGAAAACCGTTTGAGGTAAATGAATAATCTAACGAATTGCTTAATAATGACGATATTCCCATTAATAATGAAATTTCTAAAAATAATGTATTTCAATGCAATGATAATATCCAAATTAATGATGAAATACATCTTTATAATGCAATTCTATTTAATAATAATAAAAATAAGACACAATTTTGGGAATTTAAAAATCGAGATTTGCATATTCAAGTTCAACAAGTAATTTTAAATATATATGTGAAAAATGTTTAAATGATTTTATAAAAAACCAGCTAATTTCACTGTCTGTCATCTATATTATTGGTTCGTGTGGGTCGATTATGTATCAAAAAACAACTACTCCTCTGGCTATATGCTGCGACAGGCATTGAATTACATCTGATACATAAGCGTGTATAATACCCCATATATATTTATATATATATATATATATATATATATATATATATATATATATATATATATATATATATATATATATTATATTCATGCTTATTAGCTAAAAATGTCAATTCAACTCAAGATAAAATAATTAAAACAATATGCAACTCTACGAAAATTACTTATTCCACAACTTATTTAGTAATTAAACGAGGCGTTGTGATTGAACACGATAAAAAACGAAAACGTATCGTCAGCTGTCGGATAGATGGTGCATCTAAAGATATGATACGTACAAAGAAAATCAAGTACCAACATTAGAAATTATATTTAACAAATTGCAAGATTTTGACGATTTTAAATATAAATCATTAGAGACACTTCGACACATTTTAATAGAATGTGGTTTTAGCGACTATTTTCAGTAAAAAAAAGAAGCACGGAAATAGGATTAATGCTGCGGAGATGAGTAATCTGAGAATTGTATAGCCGGAGTGACTTGGTTGGACAAAGTAAAGAATAGTGAGATAAGAGAACGTTGTGGTGTAAAAGAAGATGTCGCCACAAAGATAGATAAAGAAATGCTTTGATGGTTTGGACACGTAGAAAGGATGGATGAAGCAAGATTGACGAAACAAATTTATAAGGCGAGTGTGAATGGGCATGTCGATAGAGGTCTACCTCGGTGAACGTATCTCGATCAGATCGACATTGTTTTGAGGAAAGGCCAGGTGAAGAGTACCAACAACCGACGATCGTGTATGAGAGCACTGATGAAAGTAGAGGAAGCAAAAAATTTGTGTAAGAACCGTAGCGGAAGTGGAAGGAAGTGGTCTCTGCCTACCCCTACGGGAACAAGGTGTGACTATATGTATGTATCTGAGAGTTAAATAAGTGTATACAATCATAAAATTAATTTATAAGAATACCAATCACAAAATGGTACATAAACGAATTTAAATAAATATGACAACAATCGTTAACGTGCTATTTGTGAGATCTGTCGTTTGATAATATTTGATTAAATTTGAATTTGAAGACGAGTGGTCTCTCTCTTTGCCGTGTGACCATTACAGAGACCGTTCGTCTTACAATCCAATTTTCACTTAGTACGGTTTTTACACACGTTTTTCGCTTCTTTCACTTTCACCAGCGCATTCATACAACAGAATGTCACTTTTTTATTTATATCTATTTCCACTGATTTTTTAAAATTGGCTTCGCTTTATAGGTTGAAGAGAAGTGACAAAATTCTGCTTACACCACGGTGGATCTCCATTTCTGGTTATTCAGTTTGGATTAGCTCGCAAAATAATGGAGCATTTAAATTCGTTTTGGGATAGGACAACTCCGTTATTAGTCTTCTTTTAGATTGACCGCATCGCCCGTACTAATATGATCGAACAGATGCAAATTGTGAAATGAACATTATACTCTTAGTACGCATTTATATCCATTGAAAAAAAAACTGTTATAATTTACCTGGTGTGTGATTAACAGTATCCATTTTATTCCGAGTAGCATTTGTATGTTGCAGTTTTTGTTTTATTTATTTTTTGTTTGTTTTCGATATCTACTTATTGCGATATTTCTAAGTAGATTTTAGTGTCAGCTGTTTTTTGTCTTTTGTTTGTTGACCTGCGTAAGGCTCAGTCCCCAATAACGATATCTAACCGCGCGTTTTTTTTTAATCTCGCGAATATACAAAACGTGTGTACACTCGGGATAGTTTAATCGCACCTTTAAAACTTTAGTCTTGTAATGTTACTTGTTGAAACTGTCTAATATCGAATCTACCGAATGTTATAAACGTGAATTAACAATAATATGGAATAATTACAGAGTGACCAACAGTGAGATTAATATTCTTACTGACAGTCGCGTGGCCATTGGGGCCCTCGTGAGTTGCACCACCAACATCATCGGTGGTGTGGGACTGCATGCAGGTCCTTATGTGTTGCTGCCCAATGCTAACGGTGTACAGGTACCAAACCTGGGGCTGCATGATAATGGATCCAAGCGATCTAAATGAGACATGGCCAACAGGAATCCTGCGGTTTTCCAAAATCAGCGGGCTGAAATTCTGATGCCCTGAAGACGCAGCGGTAGTGTCAGAGGATTTGACGGTATTTCTTCTGATGCGTTTAAAACCAATGCCGGAGTCCCCCAGGGTTCCATCCTGTCCCCCACCTTATATTTTTTACACATCAACGACCTCTTGAAAACCACCACGAACCCCATTTACAGTTTCGCAGACGATAGCACACTTGTCTCAACTTTAACATCCTATCGATCACTTTCGGTGAATGATACAAATAGACTCAGGCAGGAACAGGTTGATTCCATCAATAGAGATCTTAAAGCAATCGTCGAGTGGGGAACCAACAATCTTGTTCAGTTCAACGCCCAAAAAACACAAAGTGCCACGTTTTCCAAGAAAGTGAATTCCTCAAATCATCTCATGACAATGTCCGGAAATACCCTTGAACCAAGTCCCTCCATCTCGATTTTGGGAGTCACAGTGTCCAATAATATGTCTTGGCATGACCATGTTGCTAACATCGCAAAGTCGGCAAGCCAGAGGCTAGGTTTTCTGTGGAAAGCCAGAAAGTTTTTTACTACTGATCAACTGTTGACGACGTACAAGGCTCAAATCCGACCTCTACTGGAGTATTGCTCGCACATTTGGGGTTCAGCACCAAGGCATTCTCTTCGTCTTCTAGATTCCATTCAGAAAAGAGCCATTCGCTTGATAAACAGCTCAACTCTCACAGATACCCTTCACCCTCTAGAACATAGAAGAAGAGTTGCAGACAAGTCATTGCTCTATAGATATTTCCATGGCAGATGCTCCAGAGAAATAAGTACCATCATTAGCCACATTCGGCCGAAGAACTCGGCACGTTTATCAGTCTCAACCATTTACTCTCAAGATTGACACTACAAGGACCAATCTTCATCAAGAATCCTTCTTTTACAGGGCTGCTACGGAATGGAATAAGCTTCCAAAATCAATTTTTCTAGAGAACTATGACCTGCAACTTTTTAAAGAGCGTTTTTTAGCGTTTTTAAATTCAGCGTTTTTTGATTGGTCACTGTATGGTCACGTGACCGTATAGCCGCTTGCTAAAAATTGCGCGTGACGATTTTGAAATGTTTTCGACTAATAACTGCACGTGTTCTTGAGATGATTTATAAATTGCACGGGACCCTTTGTTTATTTCCGAATGCTAATTTCTACGTAATGAATGCGTGACTTTTAGTTGATTTTGACGGCGTCAGGGCCGTACTGAGTAGTTTTAAAATTCAAGGAATTTCTCAAAGAGGAATTGTACAGTTGAAAGTACTGATTTCCAACAGGTCCTATACCAATGGCCCAACCGCAAGTAATGTAAAAAAATTATTTTCAACAATTCGGTCAAAACTGGACTCCTGGACAAAATTAACGTATCGATTATCTAAAAAATTAATTTATCTTTTTCTTTTTTCTTATGTCCGTTTATCGAGTATCTGAATAGTAGGCTATGCATATTGTTACGATATTTAATCTTGGGTTTGATGATTTTAAACACTTAATCGGTACAAAAACCAAACAATTTTTATTTTAATATTTCTATACTATAAATTCTTACAAGGTAAATCACTTTCTATACTGTACAAATCGGCGGTTTATAATTTCTCTTTTTCTACCATGGGGATAATACAGATAGAGTAGACATGCCTGTAAGTGGGAGCGTCACCGAATGAAAGAGAAAGAGAATCGAATTTGTATTTCTGTTCTCTCTTTCACTGCGTGCTGCTCTTGCGTGACTTTTGAATACAACGGTTGCAAGAATGTAGTTGCATGAACGACTCTACTATTTATGCTTTTCGCTTTTTTTATTGACATTGAAGTGTGGATAATTCAACATTGAATAGTTGATTTCAAGACTAAAAAAAGTTCATTAATTATAACACGGACAAGCGTATGGTTCTGCGCGCGAAGACGAATGAGATCAATGCGCATGCTCCAGTAGACAAAGACAGCAGTGCTAACGTCATCGTCTCTCTCTTTCTATCAGCGGACGTTCCCATTTGCACGCGGGTATTTGGCATGCCTACTCTATCTGTATTATCTCTATGTTTTCTACACGAAAGAAATGTTTACTTAACTTCGATATAGTGGACTAGAAATAATCACAAATTCGGCTGGTTTTTAAACGTTTTTTATTAACATAAAATATAAACACCATTTTTATCTTCAAAGAACACAATGCACTTGCCTCTACTAGTAAGCTGCTGCAAGCAATGAAATTAATTCGAAGACGTGGAAAAATAGAAAATGAACTAATGAAATGAAAGGTAAAAACTGAATTACTTGTCACTGTTGACGGTCGGAGGAATACTACTTATTTCAAATAACAAGCGAAATTTAACCGCCGTGATTATCTGGCCGAGGTGGTGTATCGTCCACACAAAGATGCATTATCCTTTTGCGGCATCAAAACGCCCCACATTTCAGCGAATGATTTATAGCCGCGGGCGGGATTGAAGGCATCCAATATAACGATCAATTTCGGTACAATTTCCAAAAAGAAATCGTTTTGCCGGGAACATTGGTTTACACGTATATAAAAAAAATCGCGGACCAAAGTCATTAATTAGTTTTGAAGTTAAAGTTAATTATAAAGTGTTATAGTTTTGAAAATATTGTATTAAGTTTTAAATATCTAAGTGATTTATCAAGTAAGAATTTATTGTATAAAAAGATTAGAATACATTGTTTAATTTTTGTACTGAGTGTTTAAAATCATCGAACCCAAAAGTAAATATCGTAACAGTATATCCTTTTTTTGACCAAAGAAGCCTCACATTTTTAAGCAGTAAAAAACACCCACACAACTTTAAACTAAATTTTAACCTATACAAATTGTATACAAAGATATTGATTAAAAGAGTGACGAATGAATCTGAGAATATGATATGGGATGTGCAAGCAGGATTTAGAAGAAGTTGGAGATGTATAAATCAGGTCTTTTCATTACGAGGTATAGTCGAAAAATTCTTAGCTAAAAGTCAGAAGGTGTATTGCGCTTTTATAGACTTGGAAAAGGCGTGATGAGGAGTGAATTGTGGTCGACATTGTCTATGTATGGGGTAAGCGGTAGTTTAATACGAGCACTGAAATCACTTTACAAGGATTCCGCTGCTTGTGTCAGGATAAACGAAGCTTACACGAAATGGTTTAACATTGAAAAAGGTGTAAGACAGGAACGTGTAGCTTCGCCATGGCTGTTTAACTTATACATAGACGATTGTTTAAAAGATTTAAAAGAGAGTGCGTATGGATTGAAAATGAATGATTTGATCGTAAAATGCCTTTTTTACGCCGATGATCAAGTCATATTAGCGTCATCTGAAGAGGAGTTGCAGGCGATGGTTAATTTATGCATGATGCCCTGAAAATCAAGGGGATATAAATAAATGTAAGAAAAACAAAAGTAATGGTTTTTGAAAGAGAAAAAAGCATGACAAACTGTGAGGTTCTGATTAAGGAAGAAAGAGTGGAAGAAGTAAATGAGTTTGTATACTTGGGTTCAACATTTACGAGAGATGAAAAGTATGACAGTGACATTGAGCGAAGGGTGTTGGCAGAAAAACAAATGAATGAGGCACTGCATAGCTTTGTGAACAGCCAGAAAGTGTCAAAAAAGACACGTCTGGCTGTTCATAGAGGTGTGTTGGTACCAATACTTATGTATGGTAGTGAATGTTGGGTTTGGCAGAAGAAGCATAAAAATAGGATTAATGCTGCGAAGATGAGTAGTCCGAGACGTATAGCCGGAGTGACTCGGTTGGATAAAGTAAAGAATAGTGAGATAACAGAACGCTGTGGTGTAAAAGAAGATGTGGTTACAAAGATAGATAAAGGCATACTTATATGGTTTGGATGAAGGAAGATTGACGAAACAAATTTATAAGGCGAGTGTGAATGAACAAGTCGATAGAGGTCGACTGCTCGGCGAACATCGATCTCGATCAGATCAACATTGTTTTGAAGAAAGGCCAGCTGTCAAGAGTAGCAGCAACCGATGAGCACGTATGAGAACACTGATGAAAGTAGAGGAAGCAAAAGATGTGTGCAAGAACCGTAGAGGTGTGACTATATGTATGTATGAACATTAAGTATTACTTCTTTGTAATCATTCGTCAATTGTCGTGTTTTGTATTAGTACCAATCCCACTTTGTCGAATTTAGCCACTCGGGGTGCCTTTCAATAGTAATCCATTTCTAAGTGACAGTAAATTTATGGAAAGTTGCAATATTCTCCGTGGAGAATGTTTAATTGTTAATGGTGGTAAAAGTTTGCCAAAAAACAAAGATGATCAATTAGAAGCAGTACACGCAGTATATAGACCGTTACGTGAACACCTAAATTGATTCTTATTAATTATTTTATGTTTATAGAAAAAGTAGTAATGATGTTTGTAAAAAAAAACTGCAACTGACGATTTTCTCGTTAAATTTTATGTAAAAGAGAAATTTTTATTTAATGGTTAATCGCATAAAATTTTCATTATATACGCGGTTAATTGATAATCGTTTCTAGATTAAAACGTACAATGTTTATTTATTTATATAAAATCCATAACAGCGTGTTATAATGACAAAGTTTATAAATTATTTTAAATGTTTTTCGTCATAACTCACTTAAAATATACGTTGAGGCATTGATATGCCCGTTTTAATTAAAATGATGTACACATTTTCATAATTATTTTAATAATATATTATCAGATTACAGAATGCACAGAATATTTCCAAAAATAATCAGTTCTTTTTGAAAATAATCATGTATATTTAAACCGTAACTACAGCATATCCGAATTTTTTACGTCATTCAATTTCATTAAAAATATCTTGCAAACACCAAAAGAATATTTAATATACTGTGTTTGTGTGTGTCAAAAAGTCTCCATCATATGGGAAAAAAATGTTGTAAGTGATTATCCAAATAATATGGATTTAAAAAATAAAAATTGACATAATTGCCAGTTATGACACTTTGATAATAGTCTGCTGTACCGCCTTTTTAACCTTTGTTGGAGGAGTGGTAGCACCAGTCGACTGGTACAGGTGCAAGGCCGTTATCGTGCCGCTTTACAAGGGCAAATGTTCGCAGCAGGACTGTAAGAACTACCGAGGTGTTAATTTACTCAGCATAGTCGGCAAACTGTATGCAAAGATATTGATTAAAAGAGTGACGAATGAAACTGAGAAGATGATATGAGATGTGCAAGCAGGATTTGAAAGAGGAAGGAGATGTATGGATCAGGTCTTTTCATTACGAGGTATGGTCAAAAAATTCTTGGCTAGAAGTCAGAAGGTACACTGCGCTTTTGACTTGGAAAAGGACTATGACAGAGTGGTGAGGAGTGAATTGTGGTCGATATTGTCTATGTATGGGGTGAGCGGTAGTTTAAAACGAGCACTTAAATCACTTTACGAGGAGTTTACACGAACTGGTTTAACATCGAAAAAGGTGTGAGATAGGAATGTGTGGCTTCGCCATGGCTGTTTGACTTATATATAGACGATTGTTTAAAAGATTTTAAAGAGAGTGCGTATGGATTGAAAATGAATGATTCGTTCGTCAAATGCCTTCTTTACGCCGATGATCAAGTCATATTAGCGTCTCATCTAAAGAGGAGTTGCAGGTTAATGTTATGCATGATGCCCTAAAAATCAAAGGGATAAAAATAAATGTAAGCAAAACGAAAGTAATGGTTTTTGAAAGAGAAGCATGACAAACTGTGAAATTCTGATTAAGGGAGAAAGAGTGGAACAAGTAAAAACATTTGTGCACTTGGGTTCAAAGTTTACGAGAGATGGAAATTATGACAGTGACATTGTGCGAAGGGTGTTGGCAGAAAAACAAATGAATTGGGCACTGCATAGCTTTGTGAACAGCCAGAAAAAGTAAAAAAAGGTACGTCTGGCTCTGCATAGAAAAGTATTGGTTTCAACACTTCTGTATGATAGTGAATGTTGGGTTTGGCAGATGAAGCATGAAAATAGGATTAAGGCTGTGGAGATGAGTAGTCTGAGAAGTATAGCCGGAGTGACTCGGTTGAATAAAGAATAGTGAGATAAGAGAATGATGTGGTGTAAAAAAAGATGTGGTTACAAAGATAGATAAAGGAATGCTTAGATGGTTTGGACACGTAGAAAGGATGGATGAAGGAAGATTGACGAAACAAAGTTTTGCATATTGTACTGCATATATGATCGAATTGAGTGCATATTTCCTTAAAAATCGATGCATATATATGCGCATATATTTCTTTTGGTGTATATAATCCGCCCTTTATTCATTACTAAGGATGATGATATCTTCGTTAACATAGCTTCCGCTGTAGAAATTACAAGCCCCCACGTGGTTTAGCAAAAATTCGATTCGACATATTTGTAAAATACCGATTCAACGAGGAAAATTGTTAAAAAATTCTTTAGAAAATCCATTCGACTGTTCCACACTGTATTTACCGATGGCTTGTGTTTTGGTGGGTCCATATTTGCATTTCATTGAATAAATGAATAAAAAAACAATTTGAAACCCGTCCCATGTTTGGAACCGGTCTCGTTTGTACGAATCTCCTTTGATCTTCGTGACACACTTATCTCGTTACCCACTTTGAAAGTTTTTCTTTTTAAACGATTAAAAAATAAAAAAAAAATTCAAAAAAAGGAATCGTTTTTTATTTATTTCTCATCAAACTAATTATAATAATATTTCGCCACAAACGGAAAAAAAAATTAAAAATAATATTTAATCCATGATTACCATACAAACAATTTATTTTTTTAATAACTTTAATGAAGGTGGGAGTATATATTTTTCTTTTTGCAATTTAAACTAAAGACTTCTTTGTCTATAAATTCTAACGGAACAGCAATAAGAATGCTCAGATTGTTGTGGAGAAAGTTGTTAGTAATGTCCAGCTTTATCGTTTATATTTCGAAATCGTAATTTTAAAGAATAAATTTGTAAAATTTTGCATCGACTAAAATATATATATACAGGGTGTGGCGCGAAAAGTTTTGGTTAAAAGTAATGGCGGATACAGTTATGTTAAAAGTCCGAAATTACGAAGCTGTAGGTTTTGGATGACGCCGAGTTCAAATAAAATGTCCTGAATGTGTCACTTCAGGTTATACCAGAAGTAGACGTCAATTTTGTTATTTTAAATAGAACCTAATATTTTTTATTTTATTTTCGAATTTTACATAAAATTTGTTCCAAAAATGAAGTATTTTCGAAATATTTCGATTTTTTTTAGAATTTTGAAAAAATCCTAGTCCACATTAAATAACGATATCTTTATTAATAACGATGCTAGTGACGTGAAATTGTAACCAATAAACAACAAGCGCTTGCCCGTTAACTCCATATGTCCAACTCATTGATATTTCATACAGGGTGTTTTAAACTTAGCCGCCAACATACAGAATTTAAATCATTTATAAGTTACTTACTTTAAAAAAAACAAAAACATTTTTAAACCTCCCCCTTGATTTAAAATTCGACGTGTTTTTTGTTTTTCTTACAATTACGCAAAATCAAAATTTATTTGGACTGACTGGTTTTGAAATGAAAGTGTATTAATAATATATATGTTTACTCATCACGATATTTCTGGAACCATAAGGCCTAGAGACTTGAAATTTTGTAGGAATATATCTTTCGCCGAGTAAAGGTCAGCTAAGAACGGATTTTACGAAATTTTACCCCAAAGGGAATTGTGGGGGCGTTAATGATAAAAAATGAAAATTTTAACTACAGCTCCTACAGACTTGAAATTTGGTAGCAATCGTTCTTTTGTAATGGTAAGATCAGATAAAAACGGATTTTACAAAATTGCACCCCCAAAAGAGATTGCGGGGGTGTAAATGATTAAAATTAAAAAGTTTTAACTGTAGCTTCTACAAACCTGAAATTTGGTAGCAACCTTTCTTTTGCAATGTTAAGCTCAAATAAGAACAAGTTTTACAAAATTTCACCCCTAAATGGGATTGCGGAGGTGTTAATGATAAAAAATAGAAATTTTTAACTGTAGCTTCTACAAACCTGAAATTTAGTAGCAACCTTTGCAATGATAACACCAAATAACAATGGATTTTACAAAACTCCACCCCTAAATGGGGGTGTTAATTATAAAAAATAGAATATTTCAACTGTACATACCTGAAATTTGGTAGCAACCTCTCTTTTGAAATGTTAAGACCAAATAAGAACGCTTTTTACAAATTTCTCCTCAAAAGAGACTGTGGGGGTGTTAATGTAATTTTTTTCCCAAACTATAGCTCCTACAGACTTGAAATTTGGCAAGAATTTTTCATTTGCGATAGACTAAAAAAGACGGTTGAAACGATTCTAATGAAATTTTTAGGCAATCTTTAGATTAGCCCGGAAGGTGATCGTCTGAAGTTTGGTAACAATGGGATCAACGAAAGAGGTGAGAGGAGGGGGTTGAATATAAAAACTATTCCCTATGGAGTCCAAAACAACTGGACAGATTAGCCCAGCTGGTGATCTTGTGAAGTTTGGTAGCGATGGAAAGGGGTGAGTTGGGGTTAAAATATAAAAAAACTGATGTGTGGAGTCCCTACGCGCATATGAAGTAACACTTAATACTATGAATTTAGCAATATTTCTTGCAAAAACTGCGTCGATAGTAGTTCCCCCTTATGTTGTGCTTTGTATTCACGTTAATATTCCAAAGTTTTTTCTGTTCATGTAGTTATATATTTATCTGCCAAAAAGACAGTGTAAATTTTATTCGAAAAAAATTGTATACATTGTTAAAGGACGTCAAGCTAACCTATCTTTCATTGAGGGAGTTTTTCGCGAGTGATTTGTTAAAATATATATACGCAATTTTTGCGAATAAAATAAAAAAATTTTTGTCAAGGGACGTCCAGCTAACCTAGGTTGTTGGTTGTAGGGGGGGGGTCGTGAAGGCAATGCAGCCTCTCAAGCACCTCGACCTATCAGATCTTTTGTGCATAACCCTTAATCTACTCGAGGCCCGAAATTCCAGCTAACCTAATAGTTTTTGGGGTCGCTGAGTTTGATAGTGACATTCTCAATTTTGTAAGAACCCCTACGAAAAGGGTAGGAAGAAGAAAAATAAAAAACTATTAAAAACACCGTTATAAGTGTCGAATTCGTAGTCTTCGGAACGCAGAGTTTGATAGTGTCATTCCCAAAGCAGGCAAGCCTACCAAAGAGATAAGAGAGGGTTGAAATATAAAAACTATTAAAAATGCCGATAAAAGTGTTAAATTAATAGTTTTTGGGGTTTGATAGTGATATGCCCAAAGTTGGAGGGGTGTTGAAATATAAAAACTATAAACAATTGCCGATATTAGTGTCAAGTTCATAATTTTTGGGGTCACTGAGTATGATAGTGATATCCCCAAAGCAGTCAAGCTAACGTTCGGGCAGGACAATATCTGCTGGGTTCTGATAGTTCTGATATATAATTATGAGAAGAAAAAAATTAAAATAAAATGTGATAATTTTTGTAACATCAGGTTAAAGAGTGTTCAAATAAAATACGATTTAATATTTTTGAATGCGACATGAGTAAAATAATGTCTATTGGCCTTTTAATTTAAATACTGCGTAGATTTTTAATAAAAAGTGGGATGCTTCGGTGTTTTTTTTATATTATCTGTTTGGACATTCTTTCGCCCGAGTATTATGCATGGAAGTCGAGTTCTTTGCACCTGATTTTGTTTACTTTCCGACAAGATATTAAGATATAAAAGGAAAGTCTACCTTTATCTCGTAGTGAGTGCAGTAGCATAATAATTTACAAAAAGAACTCACAACTTTTTGCGTCAGTTTGATCGAATTTGAACATTTTTCTTTTGCGACATAAATGTAATAAAAATCCATTTTAAATTCTGACGTTTCAAAAATGTTTTTTATTTATTGCATTGTGATTCGTTTGTCCCATTTGACAAAAAGGGATATGAAGCATATTTAAAATATTTTGTTGTACCTGGGTCTAAATTAGTAAAACGACTAATAAAAGCAGCCGCAATTTTTATTATTTCTTTTGAATATTTAAAGTTATATTTTGAATCCAATAACCATTCATCATTTCTTAATTTTGGTGCTGGTCTTTGCTTGCCAAACATTTTTTTTTTATTTTTAAACACCTTTTTTGATGTATGACAATTAATACTAGTCTAAAGACTATCAATATTATTTAATTTTTTTCTGATTGGTGTACACTTTTACACATGACATAACACACGCACTGTCAGTGCCGGTTTTAGCACTGCCAGCGCCCCGGGCAAGATTTCTAAGGCGGGCGCCCCCTAACTGCAATTCTAACCTATACTATACGAAAAAAGACAAAGGATATAATGAAATAACCATTTATTTAAAGAAATTTTGAAAATTTACGAGTAAGCAGGCCTCGCTCAATAAGCGAAAGGATATAAAGGGGTAAACTGTCAAACTGGCACTCTTTGCAATTATGCAAAAATTTAATGGTGTATAACCCGATTATTTTGAAGCACTTATGGTATTACTACTGATAATACGTTTAAACACAAGCATGTCTTTTCTCTAGAAAAGCCGATCTCACTGTGCCTAACATAACTTTGTCAGGAGTAACCATACCACTGAAGTCATCCATATCGATGTGCTTGGTATTACTATCAGCAATAACCTTTCCTGAGAAAATCACGTGAGGTCCATTGCCAAAAGTGCATCCCAAAAACTTGGTTTTTTGTTTCGTGCCAAGAGCTATTTTACCTCCAGTCAGCTGCTTATGATCTATAAGGCACAGATCCGACCTGTACTGGAATACTGTTCCCATATTTGGAGTGCGGCACCTAAATATATCCTGAAGCTATTGGATTCTGTCCAAAAAAGGGCAATTCGTCTCGTCGGTGATGCCTCGCTTACAAACTCGCTCACTTGTCTGGAACACCGTAGAAAAGTTGGCGATTTGTCTCTATTTTATAGATATTTTCATGGGCGATGCTCTTCTGAAATATCAACAATCGTTCCTCCTTTGGCATTCTCTTCGAGATTAACCCGTCAAGTTCAGTCTTCACACCCCTTCGTGGTCACTTTGGAGACCTGCAGAATATCACTTTCCAACGACTCATTCATCCAACGAATTGCGAGGCTTTGGAACTCATTGCCTAGGGAGGTGTTCCCCGAGGCTTACAACCCTGGGTTGCCGACTTCACAATATTCCTCCAACGCTGTCTGTCTGTCATAGCATCTAAGGGTCCATCAATACTCATTACCCTTAGGTCTTTGGCAATATTATCTTTCCATCAAAGGCGTGGGCGACCTAATGGTCTTTTTCCTACTGGTACTTCTTTCCATGCAAGTTTAACTATACGGTTATCTGGTAGTCTTCTTGCATGTCCTGCTCACTGCAGTCGTTTAGATTTTACTTCTCGCACAATATCCGAATCTCCATACAAATCTATCAGCTCTTTGTTGGTACGGATTCTGTATCGCCCTGTTGATGTATCCAAAATCGGGCCATATATTTTTCTAAGGATTCGCCTTTCGAAAACACGAAGACGCTCTTCATTAGCTGCCGTTAGCGTCCAAGCTTCACAACCATACATCACTACAGGTCTTATTATGGTCTTGTATGTATTGATTTTTGTAAATTTTTGCGCGACCATAAAAATAGTCAGACGGACAACATGCAATCAAATAATAAAGTGGAGTTTTCGGAAGTTACCGATAAAAAACTGATATATCCCGAAGGGACATCAGTGTAAGAAGAAAGAATAAGAAGGAATTCCGGATAAAACCGGGGTGGGTCTCAGATTTTTTTATGTGTACCATTTTAGATTTAGATTTAATCGGTTAATGTTTTGCATCTCCCATAAGAAAATACAGTCCATTATATTTGCATCCTGCCCACCATTATTCCACAAATTTTTGACGTAAGGAATTTTCTGCCTAAAAATAAACAAATTGTGCAAAAGTGAGACAAATCTTGCTGACCTTAAAATTATCTAAGGCGGTTAAACCCCTGGTTTAGACGTAAATTGTAAACAAGCAAAATTTGGGAATAATTTTATTCTAGAAGATTTTGAAACGATCCGCCAATGATTTGAAAATAATTCTCAAGTAAATGTCGATTAGGATACGGTACTGGTGGAAGTCACAGATGCACGGAGGACGCTATGTACAGTTAAGAATAAAATAGGAAGAAGAGTGTATACCATCATTATTACGTTGATGAGTATGAAGAGTGGATCCGTACATTCACTACTGCTATACGTATAAGATGGTATTCATCCGTCATACGCCTCTTATTTTCCAATTAACTCGCCGCATGAATTATTTATCAAACGTAAGCTCAGCTTCCTGTTGTTATCATTCATAATGTTATTTTACGCTCGCAGTGTATTTATACACTCTGTGTACCTAAGCAAAAGGCCGGTCATTAAATATCCACTAAACGACTCTGTTTGGTCCCGTAAATAGTGTAGATGGTCCATCGGCTATCACTTGAATTATTTTTGTCAGTTAGAGAAAAAATGACACTATTTGCTTCCTATTTGGTAATTTTGTATTACAGAGTGGAACAAGTAAATGAATTTGTGTACTTGGGTTCAAAGTTTACGAGAGATGACAGTGACATTGAGCGAACGGTGTTGGCAGGAAGACAAATGAATGGGGCACTGCATAGCTTTATGAATAACCAGAAAATGTCAAAAAAGGCACGTCTGACTGTGCATAGAGGAGTGTTGGTTCCTACACTTATCATTATGCTAGTGAATGTTGGGTTTGGCAAAAGAAGCATAAAAATAGGATTAATGCTGCGGAGATGAGTAGTATGAGAATTGTATAGCCGGAGTGACTCGGTTGGATAAGGTAAAGAATAGTGATATAAGAGAACGCTGTGGTGTAAAAGAAGATGTGGTTACAAAGATAGATAAAGGAATGATTAGATGGTTTGGACACGTTGAAAGGATGGATGACGAAACAAATTTATAAACCGAGTGTGAATGGACAAGTCGGTAAAGGTCGACCTCGGAGAACATATCTTTATCAGATCAACATTGTTTTGAGGAAAGGCCAGGTCAAGAGTACCAACAACCGACGAGCATGTATGAGAGCACTGATGAAAGTAGAGGAAGCAAAAGATGTGTGTAAGAACCGTAGCGGAAGTGGAAGGAAGTGGTCTCTGTCTACCCCCATGGAAAACAGGCGTGACTTTATGTATGTATGAAAAGGGGGGTTGTATGTATTGTGATATTCAGGATATCAATAGGTAAAAAAGGCTGTAGTACAATCAAATTCTCGAACGTTTTCGGCGTCAAGCCATCATCAGGAGAAATTTTTGTCACAAAAGACGAAACATGACTAAAGCTCAACAATGAACATTAAAAAGGTTGTCCAAAAAAATGAACAAAACATTTGATGAAATTGTAACTGCATTAATAATTATGAAAGATTTTCTTAACAAGACATGTGCGTTTTATCATTTTAATTTCCATTTTCAACAATTTCATCAAATGTTTTGTTCATTTTTTTAGACAACCTTTTAAACCCGCTTATATTAGTTTCATCTGTATCTTGTTTGTATGTTTGTAACTGACTCTTTGGCCTCGATTTTGTCCTACTTTAAGCGACCAGATTTAATTTAAACTTTGCACACTTGTCAAAGACCGACGACAATGCAATAATTCGATCAAAATATCCGATTATCCTAATTAGTTTTGCCAGGTTTCATAAATTTCTTTAGGGATCCTTTCCATGAGAGTAACAGAGATAGAACTAGTGCGTAAACTACGTAAGCGCGCAGAACAAATATTAAAACAGTTCATCGCATCGGTGGTTCAGTGGTAGAATGCTCGCCTGCCACGTGGGCGGCCCGGGTTCGATTCCCGGCCGATGCATTCTTTGTGTGCTTTTACCATTTAATACATAGTTTTTTTAAATTGTATTAAGATATTTGCGAACTACATTTTTGGTATTTATAGTTGTGTATATGAAAACGGAGACAGATAAAGATTGTTTAATAGCAAATCAAAATAAAGAGCGAAAAATAAATTATAGTTTAAAAAAACTAAAAAACACGCTTTTAGAGGTAATCAAACTAAAAGTAAATAATTTTTAATATGAGAATGAAATTACTGACGGGAAAATTAATGTTACTGTTCCAAAAGCGCAGAGTTAGTTTAAATATGTCATACAAAGCACCCCACGCTTTTAGAACAGTGACATTAATTTTCTCGTCTGTAATTTTATTCTTATGTTAGGAATTATTTTTTACTTTTTAGTTTGATTAACTCCAATAGAGTATTTTTAGGTTTTTTTAAACTATAATTTATTAATGTTCATTGTTGAGCTTTAGTCATGTCTTCTTTAAGTTTCGTCTTTTGTAAACAAAATTTTGACAAAAATTTCTCCTGATGATGGCTTGACGCCATAATTTAAAATTGCAAAATTTGTGACAAGTACCGAGGGGCTCAAAAATCATGAAATTCGTGTGACGTAATTTATCCACGTTTCAACTAAGTGACGAAGTAATAACAGTATTTTCTACTAGATGGCAATTTTTAGATTAATCTCTAGTCCTATCGGCCTACAATTTTGTTATTAATAAAGTCACTTTTTGTTAATCGTTTGTATGTGGCAGAGCGCTAGAAAAACTACGTGAGTGTTTTTTTTTCACTTTCTCTGCATTTTCAGATCACGTACGTCGTTAAATATGCGACCGTATTTGTAATAATTTTTCGAGCAACGCTTTCACGTTGTCATTCGTCTCGTCAATCAATAAATCGAACATTTTATGGTCAATTTTCACTTTCGATAAATGTCACTTCCTGATGACGTTTGTTCGCTGTCCATTCGCCGTATTAATTAATCCTTTTAATGTACGTGATTAGACACTGAAGCCTTCATAAGTTCTTCTTAAGTTCTTTCCTTACTTAGTTAAAATGTATTCTGTCTCACTTTATTCCAATAGGTTCTCTTAGTTTTTTACGTTTTCAATCAACCTTCGAGCCGGATAAATAAAAAACATTGTTAGTGGAGTAGCTAAAGTGTTTTTACGTACTTTGTTAAATAAAAACAAAGTACAAATAACATTATTTGCAAAGGTATGGTATACATAATGTGGCAAGGAATGAAAAAAGGGAAAGGAAGATTTTTGGCTGATATTACCTTTATCGAAGCTAAAAGTTTTAATGTTTAAAGCCAGTCTAAACAAAAAAACTTTAATTTTGCAAATATACCTAATATCTGTGAGATTAATTAATATTTATAATGACAATTATTTAGAGGTTACCAATAAACAAATGAAATTCTGACAGCATAAAAATGATTGCAACTCTATTTAATGGGCATAAACCAAATAGTCGCATTAATCTGAAATTGTCTTAATTTGATTGGCTAAACATGCATTAAAATTCATATATACATAAAGTCACAGCAGAGACCACTTCTTTCCACTTCCACTACGGTTCTTACACACATCTTTTGCTTCCTCTACTTTCATCACGGCTCTCATACATGCTCGTCGGTTGTTGGTACCTTTGACCTGTCCTTTCTTCAAAACAATATCGATCTGATCGAGGTATGTTCGCCGAGGTCGACCTCTACCGATCATTCACACTCGCCTTATAAATTTGTTTCGTCAATCTTCCTTCATCCATCCTTTCTAAGTGTCCAAACCATCCAAGCATTCCTTTATCTATCTTTGTAACCACATCTTCTTTTATACCATATCGTTCTCTTATCTCACTATTCTTTACTTTATCCAACCGAGTCACTTCGGATATAAAATTCTCAGACTACCCATCTCCGCAGCATTAATCCTATTTTTATGCTTCTTTTGTCAAACCCACCATTTACATAAGTGTAGAAACCAACACACTACTATGCACAGCCAGACATGTCTTTTTTGGCACTTTCTGGCTGTTTATAAAGCTGAGCAGTGCCACATTCATTTTTTTCCCTGTCAACACTCTTCGCTCAATGTCACTGTCATACTTTCCATCTCTCGTAAACTTTAATCCCAAGTACACAAATTTATTTACTTGTTCCACTCTTTCTCCCTCAATCGAAACTTCACAATTTGTCACGATTTCTTTTCTTTCAAAAACCTTAACATTTATTTTCATCCCTTTGATTTTCAGGGCATCATGCATAACATTAACCATCGCCTCCAACTTCTCTTCAGATGACACTAATATGACTTGATCATCGGCGTAAAGAGGGCATTTGACGATCAAATCATTCATTTTCAATTCATACGCACTCTCTTTAAAATCTTTTAAACAATCGTCTATGTATAAGTTAAACAGCCATTGCGAAGCGGTTTTAGTATGAAAATTATATAATTGATATATTTCGAGGACATCTCCAGTTATATATTTTATTCCTTTTGCTTAAAGTATTTATTATAATGTTCCAATATGCAGAAATTTAATTATTCTGTCTGAAAGATGTTTAAAAATATTGTTTATCCAAACATGAAGAGGAATAAAGGTTGTTTCGAAACTTTCTGCTGGAAACGTGGTTAAATCTGTTGGTTGTTTATTTGAAAATATGCCTTATTCTAAAGGCAAAGAATTCGTTGTAACATCTGCAAGCCATACTTAGTATTGTTGTGAGAATGCTTGGATAGTGCAACTTATTTAATTAAATTTTCAGTTGGTCTCTTGCAGAATGAAGCTGTCATAATTTTGAAATCGCAATTAGCATTTTTAACAATCATTCCAACAGTGTTCTGTAAATTTTTTATCTTACCTGTGGTAGAGTTATATCCGGAATCAAGAGCATCTTCTGCGAATCGAAGATCTTTTCGTTTTTCTTGAAATTGCAAAACTTGTTCATTTCGATGGCGTGGGAAATGTAGCGTTTCGGAAACGTTAAAAATGTTTAATTTGTTTCATGATTCAAACAAGTTTGTAAATCCATCGAAGCGATTGTTAAAAAAGCACCAAAATCACTTGGCAATTAATAAAAAACACAAACGCACACACACACTCACATTCACACAACGAAATGAGGGTCACTAAACCGCAGCGGGTTATCAACAGATAACAAAAAAAAAATGGAGATGAAGACGCGACGTTCAAAATCACCTGTCGCAATATATCTAGCCGAAGAATCGCGCGGATCAGAGACCGTCGAGGCAGCAACAACTTACGGTACTTTTTAGTGAAGAAATAAGAAATCGACCGGCGATCTCGGTCGAAGAAAAACGGACACACACACTCACAGGTGGAAGGGAAACGGTTTGTGTGTGTGTCTGTATGTGTGTGTGTGCTTGTGCATGCAGCTAATTACATGGATCTAGCTCGATTTTTCGAGATGTTTCGAGATAAGCTTGATAACGATTGGCTCGCGAAGAACCGGTAAATTTGTACAAATTAGTGAATAATTACCGAAATATACAAAGAGCCCAGTGGCTCAGGTGTGGCTGGTGAAAGACCAGCATCTAAGGCAAAAAAAAATGTGTGTGTGTGTGTGTGTGTTTTATCAAATAGAAAGACAGAAAAGCAATATACAGCTTCTGTACTATAACCCATATTGCAGGATATAAAATTGGGATCTGTTTTTGTAACCGGAAGACTTCGTATCCTTGTTTAAACATTGGTTTTAGCTCTTCGTTTGCGGATAATTCAATAACTTGCCCCTGAATGAAGCGTTGTTAAGTGTTTTGACAATAAGCAAACAAATCTTCGTCTCTATGCTGCAATTTTGATCGAATTGGAAATTGAGAACGTTCTACTCTTCTCAAGTTTTGTTTGTATCCTAAAGAATGTCATTCAAGGCTTCTTGAATTTGGTGAAGTAAGTAATGGGTTTCTATTTTAAAAGACATAAAAATAATATGAACGCTATTTGGTTACTTGACAGGTCTAATTGACGTGTTTAGTGAGGTAAAGACCCACTGACGCGTGGAGTTGCTTTGTAGTAAAACAAAATTTTATCTTGTGTAGGAATATCTTCATTTTAAGTACCTACCGTATAATTTCGTTCGCGGAGGGCACAATAAACTTTTGGAAAATTC
Organism: Agelastica alni; assembly: GCA_950111635.1. Lineage (NCBI taxonomy): Eukaryota > Metazoa > Arthropoda > Insecta > Coleoptera > Chrysomelidae > Agelastica > Agelastica alni. The sequence goes on from OX467716.1 coordinate 35,364,495, forward strand.
CGTTTGACCGACAATATTTATAAAAAATTTATTTTGGAAAATTGTCTGACACAAAGTGTGATGGAAAAACATGGATAGCAAAAATTCTGTTAAGAAGAACGATTGTTGAACCGGCGGTAGTTGCATTTCTGCCCATTTTGACTTGGCTTCACACAAAAAAATGATGGCCATGAAAAGGACCAGCATATTTTTTAAACGTATGAATCAAAAACTTTATATCTAAGGTGAGGGCCAGAACCTGTGCTTGGAATGAGCAAAAACCGATACATAATCCTAATTGATGAGAGGGTGAAACAAAGACATCAACAACACTGGGAACAAAGCAAATACACAGCAAAGTAGGGCACCGAAGCCAAACTGTCTGAATCTGACTAGAACAAAGGCACGCATTATAGTAGGTTTGTTGACTGGGCACTGCGGCCTTAGGAAACATCTAAACACCATGGAAATACTTAGGGAAGAGTGGTGGGAATACTGGTGAACAGGAAGAAATATCCTCTCATGAATCCGAAAAACCTCATAAATAGATCATAATAAATGGCACAAACCTGTTCATGTAATGAGCCACTGACGAAAGTGTGATACAATGGACCCTAGCTGGTCTTAGTGTCACAGGAAAGTCAAGTGCTAATCCGGTCTCTTGCTCGTCAGCCAACAAACCAACCAACCAACCAACCAAAGTGAGCTGCCTGCGTGTCACAGCCCCGGATCTAAGAGGTGGGGGGCAAACCGGGGCACCCGCTTCGGGCGGCAGTTTCAGGGGTCGCCAAAATCATAATATAATGTTTGGAAAAAAAAATGTGTTTCACAAAGCTAGCATCTGGCGCACGATTGATTATTCATTTGATTTTAAAACGCCCAGTTGTTTTTTGAACACACATCCTAAGTGGATTTATGAACGTATCCCAAGTCAATGTTACAAGAGCTGAGCCTAATACACGCGAACGGTCGAACGTCAAGCATTCTTCCAAAGATATAAAAGTAGTGTTTGACAAAAATTTTACAGAAATTAAAACAAGGGTCTATGCAAGCATGACTTGCAAGAAGCGTTTACTTGTATTAGTATAGCTTTAGAAAGATACTGCACCATACCTACGACATCTGTAAGCTGACTGAAAATAATTAAAACCTATCTGCGTTCAACAATGAATCAGAAACGTCCATTTGGCCTCGCGATCCTAGCCATTCAAATTAAAACTGCCTTTGAGATGGACTTTGATGAGCAAATATTTTTTTCGCAGAAAAGAAAACATGCCGTTTAAAAATGTATAAAGATTAAAGATAAAAAATGTTGGGCTTAAAGATTAAAGAAATCTCTAAATTGTCTATTGTTTTTCCTAGTTATATGTTTCCTATTTTATGTCACACAAATAAAAAAGCTATTAGATAATAGGTAATAAAGAGTGCAAATTTATTCTCCCGGTCGCAAAAAATGCCACCCATTATATATTTGTGATTTTTTTTTAACAATTTACCTCAAATACTGGAAAGAGGTGGCGCCACTATCAAGTTTTTGCCCCAAGGCTGGCGTATCACTTGTTGCAAAATGATTACAATTAACGAAAGAGTAACTCACAAAATGTTTGTGATTATTATTGTTATTTTAAGTGGTAAAAAGAAACCAAAATAAGCAATAATTTTGGAAAATTTTAACATACATTTGAAGACGGTGTTTCATTAAATTCCGACAGATTTGTTGACCTACAATTTTTTATGTAAATAGCGTTTATCGAAGGTGTTTCCGCGATACGAGCTGGTGAAAGTTATTTTTTATATAAATTTTTTAAAAAGCAAATTGCAAATGATTCGATTAAGATGTACAGACAGACACACACCTGTGCCACATATAAATAAATAAGTAGTAAGGTCGATTCTCTACAAAGAATAAAAACGTTTGTTGTTTTTTCTATAAAAACATAAACGTGCGGAATTTTAATAAGTTTTCCTATTTCAAAAAGTAGATTTACCAAATATACACTTTTGTTTGTATACAGGGTGTTTAAAAAAAGGTGACCCCATCTCTAGGATAGGTAGAAGACTGAATAATAATTGGGGTTTGCTTAGTAAAAAATTTTCGTAGAGCCATCCGTATTTAAGATAAAGGTCGTTGAAGAAAAAAAATTTATACACATTTATTACGATTTTGCTGTTACTACTGGAAACATTGTAATGAAATATACGAATGTGTTTTGGAAGCTAATACATCCCATCAATTTGTTTTTATATCTGACTTTCATAGAAGGCGCTGATAAAACTGTTCGTACCAAGTAGTATTGAACATAACTTTTTTAAGGTCACAGCTTCCAACAAGCTTTATTAAATTTTAAGTTCAAATTTAAATTACTCTTGAACCGTCCCAGAGCGCCCTTAGTCAATTCATTTTTTTGTTTCTTTGGTGAATTTACGTAAAAGGCAAATAATTAGTGGTAAATATTGCATGGTGTCAAAGAATTTAACAAACCAGCAAACTACGGTGAAACCAGTCCACTGATATCATAGTCGATTATAATTCTTCCGTGTGCGGGAAAGGGTAGTTCAACCCCAACCCATCAAAAATTATGAAGATGAATTCATAAAAAAGAACATCTCTTGGAGGATGCTCTCGAACACTTAGTGTTTGCACAGAGAACGGAACTCAACTGGGAAGGGATGCTTTAGTGTGGTACACTGATGGATCCAAGATGGATGAAATGGTTGGAGTGGGCGTTACGGGGCCAAATTTTAGGCTCTCAAAACCACTTGGTAACACCCCAACCATCTTTCAAGCAGAATTACATGCCATAGAGATATGTGCCTAGGAGTGCATCGAAGGGAACACCCGAAGGGCAGAAATCTATATTTTATCAGATTTTATTAGCACTAAAAGCTCTGAAGTCATACACTTGTGAGTCTAAGCTGACTTGGGACTGTAAATAATCCCTTAGACAACTGGCAGCAAACAATCAGGTTACTCTGATGTGAGTTTCAGGTCACAAGGGAGTTAAAGGCAACGAAGATGCAGACTGCCTTGCCAAAACAGGGGCAAATACACAATTTTCCGGCCCAGAACCCTTTTGTGGACTCTCCAAAGCCCACTTGAAAGAAGAGGTTCGACGCTGGGAAACAGATGAAATGAAGTCTCACTGGCATAAAGTACCAGGACAAAAACAAGCGAAAAGGCTAGTAAGCCTTTCGCCAAGGAAAGCTAAACAACTTCTCGAGTTGGACAAGGAAGACTTGAAACTGGTGACGAAACTCCTCACTGGACACTGCTATCTGAGGTATTACCTGAAAAGATGGGCAAAACAGAGAGTGATAGTTGCCGCTACTGCGAGAACTTCGCTGAAACTGCAGAACATTTGCTTTGCGAATGCCCAGCGCTTTTCTGCAAGAGGCTCAAGTTTCTGGAAGGGGCCTTCCTAAAGCCCTTCGATGTCAGAAACTTAGTCACCAGGAAACTGATACACTTTGTACGAAGTCTCGGAATCCCGGGCCTCGAATAGATTAAGGGTTATGCACAAAAGATCTGATAGGTCGAGGTGCTTGAGAGGATGCATAGCCTTCACGACCCCCCCCACAATCTACAATCTACAATCTCTAGTGTTTACAGTAGCAACGCAAATATTTTTTTTACTATTAAAAAGTATTTTTTAAAGAGACTACGCCACTGGAATATCGATTTCGAGCAACTAAGCCAGGAATATTTAAAATGAGACGGAGACCGTGTGACGTCACTATATCGGGGACGTAAATGTCTTGTTCTTTTTTAACGCGAAGTTTACACCATACATCACACACTTTTCTACTTTGATATTTATATAATTAAGTCCTGCTATAACGACAACTGGGTTTAAGTATTTTTATTGTTCATTAATGTATTTAAAATTGTGCTTATTTAGGCTGAAGTGGTCCTAAAAGTGTATTATATTTGGAATTCGTTGGTTTTAATAGGTAAATTTTTGCAGTAATCTACTACTTAACAACAATAACCTAGTGTTGTTTTTATATTTTTGGCGAGAGAGGCTCCAACAATTGTTCAAAACAAATTGACCTGTCGCAAATTGTACCTCCCGAACTCCTCTCGCAACCATTAATTTTCCCAATACTGTAACGTTTATTAACTTATTTATTTAAATACATTTATTTATTTATACTAGTCATTTAACCCGGAGTTTTTTTGAAGGTTCTAAAACCCTGGTGAAACATTATGAAATTTCAGCATCGGACATAATTGGGAGTGTCACTATTAAACTTAGCGACCCCGAAGACTATAAATTCGACACTAATATCGGCCGTTTTTGATAGTTTTTATATTTCATCCCCTTCCCACCCCCTTTGTAGTGATACTGGGGTGAGTCACCCTCTCAGTATTTATGCTGGAATATACACAATCATACATATCCTCCTTAATATGCTAAGAAGATTTATGTTTCACTTTCTTCCAGTAGGTTCTTTTTACGTTCTTAATCAACCTTCTAGCCGGATAATTCAGCGACGTAGTTTCGGAACTAACGTATTTATACTACGTATGGTTAGTAAATAGAAAAGTAGAAGCCTTATGTGCCGAATTATCGAGGGGACTCGGTAATTTCGAGCAAAATTGAGAAGGTCGTTTATCTTTGAATTTTGGAATCGTAAACGAACATAATTATGGCTTCCTTTGTATTGCGTATCGTTACGAGAGAATTAGTCAAACGGTTAAGTTGATCGTGTGAATTTAGACATAAAAAACAATAGTGTTTTTTTTTTTATATAAATTTCAAAGGTCATCCAGTCGATTACGCCAAGTCTATAACGGTTTATCTGATTATAAAGATGTATGCAGGACGTTTTCAAAAGAATGTAAAATGAATCCTGCTTTAAAAAAAGTTTTCGTTTAAAGTAAAAATTGTCAAAAAATGTCTTCGTTAGCGAGGTGTGACATTTAATGCACCTGATTTAAATGTGTTTGTTATAAGAAATATTTTTCGTTGTTAAATACTTTGTAGAGGAATTTTTTCTTTTTTCAAAACTCGTATATTTTTCAATCAATTATAGTTGAAGTCAAAAGTTATATTTCCTGTTTCCTGTTTTACTGTGTTAATAATACATTATTGTTACAATCTGGTCCTGTCGGCAACCGAGGATCGACCGTGGCTTGGGTGCATATTAATGACCGCTTTGTCGGCCGCCGCAGCGTTCTGGCAAAGCCTAGAACAGGAATGGTCTGGAATTGTGTGATGTAATTAATCGAATATCTAAGTGATTTATATAAGTAAAATTTATTGTATTGGAATAAACATCGAGAGTTTTACATCGACGAACCGAAAAAAGAACTAAAATTCGTAACATTATTATAAAAAGAGAAAAATTAAATCTAATTTCAAGGATACTATTTAACTGATTTTAAACATTTTATTCTGGAAAAAATGATTCTTGTTAACAATAGTTGAAGTTAAAAATAATAATAACAATGACGATATTGTGTGTTAGATAAAGTTATCGATACTTTCGAGAAGTGCCACGACACTTCTTGTGTAGAAACTAAAAATAGTAAATGCATATGTGCGGGACAGGAAGAGTGTCACTTGCCTTCGTCGTCTTTTAGTACGTTGTTTTTATGTTTGTATGCATGTGATGCGTGTAGTGAAAGAGTCGTAACCAGAGGACGTTAACTTTTCATACCATTATAAAATAAAATATACGGTATGATCCAAATGAAAGGATTAAAATTTTTTATTTCCTAAATCGGATAATTTGGAGAAACACCCCGAAACCCGAACGTGTTTTATTTGTAAACTCGCGTTCCTTTCGGTTTTTTTTTTTATTCATTTTATTCATCTGAGCGAGCGCGATGACGTTACCGTTACTAATAAAACAGCGAATACATGAATTTTTCCAAAAACGCGATTTTTTCGCATTTTCATTAGCTATAATTCGTCTGTTGACACCATTACGATAACTTCATTACGCTCAATGTTATTAGAGAAACACGAAAACATGGCACTTTTTATTCTCTAGAACAGTGTTTTTCAACCTTCTCAAATGCGCGACCCATTTATAAGTAAAAACATTCTGGCGACACCCCGAGTCCATTGTAAAAATTATGTCGGTGATTAAAGAAAATAGCTATTCAATTTTCATAGAACTATTCCTATTGATCCAGAATTAAGTACTGCGAGACAAAAAATGTTCCGAGTCTTGCTTTCAGAAGCTACGGACCAATTGTTGTTAGTAAGTTTTCACAATCCTTGCACGATGCAATTGCGTTTTATTGCTAAGCAGTACGCTATCTTGCGGGATAAACTCGCATCAATATCACGTGACCAGCAAGTATGGTTGCTTTGTGTTTATTTACCCTGAAGCTCGCATTTGTGCGAAGATTATAGTTACTAATAATTTGTTAATACTAAAAATGATCAGCAGAGCAAATCGTTGTGTACCTGGATGTAACTCAGTGGGTAAGAAAACCCCAATTTAACTTTTCATTATTTCCCAAATGAGGGTCAAAGAGTTGAGCATATTAGAGAATCGGGAATGGTGACTATGGTTGATAGAAAGAAAATGTGGGAGATCAAACTAAATATAGGAAAGAGAGTTACCAAAAACATGAGAGTTTGTTCTAAACATTTTTTTGAGAAAGATTTTATAACTCCTAGTGATTGTAAGTATTTTGTTTTCTATATTTTATGTGGTTAATAGAATTACCTATCAATCTGTCAGGGGGCTATTAGAAACTTCACCTGAAAAAGACTGCTATATCAAGTAATATACATGTGTCCAGCATTATGACAAAGTCCAAAAGTCTGTAGATAGAAGAGAAAAAGAAAAGATATGAAAAACTCATTGAAAGAATACAGGCAAGTTCTCTTGTTGGTTATTTTCATTGAAGTCAAAAGTAAATAACTACTTATAATTATCATTGAAGTCATCTTATCCATTGATATCATGAGGAAGGATCACTTTTAATAGCACTGGTCTGCAAACAATAAGATCTGATTATCCACTTATCATCCTTTTTTCTTTGACACCACAAACAATAATGTGGTTTGCTGCAAGAACAGCTTCACCCTCCACGATGCATCGACTACTTGGAGTAGCAGCCAGATAAACAAAAATTGAGAGCAATGGTAAAAACGTATCTGAATTATTTCCAATATATAATATTAAATTTAATAACGTTCGAATATCGAAATTTTCACTAAATTGTATACTTCCCTTAGTAAACACATAGATTATTGCAAATGCAATCACACTTGGCGTCAGAATGACAGCGCGGGAAAATGAAGGTTAAATTGTCAATACGTGTATAATTTCGAAGAGAAACTACCAAGTTACTTTCCAGAATTGGACTCTACTTCTGACTATAGGCAAATATTATAGATTTAGCTGCCGATGGCTTGCTTAAAATGAAATTTAATTTTAAAACGATTGAGGTTTTCTGGATTAAAAAAAATTAAAAGAAGCGACAAATATCCAGAGCTGACAAGAAAAGCTGTAAAATTATTAGTATTAGTATTTTTATTGTGATGTAAAATCTACACAACCCTCGCTTTTTACTTTTACTTGGCTTGTGGTCGCGACCACCCGAGCAAAGCTTGGCGATACCCTTGGGGGTCGCGACCCTTTGGTTAAAAAACACTGTTCTAGAAGATGGCGCAAGCCGTTTTTTCCCGCTATTTTTGTTATGCTCTATTGCTTGGCCTATAATAGGATGTTCGTATGTTCGGGTGCAAGTAATAGGAATCCTTACTGTGAAATGTAAAACACAAGAACAAGAACATCTCCATCGCGTATTGGAAATAAAATCCTTTCACTTGGACCATCCTGTATGTTCGGTACATAATATATACACATGAACATTTCAAACAAGGACGTAACTGGATCGGAACTGATTGCTCTCGCTTTAAATTAATCACCAATTAAAGGAATTCAGTTTAAACATAAAAAATGCAGTTTATTGTTTATACAGAGAACATTAAAGAACGAGGGAGGGTTATGTCTTAGTACGCGAACTAATGCAAATTTACCATTAAATAATAAATAAATCAAACTTTTGGCAAACACGGCAGAAAATCCACGTCGATTTTATATTTTTGCGATCTTTATCAAAAAAATATCAAACATACAAAAAAATAACAACCTAATCATGATGATAATAACAGCAATTTTCTCGCGTTCTATTGAATTCGTTTTTCTTTCTCGTCAGAATTACAAAGCTTATCTCATGTGCGTTATATAACAACGTATAAAGTATGCATCTCATTCGAGTTTTTGCAATTCCCCTTTTTGCAAAATAAATTCAAAGACACTTCCCGTTTCTCATGTGGCGGACAAATAAATATAAAAAAGTGTACTTGCATGTAAGAATAAAAATTATGACATTCTTTTTTTAAGAGTGTCCATATATTCATTCTTCTAACTCGCTAACTCATCAGAAGAACTTACAGAATTGATACAACGACTCGAGAGAACATCAAAAGAGTATGGTCTAAAAATCAACTATGCCAAATCTAAAGTATCGATAGTTGATAGATCGGATAAGACAGCAAACATACCACATCACATTGCCAACTGTGCAGTGGTAGATCGGTTTGTTTATCTGGGTCCCCTTATTCACTCCTCTGGCAGCTGCGAGATGGAGATCCGCCGTCGTATTCAACTTGGCCGAACAGCAATGAGCCAATTACATAAAATTTGGAAAGATCGATGTATATCCATCAATACCAAAAAATCACTGGTCCATGCCCTAGTGTTCTCCATTTTCTGGTACGCTTTCGAGACATGGGTTATAAAGGCAGCCGACAGGCGTCGGGTCGACGCCTTTGAAATGTGGTTATGGCGAAGAATGCTAAGAATACCGTGGACGGCACATCGCACCAATGTGTCAGTGCTGAACGAGACCGTCTCAGTAGCTTGACATCAGCGCGAATACTGAACTTCTTCGGACATATAACTCGTCACGACAACATTGAGACACTGATTGTCCAGGGCAAACACCTTGGCAAAAGAAAACGCGGCCGCTCCCCATCTAGATGGAAGCCATTATAACTACTGCTGACCGTGGGAGATGGCGAGAGACTGTAAGAAGAGTTCTGAGTAATAGCACCTGACATTAACTTGTGATCACTATACGTCGTTCTCGACGTTAGACTAAGAAAAAGATATATTCACGAAAGCGTCGTCAATGTCCTCTGGTGGAGTTGAGTGCAAATAAAGGAAGTCTTGGCCAATATTGTGAGCAATAATAGTAGAAAAATATGTAAATTGGTTTGTGTAAATAGGTATATGTCATTATTTAAAAATCTATGTAAATATACAGATAAGAACGTGCAGTTGATGATCAGTTAATGAATTACAGTTTGTGCTGTAATATACTCATCAAGCGGGTAAAAAGCATAAAGGAGTAAAATACACTGTGTTCATTTAAAAAAAAAACCCACCCTTAATATTTCAGAAATGCGACATATTAGAAAGAAATGCCGAAACACGTCAACTTTTAACTTGAAGGGGATACTTTTTAGCGCTAAAGTCACAAACGTCATATTCACTTCCTCCCTACTGGAGATACCCTTTAAATTTTTTCAATTGGCGTTAGGTATCCAGTCATACCTCATTTAAAAGGTCTGTTAAATCTCTATTCAATCATTATTGTTTTGCTTTTAATACTAGCCGTCCATTGTTATTTAATCGTTGTTTAAAATTGGCTCTCTTTAAACTTTTCATATGCCCCCGTATTATGTTGACAATTCAAAAAGTCACAGTGATAATTACATTAACAGGATTCAGTTTTGTGGTCTTTATTAGTAGATTGTCGATCTTTAATAGATACAAGCATACAAGGCAGACGTTGTCCTGCCGAACGTTGACTTGTCTTCCTTGAGAATATCACTATCAAACTTAGCGACTTTAAAAACTATGAATTTGACACTAGTGTTGGCGTTTTTAACAGTTTTTATATTTTATCCCCTAACCACCCCTATCGTAGGGAAGTTTTTTTTACTTAAACCACTCCTGGTATGTATAAAACTACTGAAAATTTCATCTCAATGCACGATTCTGCACCCTGCCATAAAGCAAAAAAGGTCACGAAATTCATTAGTTAGAAAAAAATCAAGGTTCTTGATCTACCTGAAAATGTTCCTGACCTGAGCACAGTGAAGGCATAACCTAGGGACACAATTTTTTGGCCCAGAACCCTACTGTGGACTTTCCAAAGCCCACTTGAACAAAGAGGTTCGACGCTGGGAAATAGATGAAATGAAATCTCACTGGCATAAAGTACCAGGACAAAGACAAGCGAAAAGGCTAGTAAGCCTTTCGCCAAGGAAAGCTAAACTGCTTCTCGAGTTGGACGAGAAAGACTTGAAACAGGTGACGGGGCTGCTCACTGAACACTGCCCTCTAAAGTATCACCCTAAAAAGATGGGCAAAACAGAGAGTGATAGTTGCCGCTACTGCGAGAAATTCGCTGAAACTGCAGAACATTTGCTTTGCGAATGCCCAGCGCTTTTCTGCAAGAGGCTCAAAGTTTCTGGAAGGGGCCTTCCTAAAGCCCTTTGATGTCAGAAACTTATCCCCCAGCAACTGATAAACTTTGCTGGAAGTCTCGGAATCCCGGGACTCAAATAGATTAAGGATTATGCACAAAAGATCTGATAGGTCGAGGTGCTTGAGAGGTTGCATAGCCTTCACGACCCACCCTAAAAACTAAAATTTATAATCTAAGGTCTATACAGGACCAAGGGAGTGATCCACCTGGGGCAATAGCAGTACACGAACTTCTACTCTTTACCAGGATAATTGAAGAAATGGCACTAAACTAGCTCCCTAGTTTAGTGCCAAAAAGCAGAAAATGCTGCAGTGAACTGAGCTGAACCCTATTAAGAACCTCTGGGAGCTGATGAAGCGGAAAATTAACAAACGCCAGCTGATCGAACGCTTGATACAGATCTGATCTGATCGATTAAAGCGAACTGTTCCAAATGCATTGAGATTATGCCCGGGAGGATCCAAGCGGTAATAGCTGCAAATGGTGGTGTTACTAAATAATGATTTTTGGTTAACATTATTATTTTTATATATTAGCTGTATTTTTTGTTATATATTAGCAAAAACCTTGAAATAACCTTGAACAATATAACCAAATATTTATATCTTTCACAAAACGATAATAATTACTTTGGCTCTAATAATATGAGCCTTCATTGTATGTAAAATAATGTAAAAAAAAACACTTCGATTGGGATTAAAATTTTCTAAAAAATTAAAGATAAAAATGTTACCGATGTTTTGCAGACTTTTTGATACACGCGGTATAATTTGGTGACATAACGTTTTGCATAATTGCTCTTATATATTATCTGCACATAACTAGATCGAATTTAAAATTAATCTGCATCTTCGGCGAAGCGTATCTAAATTATGTTGAATGCCTATAACTGAAAAAATAAATTATTATCGAAATCGAATTTCTAATTGTTATTAACTACCGGGTTATTTTTCTATACAACCGGATTTTGTTCTGTATTAAGGTAGTTCTAAAACAAATGACAAGTAACGCAAATTAAATGAATTTTTGTGAAAAACTAAAAAGAGTATCGAAGAATACTTATGCGAAATTTGAGTATGTTTGGCCATACCGTTTTCGAAATATCGTTTACCAAAAATTGCAAATTTTGCATACTAGCACTACGAAATGAGGAGATACGGTAATATACGATTTTAATGTAGGTACCCATTACAACCCATTATAACCCAGGATTACCAATTACTTTTTTAGAAATCCAACAAAAAATCTAACAAAAATTAATCAACAAGCCAAATTAAAGCTTAATAGCTTAGTTCTTCTTCTTCTTCTTCTTATCCATATTTAGGATCTTTCGATCTGTTAGTTTTGCAGGTTCCTCTGTATCAGTTCTTGGGAGGTGGACTGCCAGCTGTCCTTCCATCTCTTAGGTGGTCTTCCGGGTGCTCTTTTCTCTCTTGGTTTTCCTTCAAGTGCGATGCGTGGTAGTCTGCTCTGTTCCATTCTTCTCACGTGAGCGTACCAGCATCTTTTTCTTTGTCTTCCCCATCTTACGATGTCTTGCACTCCGCACTGTTCCATGATGTCAGTGTTCCTTATTCGGTCTCCCCTTGTTTTTCCCATTACAGTCCTAAGCGTTTTCATTTCGGCTACTCGAAGCATGCTTTTCGTTTTGTTGGTTTCTTCTCTGGTTTCTATTCCGTATGTCATGATTGGCCTAATACAACGTCTTATAGATCCTGACCTTGCTATCTTTTCGCATTTATTCGTTTGCCCATATTATCTGCCTTAAGCAGCCTGATATGGCGGTCGCTTTGTTGATCTGGCTTCTTAGGTCCTTCACTGCGTCATGATAGCTCGACAGATCCATACCCAGATATTTGAATTGTGAGACTTGCTCGATGATTTTGTCCTGAATTACCAGCTTACATCTTACGGGATCTTTAGCAAAGGTTATGCTTTTCGTTTTTTCTATAGATATGGTCATGTTCATCGCTTGGCTGACCTGGTAGAATTTGTGTAGTTGTCTTTGTAGATCGTCTTCCGTTCCCGCGAAAATAGCGGCATCATCTGCGTAGCATACCATGCTGATTCTTTTTTGTTCTGTCCCATTCTGTATCCCATATTTAGTGATGTGTGTTGTTCATATTGAGCTTAGTTAATTAGTAAAATTTTTTTGGTTTACTTACCTACCTCTAATATTATGTACAATAAATAAAGTTATTAAGAACAGATTTGGTTGCAAAATTAACCGTGCTAACAAATAAAAATATTGACCCTTAATTTCCAAACAAGAAGTCCCTTATAAAATAAAATCGGTTGCCTACGAAATTTGTTTAAAAATATTCGTACTTCTTAAATGTACAGTTGAATACTGTACACCACACTATAAACTACTACTAATACCGTTTCTTGATAATGAAAAAGAAAGCAAAAACCGTTTCAGTGTTCTTTTCGGACGGTATTAATAGGAAAAATGCAAATCAAATATTTATTTGTTTTGTGAATAATATGTTCCAAAAATGTATATTTATTACGGCAATTTTCTTTTATAGTACAAAATTTAGACGCATATATTCGTCAGTTAAAATTCAATTTTTCGCTTGTGTACCTAAAACGCGTCTACGACTTTTATTGATGATAACATGTTTTTATTGTCTTATTTTGTAAACGAATAAAACATATATTTGTTTAGTTATAACTGGGCCAAACGTCGCGCACGCAATCTGAGATAAATAAGATTGTAAATTAACACATTTGTACCGATAAAACTTACGTTAGAAATATTTAGAACAGGAAATACCTGTAGGTTGTTACATTTTATGGCCAATATTTGCTCTTTACACAACGAAAAGTACTGTTGCGATATTTAATCTGGAGTTCGACGATTTTAAACACTCAGTACAATAACCAAACAATTAATTCTAATATTTCTAAACATGCATACAAATAGTCTCGTAGGGGTAGGCAGAGACCACTTCCTTTCATCTGCTACGGTTCTTACACACATTTTTTGCTTCCTCCACTTTCATCAGTGCTCTCATGCATGATCGTCGGTTGTTGGTACTCTTGACCTGGCCTTTCTTCAAAACAATGTTGATCCGATCAAGATATGTTCGCCGAAGTCGACCTCTACCGACTTATCCATTCACACTAGCCTTATACATTTGTTTCGTCAATCTTCCTTCATCCATCCTTTCTACGTGTCCAAACCATCTAAGCATTCCTTTATCTATCTTTGTAACTACACCACAGCGTTCTCTTATCTCACTAGTCTTTACTTTATCCAACCGAGTCACTCTGGCTATACAATTCTCAGACTACTCATTTCCGCAGCATTAATTCTATTTTCATGCTTCTTCTGCCAAACCCAACATCCACTACCATACATAAGTGTAGGAACCAACATTCGTCTTTGCACAGTCAGACGTGCCTTTTTTGACACTTTTGGCTGTTCATAATGCTATGCAGTGACCCATTCATTTGTTTTTCTGCTAACACCCTTCGCTCAATGACACTGTCATACTTTTCATCTCTCGTAAATTTTGAACCCAAGTATACAAACTCATTTACTTGTTCTCCCTTAACCAGAACTTCACAGTTTTTCATGCTTCTCTTTTAAAATCCATTACTTTCGTTTTGTTTACATTTATTATCATCCCTTTGATTTTCAAGGCATTATGCATAACATTAACCATCGCCTTCAACTCATTTGGGGTTCAGTACCAAGGCATTCTCTTCGTCTTTTAGATTCCATTCAGAAAAGGGCCATTCGGTTGATAAACAGCTCAACTCTCACATATACCCCTTACTCACTAGAACATAGAAGAAGAGTTGCAGACCAGACATTACTCTACAAATATTTCCATGGCAGATGCTGCCACATTCGGTCGAAGAACTCGGCACTATGTCCCACCCATTTACTCTCAAGATTGACACTACAAGGATCAACCTCCATCAAGAATCCTTCTTTTACAGGGCTGCGACGGAATGTAACAAGCTTTCAAAATCAGTTTTTCCAGAGAACTATGACCTGCAACTTTTTAAAAAGCGGACTATTTTCAGTAAAAAAAAACATTTATTTTCTTGTCAGTAATTTTATTCTTATGTTAAGGATTATTGTTTGATTAACTCTAAAAGCGTGTTTTTTAGTTTTTTTAAACTATAATTTATTTATACTTTATTTCTAGTCATCGGAATAATATTTCAGCATTCATTATTGAATAAGTAATAATCACATTCGAAAGGTATTTTGTTATTACAAGGTCGATCGTTTGGATTTTTATCGTATTGGTATTTTCCAGCGATTAAACGTAAGCTGAAAGTTAAATTTTCCAAATGTAGACATTCAAAAATCAAAACGAGCAAATTTAGAATTTGTTTTATTCAAATCTAGACATTTCAGTTTGGAAATAATTTTATTAAAATACGCTTTGTCATAATGTTTCTACTACTATTCCTTTTTTAGATATCTACTTATACGATTTTTTTTTTCAAGATCATTAATTGCAATACAAATGTGGGTTTAAGGTTTTATGTTAATATTAATGTGCAACTTTTAATATCTACAATTGTTTTTATTAATCCTGCCCAATTTGTCTCGGGGCACACCCCCTTATAAATATTGGTGATTCATCCTATACACAGGGTAAAGAAATAAATTCCTCAACGAGGTAATTCAACAGAGTGGAGGTTAGGCGAGATGCAAATATAATGGACTGTATTTTCGGGTCTTTTTTAATACGTCCCCGCCTTTATAATTTATTTTCTATAGCTAATGGCTTGACCGATTTTGATGAAATGTTCAGCCAATCTTTAGATAAGCCCGGCGATTGATCGTATGAAGTTTAGTAGCAACCCCGCATTTTTAACCCTAAAGTGTAAACTTTTTTTAATTTATTTTCTATATCCAACGGCTGAATCGCCATCTTGAGAAACGCGTTTTATCAAATAACTCGTGAACTATTTTCGTAGATGCTAACATTTTTTTATAACTTTTATTCGAAACTCTTTTTTGTATAATCGATAGGTTTTTGTTTATAGCGCTCCAAACTTTTTTTATTGCTATATATATAGTTAACATTAAAAATAGTAATTATCAAATTTGTAAAATATTTCCTATAAATTTCATTCAACCCTTTTTGCCGAAACATTTATGGTTTCAGAGCTATAGCTTGGTAAAACTTGCACCTCATAAATTATCAGTGGCAATATTGCTCGTAGTATACGGAAAACACCGATGAAACGGTATTAAATGTTCAGAAAAATGTATAGTGAACCAATCTTCTTCTTGCGGTGCCTATTCGTTCCAAATGTTGGCGACTAACATGGCAATTCTTACTTTGTTGGCGGCTGTGAGGAACACTCCAGTCGTGGTCATTTTAAACCTTTATCTTAGGTTTTGAAGCCAGGAGATTCGTCTTCGTCCTGGTCCTCTCTTGCCGTGGACACTTTCTTGTAGAATTAATTGGAGGAGGCCCCATATCGTTGTTCGTTCCTCATAATATGGCATAGGTATTCCAACTTACGTTCTTTAATTGTGGTAATAACTTCGCATTCCTTTCCTATTCTGCGTATGTCTTCATTACTTGTGACTTGGTCAACCCAGGGTATTCATAGGATGCGTCTATAACACCACATCTCGAAGGCTTCCACTTTTTTCATAGCTGCTCCCGAGAGCGTCCAAGCCTTCGCTTCGTATGGCAGAACTGAAAAAGTATAGCACTGTAGTACGAAGATCTTGGTTTTCAGCGGCAGGTCACGGCTTTTGAAGACGGTGCTCATTTTTATAAATGGGAGTGATCCCATTGACTGTTTACATTCGTGCCAAGATATGTGATGCTTTCAACTCTTTTAATTGGCTGTTGGTTGTAGTCAGCTGTGTATTTAAGACTGGACGTTTGCTAATGACCATATATGTTGTCTTCTTTGTGATTAAGTTTGCCAAGACCTACCCTATGCTCATAAGGGGTAACACCCCGAAACCGGTCCATATGTGGTCACTTCAAGTAGATAAATTTAATAATTTTTTCTTTTACTTAACAAGCATCTGCATATCACCTAGGTCTAATCCGTACTGTTGTCTAATTTCAGTTATACGTGTTTGTGTTTGAGTGATTCAACCAATAAATATTATAAATAGTGACGAGAACAACTAATAATAATAATGAGTAACAATAGGTGAAGAAGGAGATGAAAAGATGCAAATATATTTTTTTAAATAAAAAAACGGAATAAAATATTTATTTTTACATAAAAAGTGGCGCGTTATTTTACAAGATTCTCTTTTGATTCGACGAGGGGAAGGAAGACACCCATCGTATTGTGGATCTATGTCCTTTGCCTCTCATTTTCAACGGGTTTCATTAAAATAACTTTCGAAAAATCAAAATTCATACACAAGGCACAAGTATTCGCTCCATGCTGTAGTACAGAACTGACGCGTTTACGAAAATTGAGATACAATGTAGCATTATAATCTGGTTGGCTTCCATCGACCGATGGAAAGCTTCTGGAAACCAACATTGAATGACTCCCACAGAATATATGGCTCCTGGGTGCGAGGAGAACTAGGAAACCTGGAGAGCGTTGAACAGGCACCGCTAGATCAAAATACTGTCTCAACAAATGGGGATAAAACACACCTTCCACCTTATGTGACTGCGGAAACGTACAAACAACAACACATATGTACACTTATCCACTATGCCCAGCCCAACGCACCCTGGTGGATCTCAAGGCAGCAAAACCAAATGCTATTGACGTCACCCGCTTTTGGGCTTAGAATGTTTAATGTAATGCGTATTACCTTAAACGTGTCAACTTTTGTTTTGTTTTGTGTTATTTATCTTTATTAAATATGTTGCTTCTGATGTATGGCTGTATATGGCTATTGTGCGTCGACTCAACATTTGCAGCGTAATAGCTCTTAAACTATGAATGTTACGTCAAAAAGTTTTAAATAAAATTTATAGAAAATTTCATGTACTACAAATTTGGTAATTACTATTTTTAATGTATCATCAACCGTTAACTATATATTTAGCAATAACCATACTGAAAAAAGTTTGGAGCGCTATAAACAAAAACCTATCGAATATACAGAAAAAAGTTTTCAATAAAATTTATAGAAAATATTAACAATTTTAATATATTTCAACTAGAAAATTCTTTCAGTACAAAATTGCATTGTGAACCTCCTTTTTTTGCTCTGGCTCTTGCACTACCATTGCTATTCTCGCGAAATCCTTTACTGTTTTTTTTTTAATAAATGTTAATCCAATCAAATTATTGGAATTGTCGTTTTCGTAACCTTCTGCGTTTATTATCTAATACCCAAACTAAAACGGTTTGGAATATTTATCTGGGATGTAACGGAAACATTTAAACAATGGTACTTGGGTCCACCGATGATAATTACCAACTACAACGAAACCATTGTCTATTAGAACAATGAATAGTTCGACAACGGTGGATTTAAAAAAGAAAAAAATGTTTTATTGAATTTTTTAGCCAACACGACTTGGGATTAGTTACTGAATTTTAAATATTGCTTTCAACCGATACGACCGCCGCCCGTCCTACGAAATAAATTTTTATCTTTATCGCATGAAAAGCGATTAATCTTTTTTTGTTGTTTTCGTTTAATGTTTTTATTTTTATGATAGTCGTACGAAAATGTTTATGATAGTCACGCCTAACAGTACACTATAGTTAAATGTTGTTTGCTCCATTTGAAAAAAGTTTATTCAATTTTAAAATCTTCGTATTAATTTTAAGAACTGAAATAATATCGTTAAAGTTTTTTCACGCTTACCAAACTTTTTTCAAAAATCTGACAAGAATAAGAGAGCCCGACTAAGTTCTATAGGTATTTATAGTATTCCGTGCACTTATGGAAGTGTCTACACGCAAATCTGATAAGGATAAGAGAGCCACACTAAGTTCTGCTGGTGTTTATCGTATTCCATGCACTTGTGGAAGTGTCTAAACCAAGTTCTGCAGGTTTTTAACGTATTCCATGCATTTTTGGAAGTGTCTACACCAAGTTCTGCATATGTTTATCTAATTCCGTGCACTTGTGGCAGTGTCTACACGTAAATCTGCCAAAAATAAGAGAGCGACGGCCTAAGGACCCGAAAACGATGGCCACGAAAGCCTTTTACAATCTGTGAAAAAAGTCTCTCATCAACGTGATAAGGATCCGCAAGAAGCGGATTAATTTTAACCAATCCATGAGCGTTGCACCGACTTATTTTAGAAAAATAAGAGGGTGGCGCGCGAACAAAATTGATTATTCTAAAGTCAACCGGTTACAAGTTAATAGCACATTTATCAAGCTGTAGTTACAGCTAAGCAAGTGTTACGAAATTTACTTCTTTCTTGGGTTCGGTGATTTTAAACTTTCGATACAGTAACAAAACAATTTTTATTCCAATACTTTTACGCAATTAACTTTACTTTTACAAATCACATAGATATTCACTTGGATATTTAACTAATTACAACTTTTACAACGATTTAAATTTCATAACTCATCAACACTTTTAACTTAACTCTTCACGACCGCTCTCCTTTTTATATTTCCAAGCCACAATGCGACCTTTTTCCCGAAAGCGCTGGAACAATCCTTAGACGCGACGCGGTGTTCGAGAATATGCTAGACGGAGACGGAGACCGACAAAGCGCTCATTAATATGCACCCTAATTGCGGCCTACTCTCGGACGCCGACAAATAAACAGGGCCGGATGATAAAACACAAAAATACTTTTTTTTTTTAAAAAAAACAGTCTTCTTTAAAAAAAACTTTAAACCAATGTAATCCGTTTATACGGGGCTGAGTATTATTCAATCGAAGGGAAGAAGGTAAAATTTACATGCTTTTAGCATGGGAAAACTCAAATTTGAAATTAATATTAAGAACTGAAAATCGAACAGAATTTGTTTTTCAATCTATAGAATATGGGAAATGAACCCCAAACAGATTTACTGGATTTATCAAACAATGATAATATCCAGTCTGGTGGACCAAAGGGTTACAACAGACAGCTAGAGCAAAGCTTGCTGGCCTTCAGCGGCTGGCATGCCTGGCCATAACTGGAGCTATGTCCAGCACACCAACGGCAGTAATGGAACATCTCCTACATCTTACTCCCCTAGATATGGAGATCAACTCGGGGATCACTCCGGGATACTGAGTGAAACAAAAAACCACCAAATTCTCGGGATGATTCCCGACTTGCTAGCCACAAAAATACACGTAGAAAAGTCGTTCAAAGTCCTCTTTCCGAAGAGAGACGAATGGGTGAGGGGAGAAATCCTCTTCGCAGAGACTGAATACGTAATGTACAAAGATGGCTCAAAAAACCCAGATGGAGTTGGGGCCGGTATTTTCAGCAGGAAACCAAAGATTAAAATATCTACCAGTCTTGGCAGATATGCTACAATCTTTCAGGCTGAAGTATTCGCTATCGAATTGTGTGCAAGAGAGTTGACCAACAGACCTCTAGCAAACAAAAACTTAAGTATAATATCAGACAGCCAAGCTGCTTTAAAGGCACTGAGCTTCAACAAAATAAATTCTAAACTTGTATGGAATTACAACGAATCTTTAAAGTACCTTGGTGCGAACAACAGGGTGACCCTACTGTGGGTACCTGGGTACCAGGGGTGGAAGGAAACGAAAAATCCGACACCCTTGCAAAACAGGGGGCCGAATCTGCGTTCACTGGGCCAGAACCGGGTCTTTGGAGTCACCACAAGTGCCGCCAAAACAATTATTTCGGACTGGGCGGAGAGGAAAATACTCACGTACTGGACCGACATACCAGGGTTAACCCACTCGAAGGCGTTTCTACCGTTTCAACCCTCGAGAAACACAACTAAGCAGATCCTAGAATGGAGCAGAAATGACCTGCGTATTCTAACGGGACTGCTTACAGGACCCTGTCGTCTAAGATACCACCTCAGAAAGATAGGTCTGAACCAACAAACGGATTGTCGGTTTTGCTGCGTGGAAGACGAAACTGCTGAACATATACTATGTTCATGCCCCGGCCTGGGAAGAATAAGGTTCAACATATTTGGTTACACTAACCTAGAACCTACCGATTTTAAAAAAATCTTACCCTATACAACCATGAACTTCTTAAGAAGGGCTGCATTGTGCGGTGAACTGTTGCCTCTAGGGGTGAGCCACATTAGACCTACTAAGGGTCGCGGTGGAGGGGCGACCACGCCCCACTCACATGATACCTAATCTAACCTAACCTATCTATAGAAAAAGATTTTTAATGGAGAATTAAAAAAAAAAGTTTAGTTTTCAATTAAGTACATCATTTAATTGGTACATTTTTTTTAAATATTTTTATTTTTAAATGTTGCAATAATTAGTCGAAGATATTCAGGATAAATGTGACTTAATTTTTGTCATTCAAATTCAAAACAGGAAATCGTCAATGCAATTACCGCTAATCACGCAACTTATTTTATCGGTACAATTATAATACAACGTCGCATAATTTTATTAAAATATAAAATGGTAAAACAGTTCGATTTTTATACAGAGTGATTCGCATTATTGATTATTGTCTTCACAATATGGAATCCGACAGTAGAATGCTAGAACTATTCCTGCGAATTATCGCCCTATTGCATTGCTCTCAGTCATATCCAAAGTTATGGAAAAAGCGATTAACATAGAATTCATCAAATATCTGGAGAAATTTGAGATAATTCATGACAGACAATATGTATTTCGACAACTTTGGTATACTGAAGATTTGCTGGCTTATGTTAGTCAGCTCTAGACAAACACTATTGAAAAGTTTGGTGAATCCCTTGCAATAGCCTTGGATATATCTAAAGCCTTTGACCGCATTTGGCACCAGGCATTGTTAAGCAAATTATCTGCCTACGGTCTCCCAACCAAACTGCCCCAATGGCTCAAAAGCTTCATGCAAGATCACTCCTTATATGTGGCAGATGACGGTATTTCTTCTGATGCGTTAAAAACCAATGCTGGGGTCCACCAGGGTTCCATCCTGTCCCCCATCTTATTTCTTTTACACATCAACGACCTCTTGAAAACCACCACGAACCCCATTTACAGTTTCGCAGACGACAGCACACTTGTCTCAACTTTCACATCCTATCGATCACTTTCGGTGAATGATACAAATAGACTTGGGCTGGAACAGGTTGACCCCATCAATAGAGATCTATTGATCCCATTTAAGAACGTCTTTTCAAATTTTTTCTATCGTTTTTCTTTTTCTTGCAATAGAGACATCGAGTTTCGCTCATCCTGTACATTACTAGCCTGCGTATTATTAAGCACGGGTAATCAGCTAGATGGGAAAAAAAGACTCTCAGGAAACATTTTTTTTTAATTTGAATGAAAACCGATTACATAAAAACGTAATAAAATATTCCGTTCGGTAAAATGAAGTGAAGAAATAACAATTAAGTATACTCATAGCAGCATAATGCACCTCGCATTGTTTTATTCTTTAAAGCTATTAGACCAATTTGTAAGTCTTCGTTACTTTCAAGTTCGTGATTGTATAACAACGTGAAACCTAGCAAGGTTATTTTAATTATCCGGATTTTCCGAGTAGCATCGATGTTATTTTAAAAAAAAAATTTTACGGGTTGCACTCTGGGAGTGCCGGCAGAAGTGAAAACTTAAGTATTAACGCGCGTGAAAATATTATTTTTAATCTGAAAAATATTGTCTCCAGATTTCCATAGTTTATGAATAATGCATTATTTTTATTAACGCTTTATTATAAATCATATATTAAACATCAGTACCAGATTTGAATGTTTTCGATTTCTTTCTTCCGCTTTTTGCTTGATCTTCTTTCAATATGGCGCTTTTCTTCCTACCTCGACTTTTTCGTTTTCGGCTACCTCGTTTTCGGTTTTGTCGCTTTGGGCTACGTCGTCTACGGCTTCCGCTTCTATTTTTTCTTCGTCTTCGAGCCTCCGTTATCGGCAAACCAAAACCTGATTTAAACCTTCCCCCGTTCTCTTTGATCAAACCAGCTTTCAGTCCAGTTTTTAATGATTTTTTAACACAAATTGATGCATTTTTTAACGGCTTCTTGCTCTGATAAATTATTTGATCTAAAATTTTGTCGGGGGGAGAACCATTAGAGTCATTAAGACACGCTATGGTGTCCATAACATCTGCTAAAAACGACACCTCTCCTTGGACCATTTTAATGCAGCAAAAGCAGAACTTAATCAATAAACTAATGAAAAGCACTTAAATTTTCAATTTAGCTACTAAATTAATTTGTCAAAATGACATAAAAAATGTACTTGAATTTGTCAGTTTGTTGAATAAGGTTGCCAAGTTACCAGTCAAGAAAAGTCGCATTTTATATTGCTCCAGTGAAATACATCCGTCTTACGAATTTTCGATCAGGCCACGTGTCCTGACGCGAGTTTAACATTTTTTACCCATTACAAAAAAAGTTCACAGCGTGCCATAAGAAGTTATCACTTCAAAAAAATTGGAAAAGAACCTGGTCCTGATGGTATTCCGACAGAACTACTAAAACTCATAGAATATGATCAACTGCAAATACTAGTAAATCTATATAACACTATCTATCGTACTGGAATTATCCCTACAGATTGGCTGAAATCAACCTTCGTAATGTTGCCAAAGAAAGTGAATGCCCTGAAATACCCTTCCTCACTAAATTAGAGGGCCGATAAATATGGAGACCAGATGTTTATTGATTTCAATCTCTGGGGTGGTCTCTCTTACCTAACGGTTTATTTTATTACACCGCTTTAGTAAGTATCAAGAGTTTTATTTTTGAATCATAAACGTTATTTATTTTTCAACACCTGAAGACCTTCCTCAAAATCATACACAACCTAATATACAAAAAGCTGGAAATCGATATTAGTGAAAATCAGTTTGGATTTCGAAATGGAATCGGCACACGTGAAGCCTTATTCGCGGTAAATGTAATAAGACAAAAATGTTTGAATATGAACAAAGAAATGTGTATGGGATTTATTGACTACGAGAAGGCGTTTGACAGGGTGAGGCATGAAAATATGATTAACCTCTTACGATAAAGTCAGCTCGATGAGCAATATGTCAGAATAATAAAGAACCTCTATTGGAATCAAGTCGCTGTAATCAGCTCTGAAGGAAAAACATCAGAAAATATCAAAATACAACGAGGGGTAAGACAGGGATGTGTCTTGTCACCACTTCTGTTTAATTATTATTCGGAGGCTATATTCAAAAAAGCTTTCGGGAACAGGAACGAGGGGTTAAATATAAATGGAAAGATTATCAACAACATACGTTATGCTGGTGACACCTTGATCATAACCGACAACATATACGATCTTCAAGTATTACTACAAGAGATCGATCGGGTCAGCAGAAAGTACGGTTTAAAAAAAAATGAACTTTAAAAAAACTAAATACTTGGTCGTAAGTAAAACCCCATTAAACCATCCTAATACCAACATCAATATCAATTCAGTGTTGGTCGAGAGAGTAAAGCAATATCAGTATCTCGGCACGTGGATCAACGATAGGCACGATCAGACTCAAGCAATCAAAGTCAGAATCGAAAAGGCTACAAATGTTTTTTTTTAAAATGAAACAAATATTTACTAACCCACACTTAAACCTTCAACAACGTTTGAGAATGGTTAAATGTTATGTAATCTCAGTGCTTTTATATGGACTAGAATCATGGACGATCAACAAAGCCACATTGAAAAAGCTCTAGACATTTGACATGTGGATCTTCCGGCGTGTACTTAAAATATCGTGGATAAAAAAGATTACCAATGAAGAGGTTCTACGCCGAGTAGAAAGAGAACGAGAATTGGAGAGCTTGATTAAAGCCAGAAAACTGGAATATCTCGGTCACATTATGCGTGGAGATAAATACAGTATACTACGACTTAAAATGGAGGGCAAGATTGCAGGAAAGAGATCGGTGGGAAGAAGACGTATATCCTGGCTGAAGAATCTAAGAGAGTGGTTTGGATGCACATCCATCCAGCTTTTCAGAGTCGCAGCGTCGAAAGTGAAAATAGCCATAATGATAGCCAACCTTCGTGTAGAGACGGCACCATGATAAGAAGCCAGTAAAGACCAGGTCTATCCAGGTATCAAGTTTTTCAGTTCTGTTATTTCTGAACTTGAAAATAAATATTTTAAATCAAAAAAATTACAGTATGTTTGAGACATTTAAGATAGAAAGGTAAGTTTCCACCAAATTACGTGAAAAAATTTTTTATGTAAAAGATAAAAAATAAAAAACCAAAAACTTGGTTATTTGAATTTTTCACATTTAGGTTATGTGAAAAAAGTGTAAAAACAAAAATTGTAGATCTTTTTGTTACCTTTTTCCTTTTATTTTTTTTTATATTCTCTTCATTTACCGATGGGTTGCATCCTACTATTATTTTTTTTCACTTTTTACCATTTTCAAAGGCTTCAGCCCTGTTTTACTTTCGCTTAAATTTGATAAAATAATAAATTATTATTAATTATTATTTGACAAAAGTTCAACCTGTATCCGAAGTTTCAAAATTTCTTTTCGGCACAAATCCATTTTCTTTCTAAATTTATTTTCGGAATATTAATGATTTCATCAACGCTCTAATTACTTAGGAATTTATTAGTGCGGGTGAATCATTTAGGTATTGAATTAGAGATATCAATGTTGACTTGTGTTATCTCTGTTTGTACGTGTGTTTGTCAATATTATATATAAAAATAATAGTACATATAAATGTTTTAATAAATATTTTGTCAAGGAAAAACCCCAAAGAACGACTATGGTCGAACTAAACTATACCTTTACAAGTTCAAAATGAGACTAATCAACATCAAAAGAAAAATAACCAATTTTAATTTGGAAATAAGCATAAACAAATTAAGAATAATCAATTTCAAAATGGGAATAAACACAAATAAACTTAAAATAATCAATTTAAAACTGAGAAACTCTTAAACAGTATAAACGTTTTATAAAATTATTAAACAAAATAACTGCAATAACAAATAAGTTATACTTAAAATAAAAGAGAAGAAAGCATGACAAACTGTGGGGTTTCGATTAAGGGAGAAAGAGTGGAACAAATTAATGAATTTGTGTACTTGGGTTCAAAATTTACTAGAGATGGAAAGTATGACAGTGACGAAGTGAGCGAAGGGTGTTGGCAGGAAAACAAATGAATGGGGCACTGTATAGCTTTATGAATAGCCAGAAAGTGTCAAAAAAGGCACGTCTGGCGGTGCATAGAGGTGTGTTGGTTCCTACACTTATGTATGGTAGTGAATGTTGGGTTTGGCAGAAGAAGCATGAAAATAGGATTAATGCTGCGGAGATGAGTAGTCTGAGAAGTATAGCCGGAGTGACTCGGTTGGATAAAGTTAAGAATAGTGAGATAAGAAAACGCTGTGGAAGATTGACGAAACATTCATAAGGCGAGTGTGAATGGGCAAATCGGTAGAGATCGACCTCGGAGAACATATCTCGATCAGATCAACATTGTTTTGAAGAAAGGTCAGGTCAAGAGTACCAACAACCGAAGAGCATGTATGAGAGCACTGATGAGAGTAGAGGAAGCAAAAGATGTGTGTACGAACCTTAGCAAGTGGAAGGAAGTGGTCTCTGCCTACCGCTATGGAAAAAAGGCGTGACTTTATGTATGTAAAATAAAATATCGATCATATTTAAAGAGTCAGGGATGTATCTTTATATTTCTTGCTCAGTGTTTGCATTTATTACATTTATATTATTATTTATAAAGACGCATCCACGCTATGCCGCGATAGGCCGTTGGCAAAGCCAACTGCTGGCCTGCCGTCTACATCTGTGGGCATTTAAGGTTGATCAATTTACATACTTTCTCGTTTGTCCACTGCATGACTGAATACAGCGCTGTCCAAGACCAAGACACATCTGAAGCCGCTTGGAGCCAACGGTTGGCATAAGGCTTTCTCTACTTTTGAAGAAAGGCCAGGTCAAGAGTACCAACAACCGAAGAGCATGTATGAGAGCACTGATGAGAGTAGAGGAAGCAAAAGATGTGTGTACGAACCGTAGTAAGTGGAAGGAAGTAGTTTCTGCCTACCCCTATGGGAAAAAGGCGTGACTCTATGTATGTTCTGCCAAATCCAACACACCTCTATGCACCGGCAGACGTGCCTTTTTTGACACTTTCTGGCTATTCATAAAGAAATATCACAGGTCTCTAACAAGTAGAAGAAGCAAAAGAACCTTACAAAACTCTCCCGAAGACATAGAAGAACTAAAGCTTAGAATAACTGAAAAATGTAGATGAATTACTAGCGAAACTTTGCAAAGAGTTCGAGAAGAATTTGAAAATAAGTTATATTATTGCCTACAAAATAGCGAAGCACACTTTGAACAGTTACTGTAAATACATTTAACTTAATTTTAGTTTCTGTTGTAATTTCGGTATGTTTAATGTTATCTGCAAAATAAATCGATACAATAAATTGTTGTATATATGGCTGATTTCTTGGGTTTTCATTTATCACAAGGCAGTGGTTGTTGCTATTTGACATTTTAAAGAAGCGGTGGGGGATGTTAAAGTTGTGCCACTTTGAAACAGTAGCATAACATTTTTAAACCTTACTCTTGATTTAAAATTCGACGTGTTTTTTGTTTTTCTCTACCAATGTGATTTTTGATTCATTTTACTCTTCAGCACGCCTATAAGAAAATATTGTTTAGAAAAATATGTGGTTTATTTTAATAAAACCATTTGTTTTACCGTTATAATTATTTATTAACAGTGTCAGAATATTAGTTTACAGTTTAAATACGCTTCATCAATCATAGTAATAATTTTTTACTTTATTAACGTTATTTAATGCTAGCACTTTTGTTTTAATGTATTTTTGACGGATGTGAGGTTGTTAAAATAAAAGAGCTTGCACATTGCGGTAAAGAAAACTCACCCTTACGAAGGGTCGTTTCGGCAAATCGTCGAAACCATCGTCAGCTGCACGAAATTTACCGTCGTCTGAAACTTTTTCCATATCTACACTGTCACATCGTTAAAACGACACACGGCAAATACAATCGAAACAAAACTCAATTTCGATCATCTGGAGAACTCCCGTCACAATTTATCACGAACGCGATGTATTTGAAAAAAAAAAATCGCGGCCTGCCTTCGCTGACAAACTGACGCCGTACTAAATAGTAACGATAAAGTTCCGACCTTTTCAGGTGTACATACATTTTGAGGTTATCTCCACACGATCGTGGTTGGTTGTGGAAGGAACGCGGCAGCGCAGGGCGCGTCGCGCAGGTAAACAAAACAATATCTATCGCCGTAGGTTTGTATCGCAATCGCACGGCCACCTACGACTATGATTCATACAGTCGTAGCCACAACACCGCGATATACGTCGCGATGGGAACGCTATTCGAATTGATTCACCGTTATCGTCGCAGATGGGATTAATTGAAAATGCGACAGTGATGAGCGAACGTGCGGAACCGAGTTTTTTTTTACTGAAAACAGTCGCAAAAAGGGTAGACCTATCGTGTGGGCCGCGGACGGCCCGCACTGCGACTATTAGAAGGGGAAGGGATTATAAAAAGAAAATGATTGTGGACACGCTTTTTAAAAAGTTGCAGGTCATAGTTTTCTGGAAAAACTGATTTTGGAAGCTTATTCCATTCCGTAGCAGCCCTGTAAAAGAAGGATTCTTGATGAAGATTGGTCCTTGTAGTGTCAATCTTGAGAGTAAATGGGTGAGATTGATCACCGTGCCGAGTTCTTCGGCCGAATGTGGCCAGTGGTGGTACAAGAGTTTTTATTTCTCTGGAGCATCTGCCATGAAAATATCTTCTTCTTCTTCTTTTTCTTAAGACATTTGTCTTGTTTTTTCTCATATATTAGCACTCATAGCAGCCGCAACTGGGATTCTGATGTCCAGCTCTCGTGCCACCTCTTGGGCGGTCGTCCTGGTGGTCTGTTACCTTCAGGCTTGTTGTGCTTAGCAGCTCTTACGAGGCGGTTTCCAGGCATTCTGTACACATGATCCCTCCAAGCTCTCTTTCGGACTCTGGACCATCTTACTACATCTTGAATGCCGCAGGTAGCTCTGATGTGTTCGCTCCTCTGCCTGTCGAGTAAAGTATGTCCTGTTATGGTCCTTAGGGTTCTCATTTCGGCTGCTCTTAAAATTCTCTTTGTTGCTGCTGTTTCTGCCCTCGTTTCAGTAGCGTAGGTCATTACCGGTCTTACGCAGGTCTTATAGATTCTTGTTTTGCACGCTATAGACATGTGCTTGTTCCTCCATATCACATCTCGTAGGAATCCCGATAATCTTGCTGCTTTGATTGTTTGCGACTTGACTTCCGACTTAAGATCACGGTTACTGGTTATTTGAGCACCCAAGTATTTAAATGACATAACCTGTGCCACGCTCTTGTTATATAATGCCAGTTTACATCTTTTGGGATCTCGTGATATTGTAAGAGATTGTGTTTTTTCTTGCGAGATGATCATGTTATACTGTTGTGCAGTTTGCTTAAATTTAAATAGCATTCTCTGTAAATTGTCCTCGTCTTGCGATATAATGACCGCATCATCAGCATAACAGATTATTTTAAACTCCTGATCTCCCATCCTGTATCCTTTTCCCGCCGTTTTGACTTCGTCGATTATTTTATCCATGAAGATGTTGAACAAAATAGGGCTAAGGCTATCTCCTTGTCTTATACCTGTTGATATGTCTATCCTTTTTTTTAGCTTCTGTTCAACTCTTATAAACGTAGAATTTCCGGTATTCAATTCTTTAATTAATGCGATAAGATGAGAGTCCAAATTTCTTTCCTCGAGCAGTGCAAGCACATCCTTCAGTCTGACTCTATCAAAAGCCTGTTTTAGATCAATAAAACACATGTAAGCAACATTGTTGTATTCTATTGCTTTTTCAGCTATCTGTCTAAGAATAAAAATCCCGTCGATGGTGGATCTATTTTGTCGAAACCCTTGTTGCTCCTCATTAATTCCAGTCTGTGCCACCTGTTGGGCTATGATCTTTGTCAGTAGCTTCGATGTTGTACTTAACAGACTTATTCCCCTATAGTTATTCATATCTGTTTTGACACCTCTCTTAAACAATGGTATTGTAATGCTTTCTTTCCATTGTACTGGAATTTTCTTGTTTTTATATATTTTGTTGAATAGCAATGTGATTTGTTCCATCAACGTAGGCCCACCATATTTTATAAGTTCATTGTTTATGTTATCTAATCCAGGTGACTTTCGATTTTTTAGTTTTGACACTGCTAGGTTGATGTCTCTTGTACATAGGGTCTGCTCTATGGGGTTACCGTCTGCATTGTTGATTTTTTCTTCCATTACTGGTTTTGTTTCTTGGCCAGAATCGCTGTACAGCATACGAAAATGGGACTCCCACTGTTCCGTTGATATTTTTGTAGTGTTAACGTACTCATTCACTGGCCTTTTACGATTTCTAAGCATATTCCAAATTTTCTTTTGTCCTCCATAGAGGTCGTGCTCCATGCTCACTGAGTATGCCTCCCAGAATTGCCGTTTTATTGCTGCCGTTTTAGTGCGGAACCGAGTTTTTTTTTTACTGAAAACAGTCGCAAAAAGGGTAGACCTATCGTGTGGGCCGCGGACGGCCCGCACTGCGACTATTAGAAGGGGAAGGGATTATAAAAAGAAAATGATTGTGGACACGCTTTTTAAAAAGTTGCAGGTCATAGTTTTCTGGAAAAACTGATTTTGGAAGCTTATTCCATTCCGTAGCAGCCCTGTAAAAGAAGGATTCTTGATGAAGATTGGTCCTTGTAGTGTCAATCTTGAGAGTAAATGGGTGAGATTGATCACCGTGCCGAGTTTTTCGGCCGAATGTGGCCAGTGGTGGTACAAGAGTTTTTATTTCTCTGGAGCATCTGCCATGAAAATATCTGTAGAGTAATGACTGGTCTGCAATTCTTCTTCTATGTTCTAGTGGGTGAAGGGTATCTGTGAGAGTTTAGCTGTTTATCAGTTAATATAGTCGAGGTCTGAAATAGTTTTTTATATAACCTGTATTGAAAATGCGAGTTTCAATGCCTGTTGAGCCAATTTCAGACTAATGTCCAATCACTTTCATCCCTAGGGTAGAAACCGATTATGTTCTTTCCGCAAAATGAAGTTGCAGCCTTACTTTATATCCTCTCAGAATATATTTTGTTTATTTCGAGACTTTACTTCTGTCATTCTAACCGTTAACTAAACTGACAGATATTATATTTTTGCGAATAAAATAAATAAATTTTGCATTACATTACATTTTTGCGGTTGGGCCATGGTATAGGCACCTATGTCTCCTAGATCTTTTGATCCTCTGTGACTTCCGCTGTGTCTTCAGGGCATCAGAATTCCAGTCCGCTGGTTTTGGCAAACCGCAGGATTTCTGTTGGCCCTGTCTCATTTAGATCACTTGGATCCACTATCATGTGGCACCAGGTTTGTTACCTGTACACCACTATCATCGGACAGCAACACAGCTTAGTCGGCAGTTTTCTTAGCCGCCAGCTTAAGTTTGAAGAGGTGCGCACTTAGCGCGACGTGGCCAGTGAGCAGGCCAAGCGTGCTACTTAGCCTACTCCAGTTCATCGTCCAGAGTGTGCGTCCGCCCTCTTCTGGAGAGGTTTTATCATCAGCTGTCTTGATGTTCTGCTGCCAGAATAAGTAAGAATACAATAAAATTTGTAATCAATTAACCGAAATCATCGATCAGTCATCTTCAAGATCTTCGATTCAAATCATGGCTCCAGAGAAACATTTAAGAAGTACAGACGAAGTGAGTTTTTCAAAAATAGTAGAAGTGCCAATTCCAAAAACACCAAATTCAGGAACAGCGATATTGGAAACGTCAACACCTCAAAACAAAATAATTATCATTTTTCCTATAGGGAAAAATCACGCAACGCGAGATGGCGCTGTCAATGACAAAATGTCGGATCGAGGTGTGAAGAACAAATGTTCTGTCATTTGATCACTTGTAAACCAAAGTTATTATTAAATGGAATTTTAGTTATCTCACAGATTTGAGTGTTAAACTATTGGATTGAAACTGGATTTAACGTTTGTTTTCGACGTGTCAGTTTTATTGTTTCTGGATTCTTTTGAAATGCCAGTGAAGACCACGTGTGTGCAGGTATCAATTTTGTTTTGTTTTGTTTTCGAAGTTTTTCAGTTCTGTTGTCACTGAAATTTTTGTTGCAATACCTATGAAAGTGGAAGTATCAAATTCTGACATACTGTATTATGTGAGTGAACGTGTTCGACCAATAGAGAAAAATCACGGAGTGGGCGACATCTATTATTGATCGTACGAACTTCTTGAGGTGTGAACAACAAACTAATCTCCATTTGTTTATATAGGTGAAAATTAAACTTTTGTTGGTGTTTTTAATTGTTTGATGCATCTATTCGTTGATAACAGTTCGATAAATAAAATTACGTTTTTGTGTTAATGAAGATTGAAGTTTCATTCGCGTAATAAATGCAATTAAATGACCCAAAACACCGACACAATTAATAAACATTGAAATCAAAATAATTGTGCAGCTTCATGTTTAACCCGAAATATCACGAAAAATAATAACTTTATCGCCATGAAGAGAGACTACAATATTCACGTAGAAAGTGTTGGAAAATCGAAAAATTGTAATAAAGTTGCAATTCCGCCAGTGGCGTAGAATTTGGGAGGGATCAACCAGTCACTTGCCCCTGTCGTACGCCTGGTAGTAGCCAGAAACGTTCATTTAACATCATTTAGTAGGGTGTATAGTACTTACATTCCCCACCAAATATGACAATAATACTTTAAGCAGTTTTAAAGTACTGGCACAAATAATTTTTATATTTGCAATTAAAACACCCTGTAACTCAGACAGGAGACGCATTTTATCTAGGTGATTTGGGTTGAATCTTCATATTTTGTGTTCAGGATTCTATAGTTAAAATATTTCCAATAAGTAATGAAACACCCTGTATATGCATATACATATATTAATTTTCTACAAATATTTAAATTTATCATGGATTTTCATTGACAAATTAATATTTTTGAATAGATTTTTTATTTATATTCGTTATTTTCATTATCGGATACTTACTTCCCAAGTCAAGCGTGCGTAAAGAGGAAAATATTCGCGCCCGGGTGGGCTCGAACCACCAACCTTTCGGTTAACAATAACAATATACGAAACGTAACTCTCTCTCTTTGTTTTTCCACTAACTTATATCTCCTATCAACTTTCGTTCGCCCCACCCGATCACACTTTTTCTAACGCTCTCGTCACGCATTCACCAGCTTCCGTTCGCCTCGCCCGATCACACTTTTTCTAACGCTCTCGTCACGCATTCACTAGCTTCCGTTCGCCTCGCCCGATCACACATTTTCTAACGCTCTCGTCACGCAGTCACCATCTCACTCCCCAAGTCAAGCGTGCGTGCGTAAAGTTTTACTTTAAAAATGTATTCGAATTTTTAAAACGACGTCTGTGTACAAGCATCCTCTTGTCGATCCTGCTTTTGCTCATACCTACCCACACACTTCTGTATATTCTAGTCTTCTTGGCCGTGACAAATTACAGTTTTGATTTTAACCAGTTAAAACGCACTAGATAGTCGATTGGTTGGCGGTAAATTAAAAAAAAAAAAAAAACCAAAAATTTATCGCAATGTTTAATTTTTGACACTCATTTAGATATTTATTATTTCTTACATTTTAATCTGTAGATATGTGTACGCATATACAGTATGTATCAGCCAAATTTGGATTCTTCAGAAAATTCTTGACATATTGTCTCCTTTGCTCTTTAACATTTACTCAGAAAAGCTATTTCGGGAACCTCTTAAAGAGGTATTTCTATAAATGGTGTACTGATCAACAACTTAAGATGGGCAGATGGTACTGTTCTTCTTGCCGATACAGCTGCTAAAAATACAAAGCGTCCGAGCGTTTTGTCAAACACGCCCCTGTTTATTTATTATCAAATTTATTCCATTTAGCTGATACACACTGTATGTATATTGTTAATGAAATATGACAATGAGATATAATTTAAGTACTTTCTAATTAAAAATAGCATGCTTAAATAATTTTTTTTTCAATATTTTGTAACCGCAGAAATTTTCCTGTATCTACAATGTTTGTATTTTAACGGAGAGTAGCATGGTAATATTTTTTTAGTCTTTCCATTATCAGTTATAGCAGAACACAGTTATGTGAGGAGTAATCAATATTTAATATATACGCACGGCACTCGTGCCAAATTTAGAAACAAAAAATTATGTTTACTACCCGTATAAAATCCAGTATAAATCAAAGAGAGCGCCTGTCCCCGTAGACTTGATTGACGTGCGTCAAATTTCACAAACTAGGTTATTCAACCAATGGAAACAGCGAATCATAAGGTTAAACGCACTAAAAAGCTATAAATAATCTTATTAATGTTTGAAAATCTTTAAAAAAGATATTCTGTGATATCAGTGGGATAGTGAGGTGTGTTGAATTTAGAAATTTCGTTAAATTAATAGAAATATAGTGTTTTAAAGACCATGGGATAATAAAAATAATGAAATTTTAAAGTGAAGTGAGAATAAAGACAGATATGTATTTAACAATGAAGATTTAGACATAGGTATTATTAAAATTAATAAATTCATAATGTGGTAAATATTGAATTAATAACAAATACTTTTTAACTCGAAAATCGAAATTAGTAAAAATCAGTTTGGATTTCAAAATGAAAGACTTATTCGCGGTGAATGTAATAATACAAACATGTTTGGATATAAACAAAGAAATGTATATGGGATTTACTGACTACGGGAAGGCGTTTGATAGGGTGAAGCAAAAAAAGATGAAAAACCTTTTACGAGAAAGTCAGTTTGATGAGCAACAGGACTTACAATTATCAAATGGACAAAAAATCAAACACACGTCAGCTTAAAATTACTTAGGAATGAGAATATCAAAGGATGGGACACTGGAAGAAGCAATATTGGACAGAAATATGAAAGGAAGAAGAGCAATATCAATGTTAAACGGAGTACTGTGGGATAGAACAATAAGCAACAACAACAAAAAAAGAATTTACGACACGATAGTGAAGAGCATAATAATGTACGGTTGCGAAGTATGGCCTTTGAAAGAAAAGATCGAAAGAAAAATTAGAGCCACAGAAATGGATTACTGGAGACGAGCAGCGGGGAAATCAAGACTAGAAAGAGTTACAAATGAGAGGATAAAACAAATAATGGGAGTACAGCACGACATCACAGACGAAATAAGAACTAAACAGTTGATATGGTACGGGCATGTTCAAAGAATGCCACCAGACAGAATCCCAAAGAAAATATTACAGTGGAACCCCAGAGGAAGAAGAAGAAGAGGAAGACCACGAAAGAGCTGGAGAGAAGGCATACAAAAAGAGATGGAAGAGAGAGATCTGAGAGAGGACATGTGGACGAATAGAGAGGAATGGAGATTAGGAATCGCAAGACGCCGACGCACGTTTTAACGCGATATATATATATATATATATATATATATATATATATATATATATATATATATATATATATATATATATATATATATATATATATATATATATATACAGTTTGATGAGCAAGATGTCAGAATAATAAAGAACCTCTATTGGAATTAAGTCGCTCTGATCATCTCTGAAGGAAAAACATCAGAAAATATCAAAATACAACGAGGGGTAAGTCAGGGATGTGTCTTGTCACAACTTCTGTTTAATTATTGATCAGAGGCTATATTTAAAGAAGCTCTCAGGAACATGAACGAGGGGATAAATATAAATGGAAAGATTATCAACAACATAAGTTATGCTTCGACAACATACATGATCTTCAAGTATTACTACAAGAGATCAATCGGGTCAGCAAGTAGTACGGTTTAAAAATGAACTATAAAAAAACTAAATACATGGTCATAACCCCATTAAATCATCCTAATATCGATTCAGTGTTGGTCGAGAGAGTAAAGCAATACCAGTATCTTGGCACGTGGATCAACGATAGGCATGATCAAACTTAAGAAATCAAAGTCAGAATCCAAAAGGCTAGAAATGTTTTCTTTAAAATGAAACAACTATTTACTAACCCATACCTAAACCTTTAACTACGTCTGAGAATGGTTAAATGTTATGTAATCCCAGTGATTTTATATGGACGATCAACAAAGCCACAATGAAAAAGCTCCAGGCATTTGAAATGTGGATCTTCCGGTATATACTGAAAATATCGTGGATAAAAAAGATTACAAATGAGGTAGTTCTACGCCGAGTAGAAAGAGAAAGAGAATTGGAGAACTTGATTGAAGCCAGAAAACTGGAATATCTCGGTCACATTTGGCTTGGAGAGAGATACAGTATACTACGACTGATAATGGAGGGCAAGATTGCAGGAAAGAGATCGGTGGGAAGAAGACATATATCCTGGCTGAAGAATCTAAGAGAGAGGTTTGGCTGCACATCCCTCCAGCTTTTCAGAGTCGCAGCGTCGAAAGTAAAAATAGCCAACCTCCGTATAGACACGGCACCATAAGAACAAGAGACTTTTTAATTGGAATGATCTAAAACAAAGTTTTGGCAGGAGAAGATACGGTGTACACCCGATGGTCTGTTAATCGACTGACTGTTTTAGTAGCTAAGCTACGCATGCTCTGGTCTGCAACTATTTCACCCATTTTGGGTTTTCATTAATTCCTGCTTGGTCGACCCGTTAAAAGGGCTGCATGCCATATATTTTTGAGGGGCCTACCGACCGAAGGTTTACTTATCCCTATCGTAAACCAGCAGACAGGACTCGATCATAAATGCGAGTGTGTCTACATCACAAACGAAGGCGCTTGCGTGCGCCACAAATAAAATGAGGTATCTTCGCCTATGGCATATCAAACAATATTGTCGGTAAGGTTTCGGAACGAGTTTTTATATTCTGCAATTGATAATGGAAGAACTATATCAACACCGATAAAAGTGAACTACTTATTTTACAAATCTCTTTTTCTATCTACTTGAAAAATAAAAACTCTCGTCTCATTCGCTTCAAAAAACGGATATTTGCTTGGGATGTTCAGAATGATCTGAAACGCACGTCGGAATGGTATTCGACCATTTCCCATTCTTCAGACACTTCAACATAGCGGCACCTTTCAGCTCGAGTCCTTCTTCGCACGTGAACGTTATATTTTCACCGATTTTATAGAAGAATTTGACCGACGACATTCTTCCACTTATCGTCGTACCAGGATACGAACAAGCCTGCACGCCTACAAAAAATTTTCATCAATAAAAAAAAAATCGAATACGTTAGTGGTTAACTTACACTTCGGCATCTTTCCAGACCATCTGGAATTCTCCTGGCAAGCGATTATCGGTTGACCTTCCATCATGTATTCGGGATTGCAGTTTATTTGAACTACGTCGCCAGCCTTGTAAGGTCCGCTTCCTTGGATGTAGCCGTTCTCCGGTGCCGCCGGATTATCGCAGTGCACCTCTGAAAAAATCGTTTCCCACTTTTGCGCACGTTATTTTTTCTTTAAAGTTTAAATAATTATAAATGACCAATAAATCGTAATTCTTTGTTTTTTAACACGCTTATATTAGTTTCACCTGTATCTTGTTTGCTTGTATGTATGTTTGTAGCCGACTCTTTGGCCTCGATTTTGCCCTACTTTAAGCGATCAGATTTAATTTAAACTTTGCACACTTGTCGATTAAAATATCCGATTATTCTGATTAGTTTTTCCAGCATTCATAAATTTATTTAGGGATCCTTTGCGTGAGAGTAAGAGAGATAGAACTAGTGCGTGAACTACGCATGCGTGCAGTTTCAATCAGTCATATTATAATTCACCCAATCCAATATACTGGTGAGAAACTGTATATTATCATCATTGTCAGCTAGTCGTCCATCGTCGGACATACGCCTCCCCTAATCGTGCCACTCCTCTCGGTCTTGTGCTCGCCTCATCCAGCTATATCCAATCAGTCTCTTGACATCGTCTGTCCATCTGGTCTGGGGTACATCTCTGTTTCTCTTACTAGTCCACGGTCTCCACTCTATTACTCTACGTGTCCAACGAGAGACCTCCATCCTAGCTATATGGCCTGCCCAACTCCGTCGCAATTTACATAGGCGTTCCACATTAGATCTACGCCGAATTTCTTCGTTGTTTATTCGGTCTAGGAGAGTTACACCTATCATTCTCCTTTCCATTGCTCGTTGTGCAGTTTGTAATCTTTAAATCTTTGTTAATCGCCCATGTCTCCGTGCCGTGTGTTAAAGTTTGGAGAACATCCCGATCAAAGGTTTGTGCTTTGAGAGTGTTTGGGAGATCTGAATAAAAGACATCTCTAAGCCTTCCAAAAGTTGACCATAGCAACGATATCCTACAAGATAAATCTGCTTTTAAAATACCTTTTGATAAATCTATTCTTTGACCTAAGTAGAGTCTGTTCGTTCTAGCTTTGTGTTATTGATTTTGATGTTTATACTCTGTATAGTATCTTCTTCTTCTTCTTCAGCCAATTATTGCCCACTGCAGGACATAGGCCTCTTCTAATCTCTTCCTGTTCTCTTCACATCATCTAGCCATCTTTTTGGAGGTCTTTTTGTTTCTCTGGGTCTCCACTGAATTAACTTTTTTGTCCATCTGCTGTCGTTTTGTCTAGCCACATGTCCAGCCCATTGCCACTTAAGGTGTGCGACACGCTCTATGATATCGGTGACTTTGGTTCTTTGTCGAATGGTCTCATTACGTACTCTGTCCCTCAGACTTATCCCAAGCATTCTTCGTTCTATTGCTCGTTGCGTCGTTCTAAGTCTTTTTACGTTTTTTTCTGTTAACGTGGCGGTTTCTAGACCGTAAGTTGAGACTGGCAGTATGCAAGTTTCATATACCTTCCGTTTCAAGCTTATGGGCATATTGGCATCTTTAAATATATATTGGAGCTTTCCAAAAGCCGACCATGTCAAAGCTACTCTTCTGCCAATCTCCGCCGTTTGATTTTCCTTTCCAAGCTTTACTGCATGTCTTTAGATCAGTACATATACCTTGGACATGCAGTAAAGCTGTATAGTATAGCTAGCTAAAATTTTCGCGTGAATTTCTTTGTAATCGTCAAGCAGGGTTATTCGGTAAGCGCCCCGTTGTAGACGTTTTACATAATTGAATTTATCCACGCGAGGTGCTTTTCAATATTAATTCATTTCTACATTATTTACTGACCTTCGCAAGTGGGAAACGGCGTTGCCCAATCTCCGCTAGCCTGACAAATCGTCTCCGACATGGGTCCTCTTAGTCCGAAACCGCGATCGCAGCTGAAAATCGCTCTGCCACCTACTTCTCTAGACACAACTAGCACTTTCAAATGCTCACTAAGTACCACGCCAACCTCTCCGCATTCAATACCTACGAATGAGGGACTAATTACGCATATACCGGGTGAACCATTTGTATTCTAATTAGAAGAAATAGGTAAAAGTTGGGAAGCAGCATTTTATTATCTCGATGCATAAAATGTGTAAGTGAAAATTAGGAGATGGCGTTTCTGGAATTCTCTCAGTCTTCAATTATTAACAAAACGGATGATAATAGAGATGCCTGCTTTTGTGAAGTCGATATTTTTGTTAACTCGGCATCGTCGGTAAACTGTATGTAAATATATTGATTAAAAGAGTGACGAATGAAACTGGGGAGATGATATGGGATTTGCAAGGTCTTTTCATTACAAGGTATAGTTTAAAAAGTCTTGGCTAAAAGTCAAAAGGTTTACTGCGCTTTTGTAAATTTGGAAAAGGCCTATGACAGAGAGGTGAGGAATGAATTGTGGTCGACATTGTCTATGTGTGGGGTGGGCGGTAGTTTGATATGAACACGGAAATCATTTTACGAGAATTCCACTGATTGTGTCAGGATAAACGGAACTTATGCGGACTGGTTTAACATCGAAAAAGGTGTTAGACAGGGGTGTGTGGCGTATGTGTGTGTGTGCGTATGGATTACGAGGCATAGTCGAAAAATTCTTAGCTAGAAGTCGGAAGGTCTACTGCGCTTTTGACTTGGAAAAGGCTACAGACTGGTGAGGAGTGAATTGTGGTCGACATTATCTATGTATGGGGTGAGAGGTAGTTTAATACGAGCAATGAAATCACTTTACAAGGATTCCACTGCTTGTGTCAGGATAAACGGAGCATACACGGATTGGTTTAACGTCTAAAAAGGTGTGAGACAGGAATGTGTGGCTTCACCATGGCTGTTTTACTTATACATAGACGATTGTTTAAAAGATGAATTGAAAATGAATGATTTGATCATCAGATGCCTCTTTTACGCCGATGATCAGGTCATATTAGCATCATCTGAAGAGAAATTGCAGGCAATGGTTAATATTATATTATATATGATGCTCTAAAAATCAATGGAATGAAAGTAAATGTAAGCAAGATGAAAGTAATGGTTTCTGAAAGAGAAGAAAGCATGAAACAAAATACAAGCCAAAATTAATGGCACAACTACTGAAGAAATTCCTGTAAATAGTGGTATTCGACAAGGAGATTTCCTTAACCCCTTATTGTTCAACATCGTTATGGACGAAATAATAAAAAGCACTCGTGCATGACCACTTCAAAAACGCCCATTGCAAACTGGTTGTGGTTGATAAAATTATACAAAAATTATACAACAGGAGATGAAATTTAAATACCTAGGCATAGAAATAGCTTACCTGAACGATACAATCCTCCGAAACAAATATATCGGAATCGAGACTAAATCCCAAATCTACAAGGCGGTTATCCGTTATTAACATACACATCGGAAACTAGACCAAATACATCGAACACAAAGAGAATATTAGAAACCACCGAAATGAAAATAAAGCGCAAGATCGCTGAAGACAGGAAGAGAACCGATGACATTAGAAGAACATGTAAAATAAACAACGTAAATAAATGGATACTGGGAAGAAAGAAAGAGTAGAACGAAGACATCGGATGAATGACAACAGAATGGTCAAAATAACCAGAGACAAGTCGCCCTTAGGGCGTCGAAGCGTTGGAAGACTCCGCAAGGGAACAATGATTGAACGGCAGAGGATACGAATAAATAAAGCAATTTGCTTGCATTAAAGAAGGAAGAAGAAAAAGAAGAAGAAAAAGAAGAAGAAAGCATGACAAACTGCGATGTGCTGATTAAAAAAGAAAGACTAAAACAAGTGAATGAGTTCAAAGTTTACGAGAGACGGAAAGTATGACTAACATTAAGCGAAGGGTCTTGGCAGGGAAACAAATTAATAAGGCCCTGTATAACTTTATGAGCAATCAAAACTTGTCAAAAAAGGCACGTCTGGCTGTGCATAGAGAAGTGCTGGTCTCTACACGGAGATGAGTAATCTGAGAAGTATAGCCGGAGTTACTCGGTTAGATAGTGAAGAAAAGTGAGATAAGGGAACGCTGTGGTCTGGAAAAAGATGTGGATGGATGAAGGAAGATTGACGAAACATAGTTATTAAGCTTGTGTGAATGGACAATTCGGTAGAGGTCGACTTCGGTGAACATCGATCTCGATAAGGCCAGGTCAAGAGTACCAACAACCGACGAGCATGTATGAGAGCACTGATGAAAGTAGAGGAAGCAAAAGATGTGTGTAAGAACCGTAGCGGAAGTGGAAGGAAGTGGTCTCTGCCTACCCCTACGGGAAAAAGGCGTGACTGCATGTATGTAAGTTATTAGAATGTTATAAGTAAGCAAATAAATATAACAAATTCATTAGTCCTTTGTAATATTTTACTATTGGATGAAAATGTAAAAAAAATATGAAAATGTTTTAGATTATTTCCTTGTGTGTAGGTACTGCTAGTCGATTTAGTGAATTCATGTCTGAGAGGTGTGGAGTTTTTTGGGGAAAGAGTGTTTTTCTTCCAGAGTTTATAACCGTGATCAGGACAAATTTTAGTTACATCGTAATGATTTTATTATTGAATAGTAGCAGTTTTGAAAAGGATTAAGGTTACCAGATGTCTTTCTTTGACTCAGGATGGATGTTTAGGTACAAATATAATCATTGTCAACGCGACTACGACAGCTAAAGAAAAGCACACCATTCTCTACAACGACTAAATAAGTAAAACAACCAATTTTATTTATTAAAATACTAACTTTCGCAAATAGGAAACGGAGAGCTCCAATTTCCCGAGGGTAGACAAATTACGTCAGCAGCTCCGATCAACGCGTTGCCGTTAATGCAAGAAAACTTAAGTCTTGTATTCATTTTCGTACTTTGCGTATTGACAGTAAGTCCTCTTCGTTGCGGCACTACTGGACAGTGGATCGCTAAAAAGCCAACACAAACAAACGTTGAAAACAAAATACTTGTCATTGTTTTGTGAACACACAGTACCTTTGACATCGATTTCGACCGAATGAGTATATCGAGCGGGTGTGACGCAAGTAAAAAGGCCA
This sequence comes from Agelastica alni, assembly GCA_950111635.1. Classification (NCBI taxonomy): domain Eukaryota; kingdom Metazoa; phylum Arthropoda; class Insecta; order Coleoptera; family Chrysomelidae; genus Agelastica; species Agelastica alni. The sequence goes on from OX467716.1 coordinate 35,406,557, forward strand.
GAATCGTCTTTGGCGGCGTGAATTATGGACAATCTGTACTCCAATTGCGCATCGCGACCTGGATCTGTCGACCAACCTTCTGGATACTTCCTGAAAGTAAATTTTTTAATGCCACCTGTACACCAATTCTCGCTCGAAAGTTTCGAGAAAGAGGCCTTTGCCCGAGTGCTACCATGTACATCCTCGCATTACTCGGTTACAGTTAATATAATACGAGGGCAGTTTGATAAGTCAGTGACTTTTTGAATTTCCCGCGCAGTTACTCCATATGCAACAGTGCTGCCGTCAACTGTAATCTATCAGTGGGCAACTTTCTAATTTTGAGCAAGCTACGTGTCGTGCAGTTGGTGTTTGATAGCCGTTCAAAGCAGACAACCTCGTGAATTTTTACGAAAATGGAAAAAAGTGAATTTCGTGTGCTGATTAAGCATTACTTTTTACGTAAAAAATCCATCACTGAAACTAAGGAAAGACTTGATAAATACTACGGGGACTCGGCACCATCAATTTCAATGGTTAAGAAGCGGTTTACAGAGTTCCGTTGTGGTCGCGTACCAGCACTAGTGACGCCGAACGTCCAGGTCGCCCAAAAGAAGTGATCACGCCGGAAATCGTCGATAAAATCCATGAAAAGATATTGGATGATCGGAGAATGAAAGTGCGTGAGTTGGCTCATGCTGTAGGTATCTCAACTGTACGGGTACATCATATTTTACACGAATATTTGGACATGAAAAAACTCTCTGCGAGATGGGTGCCGCGATTGCTCACACTCGACCATAAGCGCAATCGTGTGACCACTTCAAAAGAGTGTTTAGCGATGTTCAGCCGTAATCCGGACGAATTTTTGCGCCGTTTTGTTACTGTGGATGAAACATGGATCCATCACAACACGCCAGAGACCAAGGAACAATCGAAACAGTGAGTTGCTCGGGGTGAACGTGGACAAAAAGAAGGCGAAACAGAGTCTGTCAGCCAACAAGGTCATGGCCACAGTTTTTTGGGATGTACGCGGTGTCATTCACATCGATTACCTAAAGAAAGGTAAAACGATCACCGGCGAATATTATTCAAAGCTTTTGAACAGATTCGACTTTGATTTGAAGCAAAAACGGCCGCATTTGGCTAAGAAGAAGAAAGTGCTGTTCCATCAAGACAATGCACGTGTGCACACTTGTCTAGTCACGATGGCCAAAATCCACGAATTGGGATACGAACTGCTACCCCATCCAGCATATTCTCCAGATTTAGCCCTCTGCGACTATTTTCTGTTTCCACACCTAAAGAAATGGCTGGGCGGTAAGAGATTTGAGTCGAATGAAGAATTCATTACCGAAACAAACGCGTATTTTGAGAGCTTTGAAAAAACCTATTATTTGGAGGGAATAAAAAAATCAGAAAAACGCCGGACTAAATGTGTATCGAGCTAAAAGGTGATTATGTAGAAAAATAAAATGTTTATTTGCGGAAAAAAATTTGTTTTATTTAAAAAGTCACTGACTTATCAAACCGCCCTCTTACTATACTCGAGAGAGAGCCATGCTCACTACATCATGAATTGATTTCAACTGTTTTCCTTCATCGCGTAGAAGGTACTTAGTTAAGCTCCGTTCACACAAGGGGAATTCTTAACTGACTTTTGGACACAGAGTTGCTTTACACGGGAGGAATTTTCAAATGAAATTCCGACAGGGTCGGTAGCATTTATGTTAGGTTTATACTATCGCTCTCGACCTGTCTCGGCGAAAGTGTACTACATCCGGCATAAAAATGGACGCAAATTTGGTGATAACTTGCCTGTAATCGTGACTAACAGTCCACTTGGGATTGCCGAACCGCCTGATCCATAGACACTCCATGTGCAGAATGGCGCCTGGATAGACTATCAATTTTCCCTCGTTCGATTGCGCTATCGGTCCGAGTTGATGCCTGAAGAGAATCGTCGGCGGTTTTTCCATGGAATAATCGTTGGCTTGATTCAGACCGAAGCACGCCGGCTTGACGCCGTCCCATTCGCCTCCCATGCAACGTCTTTTGTTCGGTCCTTTAATTTGTTCGTTTCAATCGGACGATAAAAAATTTTTGCGACGGCAAACTTACCAATCATGGCGAATTTACCGATGTCCGTACATCGACTGATCAGAATCGTCCCGGCGGGAAATTCGACGACGTCCTCTCGTATTTGCTGGTCGTTGAAGAACGATATTACATTCGGTTCTTGATTCCTGAACACGCACGTACTGTTGTTATTTTGTATCTGTCCTCCTGACGCTGTTTCGTCGCCGTCTACAACAAAGTGTACTTAGAGAACAAAACACCTTCTCTTTATATATAAAATTCTTACCGCAATTCGACGATTTTCCTATCCAATTTCCGTCTTCGCACACGATTTTCCAAGTATTCTTCTCGCCCATTATACTTTCTATGCAATCGAAACTTACTTGACTACCGTCTGGAAAACTGTTTTCATCGTCGACTATGGGACTTCCATTTCTGTAAACCAACGATCCGCGCACTCTGAAATCATTTCACCCAATTGACGACAGATAAAAAGGTAACATTTTCATTGAAAAATTAATAAAGAAAATGCTTTTTCAGTCCGTTTAGCTGTTGCTTGAAAACTCTACAAGAGTTGAGACAGGTCTAAATAGCCTGCGTATCAGGCCACACATTTTACAAGTCTAATGAACAAGTGGTGCAAGGCCGTTATCGTGCCGCTTTACAAGGTAAAAGGTTCGCAGCAAGACTGTAAGAACTACCGAGGTATTAGTTTACTCAGCATCGTCGGCAAACTGTACGCAAAGATATTGATTTAAAGAGTGACGAATGAAACTGAGAATATGAAATGGGATGTGCAAGCAGGATTTAGAAGAGGAAGGATATGTATGGATCAGGTCTTTTCATTACGAGGATAAGTCAAAAACTTCTAGACTAGAAGTCAGAAGGTCTATTGCGCTTTTATAGACTTGGAAAAGGCCTATGACAGAGTGGTGAGGAGTAAATTGTGGTCGACATTGTCTATGTAGCTTGCACGGACTGGTTTAACATTGAAAAAGGTATGAGACAGGGATGTGTGGCTTCACCATGGCTGTTTAACTTATACATAGACGATTGTTTAAAAGATTTGAAAGAGAGTGCGTATCGATTGAAAATGAATGACTTGGTCGTCAAATAACGTAAATAGAGTTTGCCACGTCTTTTTCGTTTTCTATAGAGTACTCTGCCAGCGGTCTCTCTACTGGCAAATTATGCCCGAGCTCAGCCGTAGAGGGTAGAAGAAAAAAAAAATATATATATATATATATATATATATATATATATATATATATATATATATATATAAAAGTGAGCCGCGCCACCGACTTAGACGGTTCAAGCCGGAAACCCCTAGGTCTTATAGGCACTAGCAGAGCCACACGATAAACAACTAAGATTATGGTGAACCAAATAAATAAAATTATAGAAAAAATATATTGGATACTTTACTCCTACAATAAATCAAAATACACAGCTCAATAACAAAATTATAACAAATATAATCAAAATTAACAGCCAACAATAAATCCAGGCACACAGTTCAATAATAAACTTATAACAAATATAATCAAAATCAACAGCTAACAATAAATCAAAAATCCAAAGTTTACGATTCCATAAAATAACCAAAACAAAAGTAAGAGTAACAAACTTTACCAAGTTACCAAAAAAAACGTATACAAGTCAACTTTTTAATAATACTTAATCAAACGTTCACATAAGGCTGCTAATTTACTCATGTTTTTACCATTTACATAAAGATTTACACTGTTAAAACAATCGAGCTTATTTTAAGAATAATTCTTTTTACGATGGCTGTCCTTCAAAATAGCAATATTGTAGGATATTTACAAATAAGTATGAATCAACGTTTTTACTTGGACACGAAGAACTATTGAGAAGATTACTTTAATCAAAGTTTAGCCTTGGCATATTATCCAATGAAATAAATAGTGTACCATATTAATAAATTAAAACAAAACTTAATCGTGGTGTCAAAAACAAATCACGTCGTTTAAATATTCTAAAATAAATCACTTGTAACCTTTGGGTATACGAATTCACTACTCCTGTGGCCGGTTTGATTATGGAACGGCACCTGCTAATTAACAATGGCTTCCCTCAAATAGATCCCGCATGCGGTTATTTTAACTCGACACCAAAATCCAAAATATCAACAACAAAGGTAAGATAGAATGGTCAAGTTAAAAATTAAATGGTTTTTCTTCAAAATCCAATTAAGATGGCCCAAATATAGCCAGATATGAAAGATAAACCGTAGAGGTTTTGCACACGTGTTAATATCACACCGTCCCAAAAATTCTCACCACACCACTCCCAAGACTGCCACCAAACGACTGACTACTTCCCAGGCCGGATATCAAAAAAAATGACACGGAACCGACGTCAACCAACAATATTCGCAAATCTATATTCCACACTCAGAATCGCGCTCGTCCGTGTTGATAACAATAATATAACCGACAACACACAACAATCGAGGCCAAAAACCAAAGCAAAATCTAATAACGAAAACCCCCACTCAATCTCCATCGATTAACGAAAATGCCACAGCCATTAACAATCGAATCCTATCACAACAAGGTATGCAACACTATTTACAACGAATGATATATTTAAATTACAACAAAATACGGTACGCGACACTATTTACGAGTACCTGAGGAATTCAAAACTAACAGAGACCCAATTATAATGGAACTGTAGAAGGGAAAAAATAGGCACGTTACAAGTTGATTCATCTACAGTTTAAAGGAATTTAACAAGTACAAAAAATTTTCTTACTTAGCTGGCGGTCCGCAAGCATTCCCCCCCGAATTTCCATATTGAATCACCGTAATCTCTCCACCTTTCACTATATCGCTTCCTCCCAAATACTGAGTCTCTTGTTCGTTGCCTCCAGCTGACTTTACATTGCAGGTCGGATGTTTCGGTTCCAGCTCTCCTAAAAAAATAAGATGCAAAACAACGCTCCTCATCAGACTCACCTGAATTTAATTCTCTTTACCTAAGAGACATTGAATCTGTCTTGGTGATGGTGGCGACTCATTTTGATCCTCTTCACATTGATAAGTCACGCTGGAACCGTTCGCGATCGTAAGACCTGCTCTATAACCGGAAGTGTATTGACCATACAGTATTTTCGGGAGTTGACATGGCGCTAAAAAAACAGTAAAATTTAATCCATCATCCAAAGCATAATCGTGTGCCGTTTTTACCAGCAGCGCATTCTGGAAACGTGGACACGGCCCAATCGCCGTGCCAGCATCTCAAATTGCTGGGCCCTTGGACTTGATAACCTTCTTCGCACGAAAACTCGACCACCTGTCCGTTTTCGATGTCCTCCGTCTCGTTAAGTGGTCGGTCGTAATCGATAGACAAGCTATCTGGAGCGGAAGAAGTCTGCTCGCTCTTGGACAATTTGTATATACCATACGGGGTTACAGGCACGAAACACGGCACTGAAATAAGCAAATGTTATTTTTCATTTGAAAATGTAGCATCCGACTTACGAATCAAGCACATGGGTTGCGTGGGTCTCCATTTTCCTCGGGCGCATTTGGCAGTCTTATTTTCTGGCATGTTCAGTAAGTATCCTTTGCCGCACGCCATCTTGACGATAGTACCTGAACTAAAAGTGACGTTCGCATCTCTGCCATACTTGACGATTTCTATATTGACGTATGGCTCGCTCGATAACGGTTGACAGGGTCCTTTGTTTTTGGATTTCGGTTTTTTCGGTTCCGTCACTCGATTGCCGCTGAGGTGCTTGTCGTCCTCTTCCTCTTCGTGCAGTATTTTTTTGTTGCCCCTTCTCAAATTCAAACTGGTACCTTGATTTCTATGACTAGTGCCTAGAGCCCTGCTTCCGCTGCCGCCTAAGCACAGCATATGAGTATTTGTTAGTAGAATAACAAAGAAACTGTCCAAAATTAAGTCGTTAATGAAACGACAAGAAGTGGATAATAAGTTATTTTACTTGTAAATGCTGAAGGGGCAAAGTAATAACTTTTAAAGCATATTGCTTAACAAATAAGGTTCTAGCAGTTGAAAGCATGTACAACTCCAGAGCAGAGTATTCGTAAAGAGAAAAACATGAAAAAACTGACAAAATTTAAGTCGTTGTTGACACGATTAGCTCTCTTTTGTATGTCTTATACGTACTTGGTAACTTAAAAAGCTCTAAATATAGTAAAAACAATTTCCTACATCAATATATTGTACAAAGAGTCCCAAAGATTATTTTGAAAGGATGCAAGGATAAAAAATGACCAAGTGTGGAAAAAATTTCCTGCTTGGTTTCTTTTTTGTTTTACCTATTAATGCTAAGGAGGAAGAGTAAGCTAACAAATAAGGTGCTAGTAGTTTGGAGCACGTATAGCTCCAAAAAAGAGGGTTTTGTTAAAAATAAAAGTGAATCGACTTTTAAAAACTATGTCGTTGATGAGATGATGATTAGCTCTTGTGTATCTTCTTCTTTTGGTTCCGTCTTCACTTATTGAAGGTTGGCAACAATCTCGGCGAAATGGGTCCGGTCTTGAGCAGCTCGGAATAAGGATTGTGAGTCTAGTTCGGTCCAATCTCTTATATTTTTTAACCACGAATGTTGGCGTCTTCCTATACCTCGTCTGCCTTCTATTTTACCCTCCATTATTATTTTCAGCAGCTTCATTCGATCTCTCCGAATAACATGTTCTAAGTACGCGGTGTTCCTCTTTTTTATGGTGACAACTAACTCTCTGTCTTTACCTATCCTTCTCAAAACCTCTTCATTACTAATGTGTATACATAATACGTATTTAGTAGCTCAAGAAGCTCCAAATGTAGTAGAAACAATTTACTACATTAATACATCGTCAAAAATCTCAGAGATTATTTTGAAAATATGCCAGGATAAGAAATGACCAAATGCGAAAAAAAGTTCCTGCTTGCTTAATTTTTTATTTTACTTTTCAATGCTAAAGAAGAAGAATAGACTACCAAATATGGTCCTAGTAGTTTGTAGTTCGTATAACTTCAGAAAAGTGTATTTGTAAAACGAAACGTGAAGAAACTTTTAAATACCAAAAAGAAGATGCAAGGATAAGAAATGACCAAATGTTGAAGTAAGTTTCTGCTTGCATTCTTTTTATTTTATCTATCAATGCTAAAGAGGAAGAGTAGACTACCAAATATGAACCCAGTAGTTTGTAGTTCCTATAGCTTCAGAATAGAGTGTTTGTAAAAGGATAAATGAAGAATCTGACAAAAACTAAGTCGTTGATAAAACGATTAGCAGTCAGAAACTGTCCCTAATGGTTCAGTATATTCAGAAGAAATTGTTTTACTGCGGTGGGAACGAATCTTTTATTTATCGTAATATTAAAATACATTTATCGACGACTCTAACCTTTGAGACCTCTCTTCTTCCTCGTTCTTTCGAACGACACCAAAGCCTGCGCTATCCTCTCAGATAGAGACGCACGCCTTTTAATTCTGCGGTGCAAATCGTTATTCTCGCTACCCAGACGAACGTAGTAATTGTGAACGCGTCTCTTTTCTTCGTTACCGTATATTATTTTGTAATTTCGAATGAAGGCTCGCTTGTACTGTTCCATTACCGCTGATCGCTTCCTTCTGTTCCAACGGATGCGTGGATGTTGCCCCAACAGACATCTGCGCAATAAAAAATGATCAAAAGAGAACGTTTATAACAATCTTTAAAAAAATACGAGGGCAGTTTGATAAGTCAGTGACTTTTTGAATTTCCCGCGCAGTTACTCCATATGCAACAGTGCTGCCGTCAACTGTAATCTATCAGTGGGCAACTTTCTAATTTTGAGCAAGCTACGTGTCGTGCAGTTGGTGTTTGATAGCCGTTCAAAGCAGACAACCTCGTGAATTTTTACGAAAATGGAAAAAAGTGAATTTCGTGTGCTGATTAAGCATTACTTTTTACGTAAAAAATCCATCACTGAAACTAAGGAAAGACTTGATAAACACTACGGGGACTCATCACTATCAATTTCAATGGTTAAGAAGTGGTTTACAGAGTTCCGTTGTGGTCGCGTACCAGCACTAGTGACGCCGAACGTTCAGGTCGCCCAAAAGAAGTGATCACGCCGGAAATCGTCGTTAAAATCCATGAAATGATATTGGATGATCGGTGAATAAAAGTGCGTGAGTTGGCTCATGCTGTAGGTGTATCTCAACTGAACGGGTACATCATATTTTACACGAATATTTGGACATGAAAAAACTCTCTGCGAGATGGGTGCCGCGATTGCTCACACTCGACCATAAGCGCAATCGTGTGATCATTTCAAAAGAGTGTTTAGCGATGTTCAGCCGTAATCCGGACGAATTTTTGCGCCGTTTTGTTACTGTGGATGAAACATGGATCCATCACAACATCGATTACCTAAAGAAAGGTAAAACGATCACCGGCGAATATTATTCAAAGCTTTTGAACAGATTCGACGTTGATTTGAAGCAAAAACGGCCGCATTTGGCTAAGAAGAAGAAAGTGCTTTTCCATCAAGACAATGCACGTGTGCACACTTGTCTAGTCACGATGGCCAAAATCCACGAATTGGGATACGAACTGCTACCCCATCCAGCATATTCTCCAGATTTAGCCCCCTGCGACTATTTTCTGTTTTCAAACCTAAAGAAATGGCTGGGCGCTAAGAGATTTGAGTCGAATGAAGAAGTCATTACCGAAACAAACGCGTATTTTGAGAGCTTTAAAAAAACCTATTATTTGGAGGGAATAAAAAAATTGGAAAAACGCTGGACTATTTGTGTATCGAGCTAAAAGGTGATTATGTAGAAAAATAAAATGTTTATTTGCGGAAAAAAATTTGTTTTATTTAAAAAGTCACTGACTTATCAAACCACCCTCGTATATTACTTCGGCAATTCGGTTGGGCTCCATCTGCCACCGATGCAAGTGGCTCCGGGAGGTCCTTCAGCCAGGACGTATCCTTTATCGCAATCGTACATTATCTGCTTGTTGTTGGTTACTTTTCTCACGTAAGGGCGATAATCGTATAGACCCATATTTCCTACCAATAATATCTTACCATTGACGACTGCTCCTGGATAGGGACAGTAAACTACAAAAGAAAAGTTGTAAATATTTTAATAATTTTCTTTTTTCGCCTCTCAATCTTCTTATTTTTTGTTTACTTTTATGGAAAAGGAAAAATCGTAAGAGAAAAAAACCAAATTATATTTTTTTGGAAGCTATGATCCAAGTTATGGATAAGGGAATTTTGCCCATTTACCTTCCTCGCATTTCGGCAGTTCCCCACTCCAATTTCCAAAAGAACATTCCATAAATTCATCTCCTTTCAGCTCGAACCCATCTTTACACTTAAATCTGGCCTTCATGCCGTGTTCCATCTTGGGAGCCATAACCAATCCATTTCTGGGTACGCTCGGAAGCCTTTTACATCTAATTATGGAATTAAAAATAAAAACCTTTTTTTTTAATTATGATGCAATATTCACTCGTCGTCACAAAAAGTATCGCGCATGATTTTAATTTAAATTTCTCTTAACGTATTCCTAATAGAATTAATGTTTACTCAGACATTACCGACTCTGGAAAGATAATTTTGCAGTTGGTGTGCTATAATGCAGCGGTTCTCAACGCGATGAAGTTAATTTGGAATTGGTAGTTACAAACGAAGCTTAAAATGGATTGAAAAAGTTTAAAGTTTTTGTAAAAAAACTTAGTATGTGTGATTTTGTTATTAAAAGCAAAAACTTTGATCTATTTCCAAATCTACAAACAATTGCTGAATAAACAGACCTCAGTGCAATCCCATGTATTGAGAAAACATGCCTTGTTAATCACATAAATATATTCAGATCGCATTTTACAGAGTATTTGAAAGGCTTATCCTGGATACGAGATCCATTCAAAACCTCAGTTGAAAAGTGCTCCCTAAACATGATGGGCAACCTCATTAATCTTTAACGTGACAATCCTTTTTTGAGTGAAAAGAAATTATTTCTTTTATTACTGCTAAACGCCGTAGTTCACACCTTTCCGATCAGTGTCCGATCCCACTCCCACCCGAATCATGCTTCGAATGTGCAGTATGATATAATAATAAAGGGCCACTATGGCTAAATCGCAGGACCTTCTGCGAGAATGTTCGAATAGACTGGCAAGCGGCAAGTGCATCGAGCTGAAATCGGATATCGGATATCGGACATGTGTGATCACCCCTTTCCGATCCCGCTCCGATCCGATTCTTACGGCAACATCGGTTTAGAATGGTGCATAATAGGTGTATCCCACCCCTCATTCTTGTAATGTAACTTTTTTGCTGAATCTGCAGACATTATCTCCAGAGATGGTAAAAATTGGACGTCCTGGAACTTGCCTTCTATTGTAACGTCCAGTTTCTCTGTACGTTTTTAATGTTCTAAATATGCTAGATTGTTGTTAATTATAAGATTTTTGCATGCTTCATGATTATCCAAAAGGATTCGATAGGGTTCAGCATAATAAGATGATGGAAGTTCTTGAATCAAACGGACTGGACAAACAAGATCTAAGAATTATAGCAAATCTTTATTGGAATCAGACGTCTTCGGTTAGAATAGAAAGTGAGAAATCCGATGAAGTTCTGATAAAGAGAGGAGTTCGACAGGGGTGAGTACATTCGCCATTACTGTTAAACATATATTCAGAATACATATTTCGAGAAGCCATAGAAAATACCTCCGACGGGGTGATTGTTTATGGCGAGTGCATTAATAACATACGATATGCGGATGACACAGTAATTATCTAAAACGATCTAGAGGTACTTCAAAGATTAATGAACAGAGTGGTGGAAGTAAGTGAACGATATGGACTGCGGATGAATGCGAAAAAGACCAAATTCATGATTATCTTTAAAAATAGACGCATGGAAGGCCAGCTACTAATACATAATAGACCCATCCAAAGAGTTAACAAGTATGTCTATTTGGGAACAAATATTAACGAAGAATGGGACCAGTCGGTTGAGATGAGATGCCGAATTGAAAAGGCTCGAGTCATATTACTTAGAATGGCAAAATTGTTCAAAAGTAGGAGGGACCTGTCTTTTAACACCAAAATGAGGATACCGAGGTGATATGTGTTCTCAACACTTGAGTCATGGACGTTGTCTGAAACATCTTGCAAGAAATTAGAAGCCTTTGAACTCTGGCTCTACCGTCGTGTTCTGAGAATTTAATGGGTGGATCATATAACCAACGAAGAGGTGCTACGTAGAATGAAGAAAGAAAAAGAAATATTTTGTTTTTGTTCGACAAAGAATGTCAGAATTTAAGTTTTTTGACAAGTAAAGCGGATTTATTTCAAAATTTCAAACTTATTATAATTTCCAAAACTATTTGATACTTTTTGTGTCAAGTGTAGCTATTTTTTGTTAATTTGGGTAATACCTTGCTGGATCGCATTTCGGCATCGAAGTCCAAGTGCCGTTGTTGCAAGTGACTGGAGATAGACTCGCCAAAAATTCGTAATTGGGTTCGCAGTCTACCGATAAAGCCTCGCCGTGTCGCACTACCGTCGAAGTGACAGCCGTCTCGTTTTTTTCTGTCAAAATGACGCTACCCTGCGTCACGTGGGGCACCACGCACGGAGCTTGAAAAAAATTAACATCCTAAATGCATTTGAATGCGATTAATAATATATTAACTTGTGTACCTAAACATTTCGGTAGGGGGTATCTCCATTTTCCGTCTATTTGACAAACTGTCGAGCTGTTTCCATCCAATAGCATGCCGTCGTGACATCTGAATATAATGGAAGCGCCCAATCCGGTTCCCGCTTCTATATTTTCCAACCAACCATTCCAGAGTCTTCCCGGGTGTCCACAATTTATTTCTAATAAAATTCAATTGATGTAGTTAATATAAAACAAAATTTATTGACGTACGTGTTTCAAAGCCAGTGCCACCACCACCATTTTTACCGTACCATTTTTGAAGCTAAATTTTTCATAACCTTTTTACAAACTCCGTATTATAAATTTTCACAACATCAAAAAAGGTGTTAGACAGGGATGTGTGGCTTTGACATGACTGTTTAACTTGTTCATGTTTAAAATATTTGAAAGAATGAATGATTTGATCGTCAAATGCATCCTTTACGCCGGTCAAGAGTACCAGCAACCGACGAACATGTGCTAATGAAAGTAGAAGAAGCGAAAGACGTGTGTAAGAACCGTAGTAAGTGGAAAGGAGTTGTTTCTGCCTACCCCTACGAGAAAAAGGCGTGACTATATGTATGTATGTATCACCAATTACCTTTGACTTTCCTATCAATCACCAAATTTACCAGATTAACATCACAAATTTACCAGAGACCAACAAGACCAAATATTTAGGAGTTGTATTCGATACAACAACGACTGGCAGCCTTAAAAAGCAGACATATCTCCAGAAGATGCCATCCACTAGAGATGGCGAAACGTTGAGTATAAACTCAGACCTACGATGGGCAAAATATTTATTTATCAATAAACGATGGCCGCGAAAACCTTTCACAATATGTAACACTAATGGTACTTATACAGAGTAAACCAAAAGTCTGGAAACGGACAATTATCAGTAGTAATAACTCAAGGACATTGATAATTGTCGAAACAATTTTATAACAGATTTCGAAAGCTTGTTGCTTGAAAACAGACCGACGCCGTAGGCGGAGGTCTGTTGCCTATAAGCAACAAGCTTGAGATAGATGTTATAAAATTTTTGAGCATTCATCAATGTTCGAGGGTTATTCGGATAGACATTTTTTTGCTGATTATGGAAATAAATACAGAGCAGAAACAATCCTTTAAAATCGACGCCAATTCTTCCACCGTCCGATTTCCATCTAATTCATATTTTCTTACAACACAAAAGTCCATGAACGCTTTCCAGATTTGACATTTGCAGATTTGCCGTTTCTCTGATATTATTAGTCACATTGGTTTTTTAAATACATCACCTTGTATATTCAGGTATTATAGGAATCTTCTCTTCAATACGAGTTTAGCCATATGTAACACTTATGATTTTATGTACTCTAAAAATTCTAGTCAAGGTCTAAACAATCATGGAGAAATGTGGTAGGATTGTGTTAAAAATGTTGTAATCTTTTAATTGTTACGTTTTAATGTAGTTGATATTTGTTTGTATTAAAAAATTATTAATACACTTAGGCATTGCCACACTTCTGTTTTGTTTATTCAAGACCTTTTAGACTACATAAAATCATGAGTGACATATGTGGCTAAACTCGTATTGAAGAGGGGATTCCAATAATGACTGAATATACAGGGTGATGTATTTAAAAAACCAAAGTGACTAATAATATCAGATAAACGGCAAATCTGACGACATTGCAAATGTCAAATCTGGAATCTCCGTATCGTAAAATAGGCTTATCCCAAATTTTGTACAATTCGGACGAGTAGTTTACGAGATAATTGTCCGTTTCCAGACTTTTGGTCCACTCTATATAATTTACCAATAGCAAAACTCTTTTTTCCCTTCCCAAATACACTGAACAGAAATTCACTGCACTCAAGTGTAGGTTAGGTTAGGTTAGGTATCATGTGAGTGGGGCGTGGTCGCCCCTCCACCGCGACCCTTAGTAGGTCTATTGTGGCTCACCCCTAGAGGTCGCAGTTCACCGCACAATCCAGCCCTTCTCACGAAGTTCATGGTTGTATAGGGTGAGATTTTTTTAAAATCGGTAGGTTCTAGGTTAGTGTAACCAAATATGTTGAACCTTATTCTTCCCAGGCCGGGGCATGAACATAGTATATGTTCAGCAGTTTCGTCTTCCACGCAGCAGAACCGACAGTCCGTTTGTTGGTTCAAATCTATCTTTCTGAGGTGGTATCTTAGACGAGAGTGTCCTGTAAGCAGTCCCGTTAGAATACGCAGGTCATTTCTGCTCCATTCTAGGATCTGCTTAGTTGTGTTTCTCGAGGGTTGTAACGGTAAAAACGCCTTCGAGTGGGTTAACCCTGGTATGTCGGACCAGTACGTGGTGACTTGTGGTGACTCCAAAGACCCGGTTCTGGTCCAGTGAACGCAGATTCGGCCCCCTGTTTTGCAAGGGTGTCGGCTTTTTCGTTTCCTTCCACCCCCTGGTGCCCAGGTACCCACAGTAGGGTCACGCTGTTGTTCGCACCAAGGTACTTTAAAGATTCGTTGCAATTCCATACAAGTTTAGAATTTATCTTCTTGGAGCTCAGTGCTTTTAAAGCAGCCTGGCTGTCTGATATTATACTTATGTTTTTGTCTGCTAGAGGTCTGTTGGTCAACTCTCTTGCACACAATTCGATAGCGAATACTTCAGCCTGAAAGATTGTAGCATACCTGCCAAGACTGGTAGATATTTCAATCTTTGGTTTCCTGCTGAAAATACCGGCCCCAACTCCATCTGGGTTTTTTGAGCCGTCTGTGTACATTACGTATTCAGTCTCTGGGAAGAGGATTTGTCCCCTCACCCATTCGTCTCTCTTCGAAAAGCGGACTTTGAACGACTTTTCTACGTGTATTTTTGTGGCTAGCAAGTCAAGAACGCACTCAAGTGTAAGAAGTGTAGATAAAAGAAACATAACTATTGTGTGTGCGACCCTCGATGGGCTTAAATTTTGTTCCGTATTAATTTACAAGAGTACCAACAACAGACGAGCATGTATGAAAGCACTGGTGAAAGTAGTAGAAGCGAAAGATGTGTGTATAAGAACCGTAGCGGAAGTGTAAAGAAGTGGTCACTGTCTATCGCTGCGTGAAAAAGGCGTGTATGTATTTATTAATTTATGTAATAATTCAAAAAGTTACCTTTGCAAGCGGGTTGGCTACCCGTCCATTTTTTGTCGGCTCCACATCTTCTGGTACTTTCGCCTACCAGCGTATAACCGTATTTACACTCGTAGCTGACGACAGAATTATAACTGCAAGAGGTATAAATAGCCTTCCCGTGTCTCGGATTATCCGGTGGGGGGCATTGAACTGCTGTAACCACTATACAACAACGGCCAATAAAATAATTTTTTTCGTTATAATTTTTCAAAGGGATACCACTAACCTACTTTTTTTTACGATACACATACGAGGGTAAAACAAATATAATATATATATATATATATATATATATATATATATATATATATATATATATATATATATACATATATATATATACAGTCATGAGTGAGCAACAGGTAATAACCAAGGAAGGTTTCAAATCATACTGTTTGGGAAATTTCATATATTTAATTCAAAGTAATATTGTTGATTCTATAAACAATTGTATCTATTGACAAACCAGTTAATACTATCGTCTCTCACGACGGTGCAGTGATAAACTGGCTCTAACAGAGACAGAAGTCATGAATAATATTTTTCAAGTACTCAAGAGGCTACAGTCGCCGTGTAAATATTATTTGCCCATTAGCCGCCATTTTATCCTCTAATTGATTTCTTTTTTACTTTTCTTATAATCGGATCATATATATATATATATATATATATATCTTCTTCTTCTTCTTTTTCTTAAGACATTTGTCTTGTTTTTCCTCATATATTAGCACTCATAGCAGCCGCAACTGGGATTCTGATGTCCAGCTCTCGTGCCACCTCTTGGGCGGTCGTCCTGGTGGTCTGTTACCTTCAGGCTTGTTGTGCTTAGCAGCTCTTACGAGGCGGTTTCCAGGCATTCTGTCCACATGATCCCTCCAAGCTCTCTTTCATCTTACTACATCTTGAATGCCGCAGGTAGCTCTGATGTGTTCGCTCCTCTGCCTGTCGAGTAAAGTATGTCCTGTTATGGTCCTTAGGGTTCTCATTTCGGCTGCTCTTAAAATTCTCTTTGTTGCTGCTGTTTCTGCCCTCGTTTCAGTAGCGTAGGTCATTACCGGTCTTACGCAGGTCTTATAGATTCTTGTTTTGCTCGCTATAGACATGTGCTTGTTCCTCCATATCACATCTCGTAGGAACCCCGATAGTCTTGCTGCTTTGATTGTTTGCGACTTGACTTCCGACTTAAGATCACGGTTACTGGTTATTTGAGCACCCAAGTATTTAAATGACATAACCTGTGCCACGCTCTTGTTATATAATGCCAGTTTACATCTTTTGGGATCTCGTGATATTGTAAGAGATTGTGTTTTTTCTTGCGAGATGATCATGTTATACTGTTGTGCAGTTTGCTCGAATTTAAATAGCATTCTCTGTAAATTGTCCTCGTCTTGCGATATAATGACCGCATCATCAGCATAACAGATTATTTTAAACTCCTGATCTCCCATCCTGTATCCTTTTCCCGCCGTTTTGACTTCGTCGATTATTTTATCCATGACGATGTTGAACAAAATAGGGCTAAGGCTATCTCCTTGTCTTGTACCTGTTGATATGTCTATCCTTTTTGTTAGCTTCTGTTCAACTCTTATAAACGTAGAATTTCCGGTATTCAATTCTTTAATTAATGCGATAAGATGAGAGCCCAAATTTCTTTACTCGAACAGTGCAAGCACATCCTTCAGTCTGACTCTATCAAAAGCCTGTTTTAGATCAATAAAACACAAGTGTGCAGCATTGTTGTATTCTATTACTTTTTCAGCTATCTGTCTAAGAATAAAAATCCCGTCGATGGCGGATCTATTTTGTCGAAACCCTTGTTGCTCCTCATTAATTCCAGTCTGTGCCACCTGTTGGGCTATGATCTTTGTCAGTAGCTTCGATGTTGTACTTAACAGACTTATTCCCCTATAGTTATTCATATCTGTTTTGACACCTATATATATATATATATATAATCCAGGATATCTACAGCTGTCGCTGCCTTCCTGCTTTCAGCCCTTGTCTCCAGTTGTCCTTGTCCTGCCAGTCTCCGTCCTGCAAGTTTCTTAATTCCATCGCCTCATCCACTTCGTCTCTCCATGATCGCCTTGGTCGACCTCTCTTTCGTCTGCCTAATGGACTACACTCAGTTACCCGGTGTATCCAGCGATCCTCCGGAGTTCTTCTAACATGTCCGTACCACGTTAGTTTCTTTTCCTCTATGTGTTCTAGTATGTCTTTTTTTACCTCCATTCTTCTTCTGATTTCCTCATTTCTTATTCGATCTAATCTGTTCACTCCACAACTCCTTCTCCAAAAGTCCATTTCTGTGGCTACAATCTTCCCTTTGTTTTTTTTGTTGATCACCCACATTTCAGCTCCATAAGTCATTATGCTGCGAACTATTGAATTGAATATTCTCGTTTTATTAGTCTTGGTTATGTGGCGGTCCCATAATCGGATCAAAAAATTCAAATATCTTGAAAGTACCGGAAGATACTGAAGGGACAGAAGATGATAACTGTAGAATACAAACCGGAAACAAATGCCTTTATACAACTCATAATCTACTTTAAAGGTCTCAAACGTACTGATGGACGACCAATATATGTTTCACAAACCAAAACTCCAATTTTGGGCTTCTCTTCAACAATGAAATCAATTATAGGAATGTATAAAGAGTATATTTAAAGACAAGGTATACTTACATATATCTTGTCCTACAAATTCGGCCAGGACCACCTTGAACTATTTTTCTGTTGTCTCAGGTATGTATATCAATTTGAAATGCGACTGTAACTATAACTTAATGAAATTTAGAGTGGCAAAAATGGTTGGAACAATAATCCAACGGCTTTTCAATTACATTACATAAACGATATGGTCGTTGATACACAGAGGAATTCCAAGGAATTATCAAATTCTTACTTCTTACCAACTCTATCAAGAAAGTGATCAAGTGTGAAGTGTGCATTTCTGCATTAGAATAAAAGAGGAAAGCTTAGACCTTATTTATTTTAAGTTATTAAACAGAAAAAATAGAGTCGTCTGAAGTACCTATACTGGATTGATTAAGCCATCTCCAACATTTCAGGATCCCTCTTCAATGATGCTAAATTATTTTCTACATTAGATGAGCATATATTTGATACCTCCATATTCGAAATAAATCATAAAATAAAGATATTAAAAACAATTGTGAAAATAATTAAATTTTTTTCAAGTTTTTATTTATTTCAGAAAAAAAATGACAACAACTTTGGAGCTCGTTTAACTCGTTACTATTCGTATTAAAATTTTAAATTTGTTCGAGAGGTTGAAATCATTATTTGTAGTAATTTTTATTATTAAAAAAAATTATTTGGCGCTTAATGGCATTGTTTTAGTTTGTTTGAGTAAAATTAGTTCAGACATTTTTTGATATAAAAAAAAGATAGATGCTCGAACCGATCTACCTGTGCCCTGGAATTGAATATACTGTAACGATTTTGCGATACGCTATTGGAATGTAGAAGGGGAAGGGATTATAGAAAGGAAATGATTGTGGACACGCTTTTTAAAAAGTTGCAGGTCATAGTTCTCAGGAAAAACTGATTTTGGAAGCTTATTCCATTCCGTAGCAGCCCTGTAAAAGAAGGATTCTTGATGAAGATTGGTCCTTGTAGTGTCAATCTTGAGAGTAAATGGGTAAGACTGATCAGCGTGCCGAGTTCTTCGGCCGAATGTGGCCATAGGTGGTACAAGAGTTCTTATTTCTCTCGAGCATCTGCCATGGAAATATCTGTAGAGCAATGACTGGTCTGCAACTCTTCTTCTATGTTCTAGAGGGTGAAGGGTATCTGTGAGAGTTGAGCTGTTTATCAAGCGAATGGCTCTTTTCTGAATGGAATCTAGAAGACGAAGAGAATGCCTTGGTGCTGAACCCCAAATGTGCGAGCAATACTCCAGTAGAGGTCGGATTTGAGCCTTGTACGTCGTCAACAGTTGATCAGGAGTAAAAAACTTTCTGGCTTTCCACAGAAAACCTAGCATCTGGCTTGCCGACTTTGCGATGTTAGCAACATGGTCATGCCAGGACATATTATTGGACTCCCAAAATCGAGATGGAGGGACTTGGTTCAAGGGTATTTCCGGACATTGTGATGGGATGATTTGAGGAATTCACTTTCTCGGAAAACGTGGCACTTTGTGTTTTTTGGGCGTTGAACTGAACAAGATTGTTGATTCCCCACTCGACGATTGCTTTAAGATCCCTATTGATGGATCGGCTGAAAGCTTCTCGTCTTTTCTCGATTCAACGTTAAATATATAAATTGGCCTTCGTTCGCGAGAGTTATTCAGTTTTCTAAAGTTAATGAATGAATGTGCAAATAAATTCGAACCCTGAGTGTAAATTTAAGTAAAAACGTTTTTATTTTTCTAAAATTTGTTTTTATTATTGGTTTTGGTTACTGCTTTTGGTAAATAAACATTATTTTTTCAATTTCTTTTTCATTTTCAATAATCTTTCTATCATTAAACTTTATAAAGATTTACTAGACATCATTAAAAAATATATATTAAGTGTAAAATAATCCAATTATGCCAAATTTTTGGATTTGATTCACCCTCGTATTGTGGAAAATGAAGTTATGACTTATAAAAAAAAATAAAATACTCACGAACACACGTAGGCAGCTCTTTCGGATTCCATACGCCGTCAGCTTGGCAATAGCGTTCGTTTTTTCCGACGAGTTCATACCCTTCAGCGCAATGGTAGGTGATTCTGCAGCCGAACGTATAGCATTCGCCCGCATGCCAACCGTGGGATATGTCATTAGGTGCACCGCACGATCTCGCTACACATACGACAAACAATTTACTACAGATCAATAATAATAATACTCATTTGTTTGATAATTACGTTCGCAGGCGATATCGGGTCCATACCACGAAGCTTGATTCTCTATGGCTAAACATTTGGCCCTCGGGAAACCGTTGGTGACGTATCCAGTGTGGCAATAATATTGGAGCGTTGAATCCAAATCGAATGTCGTCTGTTCATTCGGAGCATTGTGTCTGGCATGTTCGATGGTGGGCGGTGACAGACAATAAACTAACAAAAATTGTTTCGGTTACGTACCAATTTTTAGTAGTAGGTAATGCAAATGTTAAAGCCGGTCCTGGCATATATTTTGTTTTTAGTGGGTCGATAAACTAACTTTATACTGATAAGCGAATTTTTTTTTAATAGTATAAAATTCCTGGTTTCGTTCAAAACGGCGATTCTTCGTTAGTAATAATCCTCTTTCAGTTCAAAACCAGCCAGTCCATATAACTTTTGATTTTGCGTAAATGTAAGAAAAACAACAAAACAAGTCGAATTTTAAATCGAGGGGGAGGTTTAAAGTATTATTCCGCTGTTTACAAATGGCACCTATTTAATATCCCCCACCCTTTCTTTAAAATGCCATATAGCAACTTCTAATACATCAAATAAATGAGACCATGACGAAAACGACCTACACCACTGTTGAATAGGTAGATATCTAATTAGGGACCAATTAATACATGTCACCTTATTGACATTTTTTTTGTCATTTTGTTACTTTTTTTTTAAATATTAATAATACTTATGTTTAGTTAGTATCTTTTAAATTATTTTAAAATGGTGTATAGTCGGCAAACTGTATGCAAATATATTGATTAAAAGAGTGACGAATAAAACTGAGATGATATGGGATGTGCAAGCAGGATTTAGAAGAGAAAGAAGATGTGTGGATCAGGTCTTTTCATTACGAGGTATAATCGAAAAATTCTTGGATAGAAAGTCTATTGCGCTCTTATAGACTTGGAAAAGGCCTATGACAGAGTGGTAAGGAGTTAATTGTGGTCGACATTGTCTATGTATGGGGTGAGCGGTAGTTCAATACGAGCACTAAGATCACTTCACGAGGATTTCACTGCTTGTGTCAAGATAAACGGAGGTTACACGGACTGGTTTAACATCAAAAAAGGTGTGAGACAGGGATGTGTGACTTCGCCATGGCTGTTTAAAAACGCCGATATTAGTGATGTATAAAAGTAACTTACTGTTTTGTTTGCATGCGGGCGAACTGCCGGCCCATTGGCCGTCAGCTTGACAGGTGCGACTTTGCAATCCGACCACGTGATATCCATGTTGACAGGTGTAAGTGGCACGCGCACCGAAAAGTTTACCGCTAGATGTCACCGTACCGTTTGGTATTTGCTCTGGATCTGGACATTCCCGATCTGTAATTCGTTTTTGTTCGTCAAACAACGTGGCGAAGCAATCAAACATAACATTTACCTGGTTTAATGCACGATAAACCGCAAGATCCATCGCAAAGGCACTTTTTCTTCTTACTCTTGCAGTCTTCGTCTGACGAACATTTTCTCAGGCATTTTTGACCCTATCAATTTATTATTATACAGGGGGTATCGTTAAGATGTCCCTTTTTTCGTTTTAAATGCTTACCAGTAACGTAGCTTGTTCCTCATCTCGCGGACACAAGGTCGATGGGGAATTCCTGGGATTCTTGTAAACTTTACCGTCGTCGTCGATTTCAGACGACTCCGACTCGTCCCAATCTTCGTCGTCTTCTTCTATCGTCGGGCTCGTACTCAAAATCGAGACGTTACGACGCACCCTGAAGGAAGCGACTGAAATTCAAATTTACCAACATTAAAATTATTTTTTCCGTTTTCAGTCAGTCAGTCTGAGAAGAACCCGACCGGGGGGCCGCGGAGGAGCGCTCTTATATTTGTCTCGTAATCGTCAGTCACTTCCTTTTCCGTTTTCTATTGCAATGAAAGTGAAATTAGTACGAAAGAAATTGTGAAAGCGTTAAACAGTATAAAATTGGGTAAAGCTGCTGGTTTTTTTTTTTTTTTATGAAAATAGTCGCAAAAATGGTAGACCTATCGTGTGGACCGCGGACGGCCCGCACTGCGACTATTAGAAGGGGAAGGGATTATAGAAAGGAAATGATTGTGGACACGCTTTTTAAAAAGTTGCAGGTCATAGTTCTCAGGAAAAACTGATTTTGGAAGCTTATTCCATTCCGTAGCAGCCCTGTAAAAAAAGGATTCTTGATGAAGATTGGTCCTTGTAGTGTCAATCTTGAGAGTAAATGGGTAAGACTGATTAGCGTGCCGAGTTCTTCGGCCGAATGTGGCCATAGGTGGTACAAGAGTTTTTATTTCTCTGGAGCATCTGCCATGGAAATATCTGTAGAGCAATGACTGGTCTGCAACTCTTCTTCTATGTTCTAGAGGGTGAAGGGTATCTGTGAGAGTTGAGCTGTTTATCAAGCGAATGGCTCTTTTCTGAATGGAATCTAGAAGACGAAGAGAATGCCTTGGTGCTGAACCCCAAATGTGCGAGCAATACTCCAGTAGAGGTCGGATTTGAGCCTTGTACGTCGTCAACAGTTGATCAGGAGTAAAAAACTTTCTGGCTTTCCACAGAAAACCTAGCATCTGGCTTGCCGACTTTGCGATGTTAGCAACATGGTCATGCCAGGACATATTATTGGACTCCCAAAATCGAGATGGAGGGACTTGGTTCAAGGGTATTTCCGGACATTGTGATGGGATGATTTGAGGAATTCACTTTCTCGGAAAACGTGGCACTTTGTGTTTTTTGGGCAATGAACTAAACAAGATATTTGGTTCCCCACTCAACGATTGCTTTAAGATCTCTATTGATGGAATCAACCTGTTCCTGCCTGAGTCTATTTGTATCATTCACCGAAAGTGATCGATAGGATGTGAATGTTGAGACAAGTGTGCTATCGTCTGCGAAACTGTAAATGGGGTTCGTGGTGGTTTTCAAGAGGTCGTTGATGTGTAAAAGAAATAAGGTGGGGGACAGGATGGAACCCTGGGGGACCCCGGCATTAGCTTTAAACGCATCAGAAGAAATACCGTCAACTGCCACATGTAAGGAGCGATCTTGCATGAATCTCAAGAGCCATTGGCGCAGTTTGGTTGGGAGACCGTAGGCAGATAATTTACTTAACAATGCCTGGTGCCAAACGCGTTCAAACGCGGGTACGACAGGATCACAGTTTAAATGCTAAAGGCTGGACAAAGCGTGGCAACGAGTCTGATGTACCGCCTTTCTAACCTTTGTTGGAGCGTACCAGGCGACTCTGGTGCAAGGCCGTTTTACAAGGAAAAAGGTTCGCAGCAGGACTGTAAGAACTACCGAGGTATTAGTTTACTCAGCATAGTCGGCAAACTGTACGCAAAGATATTGATTAAAAATGTAACGAATGAAACTGAGAAAATTATATGGGATGTGCAAGCAGGATTTAGAAGAGGAAGATCAGTATGGATCAGGTCTTTTCATTACGAGGTATAGTCGAAAAATTCTTGGTTAGAAAGTCTATTGCGCTCTTATAGACTTGGAAAAGGCCTATGACAGAGTGGTGAGGAGTGAATTGTGGTCGACATTTTCTATGTATGGGTGAACGGTAGTTTAATACCAGCAATGAAATCACTTTACGAGGATTCCACTTCTTGTGTCAGCTTGCACGGACTGGTTTAACATCGAAAAAGTTGTGAGACAGGGATGTATGGCTGTTTTACTTATACATAGACGATTGCTTAAAAGATTTGAAAGAAAGTGGGTATGTACTGAGAATAAATAAATTAATCGTCAAATGCCTTCTTAACGCCGATAATCAAGTCATATTAGCGTCATCTGAAGAGAAGTTGCGGGTTAATGTTATGCATGATGCCCTAAAAATCAAAGGAATGAAAATAAATGTAAGGAAAACGAAAGTAATGATTTTTGAAAGAGAATAAAGCATGACAAACTGTGAAGTTCTGATTAAGAGTGGAATAAGTAAATGAGTTTGTATACTCGGGCTCAAAGATTCTGAAAGAAGGAAAGTATGACAGTCACATTATGCGAAGGGTGTTGGCAGGAAAATAAATGAATGGGGCACTGCATAGCTTTATGTACAGCCAGAAAGTGTCAAAAAAGGCACAACTCATGGCAGATGCTCCAGTGAAATAAAAACTCTTGTACCACCATTGGCCACATTCGGCCGAAGAACTCGGCACGCTGATCACTCTCACCCATTTACTCAACCATCTCCTTTCTATAATCACACTTCTAATAGTCGCAGTGCGGGCCGTCCGCGACCCACACGATAGGTCCACCCTTTTTGCGACTATTTTCGCTAAAAAAAAAGCCCCGTATATCAGTGAGTATGAGTTGACAGTAATTTTTCAAACGGATCGGTATTTTACGAAGATTTACACATTTAACATATTTACCACAACGATTTCATTCTCTATCTTTTTATTTATTTGTTTTTTAACTAAGTGTTACTTTTTCTTTCAGGTTTTAGTCAAATTTGCAAATAAAATTATGTTTTTTTGGTCTTTATAAATTTTAATGACTTTTCTCAAAAATTCAACTCTTTCTTTTTTTTTATCAACATGTACAAAGTATAAAATCGTAAATAATTAAACATCTGAAATCTATATAAACTAACTTGAAGTATAAACACTATAAGGAAGATAACAAGAAGCGGTAACAGAATTAAAATAAAACGCTCAAATATATTCATATATTTTTTTACTTCTGACCGTTATGGAAAAAAAAAATGCAAGGACATTAATTCGGGAAAAGTTTTAATTAGAATTTTTGAAAACATTATTGTATTCTTCCGAAGAAGAATGCAGTCGATTATTCTGCACTAAAACTTCGATGTTACGCGAATACTTATTATTATCGGAGCAATTTTCATTATTTTTTCTTATTGGTGGACAAAACATCGGCAAACTTTCGCGGGAACAGTCACGCATCAACTCCAATTCGTTGCAATTGCTGCATTGCGGCGTTTTAGTGGCGTTCCCCTCCTTCTTGCAGCTGCATTTTATTTCCAAGGAGAAGGACGACATATTCGTTTTCTTGTTTAATTTAACGTCGTTAATGACGGTCTGGATGATCTCTTTAACGACGCCGCTGCCATTCTTGAAAGTATTCGTCGGCGAGGCTTGCAGAGTGTGCGTCGTCTTTCGACACAGCTTTTCCTTCGGATACGTCATTATTTCTTGCGCCGTATTCTCGTTCGCTAATTCTTCGATTTCGTTTGACGCGTCACATTCTTCCTTCGAAATACCGCTAATGCATCGATCGACCGTGATGGTCCCGTCGCGTTTCCTCTTCTTCCCGTAGAACCCCTTCAAATTTTCTATGAAATCGCTCTGGAGGCTAATCTCCTTGTTTTGTTTGTTGATCATTTCCTTCATGAGGTGCACCTTCCTCTCCAAATGTTCGACGGTCTTGAGGAGTTCGTTCTCTTTATTGGTACTTTTCGAGGTCGGTTTCGTGACATTTTGCACGCACTCGTCCTCCAGCTCCTCCAACTGTGATTTGTAGGAATCTCTTTGTTTCAGCAACGACGTCACGTCCGCTTTGTGAGCCGTTTGTAGTTTTTTCAAGCGGCATTGCAGCTCTTTTTTTTCAGCGAGCGCGTTGTCCAGCTGACGTTTGGTGCAGTCGTGCTCTTTTCTCGCCAGCAACACTTCCTCTTGCAGTTTGGTATCGAAGAGGCGCATTTCCTTCTTGATGGTTTCGAACAGCTCCAATTCCCGTTTGTCGTTCGTTCGAATGTCGCCGCCCGCTCCGGCGATTCTCATCATCGACTCCACGACTTTGATTATGCTCTTCGACTCGTCTTTTCGACGACGGGGCTCCGAGGTTTCCAGCAGACATTTGGCCTGCATGTTTAA
This sequence comes from Agelastica alni, assembly GCA_950111635.1. Classification (NCBI taxonomy): domain Eukaryota; kingdom Metazoa; phylum Arthropoda; class Insecta; order Coleoptera; family Chrysomelidae; genus Agelastica; species Agelastica alni. Next base: position 35,432,204 of record OX467716.1, read on the forward strand.
TTGCTGCACCATCTCGCCGACGCTGCTGAGATCCACAGCTTCCTCAATTGAAGATCTCAATCGCTTGCGCAAGCCGGATAACTTTCCCTCGATGACGCGCAATTGCTGCAGATCCTTCTTCTGTACATTGTGCTGCTGCTTGATTTCCTCCATTTTTCTTTCGATTTCCGATTTTTCCTGTTTGATGCTTATCAGGAAGTTGCAGCGCAACTTTTTGTCCACCGGCAGACTGAATACTTGCTCGACCAACGTGTTTCTTTCGTCTTCGATAAGGATCAGCCGGTTGCAGCATATTCTGAACGTGTCTAGTTTCTTTTTAAGTCCTACCGTGGATTCCAGCAGCGCGTTGAACAAATCCAAGCACGCCACAGACTGATTGTTCGCGTCGTTATTAGTTATCACCGTTTGCGAGTTGTTTATAGCTTGGCACAGTTTTTCTACGATTTTTCGCAGTATGAATTCCTGGCAATTCAAGCTTCTCGTCAGCTTGCAATCCACGTGTCGCATGTAATCGTACAGACGGTACAAGTTGCTCTTGATTCCGTTTTCTTTTTTGAAGCGATCCACCGCTAGGGCGACGGGGATGCTGTCCGTGTTCTCGGCGGTGCACGTTCGCGATAACTCGTCAACTTTGGAATAGGTGATTTCTTTTTTTAAATAGTACAAAATCTGCACTTTCTGATTTTCCAACTGCTGTCGTAAACTACCAATCAATTTATTCTTGTCGTCCAGAATTGATAAAAACGTTTCGCTATGGTTTTCGTTAGCGATGATGTCCATGGTATTAAATAATCCTGCTTTATTGTTCATGCTCGTATCCTCTGGTTGTATCGGCATTTTACAGAGACGTGAGAAAAGGGAGCGCTGTAATTTTGGATGTCAGTATACGTCAAATAAGTATTTGCGTGTTCTTTGAAGTGGCATTGACAACAAATCCAAACAACTTTTTATACGCGTCATCTTCTTTTTGCAAATAAGTTGTCAGTAGAAGGTCAGTTGTCAAAAATTATGGATTCCAAATGCATTAAATTAGGGTGGCGCCACATTAGCATCAGGGTAAATTTTAAAGGAAGCGCAAAATTTTCCGATTTTGTAATCTCGCCGACGTATGTAAAATTCGATAAATAAAAAATAAATATGTCTTCATTGATTAAAAAAATTATAAAAATGAGCAATGGTTTAAAAAGTAAATTTTAAAACTTTTCACAACACAAATTTTACCCATGACTGTTCAGTTATTTGCACACTTTTCTTCTTCTTCTTCTTCTACTTGTTAGAGATCTAGATGATCTGTTGATTCCGGACTTGCCTCTGTAATATTACCTGAGATGTGGACTGCCAGCTGTCTCTCCATCTCTTTGGTGGTCTTCCGGGTGGTTTTCCCTCTAGTACAATGAGTGGTAGTCTATCGTCGGTCATTCTCTTCACGTGGTTATACCATTCTCTTCTCCTCTGCCTTCCCCATCTCACCACATCCTGTACGTCGCATTGTGCTCTAATGTCAGTGTTTCTTACGTGATCTCTTCTTGTTTTCCCGGCTATTGTTCTCAGTACTGACATTTCGGCGACTCGTAACATCCTTTTGTTCTTGTTGGTATCCTCTCTCGCTTCTATACCATATGTCATTATTGGCCTGACGCATGTCTTATATATTTTGATTTTACTCTACTTTCGCCTGTAAGGATTAGCCCATACAGTTTCCCTTAGACATCCTGATATTATGGCTGATTTGTTAGTTTGGTTTCTCAGGTCCTTTACCGGGTCGTGAGCGCTGGACATATCTATGCCCAGGCATCTAAATTGCATGACCTGCTCTATGGGTTTATTATCTATTACCAGCTTGCATCTGATTGGCTCCCTAGCGATGGTCATGGTTTTCGTTTTACCTATGGATATATCCATATTGAGTTGCTGACTGATCTGGTAGAACTTAAATAACTGTCTTTGTAGGTCATTCTCACTTTCTGCGAATATTGCAGCGTCGTCGGCGTAGCAGACCATGCTGATAGCCCTATTATTCATTCTGTATCCCGAATTCATGGATGTTTGTTCTATGATTTTGTCCATAAGGAGGTTAAATAAAAATGGACTAAGGCTATCTCCCTGTCTAATTCCTCCTGGATTGGGGATGCTAGATGTCATATTCTCTCCAGCTTTCAAAAAATTAAATGATAAAAACAATAAACGTACTGTTCACAGTTCACGAAATAAAATCACTGTAGCTACACGTTTTCTCACAATAATACTAACTACTTTAGTCGACAATAATATTAAATAATAATAAATAAATAATATTCATACCATACCCTTTGTCTACACCAGCGCCATTCTGGAAGGTTTTTGAACTGTTATTTATTGCTTACAGCTGGACACTTTTTTAAGTTTTCTACCATATGAGATGACTTTCGTTACCTGTACCCTCCATATCAAAAATACAAATTGCCATTCTTCTTCTTAAAGGGCCTATTCGGTCCGAATGTTGGCAATCATTCTGGCTATCATTATCTTGTTTGCTGCAGCACGGACGTGGTAGTAGAGAACCACGTTCTCAGGTTCTTCAGCCACGAGATAAGTCTTCTTCCCGTGTCACGTGCCTATTTTTTTTCTCCTATCTGCCGTTTCATTATAATGATAATCTAGCGTTCGTAATTAGCTTTGCATACTGCATTTGGGTTCGTCGTATATAGTGTTGCCTATATAGTAGTGATAGAATTCGATTATTAATAGCCGTGACATTTTTGTCTCTCTTATTAGACTTCGCCTTGATTATTGGCCTCGATTGTCGTGTGTTGTCAGATATATTATTGTTGGTTTGCTTGGGCTGGCAATTGATGCGGACGAGCGCGATTATGAACTAGGGACTTATACATGGAAAGGTTGGCTGACGCGTGTCCCGGGACATTTTCTGATGTCCGGTCTGGGAGCGAGGAGTGTTCATCATTCGTTTGGTGGCAGTGGTGGAAGTCGGTTGAGAGTTTTTGGAACGGTTTGATATTAACACGTGAGCGGAACTTCTACGGTTTTTTCTTTCATATTTGGCTGTATTTGGGGCCATCTTTATTGGATTAGGAAGATAAACCATTTAATTCTTAACTTGACCATTCTGTCGTGCCTATGTGGTGAATATTTTTGGATATTGGGGTCGAGTTAAGATCACCACTTGTGGGATTTGATGAAGTGAAGCCATCGTGAAGTACCACGTGCCGTTCCATCCACATCGACGATAAATTTCAGCGTTATAAAGACCTGCCTGGTAATTTTAGCAGAAATTATTATGATAATACTACTTGGTGTTTCGGTTCTTGGATCATCGATGTTACCGTGACGTCTCAGTGAGGTTTTCAATTGGTTACATGGTATGGAATTTAATTTTATCAACTTATCAGTTATTATGTGCTTGATCTAAGTGTTTTCAATAATTTAAAAGTAACAAGTTATTTTCATTTAATTTGTACCTGCTCCCAGTGACGTCCCAATGAAGTTTTCAATAGTTTAAAAGTAACCAAATTATTTTTCGTTAAATTTGTACCGGCTCCAAGCTGAATCTGAATTTATATATCACTGAATATAATTTATGTGGTTATTGTAAGGGTTTTAAAATATTATTCTTGTAGCAAGTCCATTTATTTGGTATTTCTTTTTTTTTGTTGTGTTAATCTTTTGCTGTCAGGAATTTTATATAAAACCAATTATTTTCGAAATTTTAAATATTGTGAACATTTTCTTTTTGTTGTTTTTTTTTTTTTTTTAATTCTCTTTTGTACCTCATTAGGTTTTTATTACTGTCTGGAAGATTGTTATAATTAATTTAAATATTATTTTAAGAAAGTGTATTAGATTCGTTTAAACCACTTTACGAAAATACAGAATTTATTGTAAAAAAAAAATCAGAACATCATTTTTACTTAATTAATATATTGCAGTAATTGTAAATATAGTTTTATTTATCTAGTTCACCATAATTGTTTGTTGTTTTTCGCGTGGCTCTGCTGGTGCCTACAAGACCTAGGGGTTTCCGGCTTGTACCGTCTTAAGTCGGTGGCGCGGCTCACTTTTAGATTTTTTTTTCTTCTACCCTCTACGGCTGAGCTCGGGCATAATTTGCCAGTGGAGAGACTACTAGCAGAGTACTCTTTAAAGAACCAAAAAAAAAGACGTGGCACCCGGTCCTCTCTTTCCCAATATTTTGCCTTGGAAAATCCCCTTCTGATCTTTACAATATCCATGACTTTTAACTTCTTGTTCATTTTTGTTAGCACTGATTGGTTGGTCGCATGATCTGTCCATGGAATATTCAGAATTCTGCGGTACAGCCACATTTCAAAGGATTGTAGTTTTTTTGTGGTAGCCTCCGTCAACGTCCATGTTTCTACTCCATACAGCAACACAAAGAAGACGTAACATCAAAGAAGCCTTATTTTAGCGTTCATTTGTAAATTTTTATTTTTGAAGAGTGATGCCATTTTTAGAAATATTGTTCGCGTTATGAGATATTGAATGAAGGTCTTCTAGATTATCTGAGAGAACTGCAGTGTCGTCGGCATATCTAATGTTATTCACTCTCTCCCCATTAAAGAGTATCCCTGCTTCGATCTTCTTCAGTGCTTCTTTGAACTTTTGTTCGGAGTATATATATTGAACATTAGGGGAGAAAGAATACACCCTTGTCTAACACCCCGTTGTATTGATATGGTATATGTACGTTCTCTTTTCACCCTAGCAAATGCCGTTTGTTGCCAATACAAGTTGGTGATTATTCTTTGGTCCTTCAAATCTTGGCCTAATTGTTCTAATATTCCTATCAATTTGTGATGTTGGACTCTATCAAATGCTTTCTGATGGTCAATAAAGCATATGTATACATCACAGTTAATATCTCTGCACCGTTGGATCAAAACTTGTATGGCAAATAGGGCTTCTCTGGTTGTCGAGGTTAGGAAAACGTTCCACAAACATCAGTGTAGTTATGGTAATGTTTCCACCATGTTCACAAAACAAAAACACGCCGTTTTGTAGTTAGCTTTCTATTCTGAGATAACAACAAATAACATAACCTCAGATTGCTAGTGTAAACTGACTACCTCTACGCTAGCCTAAAGAACTGACTTATGGCCCATTCTGTATCACTTGAAAAATATCTTTAGCGATATTCTTTATGTTGAATTATGGCTAACGGGAATAGCAACCCTAAACAATCTACTTATATTGTAATCGAAGGACACAACGATGGGTTAAACACGGTTTCTATCAGTTTAAAATGAATAGCGAAATGTAGAGCGCAAACGAACATGCAAAATTTACCTTCAAGCGTCAAATAGGCGAGCAAAACCGAAAGGCACCAGTAAATCTTCATTTCTGTTTTTCGTTTTAAAGTCCACCAAACAAACACCGACAATCCTCTTTCACACCATTGTATTTAAAAAGCAGTATTGTGTAAACGTACCGAGTTGTAGTTAATTTGGATGAATGACATCCCCCCCATCCCTATTTTTGAGAATTAGAACACGACCAGTCTCATAGAAACGGGTAGCGGTGTCGGAGATGCATCTGCAGCATCAGACTGCCAACTGGAAGGTAATTTTACGTTCGTGAACACAAAACGTCGCGGCCGGGGAGGCGGCGTCGCGACTCATGACCGTCGCAACGCTACGAAAAGAAAGGGGTACTCTCTAATAATATTAAAAAAAAAAACTTCTTTATTACCAAACAGTTTTATTGAAATATTTAACCGAATTGTTAGTTCATATTATTATAGAATATCCCAAAAGTAAAAAGTAGACATTTTTTATCTAATCTGTCAATTATTAAGCAGCAAAAATGATCTAAAAACCTCGGAACGTTCTAAAGCTAAGTGACATTCAAGGACAAGCTTGCCTGGCTGCTTCTGGAACTATAAATCCGCCATAGAGGCCTCACTAAAGCTACTTCATATATCTCATTTGGGACCTTGGTTACTTTGCGACCTGTTTGTCAACGACTTCAATGATGTTATTCTCTGTAATGAATATCTTCTCTTACCGATGATTTCAAGATGCTTAAAGTTATCCGAGACGGCTTTTTTCCATAGGGGTAGGCAAAGACCACTTCCTTTCACTTCCGCTACGATTCTTACACAAGTCGTCTTTTACTTCTTCTCCTTTCGACCTCTACCGACTTGCCCATTCACACTCGCCTTATAAACCTGTTTCGTCAATCTTCTTTTATCTATCCTCTATACGTGTCCAAAGCATTCCTTTATCTATCTATGTGACCACATCTTCTTTCACACCACAGCGTTCCCTTATCTTACTATTTCTTCCTCTATTCGTCAGTCACTATACTTCTTGGACTATTCATCTCCGCAGCACTGGAGCTATCATGCTTCATGCTTCTTCTGTCAAACACAACATTCACTATCATACATAAGTGTCGTGACCAGCACTCCTTTGTGCACCTCTTTTTTGGACAAGTTCTTGCTGCTCATGAAGTTATACAGGGTGCTATTCATTTTTTTCCTGCCAATACCCTTCGCTCAATATCGCAGTCTTACTTTCCGTCTCTCGTAAACTTTAAACCAAAATATACCAACTCGTTCACTTGTTCCACCCTTTCTCCCTTAATCAGAATTTGGCAGTTTGTCATGCTTTCTTTTCTTTCAAAAACCATTACTTTCGTCTTGCTTACTCTTACTTTCATCCCTTTAATTTTAAGGGCATCATGCATAATATTAACCATCGACTGCAACTTCTCCTCAGATGATAATATTACCTGATCAACGGCGTAAAAAAGGCATTTGACGATCAAATCATTTATTCTTAATCCATACGCACTCTCTGTCAAATAATTGTATATAATGAAAAATTAATAAAGCAATCTTGACTTAAAAATGTCCTCTTTAAACCACGCGTTTGAAATAGAACTAATAGAGCACTATGTTTTATCATCATATCTTCAATCTATTACCTAAAAATTATTTAATTGGAAAACAGCCCACAATTTTGAATGTAAAATATGTTTATAATAAAGTTTTAAAATGAAACTACTGTTGGCGCCATCTCTTGCCGGTGGTTTTTATTTATATGAATTTTGCGTGAATATTAAATAGAACTCTAACATCCAAGTTGACGTAAGTAAGTGAACTGAAATACGAGTCCTTATTTACGTTGTAAAAATTGACCAACAAATAATTTTATTATTATGACGTTTTTATTGTTATAAATAAAAGTTTGACAAAACAGACTAACATTTAGCAGAATCAAAAAACATAGACTTGTATAGAATGCTACAACTGTGTTAAGAAGTGGATGCAAAATTATCGAGCTGGCACTGTAGTTATAGGTGCAGCCACGAAGCGGCGCTGGTATTACTAAACGAGGAGCTATTTTAAACGTTAACAGTACCGTACTCGGAATATTTAAAATTATGCCAAACCCAAAAAAGTAGTAGTTAGATTATAAAATAACATGAATAGGTTTATACATGTAACTAAATTTTTGAATTGGATTATCAGTTACAACTATGGTGTGTAGTTGTGGTGGTTTTGCGTGTTTCCTTGATTTGTGCTTCCAAGATAATCTTGATTAAGTTAGCACTATCTCTTTTCAATATATGTCCTGTCCATCTCATTCTACGACTTCTAATATTGGTAATAAGGTCTGGCTCATTGAATAAATGTCTGATTTTCTTGTTTTTTCTCATCCTCCAAATTCTATTCTCATGTACTAGTCCAAACACCTTTCTTAGTATGTTATTTTTAAAAGTCACCAGTTTCTTCTCGGATACTTTTGATAATGTCCATACTTTTGAACCATAAAGCAAAACTGGTATTATGATTGTCTTATAAATTCGGAGTTTCGTGGTTCTAGTTAATATTCTATTGGACATCAATTTCTGTACCCACCAGAAACATCAATTAGCTGCTGCAAGTCTGTTTTCGATTTCGATTTCTTTGAAAGGCTGTCCTTTGTCAAACAAGTTGATCAAATAATGATTAATTTCTTTCGAATTCCGAATTCCGTTAAATAATTGCAAAAAATGTGTGAAATAGGTGAATTGCAATGTGTAAATTGTGCTGCAAAAAAGTACGAGGAATTTTATGTGTTTGAGCGTGGTAAAAACTTGATATACAAATGACTTTCAAAGTGGCCACCATATTAAATACTTACATTTTTATCGTGGTTTTTAATCACCTGTTAAAATTTTATGAACATTCCTTTGGCTACTACATTCCTGAATTTTTCCGAAAAGATAATCCAACACCTGAATTGATGCGTAACATATTGGGAGTTTTTTTTTAACTTTTTATCGTTAAATAAAGCTACCATGAACATAAAATCCCCAATCGGTTTTTTTAAATAATTTTTTTATCGGCTTCTGTAAGCTATTTAATATGGGAATAAATTACAATAACCCTAATAATTCTATTTTTTAAAAATCACATCAAAATATATCAAAATTTTGACACCTTTTTAATTTTAGTCGCTTTTAAAATTTTGCTGGCCCAACTCTGTGTATTATGCATTAACGCGCCATCTGACGTATCTGATGTCGCTATTTATTTATCGCCCTTCCCCAAGTTTCTCACATGGTTGCCATATCGGAGAATTTTTAAGCAGTTGGAGGATTTTTTGAAATGTTTTTTGGGAGAACATTTTAAAATAATTATAACGAATTTTTTTTTTTGAAGATGTTGAGATATAATTTACTTTCAATTAAAACTAACTGATACATAAATAATATTGTTTTAGAATTTTTCTTAATTTTTAGCTTTTGCCCTTGTGTCTTTAAGTTTATTTGTTAATTTACTTTTCATGATTAATTTTTGAATGATGTATTTATTCGAGGAATGTTAATATATTTTTTCAACTTATATTAGTCTAATTTATTAAAAAATATCACTTTTGGGGAATTGTAGACTTCGTTAAGTCCAAAGTACCTACAAAAATATAAAAATAACATTAAATAAACCACAAAGGTTTGATTTGGTCAATATTTAAAAAAATTTGGGGGATTTTTGGTTAGCTGACCTGGCAGCCCTGCTTCGTTGGCAGAATTTACGTTACGATTCAACCACATGACAAGCAACGTCAATCTGACGTTAGCACAGAGTGTAAAATTCACTAAAAACCAGAAAATTCCACAATTTCACGACCTATTTGACCTTCTAAGCAGTTGTACCGGTGTCGACTTAAATTTCACATATCATAAAGATTTCATAACTTATTTTTCAGCCCTGACGAACTAGGCTAACAAAGAGGTTATCGTCGACGAATATTTCCAAACGTATTTCTAATAGAAAATTTCGAACATGTCCCTTAAACAAACAGTATCCATACTACAGTCAAAAAATGGAATTAACTGCGTTGTGCAGAGAGCCAGGTAACGTTATTTTATTTTATTTTCACTGTTTACACAAAATTCGATTAACATTTACCAATTTTATGTTTAGCATCGGCATTTTGTTAGAAGTGTTAAAGTATTAAGATTCATCCAAAGTTTATGCAGTAATAAAAACTAAAGTTTCTGGGACTATTCATTTAATTTATTATTAAGGCATAAAAAAATCTTGTGACAATAATTATTTAAAAATCCGTTTCCCTATTACATAATCTGTCAATTGAACATTCAAATTATTCTTTTATTTCTTTAGGTTGGGATTAATTTCAAGTGTGTAAAACACAAAATTTCTTTTTAAAGCGGAATAGGTGGTCTTTTGCTATCTTCTAAAATTGGAGTTAATCGTTTTTAGCAGAAGCTTTTCAAATAATTTGGAGATTATTGACAATAAAACTTATCGTCCTATAAGATGTTAGTTCTTCTGGGTTTTTTCCGCTTTTTGTTAGCATAACAATTTGTGAGACTCCATTGGCTTAGGTAGTAACCAATTCTCAGAACAGCATTGAAAATCTGTTGTAGAACTTTGTATCCTGTAGTTGAGCATTCTTGTAGTACCTTGCCAGTTACAAATTCATACTATGGTGATTTATTCTAATTTATGTTATTTATTAGTGTTTTTTACTTCTGAGAAACTAAATTTTTTGTTCATTAAACCCATTTGTAGTGGAGTGTCTAAATAACTGTAGGTTTCTTGATAATCTATGGTAGGGTCTGCTTTGTTCGGATCAATTACTTTTACCGAGTGATCAGCAAAGGCCATTGCCTGCAAATACTTCTTGGGAATACACAGGTTCCAAAAGAAAGGGGAAGAGGAACTTCCGAAATTATGTGCTATGAGAGTCCAGCATTGGAAGAAAATTGCTAGTTTTTTCAGCAATTGTACAGAAAAACACATTGAAGTTATTTTTGGAAAATTCTTTTATGTTTTTTTCGTGATGTGCTTTATTTCTCGGTGTTATATCTTTTCTTCATTAATTTATATGCTCTATCATATTGCTGACAAATATGTTAATCAGAGATGAAATTTATTTAGTTCGTGGTGGTCTGGAGTTCAGATGGGCCCCCCAGATGTCATCTTGGGCGTAACGGAAGCTTACAAAAGAGACACCAACCCGAACAAAATCAATTTGGGCGCCGGTACCTATCGCGATGATAACGGAAAACCGTACGTTTTGCCATCAGTGCGTGAAGCAGAAGTCAGAATTAAAACCAAAGGTTTGGACAAAGAGTATGCTCCCATATCTGGCGTACAAGAATTTTGCAAGCGAGCCATTGAATTGGCTCTCGGAGAAAATTCCCCCGTTATTAAAGACGGCTTGAACGCGACTGTGCAAGGTATTTCTGGCACTGGTTCGTTGAGAATAGGAGGAGCGTTTTTGAATAGTTTCTTTCCTGGTAATAAAATTATTTACCTTCCTGCGCCGTCATGGGGCAACCACAATCCCATTTTTAAACATTCCGGTTTGGAAGTTAAAAGCTACAGATATTATAATCCCAAAACGTGTGGATTAGATTTCCAAGGGACCATTGAAGATGTCTCGGTAAGTATTTTCATAATTATTATTTTTTACTACAATAAACATATTTTTGCTTAAATATCAGCACTTGAAGTTGGAATCTTTCCAAACGAAAATTTATTTGTAAAAGATTTACTGTCTATTTTTAACATTTATCTTATCAACTACTCATGCAAATTCTAATTACTTACCTAATGGAAAATCCATTGAGGATACTAATAAATCGTGTACATTATTTCATTTAGAGATAATAATATTTTTTAACAATTGTATTACTCAAAATATTTCAAATAATTTCTTCAAAGATTGACTACATTATTATTTTTTAGTTATTATTATTTAATAATGTCGTGCCTGACAAAATTGGCTTATTTATTGTGTGTCTTCTGGGTCCAATTTAAGCCCTTTGAAGTTACAATTTCTAATATCTTCATAGGTAGGACTTGCATTACCGAACGTTCTTACTCTTTTTTGTGATAGTGTTTCACGTTCTATCAAAAGGTGTACAAATTATTTGTCCTTGCAACAGAATCTGCTGGAATCATTTTCCACCTTGCCCATCTTTTTTGGATGTTCATTGTCTGGGTTTATCCTGACACAAGCAGTGGAATCATCGTATAGTGATTTCAGTGCTCGTATCAAACTGCCGCTCACCCCATACATAGACCATGTCGATCACAATTAATTCCTCACTACTCTTTGAAAGAGGCCTTTTCCAAGTCTACCTTTTTACTTCTCCTAAATTCCTACTGTGAATATCGATGTTTATATTTATTTGGAAGGTTGGTATGGCCGTTGTGAACAGCTGACATATATTTCATGACAATTGTCTTATTAGGTTAGAAATTGCAGCGTCTTTGTGTTAAGAAATTTGTTGTCAGTGATTTTTTAAATTAAAAAAACCTATGGAATAAAGAATTTGTATCAAACTTTGTCAAAGAAATGAAATTTCTTGTTCTAATGCATTAAAAATGTGTTACCATGATAAATGTTAATTAAAATCGCAATTTTTTAAGTGGCACAAATCATTTGGTAAAGGGCGTGAATCAGAGGACAAACCTCGTTCAGGATGGCCACAACCTCAACTACTAACAAAAACATTTAAATCAATTATCTTGTACTTGCCAATCGTCGATTGACTCAAAGAGTCCTTTAAACCATTTTTAAAATCGCCGACAATACAAAAAAACGCTGCAATTTTTAACACAATGAAGCAAATGTCATAAAAATGTATATCGGCTGTTCACAACAGTCATATACCAACCTACCAAATAAATATACACATATTCATTAAAAAACTTTTTGTCTAGAGTTGTAATTAATGAAGAAAGGGATTTTTCTATCCTCGCTCAACCGTAGGGGTTTTCATATCTCCATAGGTTTAGCTGGTTCACCATGTAGAGTTTTTCACTTTTCTTATTTTATATTCTGGATCACAGTTCCAATAAAACAACTTATTTTTATCACTGTTTTTAATATTACAAAAAACAAAACAACGGAAAACAGAAAAGAGTCCAAGACAATTATTATTTTCAGTCCAATAAGAGCACTTTTGGGTATGCGAGAGAGATATTTTATTTTAACAGTAACGAGAAACAACTGATCGAGATTACGAGATTTTTATGCAATAGTGTTTTTTATATTGAGACTAAAAGTGTGTACTTACTTTTAAAGACTATTGTAAAGAGAATTGTCAGAGCTTTCAAAAGACATCTTATTCGACCCCCAATGCCATTTAAAAATTTTGGGGTAATTCTTACCCTCGTTTGGGGTTGAAAGTAGTGGAGTAAAAATTATCGGAAAAGAGTGTCCCCCTTTAATAAAAAATCGACGGGTTTGAGCGTTTTTCTAAAATTTTGACGAGGTTCCTGCAAATGGCTCTGTTTCGTTTTCGGTTGGCCACCCTGTATATTTGATCACCTATTCATACATTTTCTCATTCTTTCCTAATGGAAAATTTATTGAGAATACTTATCAAACATGAACATAGTTTCAGTTAAAGATAATATTTTTTACACAATTTTATCCAAATATTTTAAAAAATATCTTCATATGTTTACTTTAATATAGAAAATACCTGAAAAATCCATCATCTTGCTTCACGCCTGTGCTCACAACCCTACCGGTGTTGATCCTAACAAAGAACAGTGGAAGGAACTGTCAGAGGTGATCAAGAAGAGAAATTTGTATGTTTATTTCGATATGGCTTACCAAGGATTTGCAACTGGGAATGTTGACAACGACGCATTTGCAGTGAGTATTTTTTTAGGGTTACTTAATTGAATCTAACAACAAATAATGACACTATATTTTTTTTACTTCCATGATGTTCATTATCTAGTGAAATTAATGTATTTTACTCCATAGGTGAGGTATTTCGTGGAAAACGGCCACAAAATATGTCTGGCTCAAAGTTTCGCCAAAAATATGGGATTGTATGGTGAAAGAGCAGGTGCTTTCACGATTATCTCCGATTCCAAAGAGGAATCCGACAGAGTCATGTCTCAAATTAAAATACTCATCAGACCCATGTACTCGAATCCCCCCATTAACGGCGCAAGAATTGTGGCGGAGATTTTGAGCGATTCCAAATTGAGGAGCCAATGGTAAAGGTTTTATTTTATCTTACAAAACACTTTTCGTTTAGTGCATAATAATTTTTATCAATGCTTAGAAAAACTTCAAGATCTTTTAAAACTATGAGTATCTGTTGAAAACTAACTTACTTTATATGCCTTCCATGTTCAAGCCGTTTAAAATTAATTATTTTGTTTATTGCAGGTATAAAATAAAAATTTAAACGCATGACGTCCCCAAAAAATCCTTTATCCTAAATTCCCGCATTGTCCGTAACCTTAGGTATGCATTTCATAAATTTTGTTGCTGTAAACCGAGATTTGTTTCAGCAGAAATACCTTTGGAAACTTAACGCAGTTTTTAATCAACCGTTTTTAAATATTGAGATGCATTTAGCCAGTTTCCCACATTTTTTTTTCAATGGCTCTCTATTTCAGTGACATTATGAATGTTAGTGCTTATAAAAACGGTAAAAGTAGAAAAGTTTCGCTATTGAAAGTCACACTTGCACCGTCCCCACTCCACATTTAACAAAAGTGGACTACCGAACAGAGCTGGGACATGATATCAAAAATTAGTGCAAAATTACTCTTATTGGGAAGATTAATCACGAAAAACAATAATACCGTCGAAAAAAAAATTCTAGCCATCAAGTTTTCGTTCAAAAAGACCTCAAAAATCGAGACCGCGCGAAATGGAATTTATCTAGCGTGACGTCACGATACTGTTGGGACTCGGAGCGGCACGTTTATCAGCCTGCGCCCGACAGTCAGCAGTCATCCGGTTTTGACTGATTTATTCGTCAAATTCACTCTCACATTTTTTTTTTTCAAAATGACAAATAACATTCAGTCTGGATTTGCTAAGGCTGATTCTCGAAATCTGCCCAAAATATATATATTTATGTTGCTCGAATATGTTAAAAACGACGATAACTTCAATGCCGAAGAAATATGAAACGCGTAAACTGGCAAGGTACGTAGATACTATCGTGTTTATACTGCTTTTACTCATTCTTACGTGTGACGTTTCTCTCTCTCTTCGTCAACCTTTTTCCATCCACTCCTGGACGTAGGCCTCCTCTATTTTTTGCCGTTCATCTCTATTCTGTGCCACTTGATACCATCTCTTTCCTGCTTTTTTCTTGATGTCATCAATCCTTCTTTGTTGCTTACGCCCCACACTTCTTTTGTTTTCTCTAGGTCTCCATTGTAACGGTTGTTTTGTCCACCTTTCATTCTCTTGTCTGGCTACGTGTCCCGCCCAGCTGACGTTTGGTATATCATTATTTTCAATTTCTTTAAAGTCTGCTGATCCACCAGGATGTGAAGTAACTGACTCCACTATTTCTGCAACTTGTGCTCGACGAGCTCACTGGACTGAAGTGGGACGAGGATTTTCAGTAACTGTTCTGTTATTTTGACAGTTGTAAATGTGGGGCAGAATGTCTTTTTTTATTACTCATGGGGGATAAGTAGTATCTTAAAGCACGCTGTTGCGGTTGAAAAATAGCTGTTTGTCCATTTGAGTGCGACAAGTTTTCTTGGCGCACGCTTATGTCATTTGAGTGCAACAAGTTTGTCATGCTTTCTTCTCTTTCAAAAACCATTACTTTCGTTTTGCTTACATTTATTTTCATCACTTTGATTTTCAGGGCATCATGCATAACATTAACAATCGCCTGCAACTCCTCTTTAGATGACGCTAATATGACTTGATCATCGGCTTAAAGAAGGTATTTGACGATCAAATCATTCATTTTCAATCCATCTTTTAAACAATCGTCTATGTATAAGTAAAACAGCCATGGTGAAGCCACACATCCCTGTCTCACGCCTTTTTAGATGTTAAACCAGTCCGTGCAAGCTCCGTTTATCCTGACACAAGCAGTGGAATCCTTGTAAAGTGATTTCAGTGCTCGTATTAAACTACCTCTCACCCCATACATAGATAATGTCGACCAAAATTCACTCCTCACCACTCTGTAACCTTTTCCAAGTCAAAAGCGCAGTAGACCTTCCGACTTCTAGCTAAGAATTTTTCGACTATGCCACGTAATGAAAAGACCCGATCCATACTGATCTCCTTCCTCTTCTAAATCCTGCTTGCACATCCCATATCATTTTCTCAGTTTTATTCGTCACTGTTTTAATAAATATATTTGCATACAGTTTGCCGACTATGCTGAGTAAACTAATACCTCGGTAGTTCTTACAGTCCTGCTGCTAACTTTTTCCCTTGTAAAGTGGCACGATAACGGCCAGCCATTTAACTGTAGAAATTTGTGTGGATTTGTCCAAGGAGATACTATAATGCTCTGATTTGGCACCAGTTGATTTTTTTTGTTCCCATTGTCAACGATTTTCGACAGCACCAAGAGAGGCGTTAAGAATGCGTGTTTCGATATTCGTGGGGGTTATTTTGAAAAACAAAATAAAGCCTTAGTTTTCAATAATATTTTTTCTAGTTTGTTATACCACAAACATAAATAACAATTCTCGAAGCTTAGCTCGACTGGTATTTCTTTTGAACAACACTCGTATCTATTGATTTTTTATAAAAGGAGTTTGGTTTTTTATTAAAGATGTTTAAAATGCGTTTCAAGGTTGCCAGAAGTAAAGGGAATGGCCGACAGAATAATCTCTGTCCGTAATAGGCTCAGAGAGAACTTGAAGAAGGAAGGTTCCACCAGAAACTGGGAGCACATTACTAATCAAATTGGAATGTTCTGTTTCACGGGGATGACACCAGAACAAGTAAGATTTGCGTTTTTTTTTTTGCCCCGTGCTTCATTTATACAAGTCTCTCGTGGGGGAGAGTCTATTGAATTCTCTAAAATCGATGTAATTTGCTTTTCAGGTCGATAAACTGGTGAAAGAGCACAGTGTGTACCTGACGAGAGACGGACGTATCTCCATGGCCGGAGTAACATCCAAGAATGTCGATTATCTAGCTAGAGCCATGCATTTAGCTACAAAATAAAACCGATTATTCCTTTATTTATGAAAGGAGTATTCCTTTTAATTTTAAGCAAAAATTCGCCTTTTTAAAAGCATTTTAAGTTTTCTCGTCAATATATGTTATGTTAAAATCGATTATTGTCCTTTTTGTTGCTATTAAAATTTATATTATATCGTTATATTTTGCAAAAGGTCTTTTTTGTATATATCTAAACATTACCACAAATTACCGTTTATTTTCTTCACTTGCGCAATAAAAAATATTTTGTTGCATACAGGGTGACGCAATAATCTGTTCTGTATGGGTAACGTGCACGTGAACAGTGTTGCCAACTCAAATTCTCAAAAATCTTAAAATGGCTTCCTTGAAAACACTAGAAAATCACAATATCTGGTTAAATAAGAAAAAATGCGCCGCAGACGAAATTTTTTAAAAATCTAGTGGTTTTCTAGTGGTTGACTACAATTTAAATCACCAGATCATAGTTAGTTCTATTGGTAAAACTGGTGCGCACTCAGTGTAAATGTTTCTGCTCGATGGAAAAGGGTATCAGTGAGTTTATATGCACCAATATGTCGAGTATAAAAAATATTAGCTCATTATTTTTTTCAAGAATATAAAAAATTGGTTGTCTGTAAGTCGGTTTACGGACGATAATTTTACGTGATAACGTCACAAGAAAACATTGATGAAAAATTGCATACTTTTATGAATTAAATTGAATTATTATCACTGAATTATCATTATTTTGTGTAATACAAAGGAGTTAATTGAAAATTACAATTTTTTTTTTGATAAATTAATGTTTATTTGCACTCATTATTTCAAATATTTTTTGGACTAGGACGCAGATGGAATGGAAGAGAGATGCGTCACAAGCAGGCGCCTAGTCCGATCGTGCCTCTCTATCGATTGTTCCGCGCTCTAGCTTGCACGCTCGGCTCGGGAGGAACGTGACATAAGCCCTACTTCGTAAAAATCACTAATAACGATACAATATTGCTCATTAAACCTAAATAATTGTCAAATAGCTCACTATAAACTCATTAAAAAAAAACAAAAATTGGATGAAGTAAGGAGGCACAACATTTCTTGGAGAGATATTTAAATAGCACCTTGCACATACTCTTACGCGTTTTTCGCATCCGATGGTTCTAAGTGAAGATGTAGAAAATTGGGAAGGTTTTAATCTTTTAGTAAGAAAATCGTCCGAAGTATTACCTCGAACAAAAATGTACAAAAAGTTTTATGTGGATGCTTATCACGTTAAAAGTAAGTCCATCTCTGTGACTGAATTCATATAGAGTCGAAGCCTTTGATATTTTTAGGTTATAAGTTTAAAAATGAAAACCGAATTTTAATTTATATTTACACCGGTGTTAAAAACAATTAACAGTTCATTTATAATTCTCTCTAACCGAAGCTCATGGAAACTTTTCTTGAAGAAAAAATTACCAGCGATATTGATCAAGCTATAAAACCTATAAATAGGGATGCTGTTCACAGAATATGTTCTGGTCAGGTAAATCGATTTTTATTTACCTAAATAACAAATTTAACATACACATAAATCCCATCATTTAAAAGAAAATTCTTATTAAGAACAACTTAAATTCCTCATTTTTAATCGTGATTATATAGTTACAAATCATGTACATTAGAGTCTATGAGATGGGGACATGTCGGATTACTGGATTTTCAATGAAAAATGCAGTTTTTTTATATCTAAACATTTAATTGACTTACAAAACAAAAAACCTGGGTGAATCCTCATAACTTGGGTTTGGATCATACCAGATAAACAAAACTCTCGGGATATGATGTCAATAGTGGACTTATTAACATATAAAGTTTTAATTACATGGCTCTTATACTTTGGATTTTATTGATATCTAAAAAACCTCGATTTCGTCACTGACTCACTGATGATTATCCAAATTCTTAGGGTACCTGAAGTCCTAGAAAGCTTAAATTTTGTATGTAAGCTAGTATTAGTACACAAACAATAAAAAAATGGTAAAACTTGGAGCTTTTACCCCTTAAACTAGGGGATGGAATTTTGTATGAGACTTTTCATGTAAAATGTTGCCAAAACAAGACCATACGGCACAATTGGTCAAAAAGTTATCAGATCTCATGTAGAGCCAAGCTTCTAACTCTACACACCCTAACTGTATAAGCTGTACACCTTAGTCAAAATATGTGGCTTGGCCATTCCATTACTACAATAACTATTGTATAACAGAAAAGTAATGAACGCTAGGAACAGTGAATAAATTTTTTACCTTACGCCCATGTGAATGTAGGGAAATGGCCAAGCCACATATTTTGACTAAGCTGTAGAGCTTGTACAGTTAGGGCGTGTAGAGTTAGAAGCATGGCTGTACATGAAATCTGATAACTTTTTGACAGCTTCAGGAGTTGAAACTAATCCTTGAGCAAGAACATATTGCTCAGTGGAATACAAATACTGGCTGCAGAACATCAAGACAGTTAATGAAAAAACCTCTCCAGAAGAGGGCAGACGCACTCTCAATGATGAACCAGAGTAGGCTAAGCAGCACGCTCGGCCTGCTCACTGGTCACGTCACACTAAGGGCGCACCTCTTCAAACTTAAGCTGGTGGCTGAGAAAAACTGCCGACTATGCGGCGAAGAGGAAGAGAGCAGCATACACATTCTGTGTTGCTGCCTAATGCTAGCTGTGTACAGGTACCAAACCTGGGAGGGGGAAATAATGGATCCAAGTGATCTAAATGAGACAGGGCCAACAGAAAAAACCAGTGAACTGAAATTCTGATGCCCTGAAGACACAGCAGTAGTCACAGAGGATCAAAAGATCTAGGTGACATATGTGCCTATACCAATGGCCCAACCACAAAAATGTAATGTACAGCTTAGGTGTACAACAACAGGTGGCTGACTATTGTTTACTAAACTGTTTAATTGAAGTCACCCCATATGATCTTGGCTTGTTGTGTTGGAGTAGTGAGTGTAGGATTATAAAGATTTTACTGTAGTAGATTTTTGAACATAAAAGCATACCAACATTCGAACCTAATTTAAGAGTATTATGTGCCTTGGTATAGTACTTGCTACATACTAAAAGATATTACATTTACCAACACTTATCAGATTTTGATAATTTTTATGTATTCCTATGCACTAGTAGATTTTTTATTATATTTTTACAGGTAGTGTTAAGTTTAGCAATTGCAATGAAAGAGTTAGTTGAAAATTCCATAGATGCCAAAGCAACTATCATAGATATACATTTGAAAGAATATGGATCAGAACTACTTGAAGTACGCGACAATGGCAGTGGAGTCAAAAGTGACAGCTTTGAGACATTAAGTAATTACATAAACAAACTACATTAATAGTCATGAAAGTTTTAATTTTTTTTAATAAAAAAAGATACTTGGATACTTTTAAATCAAGTTATTAGAAAAAAATGTACAGTATGTACTACAATACCAAATTTTTATTTGCAATATTAACTGAGAACATGTCTTTTATAGTTATATGAAATAAATTACACCAGTATGCATTGATTAAATATAACAAAATTGCTTCAACTTGTACTGTAAATATGGGTGAGCCGAATTTTTTTTTTATTTTCAAATGTGGCTAGCATGGAAAAATTGTGACTTGGGTCCCCTGTATTCCATTTTTTTTTTCTTTATTCAAGTCATATTTAGCCGAGCACTTAACGGCTCAAGATATTGAGATTTTAATTTTTCAAAAAAAAATCGTAGCTTATAAGAAAAAGTGCGATGCTCTTCTGAAGTATCAACAATCGTTTCTCCTTTAGCAGTTTCTTCGAGATTAACCTGTCAAGTTCAGTCTTTACACCCCTTCGTGGTCACTTTAGAGACCTGCAGAACATCTTTTTCCAAAGACTCGTTCATCCAACGAACAGCGAGGCTTTGGAACATAAAATGCCTATGGAGGTGTTCCCCGAGGTATACAACCTTCAGAAATTTAAGAACACCAATGACACTATGTAAGTGTCAGAGTTAAAGTGCAACAATATGAATAATTAATTTTTAGCCTAAAATTTTTATATTACGACCTCTTATCTTTTTATAGCCAATTAGTTGACAAATTGACTAAAAAAAAGCAACAATGCATAAACAAGCGTGGGAGAAAATATAATATGTTTATCAATAATAATAATATACTGCAACAGGAACTTCGTTTCAACTGAGTGTTCCATGACACTCACGCACTTTTTTTTCCATCCAATTGTGTCCATGCTTATTAGGATTTATCCATGTTTTATCTCTAAATCAACCCTCTAACACCACACTTACTTTTTTCACCCATTCTTTCTAAATGTCTGAGCTATACTAACATCACCCAGCCTGTTCCTTATGTTCCTTCTATGTTTTTACCTCCCAATCCTTCCACATTTACTTATTACTACTCAATTTTCATTTTGTAAACATTTTGTCTTTATTATCGTCCAATTCCTGTTTTATTTGCTTATTTTTATAAAATGTGTCAAAAATTTCTCTTGCAGCATTAAAACATTACACTTCTAAAATTCGAGAATTTAATGATCTTCAACATCTGGCAACGCTAGGTTTCAGAGGGGAAGCTTTGAGTTCATTGTGTGCTCTTTCTGATTTAGTAGTTATTACTAGACACCATTCGGCAGAGTTTGCAACAAAAATTTCATATGATAGAAACGGCAAAATAATAAATCAGACACCGGTGGCTAGAGAAAAAGGCACTACAGTTATTTTAACGAAATTGTTTTCAACGTTACCAGTGAGGCGGAAAGAATTTATGAAAAATTTGAAAAGAGAATATAATAAAATGTGTCAGCTCTTGCATGCATATTGTTTGGTTTCTAAAGGCATTAAGTAAGTTTTATAATCAAATTATCATTTATCTAATATATCTTCCTAGATTTTTGGATTTTTTATTAAATGTATTTGCTGCATTTGTAAATCGGTTTGAATATAAAACTGATCAGGAAGGAGCATTGTCTCAGATAAGTGTTGACCGGAATGGAGAGTACATATGGCCGATTACTGCTTCCGTTTTGACAGAAATTATAAATTATAATAAAGCGAACAAAAAAATAAATTAAAAATGCTATTTTAGTTAACAATGGGGGAGACCACTTAATTTTTTAAACAGCATAATCGTAACCTTCATGCTTAAAAACTATCATCATATAATGTAATTTTATATTTTCGGCGTGAACAACAAATATTCTGTCATTTGATCACTTGTAAAAACAAAGTTTTTATTGAAGGGAATTTTAGTTATCTCAATTTCGGACGTATTGTATTATGTGGGTAAACGTGTTCGACCAATTAAGGAAGGTGAAGAGGTTTTTAAGGCTGGCCACATCATTTTATGTGGAACTGACGGTCTCAATGAAAAAATTACAAAAAGTTTATGCATGAGATCCTCTACAATTCTAAAATCCCATCATGAAATCACCATTAATCTAGATGAGACATGGGTTTATGAATGTTAATGTAAAGCAGGTTTAGGAGGATTTGTAGATTGTAGGGGGGGGGGGGGGGGTCGTTTAGGCTATGCTGCCTCTGAAGGACTTCAACCTATCAGATCTTTTGTGCATAGGTTTAGGAGGATATCAGACTTACCACTGAAAAAAATCATCTGTCACAAAGTGCTTGCTGCAAACAAACATAGACTTTGAGAGAGGTTTTCCTATCTTTAAGATTTTCTGAGCTGCCTTAGGATTTAAGGGAAATTTATGCAAAGATATAATCGAATTGCCATATGGAGAGCATTGTGGAACAGAGCATATTATTCGGGATTTTATCTTCATATTATCTTATTTAATCCTTTGCATTTTCGGATTTTGTGGAAACAAATGGATGTTGGTTTGTTGTTCACACTTCGAGAAGTTCATACGATCAATAATAGATGTCGCCCACTCCGTGATTTTTCCCTATAGTTTAAGATTCTTCCAACTTTTATAAAGTGGCCTCGGCTACAGGTAACATAAACCCTACTTTTTAATGTTAAGTTTTTAAAAATCACAAATAACATCACAATATTGTTCCTAAAACCTAAATAATTGTCAAATAACTTAAGATAAACCCAAAATAGCTCAGAAAACCATATGCGTTAACCAAACATACATAACCTTTTGAAAAATATTTTATTGCCACGCGGTAAACGTCATCCATTAAGACTCAACCTAAACTAATTAAATTTGCTCTGACAGCGGCTGTCATCTCCTCAAAAATGATTGAAATTACGTACAAAAATATCGGGAGCTGTAGCAGAAAGTCATATCAAGGATTGTATATCTAATAAGCTTATTATAGCAAGAAAAATCCTAGGTTCTCCTGGTACTAATCGTTCCTTACAAGAGGAGACATCCATTGTTTCTAGAGATTTATCAAAAACTTCGACAGACACTACGCATTCTGAAACCGATGACAACTACAAGCTTGTTATTAATGAAATATGATAAAACAAAGAACGAAATGTCCATTAATATAGGGTGGCCAGCCGAGAACGAAACAGATCCATTTGAAGGAACCTCGTTAACATTTTAGAAAAACGCCCAGACCTGTCGATTTTTGATTAAAGGGGGACACTCTTCCGGTATTTTTGACTTCACTACTTTCAACCCCAAGCGAAGGTAAGAATTACCCAAATTTTTTAAATGGCATTGGGGGTAGAATAAGATGTCTTTTGAAAGCTCTGACAATTCTCTTTAAAATAGTCTTTAAATTTTACATTTCCTCCCAATACTTTGAAAAAAATCACATGTTAAAATTCCAATTATTTTAGTTGCTTACTTACTACTTAATTGATTAAATGTTCAAACTGATGACCGCCCGCTTCCATACAAAACGTTCACGCTCATTCCGAATAATTTCCGGAGGAATTCGACGTAGTACTTTCCGCTCAAAACGTCTTATTATTTGGGTATCAATTATGGTCATGGTACATGTTTCTCACGCATATGTCACTGCAGCCCTGACAATAGCATAAATTGAGATGGCGCGGAAGGACCTCTTAACTCTGAGAGTCCAACTAAATAGATGACAGGAAACCGTAGAAGACCGTGGTGGCAAGTGGTGCAGGCAGTTAAAACCAACCCTATGTTGTAATGCTACGTCATCACATGTGACGTCACTGCATGAGATTGGTAACGTGCACGTTGTACAACAAATGACATATCTTTCATAAGGTTATGCGTGTTTAGTTAAAGATTTTGGTTTTCTGACCAATTAGTTTAGAGCGAGCTATTTGACAATTATTTAGGTTTAAGGAACAATGTTGAGGTGGTATTAATGATTTTTAAAGACTAAACATTAAAAAGTAGGATTTATGCTACTTGTAGTCGAGGCCACTTTTTAAAAGAGAAGAATCTCAAACTATGACGTCACTCTTTTATCTGTTTTCAAGCTGAATATAATATTTTAATATGAATGAATGAATGAATAATTTTTATGAATATTTTAATTTAACTATGTGTTAATTTCAGGTTTAATTGTTCAAATGTCACTAACGTAGAGTCGAAGAGTACTGTCGTTTGCACGGACGGTAAAGACACAGTTCGAGAAAATATTTTAAACATTTTCGGATCGAAACAAATTTCGACGTTAATCGATGTTAAGTTGGTGCATCCTAGTGAGGAAATTTGTTTGGAATTCGAGATGAAACGAATGGCAGATGAAACTTTACCCTTTACGGCGGAATTTTTAATATCGAGTGTCATTCACGGAGCCGGTAGAAGCGTAAACGATAGACAGTTTTATTATATCAATTCTAGACCGTGCGAACTCGCTAAACTGACGAAATTAGTTAATGAAACGTACAAATCGTTCAATTCTCATCAATATCCGTTTGTTTTTTTAAATATCACCACAAATTCTAGTCTCGTTGACGTTAATATTACGCCTGATAAGAGGACGTTATTTCTCGAAGATGAAAAGATTCTGTTGGCGATAATAAAAGCATCTCTGTTGGCGGCCTTCAAAGAATTTCCTTCCACATTTAAGATGCAAAATTTAAATCTATCGAACGTTTCCCATAATGATCGAAGGTTGAAAAGAAGCTTGACGGATAGTTCTATCAAGCAAGAAAGTATCCTCGAAAAATTTCAAAAAAGATCGAAAACGGAAGGGTCTTGCACGAAGAATACATTCATAAATGAATATTGTAAAAAACCGTACGAAGATGAAACGAGAGATTTCGTCGCGTCGAAACAAAAAAACGTAGATAAAAATTTTTTAGATGAATCGCATAAAAATCTAGACGATTTAATTCGATTAGCTTGCGCGTTTACTAAAGAAGAAGATAACATCGTTAACGACGACGAATTATCGCAAGAAGATGTCGTAATCTGTCTGGATCAACCTTCGGCAACGAAACCTTTGGGGAAATCGACGTTATTTCACATATCTTTGGATCAAATTAAAAAAGGCAAAGAAACCAGTGAAGATTCATCGGATGAGAATGTGAACGTGAAGTTTAGATCGGAAATAAAATGCGAACACAACGAATCGGCTGAAAAGGAGCTTCAGAAACAGATAAAAAAGTCGGATTTCGGTGACATGGTTGTATTGGGTCAATTTAATAAAGGTTTCATCATTACGAAACTAAACGATGATTTGTTTATTATCGATCAGCATGCTAGCGATGAAAAGTATAATTATGAACAGCTCCAACTAAACACAGTTATAGATTCTCAGGTGTTAGTAAAGTGAGTATCTGTGTATTGATGATGATGTATTTGATGATGATTACTTGTGATCTTTTAGTCCCAAACCTTTGGAACTCACTGCTGGAAATGAAACTCTTCTAATAGATAATATAGATGTGTTTAAAAAAAAAGGATTTTCCTTTAAAATTGACCCCGATGGTAAGTGAACGATTTTTTAGTTTTAGGAATGAAAAATAAAATAAACAGTATTGCCGTAGAAAAACTAACTTTTCCAAACCGACGGCTCTTTTCTATTTAATATAGTTTCTCTTCGGTCCGGAAAAAAAAATACTTGAAAGTTTCTTCGCCCTAGCTCTCCTTCTGAAGTTATCGTGCGAAAAGTTCAAAATGCGGTAAATTTGAGGATCACCTTGTACGGCAGCTACCTGAAGAAATGTACCGTTATGGCTCATCTTCGAACTCGGTCTTGTCCTTCGGGCAAAACTTCTACCCTGTAAGTTTCAGTGACCTACCGCCTCTCTGTCTCAAGATATCGTGCCCACAAGATTTTCCAAAACAAACACACACAATAAACCAATACTTTTCCTTTTTTACCCTTCAGTTCGGAAAAGTAAAAAATGTATTATTATACTCTCTTTAGTAATGTTCTTGCAGTTGTTACTGGCTGTTGCCCGCGTGGAATTTAGTTTTATATATATAATCCAGGATATCTACAGCTGTCGCTGCCTTCCTGCTTTCAGCCCTTGTCTCCAGTTGTCCTTGTCCTGCCAGTCTCCGTCCTGCAGGTTTCTTAATTCCATCGCCTCATCCACTTCGTCTCTCCATGATCGCCTTGGTCGACCTCTCTTTCGTCTGCCTAATGGACTCCACTCAGTTACCCGGTGTATCCAGCGATCCTCCGGAGTTCTTCTAACATGTCCGTACCAAGTTAGTGTCTTTTCCTCTATGTGTTCTAGCATGTCTTTTTTTACCTCCATTCTTCTCCTGATTTCCTCATTTCTTATTCGATCTAATCTGTTCACTCCACAACTCCTTCTCCAAAAGTCCATTTCTGTGGCTACAATCTTCCCTTTGTTTTTTTTGTTGATCACCCACATTTCAGCTCCATAAGTCATTATGCTGCGAACTATTGAATTGAATATTTTCGTTTTATTAGTCTTGGTTATGTGGCGGTCCCATAATATTGGGTTTAATTGATTAATACATGCCCTCGTTTGACCTAGTCTATTTTTTATTTCTTCCTCTGTTGTTCCACTTTTTGATATTATAAACCCTAGGTACTTAAATTTGTCTGTTCCTGAGATCTGTCGGTTGTCATCTATTTCTAGGTGATATATCCTGTCTTGTGCCGTTGACATATATTGGGTCTTTTCGAGGTTGATTTCCACTCCATTTTTCCCATATTCCTCCTCTAGTTTCCGCATCATAAAACCTAAATCCTCATCTTGAGCTATGATTACTTGATCATCGGCAAAGCTTAGAGTATACAGATGATCATTCCTAATTGGTATTCCCATTCCTGCACATTTAGTTTTAGACTTTTAGAATTTAAAAAAAAAGAAAGACCTGTCAACGGCCCCAACCATATTCCAAAAGTCGGCAGATGTGCAGTGCCGATTTATACCGAATTGGGTACCGGTGGCGCATATCGTAAATATCTTGTAACTGTTACCAAGTATTTTTATGTAGCAGAAAATGTATTAAAATTGAAAATAAATAATTGATAGTTTCGAGATCATCACGGGTTACTCTCTTATTCTAAACGCTTTAATCTTACATCATAACTTTCCATTAATACATTTCTATTACCGAGTGTTTTTTGCCAACGAAAACCTAATTTAATAAAAGTACCTTTCTTGAAGTTGACTGCCCACCAGTAAAGTCGGTCGTTGCTACTGTATTATACAGTGTGTACATAAAGTAACGTAATCGATTTGTTGGGTTTACAAAAAAAAATGTTGAATAAAAGTGTTTTCAAATAATTCAAGCCATCTGCATCAGTCGATTAGAAGTATACAGGGTACACCGTTACTCCAAAATAACTTATTGACATAATTTTTTAAATAGTACACCCTGTATATATTTTCGTTTTTTCATAATATATTAACAAGTACAACCGTCAAGACCGCATAATTCCAACCTTGTTTATTTTACAGTTATTGAGAAAAATAATTCACCGGAACGTCTTTATTACCAAAATAATTAACAGGCCCAAATAACTTTTTAATCTCCTTTAATTAGATGTTCGAATTGTCTTCCTTCTTCTATTTGACAGTATCCAAGTCCATTAGAAAACGCTGATATGGTATTATGCAATTGCTGGTTTGTGCATAGAGGTGTGTTGGTTCCTACACTTATCAGTATGGTAGCGAATGTTGGGTTTGGCAGAAGAAGCATGAAAATAGGATTAATGCTGCGGAGATGAGTAGTCTGAGAATTGTATAGCCGGAGTGACTCGGTTGGATAAAGTTAAGAATAGTGAGATAAGAAAACGCTGTGGTGTAAAAGAAGATGTGGTCACAAAGATAGATAAAGGAATGCTTAGATGGTTTGGACACGTAGAAAGGATGGATGAAGGAAGATTGACGAAACAAATTTATAAGGCGAGTGTGAATGGACGATTTTCGGTAGAGGTCGACCTCGTAGAACATATCTCGATCAGATCAACATTGTTTTGAAGAAAGGCCAGGTCAAGAGTACCAACAACCGAAGAACATGTATGAGAGCACTGATGAAAGTAGAGGAAGTGGTTTCTACCTACCCCTATGGGAAAAAGGCGTGACTTTATGTATGTATGTATGGTTTGTTATTTGACGGGCTGTTATCAGTATTCTATTTGTCAGTTCATCCCATTTATCAGGTTTTGTCTTGTACACAATGTTTTTTAGAGATCCTCAGAGAAAATAGTCTCAAGGCGATAAATCGGAAGATCTGTCTGGCCACTCAATTGTGCCCCTTCTTCCAATCCACCTGTCTTGGAAAACTTCATTTAAGAAATTTCGAACAGCAACACTAAAGTGTGGTGAAACAAAATTTCATTAAAATTGTCATCAACTGCATTTCTTATTGCATTGATTTCTTAACGAATCTAAATACAATACCAATTAAGTCATCCATCTCGATGCTTGGTATTACTATCAGCAATAACCTTTCTTGGGAAAATCACGTGAGGTCCATTGCCAAATGCGCATCCCAAAAACTTGGCTTTCTGTTTCGTGCCAAGAGCTATTTCACTTCCAGTCAGCTGCTTATGATCTATAAGGCACAGATCCGACCTATCCTGGAATACTGTTGCCATATTTGAATTGCAGCACCTGAACATATCCTGTCTTGAAGCTATTGGATTCCGTCCAAAAAAGAGCAATAATCCGTCTGGTTGGTGATGCCTCGCTTACAAAATCGCTCACTTCTCTGAAACACCGTAGAAAAGTTAGCGATTTGTCTCTATGGGCGATGCTCTTCTGAAATATCAACAATCGTTCCTCCTTTAGCTGTTTCTTCCAGATTAACCCGCCAAGTTCAGACTTCCCACCCTCGTGGTCACTTTGGAGACCTGCAGAACATATCTTTTCAAAGACTCGTTCATCAAACGAACAGCGATGCTTTGGAACACATTGCTTAAGGAGGTGTTCCCTGAGGCATACAACCTCCAGAAATTTAATAACACGAATTCCTACCTTTTTTCCCTTGGTTCCCACGATATTCTCTGAGTATTACAGGATATCCCTTTTCGTGGGAACCAGAACATAAAAAAAAAAATAAAAAAACACTGCATTTGCCTAGATACCAATGCATTAAAAACCAGTATGTTAGTAAGGCAGTCATCTGTGGCTAGAGCGATGGCGTATTTGACATACATGGCGTATATGACAAATTTCTGTCGACATTTGCAAATTTCTTTTTATTCATTTGTATAAATTGTAATTGGATTGGATAATAATTAATGATTCTGTGTAGGTGAATTACTATTGAAAAGGTCTCCACGTCGGAACGTTTACAAAACACGACGGTTACCGAAGAACCCTGCTTGACGTTACAAAGAAATACGCGCCTAAATTTTAGCGAGTATAATAAATAAGTTAAAATTTAGTGAGGTTGTGTGGTCGGATTTTGCTTCTTGTATTTTTTTCTTTACGTTGCTTGCAAATGTCAATCGTTAAAGGGGAATCGAGACGCTTCAAGTGTGCCTTTTATTATTTATTTATCCTTGCATTCCTTTTTATGAAAGTTGGCAAAACATTTTGGTCTGTAAATATTTTGACACGTAAATTAATTTGTTGAACGATTTATTTTAGCTCCTTGCACGAAAAAAGTTGCATTAACATCAATCCCAATCAGCCGAAATTTCGTATTTTCTAAAGATGATATCGACGAAATGCTTTTAATACTTCAGGTAAGATTATTATTGTTTACTAATTCAGTTTAATTAGTAAAGAGGGGACACAAAAATCAAAGCTATTTTTTTCAATGTCAAAAGCTGTAGTGTATAAATTGTCTATCTATATCTTTGAATATAAAACGAACATTGATACTTTGCACGGATGCTAAAAGTGCGACAGAAACGGCGTCCATAAACCTCCACGTATGACTCATTATTTGAGTGTCAATAAAGTGAATTTTTAATAGATTTTAGCAGTTTAAAGTATTAATAACGGTTAAAATAAGTGTGTGGCAAGGCTTTGTTCTGTGCTTCAGTGTAAATACTTCCTAGTTAACCATTATTGACTTCTAAATAAATTGGTGGTAAAACATTGTTTGCCACGTCTTTTTTTTTTGGTTCTCTCAAGAGTACTCTGCTAGTGGTCTCTCTACTGGCAAATTATGCCCGAGCTCAGCCGTAGAGGGTAGAAGAAAAAAATCTAAAAGTGAGCCGCGCCACCGACTTAAGACGGTACAAGCCGTAAACCCCTAGGTCTTGTAGGCACCAGCAGAGCCACGCGATAAACAACAAACAATTATGGTGAACTAGATAAATAAAACTATATTTACAATTACTGCAATATATTAATTAAGTAAAAATGATGTTCTGATTTTTTACAATAAATTCTGTATTTTCGTAAAGTGGTTTAAACGAATTTAATACACTTTCTTAAAATAATATTTAAATTAATTATAACAATCTTCCAGACAGTAATAAAAACCTAATGAGGTACAAAAGAGCATTAAAATAAAAAAAAACAACAAAAAGAAAATGTTCACAATATTTAAAATTTCGAAAATAATTGGTTTTATATAGAATTCCTGATAGCAAAAGATTAACACAAAAAAAAAGAATACAGAATAAATGGACTTGCAACAAAAATAATATTTTAAAACCCTCACAATAACCACATAAATTATATTCGGTAATATATAAATGCAGATTCAACTTGGAGCCGGTACAAATTTAACGAAAAATAATTTGGTTACTTTTAAACTATTGAAAACTCCATTGGGACGTCACTGGGAGCAGGTACAAATTTAATGAAAATAACTTGTTACTTTTAAATTATTGAAAACACTTAGATCAAGCACATAACTGATAAGTTGATAAAATTAAATTCAATACCATGTAACCAATTGAAAACTTCACTGAGACGTCACGGTAACATCGATGATCCAAGAACCGAAACACCAAGTAGTATTATCATAATAATTTCTGCTAAAATTACCAGGCAAGTCTTTATAACACTGAAATTTATCGTCGATGTGGATGGAACGGCACGTGGTACTTCACGATGGCTTCACTTCATCAAATCCCACACGTGGTGATTTTAACTCGACCCCAATAACCAAAATTATCCACCACATAGGCACGACAGAATGGTCAAGTTAAAAATTAAATGGTTTATCTTCCTAATCCAATTAAGATGGCCCAAATACAGCCAGATATGAAAGAAAAACCGTAGAAGTTCCGCTCACGTGTTAATATCAAATCCTTCCAAAAACTCTCAACCGACTTCCACCACTGACACCAAACGACTGATGATCACTCCTCGCTCCCAGACCGGATATCAGAAAATCACCCGGGACACGCGTCAGCCAACCTTTGCACGTCTAAGTTCCTAGTTCATAATCGCGTTCGTCCGCATTAATTGCCAGCCCATTCACACAGAAAAGCAAACCAACAATAATATATCTGACAACACACGACAATCGAGGCCAATAATCAAGGCGAAGTCTAACAACACCTAATCCCCATCGATTAGCAAAAATGTCACAGCTATTAATAATCGAATTCTATTACTACTAGATAGGCAACATTATATACAACGAACCAAATACGGTATGCAAAGCTAATTACGAACGCCAGACTATCATAATAATAAAAAAAAAAATAGGTACGTGACATGTTATATTACTGAGATGACAAATGTGGCTAGTTGTTCATCTTGAGGGTGTTCTCTGGCACCAAAACATAAAAGTGCTGTTGTAACATTTCACAGGTAAGTGTGTTTAATGCTACATTTGAAGGTTAAACCCGCAAATCACAAAGTAAGCACTGGCGTAGCTTAGGAAAGACATACCCAGCATTATTATGAACAATACCTAATTAACCATTGTTCTACAAAACACGTGTATCATTTCGACTTCATGATGTTTAGATATATCTTTGTTGTAGCTTTCCTAAATATGGAAACAGAAAAACACAATCGACTAATTTCGTGAAAAATTCTAAATTTCCGAAAGCAGTAGTGTTTTATGTTCCCATCATTTTGCTGAGGATCGTTTATAGTGAGATAGAGGAAACTTTAGGTGTAAAAGAAGATGTGGTTACAAAAATAGATAGATAAAGGAATGCTTAGATGGTATGGACACGTAGAAAGGATGGATAAAGGAAGATTGACGAAACAAATTTATAAGGCGAGTGTGAATGGACGGAAGTCGGAATAGGTCGACCTCGGTGAACATATCTCGATTAGATCGATTACCAGAAACCGACGAGCATGTGTGAGAGCACTGATGAAAGTAGATGAAGCAAAAGATGTGTGTAAGAACCCTAGCAAGTGGAAGGAAGTGGTATCTGCCTACCCCTACGGGAAAAAAACGTGACTATATGTGTGTATGTATGTTTTGATCGATCATCTAAGTTAAGTAGAAAATTGTAGAAAAACATAAATATTTTTAAAACAACCAAAATTGTATAAAAAAAATTATAAAGAGATTTCTTTGAAAACATATCTATTATTGGTAGAAATATTTTTGAAAATATTGAAAACGTAATGAAACTCTTTCAAGAAAATCATAAAGTGTTATGTTAAAAGAACGTCAAGAATGCGTTAGTCGCTATTTCTCTTCCTCTACA
This sequence comes from Agelastica alni, assembly GCA_950111635.1. NCBI lineage: Eukaryota > Metazoa > Arthropoda > Insecta > Coleoptera > Chrysomelidae > Agelastica > Agelastica alni. The sequence goes on from OX467716.1 coordinate 35,464,592, forward strand.
CTTACTGCCTGCAGAGAGAGGGAGAGAAAAAGTGTAATCCGACTGAATCAATCAGAAAACGTCATTTGAATTTGAATAATTGGCGGGGATAATTTATATTACGTGATTGGTTTGTATAATCTAATTAAAAAAATGAACTTATATCGTTTTGGTATTCTTGATCCTTTGACATCTACAAGTTGACAGTGACGTTTATTGGCTATAATAAAAACGTAAACGGCTAAAAACATTGTTTAGTTAGACTTTTAAATAGGTCTTGAGAAGTAATTGAGGTTTACTGAAGTAATTTAAATTGGTGCGGTAAGTTTATAATATGTTCAAATATTAAAACTTAAAATTAATAATAAATCATATTATACATTTTTGATAATATATTTTGCTTATTTTATAATTGAAATGTGTTGACATGGCAAAATTTTTACCTGCTTAATTTGTAGTTCTATTAAATGAAATTTTATTTGAGCTTTAGTTTGTTAAATAGTAGTAAAAAAAATGTTACATATTGTAAGGTATTTACCTAAATTAAAAAGTAATATATAATAAACTCAGCTGATTTGCTTGTATGTATAACTATTAAATGGTTAACTGATTCTGGTGTATAACAAGAGTGAAAGTTGATTATTAACTGTAACATATTAGTAGGTACCATGGCTCACCTCACCTCACAGTGTCCAATAACACCACCTTGTTATTGTTTTTGTTCTTATCCTACTTCAAAGCCAAAACGAAAGCAGTAGTCGGCCATATGCAACCACTATTCTGGTCAACACTTAAGACTGCCCCTTCCTGATGTTTTATATTCAAAGATCTCTATATACATACACGTTTGTTAATTTTTTTGCTTTCTTGTTAGGAATCTAGCCATACAGTTTGTGTTCCGAGCAAATTGAAAAAAATGTTCGCTTCTAGAGCTTGCAGAAAATCCGTAATGATCGGCACTAGCCTTAGCAAACCAGATATGAAGAAATTAGTGGAACACATGGGAGATATTGACCAGCCATGGGTAAAAGTAAATCTATATTTCCATACTTATACTTACGTGAATTTCTTTCAGAACTGTCCCCACGGAAGGCCAACAATGAGGCATTTAATAAACCTGCGTTTATTAGAAACGAATAAATAAAATGTTAACGCTAGAGGTTTTATCTTGTAACACTTGAATCTATCGCAAACAATCTCTAGCACTGAAAAATTATTATGCCAAATTGAGAGCTAAAGAGGAGCAGCTGTTTTTTTTCTGCTAATAGAAATCGAAGGAACAATGAAGTTAAAAAGGTTGTTTTTATTTTTATACCCCTGTGGATGTTTTCTATTACAGTATATAAAAAAAAAAGCTAATCGATATAAAGTTAACATATAAAAAGTTTTTTTAATGTAATAACATGTTAATTCGTTTAATAAATTATTTATATTATACACTGAATGCTTCAAATTTAAATAGTAGCAACTTTTTAGCATTGTTAAGGATATTTGGGTGATTAAATAAAAAACCAATAGCAGTAAATAGTTTTTTTAAACACTTATTGTTCTAAAAATGTTAAAACCACTTTCTGCTGTACTAATAATTACTCCTGGCAGTTGAGGGTGCCAATGCAGTTCTTTAATATTATTTTGACCTTGATGAATAAATAACAGTTGTGGCGGTAAATCCTAAAACAACATTTTGATAATTTCAAGATAGTTTACAACAATTCTTGCATAATAACAACACTTCTCATGAGGTACTTTATTAATGTTATCTTAAGGATTGTTTGAGCGTGACACACGATAGGAAGACATTGCTCTTACTTTTGATTGCTAAGAGTGGTCGAGGAACAGTAAGTTGCTAATTAGTCGAAAAAAGACTAATACAAATTTAGTACAATGGAATATGCATGTATTTTTTTATATTTTTATTAGATAGTTTACATCGCTATATAATAGTAAAAGAAAATTTCATCGCCAAAAAACTAATTTAAAGTATTTAAAATAGCCAACCGATACGGATTTGGCACGCTTGGTCTGACGTCATAGTCTTTGACAACAAACAAACAAGCGGAAAGGTTAGGTTGAAGATTATTGCAGGAGTGGAAAAATTCTGGAATATAGTAGCCAAAGGAATGCTCATAAAACTTTAACGGGTCATTAAAACACGATAAAATTACTGTACTGATAGAAATTTTTAGCGCGGAAACGTTTGGAAAATAGTTTTTAAAAAAGAAATGAGTGGTAAAACTAATGTATTTGGTAAGTATTTAATATGGTGGTCACTTCAAGAGTATTTTGTATAACAAGTTTTTACCTCGATCAAACACTTAAAATTCACCTTATTTTTTTGCAAATATTTAACGGAATAAACGTCAATATTTCGGAAGAAATTATTCATTATATTTGATACATAAACTATCAACTTGTTTGACAAATGACAGCCTTTCAAACTCGAAATTGGAATTGCAACGTTGCCAGAGTGCGCTTATATCTTTCTTTACCACTTAAGAAATGATGGATTCGACTGTTAAACGATGATAAAAAATTAGCCTAACCTAACCTAACACCAACAGCACCTTTTTTAACCAATTGAAACATTTGTTTATTTAAGGCGGTAAAAGTAAAAAAAAATGAACCTAACCTAACTTTTGTACGCGCACTTGTTCTCTACTTACTTACTCATTAAATTAAAAAACAGTACTATGTAAATTTATAAAGATATAACTTCTTTTTCATTAACTGAGCCATAAAAATATTTTTTCTAATATACCATTATTTCCGATTTAAATTAGCAACGTCGCAATTTCAATTTCGAGTTTGGAAGGCTGTCATTTGAACAAATAATGATTAATTATTTACTTTTATTTAGTTAAATAATTGCAAAAAAAATGTGTGAAATAGGTGAATTATAATGTGTAAATTGTGCTGCAAAAAAGTACGAGGAATTTTAAGTGTTTGATCGAGGTAAAAACTTGTCATACAAAATACTCTTAAAGTGGCCACCATATTAAATTCTTTAGTTTTACCAGGCATTTTTGTCAAAAAAAGTATTTTCCAAACTTTTCCGCGCTAAAAATTTCTATTAGTACAGTCATTTTATCGTGTGTATTAATGACAAAGTTTTATGAACATTCCTTTGGCTACTATATACCAGAATTTTACCGAAGTAGTATTATGCTTTGCTGAAATTTCTAATTTGACTAATACATAATCATGGAACTAACTTCTTCCTCTATAAAACAATCCAAAAAGCCGTCATACAAGTACTGCATTGTGCCTAAGTGCAGAAATACAATAATAAAAGCACCTAATAGTGTTTTTTCTTGTCCCGAGAGTTATGGACATAAGGAGGAAGTAGTGTAATAATATAAAAAAAGACATGGTATTTCCATTTACTTACTTATATTGTTGTGATGATCACTTTAACGTAAGTCTTTAATTCATTCTGTAACATTTTTTTCGTGCTACACATATCTTATACCTACACAGTTCTTGAGTTTCAAAAAGACAATATTTGTACCGCCTGTGTCATGTGTTACACTGCTTTCTAACACATTCTGTTTCCTATCACAATTTAATTTATTATGTTTGTGTTTTCAGGTAGAAAGAGATACAGATAATTAAATGGAGTATAAAATTATGAATTTGCAAGAAAAACAAAAAACTACATTGTCATGTCAAGCCATCACCAGAGATAAAAGGTTTCCTAAAGAGAAACCATTTAGAAATAATAGAAGGCGCTCTATTTGCGCCTTCTTTCGAAAAAAGTGCTAGTGACTCATCATCAGAAAATAATTTAGAAGCAGGTACTACATCTCACATATACATAAAAGGTGCTGAAAACAAAAATACTTGTAAAACTGGTTGCAGCACTTCTTTATCGAATGTAAATAATTATATAATTTTACTTCTAAATGTGCAATGATATCGTAATAAAACTGACTGAATAACAAATACTCCTAAGCAAACACCTAACCAAACTAAGCACTCAATGTTATTAACATTTGTTGTCCTAGACTTTTACGTCACATTCGCTCTGACCAATGACACTGCTTTTCAAATATTTGAATTGCCCAGTTTTTTTTGCACTTTTTAAAATTTAATTTCTTCAAAAAGAAATTATAATCAAACAAAATAATGGAAGCATAATTCTTAAGTAATGAAGTTTATTCAAAAAAAAAAATCCCTATTTGAATCATATGCATATTCCCTATTTCACTAAACTCGCAATTATAGTAAGTGGATGAGTAGAAATGAAATAATTACACCTTTGGTAGACCAGACTCCAACAGAACACAATAGCAACCGTTCCCCCAGAAACAGAATCCCATCCATCGACTCGCCAGCAAAAAAGGTAAGAGTTTTGTTTTTTTTTCTGTCATTGTCGAAATTAATAAAAAACGTTATTTTAACAACTCCATTAAAATTACAGTCACATATTTGCTCAATCTCAATATAGCGAGTTTTTTGTTAGTTTTAAACGATTGCAAATTTTATTGATGTAAATAACTAATTAAATTAATTTAACTCACTGGTATAAGGGAAGTAAAAAAATATATGTATAAATTTCAAGACACTTCTTACCTCTACATCATCTTCACTAATTTCAGTATCTTTTTCTACTGATAAATCCCACAAAGCAATTTGGTTATCTGCCCCAGCTGAAGCAAAAACAGCTGAATCTGTTGGATGCCACTCCAAGCTGACGATGGGTTCAGTGTGGTGCTTAAAAGTAGCCAAGGGTGCTCCATCTTTAAACGTTCTTAAATCCCAAACATGAACAACCCCATCATCTCCACCTGTACAAAAATAAGAAAATTGAAAATGTTAAAAATAAACAAAAAGAAACTGTTAAAATATTTATTATTTTAATAAAAACACATAAAAATAATGCATACACACCGCTTACAATGAAGGGCTCATTTTTGTTCCAACTTATCACATTAACATCAGACTCATGTGCCTCTTTAGCAGTAAGCATACAAGCTTTACTTGGTGCAGCTCTAACATCCCATATTCTAATGCTTTTATCTATCGAACATGAAGCTAACACACTTTTTTCATTGGGAGACCACTGAATGTCTTCTACCGAGTCTGTATGACCTAATAATGGTCTTTGATCCACTGTCCAGCTAGCTGCATTTGTTGGTTTCCAAATGTGGATGTCTTTTTTACAGTCACCAGTTGCTAACATCTAAAATTATTTGACAAATTAACTTGAATTACCTACATACAGTTTTACTATAATTATTTACCCCAGGCACGGTAGAACACCAATCCATGGCAAATCCTTCTTTCTGATGTCCAGTAAAAGTAAAAAGAGGTGTGACAGAACTTGCAGCATTTTCCTTATTATATTTTGATAATGCAGTTTCATTGTCAACTGTTTGTAATTGAGAAGAAAGATTCCATATATTAACTCTACCTAGTTCACTCCATGATGCTGCAACTGCAGCTTCACCCAAAGTTGCCACCTTAACAAATGTATACAAAATTTAAAAATAGGTTGGTAATAAACATACATAAATACATATAGTCAATTTTCCCGTAGGGGTAGACAGAGACCTCTACTGACTTGTCAATTCATACTTGTCTTATAAATCATTTTCGTCAATCTTCTCCTCCATCCTCTCTATGTTCCAAACCATCTAAGCATTCCTTTATCTATCTTTGTTACCGCATTCTTTTTTCCCATCACAGCATTTCCTTTTCTCACTATTCCTCACTTTATTCAGTCCATCAGGGTTGATCCTACTTTCATGCTTCTTCTGCCAAACCCAATATTCACTACCATACATAAGTGTAGGTACCAGCACTCCTCTATACAAAGCCGGTCATGCCTTTTATGACATGTTCTGGCTGCTCATAAAGTTATACAAGGCGCCATTTTTTTATTTCCTGCCCACACCCTTCGCTCAATAGTCATACTTTCTGTCTCTCGTAAACTTTAAACTCAAGTATACAAACTTATTCACTTGTTTCCCTCTTTCTCCTTTAATCAGCACCTCACACTTTATGATTTGTTCTCTTTCAAAACTCATTACTTTCGTCTAGCTTACATTTACTTTCATCCCTTTAATTTTTAATGCATCATGCATAATATTAACATCGCCTACAACTTCTTTTCAGAAGATGCTAATATGACCTGATCATCGGCATTAAGGAGGCATTTGACAATCAAATCATTTATTATCAATCTTTACATATCCATCTCTTTTAAAAATCTTTTAAACAATTGTTCATGTATAAGTTAAACAGTCATGGCGAAGCCACACATCCACGTCCAACATCTTTTTTGATGTTAAATCAATCCTTGTAAGCTCCGTTTATCCTGACACAATCTTCGTAAAGTGATTTCAGTGCTCATATCAAACTACGGCTCATCTCTTGCATAGAAAATATCGACTACAATTCATTCCTCACCACTCTGTCATAGGCCTTTTCCAAGACTATGCAAGCGCATTGGACCTTATGACTTTAAGCCAAGAATTTTTTGACTAAGCCTCTTAATAAAAAGACCTGATTCATACATCTTTTCTCTTCTAAATTCTGCTTGCACATCCCATATCTTCTCATCTCAGCACATGATATTATAGTGCCACCTGTATGTGTGCCTAATAAAGAGTACACTAATACTGTAGTTTTTGCTGTCCTGCTATGAACCTTTTCCTTTATAAAGCGGAATGATAACTGCCTTGCACCAATCTCCTGGTAAGCTACCGCTCCAACAGCAAAGGTTAAAAAGGCGGAACAGCAGACTAGCTACCAAGCCCTGACCAGTCTTCAGCATTTTAACCATAATCCTGTCAAACCCTGCAGAAATTGCCTACTGTTCAACACTTCCATAATTTTTTTTATACTAATTTCACTTTCATTGCAACTTTCACTTATGTCTCCGAATTGGGCTTATGCTTGTGTAACCTCTTTCTCAAATAAACAAACACATTATAAATTAGATCTCTAAGAATCCTCATCATAATAACATATTCAAATTTTAAAAAAATTTGTTTTATGACAAAGTATATATAATTACCTAATGGTAAAAAATTAAAAATAAATGATTCTTTTTATCATCTAAAAGTTGTTAATCAAAATTTACTTAAAATGGTTTAGAAGTAGAGTTTATTTTCCTTTAGCAATTAACCGGCAATTAAAATGCAGAAAACGTGACTTAAAAATTACTAACCCTAATTCTGTTAACAGCTCCTTGATGTTTAATTAATGCTCCAGCCATTTTAGGATGTAATTTACCTTCATCGTCTTCGTCCTCATCTGATTCATCATCCGACTCATCATCGTCCTCTTTTTTAATAGTTTTGTACATATTGGAAAGTTTCATAACTATTACATGATTTGTATGAGTTTGAGGGGCTTGGGTACCGGCCGCTAAATATGCCGTTAAAGGGAAATTTTCTCGATTATCTCCTAAATTGTCCCTAATTATGTCAAAACTTAAACATGGTGAGCTAGTTTGAGCCTGATGGTACATTATATATACGGATTGATCCATCACAAGTTCTTCTCCTTCTTCTAGCGGTTGACCGGGCAAATATACTTCGTTATTGGAATTGTTTTCTGTTTCATTGGCTTCCGTCATTTCACTATCATCAACTTCCTTGCTTTCAGCAATATCCATTTCTTCTGAAGACATTTTTCTGAATAATTTTTAAATCTTATTTATACAAACATAACCCTACACGTGCTTTCAACATAACCTAATTTTAATTTTTTGACAAGTGACAATTCCAGCTACTATTTAAATATACAATCCAACAGAAGTATTGAAATACAACAAAGAATTAGTTTTTAGTAGTATTGGTTAATAAATAAAAAAAAAATTTAGAAAATATCTAAAAAGAATAAAAGTTCAGTCAGAAACTCATCATAATATATTTTTTTAAAAACATTAATGTCGAAATCTTACTACTTACGGATTAATCAGTTACGTTTCACGTATTATGAGCAATGCAAACTTCAAAGTGACAGTGACAAATAGAAGTGTATTTTGTTGTTTCCAAAATCTCATTAGTTTGATTTTTGTATAAACCATTTCAATGTTTTTTCGACAAGAGCCATAAAATTAGTTTCACTTGATTGTTTATCTAAATTAAATACATAATTTACGTAATGAAAGTGTAATTCAAAATGGCAGGAATGTCACCATCCGAGGTATATTTTATTTTTATGGTTTTTTATTTTCATTTGTATATCTTACTCAATTTAGTTACACTATAGGTGTATCTTAAAATTTTCAGTTATAAATATTTTATCGGTTCCCTTTTAAAGCGAATCTAAATAGTAAACATTTTCAAGTAGTGTTTTTTCAATTTCTTCCAATTTTAGAGAAGATTACAGAAAGAATTGATGTCGTTAATCAAAGAGCCTCCTCCAGGAGTCTCAGTTGATTCGAATATAGCTGAACAGAATTTACTTCAGTAAGTAATAAAATTGGTTTTTGTGTCTGTCAAGTTTTTTTGTTTAACCTGATTAGATGAGTTAAATACAAAATGCAAATAAATATCTAGATAATGTATTTATTTACGGAAGTAGCCAATCATAAATTAAAAATTATAGGAAACAAAATTGATAATGTTACGAGGTCATTCTTTTTTTTTAGTATTTTTATTTTACTTCAGTAGTTTCATTTAACATGCACATTTATGGAAACAATCTTCAAGGTTTAAGCTTGCACAATTTTATGTGAATTATTTTTTTCTCTATGTACTCTCTATTAATAAGTTTTGTTTACATTTTGTTTGAAATGTAATAGCTTATTATAAAATCATTTGGATTATGTGTAAATAATCCAAAAGCTTAATTGTTGTAAAAATAGCCTCTTTCTTATTTTATTGGAAGTTCTTAGATTTAAAAATAAATCTATATACAAATAATGTTATTTATAGCTGGATAATAAATATGGAAGGAGCTGCTGGTACTCTATATGAGGGAGAAAGATTTCAGCTTCAATTTAAATTTAGTAATAAATATCCATTTGATTCGCCTGAGGTAAGTGTTTTTGTTAACATTATCATCTCTTTTTATAAAATAATAACATTTCCATACCAGTTATGTACAAAATGATATTTAAAATATTTAAAAATGAACAGTTTTGCTTTTTCTGTTATGTTCAACCAAAGTTTTTCGAATCAACCCCTCATTATGCTTTTAGTGTACTGGCCTTGAGAATGTCTCTCAAACTCATTTATGTCTTGAGCATTCAACTTGTGCATTTTTAGAGACATTCTACACATGATACAAAAATTCATGTCAGTAATCAGCTCATCATAATATTTAACTTTATGGTTTCCAAGAAAACCATGAGCTACTGCCTTAAAATTGTCCTATGCTTTTTTCGCAATTTTCTCCTCTGAAACCTTTGGAATAAAACTCTTCAAATATTTTAAAGCTTTAGACTCATCATTAAGAATCTTAACAAATTGTTTCACCCAATTTAATGTGCAATGGTGGCATCAATGTATTTTTAAGATCAACAATTGCTTCCCATTTAACGTATTTTCCTACTTTTTTACTCAGTCCATTTAGGCCAATGTTTCAGGCGGTAGTGAGCTACTATCCCATAGGCAAAGATAGCAGGCGTAATTACAAACAAGTACAAAAAACAGGTTATGCCTCTGTAATATGCAATCGCATACTGTTAAACACATATTAGTATTAGTGATGCAAGAAATACCACTCTCCTCCTTCTCATTTCTCTTTTTCAGCAACATCAATGGGCAGCAAACTCTTTTTCATGTCCAGTCGCATTTTTTGTAATATTTTTGCTTAGAAAATCAGAAAATGTTAAAAAAAGATTTTTTTTTTTTCGTCCAGTGTTATTGAAATTTTCATTAATTTTTAAGTCACAGTCCAATTTACTTTTGTTTGTGATTAATTAAAATACATTTAGAATGCTACTTTTTAATTGGAACTTGTATTGTTCCTAATAATTTGTAGCTTGACATAATCATTAGAATAACAATTAAACAAGGTATATTTCCAAAATGGATATTTTAGCAATTCTTTCAGTGTTGGATAATAATTATTGACTAATTAATATTATTTTAGGTAACTTTCGTAGGAACAAACATTCCAGTGCACCCACATGTATATAGTAATGGTCATATTTGCTTATCAATTTTAACAGACGATTGGTCACCTGCTTTGTCAGTACAGTCAGTTTGTCTTTCAATAGTTTCTATGCTAAGTAGCTGTAAAGAAAAAGTAAGTAATAATTTAACGTACATGGGTTAATGATCAAGGTCAGTGGTGTAAAGGTTTATATTGCTTTATTTTAATGTAGTTTAAACATAATTGATCCACTTAAAATGTATACTATTTTTATTAACAGTTGTCATTTAACTTTATATTAAATGATAAAAGCTATAGTCTATAAAAGAATCAGATAATGTCAAGGTAAACATATTTTTGTGATGAGTTTCAATTATATGTAACGTCAAATTACCCACTATATTTGTTTTTAACCACACTGTTTAATAAAATAAAAAGTTTGTCATGTTAACCCAATAAGTAGAAATAAATAAACGAGATCCACTTGAACATACAGAAAAGTTTAGTAATTACCAAACACTTATTTCATTGCTTTTACAAAGTTAATATTACTACAAAGGTAGAGATGGTTTAAGAAAGAAAGACGTGACTATATGTATGTAATAATTAAAATGACGCGTTTTTGAACTGTTTTTTTTTTATTTTAGCAACGACCACCCGATAACGCTTTTTATGTAAAAACATGCAATAAAAATCCCAAGAAAACTAAATGGTGGTATCATGGTAAGTGAAAGTATTGATTTTAAATTTAGTGCAAAAATAACATTTAAAAAGAAAAGGAACATCTGAAATGAAAAATAACTAGTTCTCCAGCAAAGAGAACACAATTGTTTAAATAAGTTTCAACCAAAACTAAGTATTTCATCATTATTTATTTTTAGGAAGTATCAACTAATAGATAACCATTTTAGTGTCGTTTTGAAAGAAAGTGCGTATGGATTAAAAATGAATGATTTGATCGTCAAATGCCTTCTTTACGTCGATGATCAAGTCATATTAGTGTCATCTGAAGAGGAGTTGCAGGCGATGGTTAATGTTATGCATGATGCCCTAAAAATCAAAGGGATAAAAATAAATGTAAACAAAACGAAAGTAATGGTTTTTGAAAGAAAAGAAAGCATGACGAACTGTGAAGTTTCAATTGTGGGAGAAAGAGTGGAACAAGTAAATGAATCTGTGTACTTGGGTTCAAAGTTTATGAGAGATAAAAAGTCTGACAGTGACATTTAGCGAAGAGTGTTGGCAGGAAAACAAATGAATGGGGTACTGTATAGCTTTATGAACAGCCAGAAAGTGTCAAAAAAGCACGTCTGGCTGTGCATAGAGGTGTGATGGTTCCTACACTTATGTATGGTAGTGAATGTTGGGTTTGGCAGAAGAAGCATGAAAATAGGATTAATGCTGCTGAGATGAGTAGTCTGAGAAGTATAGCCGGAGTGACTCGGTTGAATAAAGAATAGTGAGATAAGAGAATGATGTGGTGTAAAAAAAGATGTGGTTACAAAGATAGATAAAGGAATGCTTAGATGGTTTGGACACGTAGAAAGGATGGATGAAGGAAGATTGACGAAACAAATTTATAAGGCGAGTGTGAATGGACGGAAGTCGGTAGAGGTCGACCTCGGAGAACGTATCTCATTCAGATCAACATTGTTTTGAAGAAAGGCCAGCTGTCAAGAGTACCAACAAACGACGAGCGTGTATGAGAGCACTGATGAAAGTAGAGGAAGCAAAAGATGTGTGTAAGAACTGTAGCAAGTGGAAGGAAGTGGTCTCTGCTTACCATCTGTGGCGACATCTTTGCACCTTGTCAATAACAGATACATTGCTATCCAGGAATGTCGAATGTTGTGTTGTCAAGTAGACAATAGATTTTGACAGTAGACAGTAGAGTAACCATCTGTGGCGACATTTATATTTTGCACCTTATCATCCTAGACTGTCCTGTAGTCGAATAAACAATCCATTTTGACACTTTAAACGTCAAAATTAGAGAAATAATCTGTGGCGACATCTTTGCAACTTGTCAATAATAGATATATCTTCATCCACGAATGTCCTGTGATTTGTACACTTTATACGTCAAAAGTAAAGCAATCAAACATGTAGTGACATCATGAATTGGAAGTTAATAAAAAAAAAATAAAAAAATTGCGTGATTGTCGTGGAACAGTCAGTTGGAACGCAGTTCCTTTCTTAGTATATTATTATTGATAAACATATTATATTTTCTCTTACGTTTGTTTTTGCATTTTTCGGCATTGTCGCTTCTTTTTGATGTTTTTTTTAGACAATTTGTCAACTAATTGGCTACAGTAATATTCCCAATAAGTGACAAAATAATAATATATTTTACCTTTGAAGACGATCAACATTTTCCTCCCGTAATTTAATTTTTGAAGTGAAACTTGATCGAGGTAAAAACTTGTTATACAAAATACTCAAGTAGCCACCATATTAAATACTTACCAAATACTTTAGTTTTACCACACACTTTTTTTAAAAGTATTTTCCAAACGTTTCCGCGCTAAAATTTCTATGGGTATAGTAATTTTATCGAGTTTTTCTAATGACCTATTAAAATTTTATGAACATTCCTGTGCTACTACATTCCCGAATTTTTTATTCTTATTTTGTTATTCTTGTTTCTATTTTTCTTAATAAAGATTGTTTTATTGTTTTTCAGATGACTCTGTATAGAGAATTTACGCAGTGTACGAAACTTAACCGTTATGTGATTATAATATATATTGTTTATTGATAGATTTGAAAATTTATATTTTAAAAAATAGATTTTCTGAACCATTGAAATTTTCATGTGTTAGACTCTAAACAACCGATATACAACTTGTCTAGTGCCTACCATATAATTATATATGCTTTACTTTTTGTTCTTATATTAGAATGTTAAAAATCGTTGCTAATAAATAACTGAAAAAAACAAATTGTCACTTTCGCGTTACTATGTTGTATAATGAACAATTTAAAATATGGTATTTACGGATTGCAGCCACAGATAAGAGTGCCACTAATGTAGAAGTATTTTACTTTTTCAGCAAATGTTTGAACGATTTTTGGGAGCATATTTTTATAGTTAACCGAAAGTTTAGTAACACAATTATTGCTTTAGTTTATAGGACTATTAAAGCATCGAAGATTTCCATTTAAAATTTAGGGAACTTAAATTTTAGTTCCAATTATCTTGGTGACTTAAGATGAGCTCGTTTTTCCATTTGTAATCTGCTCATGGTAAATTTATACTGAACCAAATATGCCGTTACAAAATTGTCATAAATGGAATTGTTTTATTTTTAAACAATTGCAGTCATCTATGGAGTGATTGGAGTGCGACATAATTTTACCGACCACGGCAATCACAGTGAACGAGGAGGAGCGATGAAAGCTTGCCGCCGTGATGCATAAATTAAGCCGGAAAATAATTAGATTTTACGTCGGATCAACTCGAAAATATGAAAAGTATGTGCAACAAATATTGTTTAGTTCAAGAGGTCGGTATATTTGAACCGCTAACGCAGCTCTACCAAAAACGGGATCTTTTTTGCAGTTAAACAGCTGATGAGGATCATTTTTTAAATAATTTGCTGCTTAAAATCAGAATCCAAGGTCAGAATTTTGAGATATTTGAGGTTATGTACTCGATTACGTACTCCATAACACGTGACATTCAAAATGGCGGCATGTAGGCACACAAGACTTAAACAACAAAATATAATAAATACTGTAATATTGATTCCAAACCACAACACCACAACCAGCAAGTATTTTAAATGAAGATAAGCATAACATTATAACAGAATACATTGTAGGCCACCATCTTGAATTTCATTTGACATTTTTATCTCCATATTACCTTTTTGAAACATTTGTATTTTCGGATTTTGTGGTTTGTTAACACCAATTCTTTACAAAATATCGTTCATATATAACTCTTTCGAAACTTAATTTGCTCAAAATAATATATAAAGTTCACTTTTCACCCATATAAACAAATGGAGGTTAGTTTGTTGTTCATACCTCGAGAAGTTCATACGATCAATAATAGATGTCGCCCACTTCGTGATATTTTTCTATTGCTGAAAGTAGTATTAAATGATGTAACTAGAAAAAAAACCAACAAAACACTTTGATGCAACCTGTGCAAAACCTCAATTGTAGCCAAAACGAGTACATAATCTCGAATGTTTGAAAATCATGGCCCGATTCTGACCTCGAATTTGGATTACACACAGCAAATTATTTCGAAAAGTCCCCCGGCTGCGCAACAACAAAACCTTGTAAACCTGTGTAATTCGTTAGATTTAGAAATATGTTGTAAACAAATGATTGACAACGTATTCTTATCCATAATAATTGCTACAATGCTAACTTTACAGCGTGGTAACTGTATTCTAGCTGTATGGTGGGGGTCTAGAGACGGGATAACCATATCTCTAAGGCTCGTATTCATAGTCCGTACTCAAGACGGAGTCGATACTTCGAGTAGAGATTTGCATCTGTATTTGAAGCATCGACTCCGCCTCGAGTACGGACTATGAATCCGGGACTAAAATAAAGTCGTACTCTGTATGTCGATTGTGAATGGCAAAATAAAACTCATTGCTGTCTATTGTATTTATTATTTGACAATTACAAGTCCGCGTGATTTACTTTGTGAATTTTGTGGAGTAAAATATTTTAGGATAAATCAAAAATATTACATTTTATTGCTTCGATTACAGCATCTATGCAACCATTTACTAGCTCAAAGTGAAAGAATATACACAATAATGAAATTCTGTATTTTTATACCTTTTAATAAATTGTATTCTCGATGAGATAAATCTTAACAGAGAGATACACCATCCACTATCTGAACGAAAGATAAAATGGAATATTGTTTAGTGAAAATGAATATTACTGTAAATAATATATTCGACGAGAATAATGGGGTTGTAAATTTCAAATAAATGCATTCATCTGTTCAGTATGTTATTGTAAAAAATATATATAATCACGATGTACTCCAAATTTAGCCAAATAAACTACTTATTACATTTAAAACGTTTATGTAGTCACGAGATCCTGGTAAATCCTAACCAATAACGCCTAAATTAAATTCGAATCCATCCTATCGTAAACAATAAACTATTAACGTGATTGGTGAAAAAAAAAAACCAGTCTGCACACTCGATACAGTACAACTTAATTTTCGAACGACGTTGCAGAAATTATTCAAAACATAGAACTAGGGACATTTAAGTGTTGGATGAATTAGAGAATGTTTTAGAGCAAAAAAAACGGGATTTAACTTTTTATTTTTTAATTCATATTTTAGCCAAGTACTAAACTTTTTGTTCAACAGTTTTACATAAAATGTAATGTTAAATAAGGGGGGCCATAAGTTACGCCACACGAATTTAATAATTTTTAGAGTCCCCCCCGGTCCTTGTCATTGGTGGTGGTCACATTTGTGTGATCCCCCTTCTCTGGTGTGACGTCACATAATTTGCAATTTTAAGTTAAAACACCACTTCCAATTTAAATTATTTTTCATAAAATCAACGATAAATCTGTACAAATAAATAAGATATAAGAAACTGTGGTTACAAATATAGATAAAGAAATGCTTAGATGGTTTGGACACGTAAAGAGCGTGGATAAAGAAAGATTGACGAAACAGATTTATAAGTGAATGGACGGAAGTCGGTAGAGGTCGACCTCGGCGAACGTATCTCTATCAGATCGACACTGTTTTAAAGAAAGGCCAGGTCAAGAGTACCAACAACCGACGAGCACTGATGAAAGTAGAGGAAGCAAAAGATGTGTGTAAGAACCGTAGCGGAAGTGGTCCCTGTCTACCCCTACGGGAAAAAGGCGTGGCTATAATAGGTATGTATAAAATAAAATTATAGTGTCTGTCTGTGATTTTAAAATAAATCCATTTTTCTAAGCTCGTGTGATTATTCGCAAATTACCAAAACATAAGCACACATTTTTTTAATTTTTTGGCTCTGTAGATAGAGCCTGGCTAGGAGCATAATACAGGATTTAAATCGAATATTGGGAAAAAAATTTATTCCCATTTAAAGATATTTCTTGTCTGAGAAGTTTCACGGCAAATTGCTATCGTCGAAGTTTTACAGACGTTACAAGACGAACGAACAACAACGTTCAAGAGAAAAAAAAAACAAAATAAATTCGGTTCGATTTTATTTATTGTAGTTTAGATCCTAAAAAATAGACATTTTTACAACAATCCACCTGACCGGCATCTTTTATAATTTAGTTCTTCAAAAGTTCACCAGATGTAACGTTTTATTTTTGAGTTATGTTGGTCTATAAAGAAATTCTTTGATGTTAAATCGGATGTCAAGGAAAAACTTATCCCCATTTAAATGTATTAAGATAAAACTAAATTCCACGCGGACGAAGTCAAATATTAAGTTGGTAATATTTTTAGATTTTCTTTTTAATACATGTGACGCCACGAAGCTTATGACACCTCCCTTCCTGTCTCTTAACGTGTGACGTAATTTATAATTTATGAATGCCCCCTAAATATTTCGTTAGCAAATGCAAAGAAAAATTCATTACAAAAACTTTTAAAAATATCCAAACAAATTATAATATTTTTTTTCATTTTGAGCCACATACCTTTAAAATGTGTTCGTTTTTTTTTCAACTAAAAATTTTAACATATATTGTTCGTATTATATCTCACATTAAGGTACATCACTACAGTAGTTTTTTAAAAATTTTACAATTATCCATACAAAAATTGGACACCGCATCGCTTCTAGGAATCGATGCATCTGCAACAAAAAAATTACCACTTGAAACATTTAGAAAAAACATACTGAGTGATGTTTTTATTGCATTTTATGTGGTTTAATTTTTCTTTTTATCTAAATAGACTTAATTGTAATTCATCAAAAAAACAAGAGGCCAATACTTCACCAACAATTAAAAATAATATTGTGATTTGTTTTTAATGATAATAACAATTCTCATTTTTGTTCCATCTCTAATCTAGCAAATTTAAAAACAAAAAAATTCTAAAAAATAGCACTCCCACTTCGTATTTGCCCACAAACATTACAAGACGCTCCTTTTCAAAGTTATAGGCACTTGGCCCATGTTAACTCTATGTGAATATTTTTAGATGTGTAATATCTTTGCTCTCGCTTTCTTGCAAGTGTAACAGTAACAGGAAGTCGCGGAAGCATGCGCTATTTGATTTGACGAATGAGCGCGCAGGTTAGAGTTGGCCGTCAGATATACGTCAACCAATTTTCCGAGAGTGTTGTGTATTAAGTTATATGCGTAAACTATATAAATATTTACTGATGATCTCAATAAAGTGCAGTTCATTGATAAAAAAATTCAAGTAAGTAATAATAAATAATCATTCAAATAAAATATTTCAGTATTTAGCTTTTTTTAAATTTTAAAGTCGATTTCTGTCACTGTCAATTAAAAAAAATACAATTATTGTTTATGAAAAATCATTTCAAATAATACCGGACCCATTTTTTTCAGAATATAATTTTAAAATTGCTTATTACTAAGGTGAGATGTCAAATGTTACACGTCATATGCGACTACTGTAAGGCTTGCTCGTTTTTTTATCATTAAATAGATGTTTCAACTCTAGCAAATGTATTCGACTTTACTTACATCTGATCTTCCACAGTGAAACCAGGGTTCGAATCCTGCTTGGGACCAAATTCATTTCGATTTTTCTCCTTAACTCAGAGCTCCTATACTCTTTCTGCACTAATAAACACTTCTTCCAGCTAAATAATCAGGATGACATTCTAGTAAGTCAAATGGATACGTGAACAACGCCTCTTGAGAAGCCTCTTGGACTCTGTCTAAATGATAGACGAGTAGTACCGTGTGAGTTTGAGCTCATTGAGATGTGGTTCTAGTACTATACAAAGTCATTCTTCGCTAACGAATCTCAGTATCGTAAATATCTTCACTTGACACTTTGTTAAATGCAATTGTAAGCGCCATGGCTTTGAAATATCTTGCAGTTGGTTAATTGTCAAAGAATACAACTACTTTAATTTAAAGGGGCTTTACCTATGGCGATTTTCTCGGCAAAATCGCTAGCTTGAACGATCGATCGTTTTTGCTTCTAGTTTGTATTCCTGCCCTTTGTGAAACGAAATGATAAAGTCGATGTAATGTCAATATACACATTTAAAACAAGAATTGTCACAATGTCGCGGGTTTAACTAATATTTTTAAAAGCGGTTTTAACAAAGAAAAATTACGAGTAAATGTAAATATTAGTTAAGTTGAGGAAACGAGTTGTTCTTCGAACGAAAGCGGTATTAACAGTGTGAAACTAGTCTCTTATCAAAGTGATAAGGATGCACAAGAAACTAGTATTAATTTTAACCAAAACCAACCTATGAGCGTCGCACCTAATTATAGAAAAATAAGATGGAGGCACAACAATTAAGAGTAATGGAGTCCAATAAAATAAAAATGAAAAAATAAACAACTTATGTAAATAAATGGAAATGTAGTTTAAGTTACCCAGATCAGGTTAAAATGAATAAAACAAATGTCCATCTTCCTTAAACGTTAGGTGTACATGAAACTTTCTAAACCATGCCCAATCGATTCCCATGGAGACCGTCCCTATATAAAGGTAGGCAAATACGTAAGTTCCCCCCCTGGCGGTCATAAAACGTGCGAAAATTATAAATTTCAGTAGCTGTAAGCAAACATATGCAAACCTTACCTTCAGTTATCATAATCTTCATCGATATATAAATTACTTTCGCTGTTTTGACTGCAGCGGGTAAGGGGTACTAACGGTGGTACATTGTCACTAGGATTTACTTTGCTACTAGTTGGTAAACTACTCGAAGAGTAACTCGAGGGTACGAGCTGTGGAACGGTCGGCAATTCTTCAGAAGCTATGGTTACATGTAATTTCGGTTCGTCTGGTTTTAATAAATTGTTCACCGAAAAATTTAGCTTAGTACTTTCGGCGTTGACTATTTTTGGCCCATACTGAATAACAGGCGTTCTGCTGGTCGAGGTACTTTGTTCATTAAAAGCTGTACTAGGTGAAGGCGTTGAATAGACTTCGGTGTGTGGAACGTTTTTTTCTTCGACGGTTTCTTTCGACGATCTCGCTTTATTACTAGTACCGCTAGACAAAACAAGAATTATGCATCAGTTAAAAACTAACGACGTGAAACTTCATGATATGCAAAAACTGAGTGTACAAAAATATTACCATACAAAAAAAATACCTTGCGGAAAATCTCTAAACCACCCCGTAATAATAAAAAATAATTAACATGATCTCCCAATAAAAAAAAAATTCGTTGTGAAAAATCTCTAACCTCCCCAGTATTATTGAAAAAAATCGCTTGCGGAAAATCTCCAACCTCCCCCAAAATTTTAAAAAGTTAACCATTATAAATAAAAATATTTTGCGGAAAATCTCTAACCTCCCCCGTATTATTGAAAAACTCAGTTTTCATTTTTGTATTAGTTTCTTAAATCTCCCTTACACAATTAAGTTCAAATTTACTTATCATATTTAATAGTTTGAAAAACAGTTTTATTTCCAAGTGTATTTATGTGAAATTAATGAACACATACTGTTCTGTGTATCAGTTGATGATATTTTTAAATAACATCACCTTAATGGTTCCAAGGTTAATATGAAACTATTTAGAAGCACTAGACCTTAATAGTATTTGAAATAAAAAGACTGCTATGGACAGTAACATGCATCATTTATGCAGTGCCTCAGATTTTAATTATGTTAATAAGAAACCCTCTAGAGTTCAAGCAAAGTGTCAATATATTTTATTCAAAAGATTGGCTTAAATGTCACCTTAAAAAAGAGTCATAATGAATGAATGCTTCACTGTTTCACTAAACATAACCTTACATTTTTAAGAAAAATGCATGGAACATTCAAATTAAAAAAAAATGTTTTAAATTAAGTATTCTGACTTTGTAATTATAATGAATATTTTGTACCTGACTAGGCTAGGACTTGGTTCATCAGCAAAACTTTCTTCCACTTTAAAAGAACTTTCTTCAAACAATGCATTGTTTTCATTGTCTTCTTGAATACTAGCATCTGGGATATTTTTTACTAAGTCTTTTAAAAAGTCAAAACGATTTTCTGATAAAATACATTGTTTCATGTGGGACGGAGTCAAAGTTTTGGCATTTCTTGCTTGTGTTATTTGCATTGATTTTGTTAGAAGAGACTCAACAAACAACTCCAATGTTCTAGGTATATTTTAATTAAGGAAATTATTTTAAATTTAATACATTACCATTATACTTTGATAGATATACATATTTTTATCATGCATATTTAAAAAAAGTAACAAATCACATTGCAAAACTAATGACTAGAATTTCTGCATTGATCCAAAAAGTATTTAAAGTTAACAAATCCAATAACCTACTGCTAATTTGTCCTCATTAAATTTTACTACTTTTTCTCTGTATCTATTTTAAAATGCCATTTTTTTAAAAATCAATAATGAATTTCATTAACAAAATGCCACCCACAAATTTTTGTTTACAGCATGGTGATAAGATATAACTAATATGGTATTATTTGTTTCCAAACGAAAGCCAACAGTAATATTTTCATATTAAATATTCTGTGTGTTTAAATTACTAATAAAATAAAAAGGATATAGATTATAACTGGTACTGCTTGTGCCACTTTTCCAACTTCTTCATCTGTCTGCATAATTTTTTTTATTCTGCCCTGAAATTAATAAAAAAATTAATTTAGTAAAATAAACAAAAAGAACAATACTTACAGCAGGAAATCTTGCATTGTACTTTTTCTTTTTTGATGGCATATTTGTGTTAAACTATGAATTGTGTATAATGTCAACAAGCTTACATTAGGTTATAATTTAGGGATTTTGTTTTTTTATGAATTCAAACTGCTTTGTCACTTTTAACTTAAAATAATCCTGTGAAAGTGGGTAAAGGAAGTAGCGGATTCTGAGATTAAATATTTGGCATATAACCATTGTAACCGTTGCTTGCAATATAATTTTACATACATTGTTGCAAGTATTAAAAAGAAATATTCCTTGCTAGAAGTATTTTTAATTTTAAATTGTATCAATATTTTTTAAAAAGAGAAGAATTCTAACACTGTTATGACAATCGTTTTTGACATGACCAAAATCAAATTAAGTTTGAGTATGTACACATAATACACCAACCTACTGTATACTGTGGTATGTATTTAAAAATGTAAATCGTTACCAATATGAATTTCAGTGGTACTATACGTTTAAATAAATTTGGAACATTTATATTAGTATGTATAATTCTTGTATTTGCCTTACATATTCTGTCGAAAAATTCGGATTCTTCAGAAATAAAAAAAATTAATTTACGTACTTTGCTGAGTGTAGCTATAAAAGCAGCAGAAAATGGGGGTAAAAATGTTTTGGAAAATAAAGACAATATGAATATTAAAACTAAGGGATTAACTAAAGAAGGTATGAAAGAAAGTGTTACAAATGCTGACGTTTTGTCACATTGTGACATGGTTAGTACTATAAAACATTATTTTCCCACTGTAAAATTAATCTCAGAAGAAACTGTTAAAAATTGTGATAAACATTCTATAGATTATTCTACAGATAACTTTGTGGATCAAAATGTTGATATGTTTGTTAAGGAAGAAGATATAACAATTTGGATAGATCCATTAGATGCAACTCAAGAATACACAGGTTAGCTCTACATAGATTATTTTTGAAATAAATTAGTAGATATCATTAAAAAGTTATTTAACCTATTGAGTCATTTTAGATCAAATATTAAAAAAAGTAAGATTTTTTTGTGTATTTATGCCATAACTATTTGATAAACATGTAAAGCCTAAAATAATACAGGTAGTTGACAAATAAAAATAAATTAATTTTCCTTGAAACAAACATGTTTGTTAGATTTAAAAAAAATTTATTTCAGAAAAATTGTATACATATGTTACCACTATGATATGTGTAGCAGTAAAAGGTAAACCAGTTATTGGTGTTATTTACAAACCATTTGATAAAAGTACTTCATGGGCATGGGTTGATAAAGCAACATCAAAAGACTTAAATAATCAGGTATGACTTGGCCATAATGGGTAAGCTTGTATACCTAAATTTAATATTTTATAAAAAATTTGTTTAAAACTCTGAAGAAAAATTAAAAATTTTTATGACATTTGGTTAGACAAAGTAGAGTTTAAAACATCTCTTGTTAACATTCTCAATAATTACTTTTTGCGTTCTTTGATTGGCTTTTGTAACCAGCTAATCCAACCAGGCTTTTTTTTCTCTGATACTGCTTTTTGAACTTTTCTTTAACTTGCATCCTTTCCCTCAATAGCAACATCCATAATTCCTTCCTTGAATGGCTTCCATAGTTCTTCAACCTTACATGCTTCATCTAAACTGTCAAATTTCTTGATCAATTTATTTATGAACTTCTCTTTTACACCTTTTTGTAAGTTCTCAACTTTTATATGCTCTAGTACACTACATAATTGATTCCTGCACACTATGCCGCTATCGCTTAAAATGACCTTTTATATGGCTCATTACATTTGTGTGACTTTAACTCTGGCAAACGGTATATTTTAGGAGGCTGATATTAAGGATAAAAATTTAAAAGTAATAGTATCACGTTCTCACAAAGGTGACATCAAAAAAGTTCTTCAAAAACACTTTAAAGAACAAATAGAAGTAATAACGGCAGCTGGCGCTGGTAAGTTCCAAATATTTTTATAAAATTCTGCGATTTATTGTATATGCAATATATTTTTGGAACGAAGTTCCTTATCGCACGGTACGCGTGGGGGCTAGGCGAAAGAAAGTGCAAAATTTTTTCGTGGTGAAACACGAAACATTAGACGCGTATGCCGTGTACTAATTACACAAATAGACGTCGCATTGCTAAGTATTTCTATACTACGCGTCTTCTCTTGTCTACAACAGAAGGCGCATACGCGTTATTTTTGCAATTGTCATTTTGACAAACACGTGGACTACACAAATAGACGTCGCGTTGCTATGCTACGCGTCTCCTCGCGCGTGCGAATTTTTACTCCCAGCGCGCGTATAGAAGTTTCACTTCAAAAATTAAATTACAGGGGGAAAATGTTGATCGTCTTTAAAGGTTAAATATATTATTATTAAGTCACTTATTGGAATTATTACTATAGCCAATTAGTTGACAAATTTAGTAAAAAACACATACAAAAATAGCAACAATGCCGAAAAATGCAAAAAAACAAGCGTGGGATCAAATATAATAAGTTTATCAATAATAATAATATACTACAAAAGGAACTTCGTTCCAACTGAGTGTTCCACGACACTCACGCACTTTTTTTTCAACTATTTTGTTGGCTTCCTTATCTTTGTATTAAAATTTACTGATCATATTTTGGCATTTGACTTATATTGCAGGTTATAAAGTATTAGAAGTAGCTACAAAGAAAGTAGATGCTTATGTTCATGTGACTGCAATAAAAAAATGGGATATTTGTGCTGGAAATGCTGTTATTAATGCATTAGGTGGAAAAATGGTAAATAAATTTGGGGAAGAATTAAATTATAGCAATGACATTGATGTTATAAATGAGAAAGGACTAATAGCCTCTTTAAACAAATATCAACAGTTTGTGGGAAAACTCGACATATAGTTTATACATCAGCTTTGTTATTTAGTTTAGATCTGTTTTTTATTGTTTGAATTAAAAATATAGACTTATTTTCTATATTAAAAGATAATAGGCGTCTCATATGTGTACCCCATGCACTTTATTATAATTTTTATCTAGCAATGCCCAAAAAACGAGCCAAAAATTTAAATTCCCGATTCGAATTCCGGCATCGGTGACCTTTAGCGCCGCTAATTTAAACGAACTAGATAAGCGCTGCCCATTTTACAATCTGTGACATGTAAAACTTTTTAGTTTTTGTTGTGTTTCTTAAATGTTGAATGGTTAAAATTTATTTTTGCATGTTACCATGCTGACAATGCAATAACACTGACAGCTCAGCATAGCTGAGTGTCACGTGCGGGCGTGGCCAATCAGAGCCCTGGAGTTATTATTTAAAAGATAAATTCTCGTGAATTCGCTGTTTAGATATTTAGTTATCATATTTATTGTAAATATTCGTTTTAGTCATTTGTTAATAAATATTTTTATTGTTAATGTTTTGTAATTCGCTTTTTATTGATATATTTACCTCAAAAAGATATTTTTCCTCATGGTAAAACATCCTAAATAAGCTGTTATCAATTTTAATTTCTAATGATGAAATAGTTCAAGAATGAATTACGTCTGCCATTACAATTGCCTCACCCTATTCTCTTTCCTTATCACTTCCATGCATATTGAGTACAGTTTATTTATTAGAAGCATTGAAAAATAAAAAGTTAGGTTAATACTGCAGTTTGCTTTGTTTTTATAGTGAGATAGGTATATAATAGCATTATTACCGGAGGTTGTAATATTTCTTCCACTACTTATATATTTTCATTTTCATTAAATAAGCGAAACGTCATTCGTTTATGTTTGCTTTAAATATTTCGAAATATCAAGTAGCCTTTGATTCTAGTTGTCATATGTAAATTAAAACAAAATGCCACTGGGCTGTCAGAAAATAGATGCTGTGTGAAATTTTAAAGTGACGGTAATAATTAAGTTGTAAAAAGGTGAGAATTTTAGGGAACAGTGATTAGTTTTATCCATATTAGCAGGTACCTAACTACATATTGACGGTTTTTTCATTATTTGGCCAGGTTGAACAAGTGTTACTTCTCATTAGGGGAACTGCTTGGATTGTTGGTGTTTCTCAGGTTAGTTTCTTTCAGCTCTCTCAGAGTTATTATTTTACACCAATTTATTAAATTTTAATAAAAAAAAACAATTTATATTTTTTTATTAAAAATGTACAAAGTGCTAAAAATAATGGTTAAATATAAATTTAAAAATACAATAAAATGGACGGCATTGAGATTCCAGGAATTCTATAATATAACAATATTAAAAAATATATAATAGTTTTGTCATTTTTACAAACTGAAGTGATAAATAAAACAATAAATTAAATCCATAATTTGAATTTATGAATATGTAAAATACACATACAAAATGATATCTTTTATGTTGTTTGTAATACCTAAAAACTATAATTTCTGTTTAAAGGCACATATGTAAACATAAAGATATGCTGTGAATAAATTGGTCACATTGTTCTATTTTGCTAATGTTAAATACAATTAATGATTAAAAGAGAAACATTGTATGGTTTCAGAATTAAGATGGTTGTAAAGTAAAATAAAAGTGGATAGTTTTAAATATTTCAATCTTTAGTTCAAACAATTAATATAAAGTTAAAGGCTACAACATAAATTGAGTTGCACAAATAAGTTGAGTGTTTTTAAAACTATTGCAAATTATTTATAACTTAAATTAACCAACAAAATATCTACTTGGTAAAAAAAGTTGTTACACCTTCAGACTATTCATCTTTCAACCATCATAATTATTTTTAATTTCTAGTTTTCCATTTTATTATGTACATTAATACAGATATTCAAAATGTTTTACTGTAAACATGATTAATTCCATATGTACCTCAAAATATGTAAACAAATTAAGCTTACAAGAATCATTTTTGATAAGCTGCTAATATTTGCATTATTACATTCATCTTCAGTACAATAACATTCTTCCCAATATATTCCATTTTCATACACTCCCCAGTTACAGACCCCCGTAACACCTGTGTCTGATATAGATGCACATCTTCTGATTACCTGTCTCCATCTACCATCCCCTAAACATTATTAAATAAAAATTAACTAATATGTATAGTGTGTAAAGAAATAATATGCTTTTTAAGTTTTGGGTGTATATTAAAACAATTTTTTTATATAATATATTTTTTGTACTACTTACAAATAAACCCTCTGGGACTCTGTTGGGTAACTTTCATACAAAAAGAACCAGGCATGTGGCTTTCTTCACTGTTGCAATCTACGGCGATGTGATTACTTTTATCAAATTTTTTATAAGCGCCACAGTTATCTTCATAGGGGCCATCTTCGTCTGAACCACACTGGTAACATCTTACTGCTTCACCTAGAAAACAGTTTGATACAAATTTGTTTTATCTTGATCGAACAGTAACCTACAAGTTTTAAATAAAACTAATATAACTACTATATTTAAAAAACAACAATATAAATAGTTCATGATAATTATTTAGTTCATAAGGCACTTTAAATAATTAGTAATATTTGGGTGTGTTGTTGTTAAATTGGTTTAGGTTGAATATGACATCTGTAACTCGTCTAACTTCACATATGTTTACTGACATGTCACCATGGCTTGTCAGCTATATTTTTCTTCGATCACAAGTATTTAAAAAAATCAACAACAGTTTTTTTTGTATTTGCATTGATACAGCATTCATAATTAATAATTTCTTGTGAAAAAGGGATTTTCAAGGGTTTTTAATAAAATAAATATATTCTTTAACAAATAATATTCCGTGACGTTCTATGACGCATAAGGTCCGCCATCTATTTGATAGAAGTCAAACAATTAAAAAAACAAACCTGCTAAACAAGTAAATCAATGAAGGTTCACAGAGATACCAGTAGATGACTAAGCATTGCTATAAAAATAGATAGTTGGTAATGGCAATGTAATCGGTATTGGAGCCTTACGCGACTGCCATCTAGCTTTATAAGTTGTCAAACATGGAAAATTTTATCCCGTACTGATGCGCCCTCGTTAAAGAATGTAGAAATTGAGAGGAACTGCATGAAACTGCAACAGGTTTCTTTTTTACACAAAACACGTCATAAAGTTTTCTTTTCTATTATTTTAACTCCATTCCCAGACAACAACGCAAACGATGGTTCAATGTAAGAGCAGGGTTGGATTTGCCCAATATATTTGTTGTCAACTTTTTATTGTGAATTTTCAGTCGAACAAAATTTGTCACTGTCAATTATTCCCTGGGTCTGAATGCGAAATAGTTCGCTGCATATAAATTTTCACTCTGCACGGAACCTAAGAGAACATACTGGTAAAATATTTTAAAAATGATATAATTTCTCATCCCCTCATGTTATTAATTATTTTTAAAGTACGTTCAATAGGCGAATGCATACCATAATTTGTATGGTAAAAAAAAATGTAGAATAAATTTGATTGTCTTAAATTTCTGACGGGAACATTCAAACTAATACCTTGGAGAAGTTCGGGGCAAAATTAAACCATTTATTAGCTTAAAAACAAACACTAACTCGCAGCTTTCCTGTCTTGTACTCAATAAGTTCATCTTCAGTGTATTTAAAATAATTGTGTAATCATAATTGCTAATGCGAAGGTTCAACTTATATGCATAGTATCTAAGAAATTTGTTCTGAACTCTTTCCAAAGTAGTAGAATGAATTTGATACTGAAGAGACCACACAATATATGCATAATCATCATAATAGCATCCTTTATTCTCCATCACATTCAATATTTTCTGTTCGAAAAGTACCAAATTTGTGACTGTTGATTTGTACTGTGAAAATCCATGTTAATTATTTATCAAGCGTTTTTTACAATAAAATTTTAACTGTTCATATATTAAATTATCAATTAATTTTGGTATTGAGGACTGATTACATACGCTACGATAATTTTTTATATCCTGTTTATTACCGGATTTAAAAATCGGGCAGATATAAGTATGTTTTCATAAAGCTGGAAAAACTGTCGATTTCAGTGATGACATAAAGAGAAGCTGAGAGTAAATACAGTTCATAAGAAAATAATCAGGGATTCCATCTGGACCACTACTTAATTTATTTGGTAATAATAAGATTTTTAACAGAAACTTACAGTGATCTTTATTAGCTTTTCGCCCCCAGTGTCGATAAAGCGTCGAATGTCACTATGTACCGATCGCAAACAGTCGTTATCTAGACGTGCCAGTTTTAACTGTCTGTTTCAACACATCTGGGGTGATCACTGTAAAAGATATTTTTCATATTTCAAAGTATACAACGTTAAAATTATACCCTTATACTATAAATAATTACCATACATACTTTAAATACAAAAAATCATACACATTAGTATCTACATAATCGATTAACAAAAAAACAGGTTAACAATTTAAAGGAAAAAAAAAGGAAATTGTTACATGGAGTCTTTAGTTTCAATTCGCTCATCAGTTTTGTGTAATTTTATATAAAAGAATTTAAAACATATTTTAAAACTTCATTCAGCGCCTTGCTTACTCAAATAATTTGACAAATATTGCCAAACATAGTAAATATAGTGATTTAAATTCTTTTTCTTCGGCTGGCACTACAAACCGTAGTGGTTTTTGGCCTGCTCTGCTTTCGTAACAATTTTTGTTTTATGGGGTGGGGTTGTTGACCCCACGCCCAACCTCCTATTCGGAGGGCCATTTCTCCCGCTCTCGTCTGCCCTGACTCACTTTCCACCTGGGTTGGTTACCAGATCTCCGGTGAGGTTGCTCAGGTTGCCGGGGCTCACCACATTTATATTCATATAAAGGCTACTAGGAGGTGAGAGTCAGAATTGGGTAGGAGAGGCTAAGCGACGCTAACAGAAAGCAGCATCGTACGGTGCGCATGCACTACCCCATTTGAACTCCAGTGATTCAGATTGCAACTGATAAAAGTTTAGCATGGTTTTAAGTAAAGCATGACAAAAAATAGTTCAAAATAAAATTTATTCAGCCAGCAACTGGACAGAGGATTCGGTTTTGGGAAATATCCAAAACATAACTATATCCATTAAATGCTAACTTTAATAAAAACAGAAATATGAGAAAAAAAGTAGCAATACAACTGACACATGCTGACGCGACAGTTTTTGTGGATAATGATGTGTTTTGCGAAGTTGTAGCATATTATTATTATTATTACTAAGTCACCAAACTGTTAGGATATATAAATTTACAATATATATATATATAATTATCAGGTAGTAATTGCTAAAAAAATATTATTACCTACTAAACTAATCCAAAATATTTTCAAGCGAAAATTCCACACTCGACCGCTACGTAGGAAGCCAACCGCGCGAATGAAACGAGTGGCACTTTATTTCTTGATATAGACTCCCCTCCCCTACCCAATACAACTGACACATGCTGACGCGACAGTTTTTGTGGGTAATGATGTGTTCTGCGAAGTTGTAGAATATTATTATTATTATTATTATTATTATTATTATTATTATTATTATTATTATTATTATTATTATTAATTATTATTAATTATTATTAATTATTATTAATTATTATTATTATTATTCTGGAAAATCGAAAGTATGCTTTCCAGAGATTGTCCTAATTTTCCTCCAAATTTCTCCTAATCCTACTTCTGGGGTTATTGAACTAATGTATTCTTCCCATGAACTTTTTTTTGCATAAGTAATGAGTCTTCTGGCGGTGAATGCTCGGGTTTTTTTGAATTTAATCAAGTTATCAAGGGTTGGGTATTCATTTAATTTATTATATGCTTTTTTCCTTTCATTTATAGCTGTTTTGATATCATTATTCCACCAAGGAACAGGACGACCTTCTGACTTCTAGCCAGGAATTTTTCGACTATACCTCGTAATTAGAATACTTAATCCATACATCTTCTTCCTCTTTTAAATTCTGCTTGCCCATATCATCTTCTCAGTTTCATTCGTTACTCTTTTAATCAATATCTCTGCATACAGTTTGCGGACTATGCTGAGTAAACTAATCAATGATAACTAAATAGTATGCTATATTTTAATTTTGCACGGTTTTAAAAGATAATGGATCATCAATCTTACAAGTACAGTCTGCTTGAATATATTTTACCGTCAATGATCTCCGCACTTAAATAGAAATCAATTATATTTATTAGAGCACTTAAAAAATGTATTTGAATCAATTTTATCTACAAGTACGACGTCTGCGTGTCCTTCACGAATAAAATATACAGCGCTTTCATTTCAAAACCAGCCAGTCAAAATAACTTTTGATTTGGAGTAAATGTAAGAAAAACAAAAAACACGTCGAATTTTAAATCAAGTGAAAAGTTTAAAAATGTTATTTTGCTGTTTCCAAGTGGCACCCCTTTAACATCCCCCACCCCTTCTTTAACTCTTTTCGCACCTGCCTACACGATTGTGTGGGTTTAGGTTGAAAATTCTATAATAACTCTAGATTCGCGAAATATAACGTTATGAACTTTCCTGTATATCGAATAAAAATAATAAATTTATTTCTAACAAACAGAAAATTTAACGTAAAAATAAACGAAAAACAGTCTACGGATAGATTTATAAAAGCCGGCGTACCGCAAGGTTCAACGTTATCGCCAACCCTATACACCCTATTAGAAAAACACTACAAAATAAGACTTTTATGGCAAGAGTTAAATAGAATACGGGCGCCTGACATACGCGACTATATTAAAATGTCGGCTTATTAATAATAATTGCAAATTAATTAAAAAATAAAACACTTTTAAAAAAAAATGAAAATTCTCTCTTGAATTTTCAGGGTTATGCGGACGTCGCTGACTTGTAGACCAATAGCGCTCTCTCTCTCTTTGATACGTAACTATAATAATTGTTTATAAAAACATTCGATTGGAATGAGCGGTTTAAAGATTGTAAAATATGTATTGTTGATGATACCCGATAAAAAAATGCCAAGTAATAGTGTGATTCGCAAATTTTTGTCTGTAGTATATATATTTAACTGTGTCTAGTGCTAGTAATTCTCATATTTTTTGCTTTAAAGGGTTTTCGTGGTGCATTTGAATAAAGTTGATTATTTCCTTTTTTTATTGTTTAATCCAAATGGATTCGTCTAAAAAACACACAAAAGTGTCCCCGGAGGAAAAAGCTGGAGTTCTGTCGATACTTTTTTATTGGTAAGGTACATAATTATTAGCGAATAAGTGCGTTGTGTCTTCCCTTAGTTAATGTTATTAAAAATTATTTAAAGGTTGAAATGTTGCTTCATACATACATATACTTGCTACGGTTCTTACACACATCTTTCGCTTCTTCTACTTTCATCTGCGCTCTCATTAGCTTGTCGGTTGTTGGTACTTGTCGCGACGGGGCGAGAAAAAGTAAGAAGTGGAGAAGCTGGCTTACGGACCTGGTGCCGTCGGCCTCTCTGGAGATCTCGCCGTCCACCTCGATGGCTATGGTGGCGTAGTTTGATAATAGATAGGTCGCTGATTTAGTTGTTCTACCTACCGAGGATTGTTTGGGTCATCGTCATGGTAATCTTGATTGATTACACGTGTATTCGTTTTTATTGAAATAAAATATAATTGCCATTTCTAGTTTATTGAACTTACATGGATGCATATATATTGATACATATATACATATACCGTTATATTTGCATAATAATTGAAGATTTAATTATTTTGCAACATTCCTTAATGGGACATTCTGTATAACCAGTCGGACAGCTGCTCGGTAATCGCAAATCTTAAAAAAAATATAGTCCATTGAAATGTTACATTTTTTAGGCCTTACCTTGCGTTTTTTAGAGGACGCAATTTTATTTTTTTGATGTGTAGGGGGGGTCAGTGTAAAGCTAAAACCAAGTTTGTGGGGTCGCCACCCTTGTCCCACGGCCGCCATCTTGAAAATAGGGGTTGAAATTGATTTTACGATATATCTCTTAAACTATTTATTTGATAAAAAAAATTTATTTACATTTTTTGTTGCAAACTAAATTCTCTACAACTTTGGTCCAGTAATTTTTTGTCGTAGAACTATAAATAAAAAAGTTATAAGCGAAAATCTTCAGAGATTCGAGAAAAAAATTTATATTTTTCGATATAACTTTTTTTTTTATCATTTTACGAAAAAATGATATCCGACCATTTTTGTAGATCGTTTTTGGAGGAACAACTTTTATATGCATCATTTTTTCATTAAGTCAATAGCTAAGGTTTTACAGCGCTCCGAAGTGAGTACTATTTTTCAATATTCTTAACTATACCTATATTATACGTGTGTATGTAATATGTCATCAGTTATTGTTTTTTTTTTATTTTGTTATTATAACTTTTTTAATTACAAATTTTGCAATATTATTAATAATTAATTATTGACTCTTTTCCCCACCAACCACGAGGTAGAGTCTAGAGGCGCGTTTTTTTTTACGTGTTATCCCCAATAGGCATAATCCACGGTGATTTTCTAAATTAGAACTACTCCGTCCTCAGTCGTTTCGATGGACCAGGCTGCGGCTCAGCATTTGATCGGCTTTCTGAATTAAATACCAGTGGGAGAACTGGAGAAGGAAAGGGTGTTAATGTCGGCGGTTTATCATCATGATTATAAAAAAAAAGTTATATCGAAAAATACATATAAATTTTTTTCTCGAATTTCTGAAGATTTTCGCTTATAACTTTTTTATTTATAGTTCTACGACAAAAAATTACTAAACCAAAGTTGTAGAGAATTTAATTTGCAACAAAAAATGTTAATAAATTTTTTTTATCAAATAAATAGTTTAAGAGATATATCGTAAAAACCATTTCAACCCCTATTTTCAAGATGGCTGCCGTGGGACAAGGGTGGCGACCCCACAAACTTGGTTTTAGCTTTACACTGACCCCCCCTACACATCAAAAAAATAAAATTGCGTCCTCTAAAAAACGCAACCCCAAATGTAACTTTTCAATGGACTAATAGATCATGAGAGACGGATGCTTATTATGTCGATACCTCAATGATTGCGAACATACAGGGACGTATTTAAAGTGGGTTTTAGGGGTTCAACAAATTCAACTAGGTAATTCCTGACAAAGAGAATAATATTTTTCACTTTTTTGACAACAGAAAATACCGAATCAGCAATCAGAGCAATTAATAACAAAAGTACCAACTGCTAAGCATGATAATTTAATGAAATATTGTATCCATATTTTTCGATACCCTTTTAAAAATGATTTGCAATTCTTCTTAATATAATTATATTTAAAATTACGTAATAAATGTGTTTGTGTCAAGCATGTTTTATTTTTCAACAGCTGCTCTAATCCTATTTACATACAAATGATTTTTCATTGTAAAACATTAAAAGAGGGTGATTTCAAATTAGATATGACATATTCCTACTACGTGCTATCATTAAACTTATTTGCAATAATTTGATTATCTTCAATTGTAGATTTTTTACGATTATGAAGTATTTTTTCTGTGTTACATAATAATACAATCTAGGAATCTGGGTTATTGTTCTAATTTTTACGATGAGATAAGCTGATTACATGGGTCTTTTCTAATACGTCCCCGCGTTTATAATTTATTATTACTGAATGTGTGTCCAACTTATTTAATTGATTTGTCAAATTTAACAATAATGATCATTATTATTATGATTTATGGTTTTTTGTCGACCAACCCTCCTAGGAATACCCCGAAAATTAGTAAAAATGGTGGAAGTTACCATGACCGAATCGACAGCAGCTGTAAGAGTACAACAACAGTTCAGCGAAGAATTTAAGCCACAGGCAAACAAAGGAGGCCTACAAGTGAACAAAGACAAGACGAAATATATGTACTGCTGCAGAAATCCCCCAATACAACTACCAAATATTAATATAAACGGCGGTCTGATCGAAAGCGTCAGGACTTTTAATTTCCTTGGCACGAAAATTACCAATAATGGTAACGTCCAAGATGAAATAAGAGCAAGAATCCTATTCTTCTTCTTCTACTTGTTAGAGATCTAGATGATCTGTTGATTCCGGACTTGCCTCTGTAATATTTCCTGAGATGTGGACTGCCAGCTGTCTCTCCATCTCTTTGGTGGTCTTCCGGATGGTTTTCCCTCTAGTACAATGAGTGGTAGTCTATCGTCGGTCATTCTCTTCACGTGGTTATACCATTCTCTTCTCCTCTGCCTTCCCCATCTCACCACATCCTGTACGTCGCATTGTGCTCTAATGTCAGTGTTTCTTCTTGTTTTCCCGGCTATTATTCTCAGTACTGACATTTCGGCGACTCGTAGCATCCTTTTTGTCTTGTTGGTATCCTCTCTCGCTTCTATACCATATGTCATTATTGGCCTGACGTACAGTTATTGAACATTTAAAAATTAATTTGTTGTTCCAAAATTTTTATTAACAAAACGTTTACTCGCACAAACAATTTAATGGAAAGGTTATCACTGTAATAAAACGAATTTATTAAATCATATTTTGTAATAAAAAAAATAATATCGACGCGTAAAATTCCGTAAATATCAATTATTTATTATTTTCACGGTCATTTAAAATAATTAGTCGGTGTTATTTGGTATAACTTATTAGTTTTACCATTATACTCTATTATGAGAAGCAAGGAGCCTTTACCGACGGTACAAAAAACATTATAGAGTAGTTGTAAAAGGGAAAGACGGTACTCCTGCTCCTGCATACGGTGTCTTGGCTTTTCCCCGTCCGGTCGAAAACTAAGCTCGGGTTATAGTTCGGTTTGTAGAACGTACGTACGAGGGCAGTTTGATAAGTCAGTGACTTTTTGAATTTCCCGCGCAGTTACTCCATATGCAACAGTGCTGCCGTCAACTATAATCTATCAGTGTGCAACTTTCTAATTTTGAGCAAGCTACGTCGTGCAGTTGGTTTTTGATAGCCGTTCAAAGCAGACAAGCTCGTGAATTTTTACGAAAATGGAAAAAAGTGAATTTCGTGTGCTGATTAAGCATTACTTTTTACGTAAAAAATCCATCACTGAAACTAAGGAAAGACTTGATAAATACTACGGGGACTCGGCACCATCAATTTCATTGGTTAAGAAGTGGTTTACAGAGTTCCGTTGTGGTCGCGTACCAGCACTAGTGACGCCGAACGTCCAGGTCGCCCAAAAGAAGTGATCACGCCGGAAATCGTCGATAAAATCCATGAAATGATATTGGATGATCGGAGAATGAAAGTTGGCTCATGTTGTAGGTGTATCTCAACTGAACGGGTACATCATATTTTACACGAATATTTGGTCATGAAAAAACTCTCTGCGAGATGGGTGCCGCGATTGCTCACACTCGACCATAAGCGCAATCGTGTGACCACTTTAAAAGAGTGTTTAGCGATGTTTAGCCGTAAATCCGGATAATTTTTGCGCCGTTTTGTTATGTGGATGAAACATGGATCCATCACAACACGCCAGAGACCAAGGAACAATCGAAACAGTGGGTTGCTCGGGGTGAACGTGGACCAAAGAAGGCGAAACAGAGTCGTCTGTCAGCCAACAAGGTCATGGCCACAGTTTTTTGGGATGTACGCGGTGTCATTCACATCGATTTCCTCAAGAAAGGTAAAACGATCACCGGCAAATATTATTCAAAGCTTTTGAACAGATTCGACGTTGATTTGAAGCAAAAACGGCCGCATTTGGCTAAGAAGAATAGAGTGCTGTTCCATCAAGACAATGCACGTGTGCACACTTGTCTAGTCGCGATGGCCAAAATCCACGAATTGGGATACGAACTGCTACCCCATCCAGCATATTCTCCAGATTTAGCCCCCTGCGACTATTTTCTGTTTCCAAACCTAAAGAAATGGCAGGGCGGTAAGAGATTTGAGTCGAATGAAGAAGTCATTACCGAAATTAAACGCGTATTTTGAGAGCTTTGAAAAAACCTATTATTTGAAGGGAATAAAAAAATTAGAAAAACGCTGGACTAAATGTGTATCGAGCTAAAAGGTGATTATGTAGAAAAATAAAATGTTTATTTGCGGAAAAAAATTTGTTTTATTTAAAAAGTCACTGACTTATCAAACCGCCCTCGTATTAACAACTTAACTCAAATGCAATTCGCGACAGCTATTGTTTGACAATTTCATTTTTGCATGCACCTTTCGATGATTCCTTCCACTTCCGCTACGGTTCTTACACACATCTTTTGTTTCCTCTACTTTCATCAGTGCTCTCGTACATGCTCGTCGGTTATTGGTACTCTTGACCTCGCCTTTCTTCAAAACAATGTTGATCTGATCAAGATATGTTCTCCGAGGTCGACCTCTACCGATTTTCGTCCATTCACACTCGCCTTATAAATTTGTTACATAAATCTTTCTTCTTTCATCCTTTTTACGTGTCCAAACCATCTAAGCATTCCTTTATCTATCTTTGTAACCACATCTTCTTTTACACCACAGCGTTCTCTTATCTCACTATTCTTTACTTTACCCAACCGAGTCACTCCGGCTATACAATTCTCAGACTACTCATCTCCGCAGCATTAATCCTAATGGTAGGAACCAACACGCCTCTATGCACAGCCTTTTTTGACACTTTCTGGCTATTCATAAAGCTATGCAGTGCCCCATTCATTTGTTTACCTGCCAACACCCTTCGCTCAATGTTACTGTCATACTTTCCATCTCTCGTAAACTTTGAACCCAAGTACACAAATTCATTTACTTGTTCCACTTTTTGTCCCTTAATCGAAACTCCACAGTTTGTCATGCTTTCTTCTCTTTCAAAAACCATTACTTTCGTTTTGCTTACATTTATTTTCATCCCTCTTCAGATGACGCTAATATGACTTGATCATCGGCGTAAAGAAGGCATTTGACGATCAAATCATTCATTTTTAATCCATACGCACTCTCTTTCAAATCTTTTAAACAATTGTCTATGTATAAGTTAAACAGCCATGGCGAAGCCACATGATGATAGATAGATGCTATAGATGATACAGTATTTTCCGGACTTGTTGCGTAAATTACTAATTTATTCTTTATATTTGTTACAGGTGGTTTTTACCGTTTTTAAGGTTTGGTTACAAAAAAGATATTTCATTGAAAGATGTATATAATACAACCAAAGTCGATTTATCGGGGTCGCTTGGGGATGAGCTTCAAAGGTAAGTTTATTTTAAAAAATTATTAGAATACTCTTTATTAACATTTTACCATAATTTATTGTCAAAATTAATGAAAAATAACAGAAATGTTAGCCCGTTTCCTCCAAAGATTTTAATAAGATTCACTAGTAGCAGCACCACTGGGTGTGTTTATATTGACGGTAACGTTTAACGTTAATAAAAATGATTTAATACAAAATAGTTTACGGTGTTGTTTCTTGATTGTAAGAAATTATTTATTTACAGAAATTGGAAGAAAGAACTCGACGATTATAATAATAAAAAGAAGAAGAAAGCAAGTTTAAAAAATGCCATTTTTAAAACCTTTTGGAAACCGTTTACATTGCCTGGGGCAGCGTTATTTTTTTCGTTGGTTGTTAATAGGTAAGTGATTCATAAAGATATTTAATATTTTCTTATAAAATTGGGTTTTTTGTAATTCATTTCAAAAGCTAACGACAACCATGTTTTACATCACTATTAATTACCAATGTGTACTAATGTTTCATTACTAATTGGAAATATTTCAAATATAGAATTCTAAAATCAAAATATAAAAATTCAACCCAATTCACCTAGATAAAATGTGTCTCCTGTCTAAGTTACACGGTGTTTTATTTGAAAATTTAAAAATTATTTGTGCCCTTCTTCTTAAAGTTCCTATTCGGTGCGAATGTTGGCAATCATTCTGGCTATCATTATCTTGTTTGCTGCTGCACGGAATAACCCGGTCGTGCTAGTAGAGAACCACGTTCTCAGGTTCTTCAGCCACGAGATAAGTCTTCATCCCGGTCCTCTCTTTCCCAATATTTTGCCTTGGAGAATCCCCTTCTGGTCTTTACAATATCCATGACTTTTAACTTCTTGTTCATTTTTGTTAGCACTGATTGGTTGGTCGCATGGTCTGTCTACGGAATCTTCAGAATTCTGCGGTACAGCCACATTTCAAAGGATTGTAGTTTTTTTGTGGTAGCCTCCGTCATCGTCCATGTTTCTACTCCATACAGCAACACAGAGAAGACGTTTTGTTTTTGAAGAGTGATGTTTTCATTATTAACTGTCAGTTGTACATTATTAATAGGGGATTTGCTAATGACCATATATTTAGTTTTATTGATGTTAAGATCAAGCCCATATTGGTGGCTAGTTTCAGTTATTCGCGTCATGAGAGTCATGAAGGTCTTCTAGATTATCTGCGAGAACTACAGCATATCTAATGTTATTCACTCTCTTCCCATTAACGAGTATTCCTGCTCCAGTGCTTTTTTGAAGATTTGTTCGGAGTATATATTAAACAGTAAGGGGGAAAGAATACAGCCTTGTCTATTTGTGCCCAGTACTTTAAAACTATTCGAAGTATTATTGCCATATTTGGTGGGGAGTGTAAGTACTATACACCCTACTAAATTATGTTAAATGAACGTTTCTGGCTACTACCAGAGGCGTACGACAGGGAATACATTTCTGTTCCTTTCAATTCGGCTTTTAATTTCTTGCGAGTGGTCCCATTGATCATTTATGATGTTGCCGAGATATGTATATCTGTCGACTCTTTCAATTGTTCCACCCTCTAATCTTAGTTGTAAGGTGGGAACGTTGTTCTTGCTTATGATCATATATTTAGTCTTATCCATGTTGATATCCAGTCCATATTGGTGGCTAATTTTAATGCGTATTAATTATGTCGGTGTTTTGGGTCATTTGATTGCATTTATTAAGCGAATGAAACTTCAATCTTTATTAACATAAAACATAATTTTATTTATCGAAATTTTTTCAAAGAATAGATGCATTTACAATATCAAAAACAGATAAATGCGTTTTGAATAATTTCTCCATTTTATTTAGATAAATTGTAAATTCCGCTAATTTTATTGATGATCGAAAATCTACCTATTTCTTTATCTTAATCGATGCAGAATCATTTACTCAATAAAATATTTCAAATTCAGGCAGCCATCTAAAAATTCATAAATGTTATACACATCCTTAAATCAAATAAAATAATACATTCATTGTTTACTGCAATGTCAAACTGTCACTGTCAAACATTTGCGGCTGACGTAAAATAGAACAAAATTCAAAAATAATTTAAGAGCAATGATTATAAATGTATACTCTTTCACGAAAGATCCTCAATAACATTCAAACTTAAAATTTTAATGAATTATGGTCGGATTTCGATCACTCTGGACGACCACTAGTTAATTTAAACTCATCATTTACTCTCAGAATTGACTGTTTGTGTCAATAAGTATTTAAATTATCCAGCTTTATAAATATATTTAATTGTATAATCATAAAAATGATGACAACCCTGTAAAGTAAATAATTTTCCAACTCAGAATTTGCATCAGTCACTTCACCATTAATTATACTGAATTTTTAATGTTCGATTTTTTTGAAATTCTGCTAGATCAAATTGATATGATTTTTCTGTTCTACCTAAATTGGTGGAGCAAATAAATTCTGCTTTATCTGGTATATAGCAACTTGCTCCTGTCAAACGAACGGTCTCTGATCAATTGCTTACAACAAACGAACAGTCGAATACTGCTCTAATCTAATAAAATGTGAATTCCAAAACGAATATTCATTGATAAAAAATTACTATCTATTATTTATAGTAATGTCATATCAAAGTACAGCGGGGTCATTGCAACATAAGACAATGAGATATTTAATAACTATAAAACAGGATTAAGAAGCTTTTGTGGTTAAATAAAATAAAAAAATCTCTTTATATATTTACACACGATAATGTTTAATTTTTACTTAGCCTGATAGGTATAAATACTAATGTTGACAGTGTAATTTGTAATTTGCGCTTTTATAGACTTGGGAAAGGCCCATGACAGAGTGGTGAGGAGTGAATTGTGGTAGACATTGTCTATGTATGGGGTGAGCGGTAGTTTAATACGAGCACTGAAATCACTTTACGAGGATTCCACTGCTTGTGTCAGGATAAACGAAGCTTATACGGACTGGTTTAATATCGAAAAAGGTATGAGACAGGGATGTGTGGCTTCGCCATGGCTGTTTAAATTAAATTTAATTTAAGTACGGTACTGTCTGAAGTTTAAACTGCTAGACCTCAACCAATCGACGTTCTGTTATGCCAGCACTGCTACCACATAAAAATAATAAATACTGAACGCCAATCAGTGATGTATGATTTGGCACCCCATAGGGATAATTCAGATAGAGTAGGCATGCCATCTTTCATTCGGTGGACGCTACCACTTACAGGCATGACAATAGGGCGATTGACCTCCTGAGTTTGCGCAATAAATAGTACATTGAGCGGCATATTCAAACGTGTTACTGGGGCAGGACTTGGAAATTTTGAATTCTTATTCGTGAATATGACTAAAGTATTGGCATTCTAGTATTTATTATATTTCTGTGGCTGCCACGCTGGCCGGGTCCAAAGGTGGACTTCAACTTAAGAAATAGCGTTCTATAAGAGTTTCGGTTGTGTGAGCCTGTTGCTGTTTTTACCTTGGGCAGGGAGCCGGCCTGACCCATAAACCCTCCTCCTTTTTCCGGGCTTGGGACCGGCAACATAATCACAAAGCTACTCGGTTCACCCCGCGATCATGCAGGCGGAATTAATGGCACAACTTCCGAAGAAATTCCTGTCAATAGTGGTATTCAACATTCCCTTAGCCCTTTATTGTTCAACATCGTTATAGACGAAATAATAAAAAGCACTCGTAACCTGAAAGGGTATAAAATGGGGAACAAAGACGTCAAAATCCTATGCTATGCCGATGACGCTGTTCTGATTGCAGAAAACAAAGATGACCTACAGAGAGTACTATTTAAATTCAGCATAACGGCAAAAGGTCTAAAAATGAAGATATCTGCAGCAAAGACGAAATGCATGACCACCTATCAGATGCAAACTGGTTGTGGATAATAAAATTATACGACAGGAGATGAAATTTAAATACCTAGGCATAAAAATATCAGGATAGAAACCAAGCGGCAAAAGCAGCTCGAACCTCAGCTTACCTGAACGACACAATCTTCCAAAACAAATATATCGGAATCGAAACCAAACCCCGAATCTACAAGGCGGTCATCCGACCTGTATTAACATACACAGCGGAAACTAGACTAGATACATCGAACACAAAGAGAATATTAGAAACCACCGAAATGAAAATAGTGCGCAGGATCGTTGGAAAAACACTTTTTGACGGGGAGAGAAGCGAGGACTTTGGAATAACATGTAAAATAGACAATGTGAATGGATACTGGGAAGAAAGAGAGAGTGGAACGTACACATAGACCGGATGAATGACGACAGAATGGTCAAAATAACCGGAGACAAGTCGCCCTTAGGGCGCCGAAGCGTTGGAAGACCCCGCAAGAGATGGAGCGACAACCTTTCTAACAATTGAACGGCAGAGGATACGAAGAAAAACAAGCAAATTGCTTACATTAAAGGAAGAAGAAGAAAAATCTATATTCGTTAAAAATGCCTACCAATTAAGTTGAACAGGGGTAATTTAGAAATCTGCTTTATCGATGGCGTTGCACAGTGAATTCTGATAGTTTGACTACTAAATTTTATTTGCGTTGTATGGGAGGTACCATTACCACTTTCTACACAAAAGTTTTTTTTCACCAAAACCACCCCTGGTGTGTATAAAACGACTTTTGAAAATTTCATCCCAATCGGTCGAGTTTTTGAAGGTCATACATACAAAACAAATTTTCATTTTTATATATATTTTTTTTTTATGAAAATGGTCGCAAAAAGGGTAGACCTATCGTGTGGGCCGCGGACGGCCCGCACTGCGACTATTAGAAGCGGGAGGGATTATAGAAAGGAGATGATTGTGAAAACTGATTTTGAAAGCTTATTCCATTCCGTAGCAGCCCTGTAAAAGAAGGATTCTTGATGAAGATTGGTCCTTGTAGTGTCAAGCTTGAGAGTAAATGTGTGAGACTGATCAGCGTGCCGAGTTCTTCGGCCGAATGTGGCCAATGGTGGTACAAGAGTTTTTATTTCTCTAGAGCATCTGCCATGGAAATATCTGTAGAGCAATGACTGGTCTGCAACTCTTCTTCTATGTTCTAGAGGGTGAAGGGTATCTGTGAGAGTTGAGCTGTTTATCAAACGAATGGCCATTTTCTGAATGGAATCTAGAAGACGAAGAGAATGCCTTGGTGCTGAACCCCAAATGTGCGAGCAATACTTCAGTAGAGGTCGGATTTGAGCCTCGTACGTCGTCAACAGTTGATCAGGAGTAGAAAACTTTCTGGCTTTCCACAGAAAATCTAGCCTCTGGCTTGCCGACTTTGCGATGTTAGCAACATGGTCATGCCAAGACATATTATTGGACACCGTGACTCCCAAAATCGAGATGGAGGGACTTGGTTCAAGGGTATTTCCGGACATTGTGATGGGATGATTTGAGCAATTCACTTTCTTGAAAAAACGTGGCACTTTGTGTTTTTTGGACGTTGAACTGAACAAGATTGTTGGTTTTCCACTCGAGGATTGCTTTAAGATCTCTATTGATGGAATCAACCTGTTCCTGTCTGAGTCTATTTGTATCATTCTCCGAAAGTGATCGATAGGATGTAAAAGTTGAGACAAGTGTGATATCGTCTGCGAAACTGTAAATGGGGTTCGTGGTGATTTTCAAGAGGTCGTTGATGTGTAAAAGAAATAAGGATGGGGACAGGATGAAACCCTGGGGGACCCCGGCATTGGTTTTAAACGCATCAGAAGAAATACCGTCAACTGCCACATGCAAGGAGCGATCTTGCATGAAGCTCAAGAGCCATTGGCGCAGTTTGGTTGGGAGACCGTAGACAGATAATTTACTTAACAATACCTGGTGCCAAACGCGGTCAAAGGCTTTAGATATAACCAAGGCTATTGCACGGGATTCACCAAACTTTTCAATAGTGTTTGTCCAGAGCTGAGTGACATAAGCCAGCAAATCTCCAGTAGACCGAAGTTGTCGAAATCCATTTTGTCTGTCATGAATTATCTCAAATTTTTCCAGATATTTAATGAGTTCTGTGTTAATCGCTTTTTCCATAACTTTGGATATGACTGAGAGCAATGCAGAAGGGCCATAATTCGCAGGAATAGTCTTCTTACCTTTTTTCGGAATCGGTTGGACTTTAGCGTTTTTCCACATGGACGAAAATACTCCTTTGCTGTATGATAACTTGAAGAGTCTACAGAGAACTGGGGTGAGCTCTTGAGCACAGGCTTTCAGGACAATTGTCGGAATTCCATCTGGTCCTACTGCCTTATTAGAGTCAAGATTTCGTAGGATTTTCCTGTTAGTGCGATGGCGGATATCGAACTCACTTCCTACACAAAAGTTTTTTTTTTTCACCGAAACCACCCCTGGTGTGTATAAAACGACTTCTGAAAATTTCGTCCCAATCGGTCGAGTTTTTGAAGGTCATACATACAAAACAAATTTTCATTTTTATATATATATATATTCGGTATGATATTCAAGATGATATTTCAGGATGTTGCAACCGGTGGTACTGGCCGAATTTATACTTTTTTTCGATCGACAAGACGAACCCAGAGTTGGCTGGACGTTTGGCATCGGAGTAGTTTTGATGGCGTTTCTGAATGTGATCATAAATCACAGCACGAGCTTGTCAACGCAAAGAGTCGGGATGAGAGTTCGAATCGCAGTATGCTCTTTAGTTTACAGAAAGGTAAGTACGATATAAAAATTCATTTTTGTTGCACAATCTGACTTTCTTTAAACGCGTCAACTCGAATTTATTTTAGTTTTCCTAATTTACAGATGTTAAAATTAAATCATAAATCTCTTGGCGAAACGGCTGCCGGTCAATTGGTCAATCTTCTATCGAACGACGTTCAAAGATTCGATATGGTTTCAATGTACCTCCATTACCTTTGGATTATGCCTATTAATGCTCTAGTCGCATTTTATGTTTTATACCGTTACGTTGGACTTATTGCTGCGGTTACTGGAATGGCTTTTATAACTTTGGAATCGATTCCTCTGCAAGGTAATTTTTTTCAATATCACGTAACGTCGTCAAAAAAATATTCCGGCTACAAAACTAT
This sequence comes from Agelastica alni, assembly GCA_950111635.1. Classification (NCBI taxonomy): domain Eukaryota; kingdom Metazoa; phylum Arthropoda; class Insecta; order Coleoptera; family Chrysomelidae; genus Agelastica; species Agelastica alni. The sequence goes on from OX467716.1 coordinate 35,508,680, forward strand.
TGGTATCGTAACGTTTTTACTTTAGTAACACTCGGGGTTCGAATTTATTTACACGTTTATTTATAACTTTACAATTAATGTCAACTAGCGAACACAATCATAAACTTTAGAAAACTGACTACCTCCCCTCCGCGAACGCAGGCCAATTTATATACTCGACGTTGAATCGGAAAAAGACTATCCAAACTGTTCTAACGAAAATTCTAGATTGGTCGGGAAGGTACTGGAACATCCTCGTCATTGGCTGTGACGTCACTATACCGCTCAGCTTGCTTACGTACATTCCAGTGGCGTATCGTTGCAGTATTACATTTATTCGTATATGATAATAACTTTAATTACTACTGCTACGTACCCTCTTTTAGTAATAATAACAAAAAAAATTGTTTTTTTTTTTTTAATGAAAATAGTCGCAAAAAGGGTAGACCTATCGTGTGGGTCGCGGACGGCCCGCACTGCGACTATTAGAAGGGGAAGGGATTATAGAAAGGAAATGATTGTGGACACGCTTTTTGAAAAGTTGCAGGTCATAGTCTGATGTGCTTCCGAGTATTGCGCTCTCGGGTTATGCAGGGTAATGAATTCTGATGAAATATGGATAGATGTTTCTATTTCTCGAAAAATTTGCATTAATCTTTAGAATGCCTGCGTAAAGCTGCTTGTTTATAGTCTGTAGCTTTACCTGCGACTGCTACCTAAAAGGACTGTTCTGTCCCCTTTTGCTGCTCAGCTGTAACACTGTTGGTATCAAATACATACAGAATGCTTGGGCAAATTTGGTTGTCTATAGCTTAGCGGCTGTAACTTCTGACAATGTGGTAGTTTGGATCAGCCTAAAAGATCTATTCTGTCCAATTCTGCTGCCTTGCTGTTTCAACGACTAAAGTAGTTTCTCGGGCAGTGTCTTGTTAGAATTATAGTTAGTTACAAGGCTATATAGAATGCCTACGTAAGGCTGGTTGTACACACCTTTACAGTTCCCGACAATACGGTGAGTGGTATTCTGATGCTTGGATGATGTTATTTTTTAAGGAACTTTTTCCAAATGGCAGGGTATCCTGAGGTACAAGATTGCGTTAAAGACTGACAAAAGGATCAAACTTATGAGCGAGATAACGTCTGGAATACAAGTAATTAAGATGTACGCTTGGGAAAAACCTTTCGAAAAGGTAGTGGAGCTAGCTAGAAAGTAAGGGAACCCATACTACTACGTATATAATATATTGACAAATAATTTTTTATTTTTAAGACACGAAATCGACGTTATCACAGTAACGTCTTACTGCTACGGCGCCTTATCGGCCATGGGTATATTTACCGAACGCCTTATTCTCTACGTAACGGTGATTACGTTCGTATTGGTTGGAAACAGACTAACTGGAGAGGTGGCATTTTCTTTGGCACAGCTTTTTAACAACGTTCAGCTTATAATGGCAATATTTTTTCCCAGAGCTTTGTCGCTCTACTCCGAAACCATGGTATCCATATCCAGGTATGTATAGTTTTCAAAAGACTAAGGTAACAGTGATTAATATTTATTTTTTTGAAATAAATCGATTAGTATATAAAGCTCCCCCCCATCATCCCATTAAGTTGTTGGATTCCTTTCAGAGAAGCCTATCCAGTAACCCAGTCCTTATAACGAATCTTTCAACGTTGATCCATCCAGAACTTTATTTTTACAGAGACTTTCACAGACTCAGTTGTTGTCTTATTATTTATCTGACGGCGATGCAGTTTTCCACCCGTCACATCTTGTAACCCATGGGGGCGTAAAGTGAGCTGCACTTTGCTACTTTATATGTACAAGGCACCAGGCATTGTTAGGCAAATTATCTGCCTACGGTATCCCAACCAAACTGCGCCAATTAAGTTTCATGCAAGATCGCTCCTTACTTGTGGCAGTTGAAGGTATTTGTTCTGACGCGTTTAAAACCAATGCCGGGGTCCCCCAGGGTTCCATCCTGTCCCCCACCCTATTTTTTTTACACATCAACGACCTCTTAAAAACCACCACGAACCTCATTTACAGTTTCGCAGACGACAGCACACTTGCCTCAACTTTCACATCCCATCGATCCCTTTCGGTGAATGATACAAATAGACTCAATCAGGAACAGGTTGACTCCATCAATAGAGATTTTAAAGCAATCGTCGAGTGGGGAACTAACAATCTTGTTCAGTTCAACGCCCAGAAGACACAAAGCGCCACGTTTTCCAAGAAAGTAAAAATTTCTCAATTCACTCTATCACAATGTCCGGAAATACCCTTGAATTAAGTCACTCGATCTCGATTTTGGGAGTCACGGTATCTAATAATATGTCTTGGCATGACCATGTTGCTAACATCGCAAAATCAGCAAGCCAGAGGCTGGGTTTTCTGTGGAAAGCCAGAAAGTTTTTTACTCCTGATCAACTGTTGACGACGTACAAGGCTCAAATTAGACCTATATTGGAGTATTGCTCGCATATTTGGGGTTCAGCACCAAGGCATTCTCTTCGTCTTCTAGATTCCATTCAGAAAAGAGCCATTCGGTTGATAAACAGCTTAACTCTCACAGATACCCTTCACCCACTAGAACATAGAAGAGTTGCAGACCAGACCTTACTCTACAGATATTTCCATGGCAGATACTCCAGAGAAATAAAAACTCTTATACCACCTTTGGCTATATTCGGCCGAAGAATTCGGCACGCTGATCAGTCTCACCTATTTACTCTCAAGATCGATACTACAAGGACCAATCTTCATCAAGTCTCCTTCTTTTACAGTGCTGCTACAGAATGGAACAAGCTTTCAAAATCAGTTTTTCCAGAGAACCATGACCTGCAACTGTTCAAAAAGTGGGTTCACAAACATTTCCTTTCTATAATCCCTCCCTCTTCTAATAGTCGGAGTGCGGCCCACATGATAGGTTTACCCTTTTTGCTACTATTTTCAGTAAAAAAAAATGATAAAATTTAAGAGATTCACGAAATTATGAGGAAAAGACGGATTGATGTTCTTCGTGTGATTGAGACCAAACGAAAAGGATGTGAAACCACTACAAATGGACCATATACTGGTCAGGAGTTCCGGAAACCAGCGGAGGTTGTCAGAGCGTTGGTGTGATACTTTCTGCTAGAATGAATGAGTGTGTGATGACTGATTTCAAATGTGTGAGCACAAGACTTCTCTGGGTAGGCTGAAGGTTGATCTTACTCGCATCCTTTTACTGTGAATTTATGCCCCATGCAAAAAGGGTGGACCTATCGTGTGGGCCGCGGAGGGCCCGCACTGCGACTATTAGAAGGGGAAGGAATTATAGAAAGGAAATGATTGTGGACACGCTTTCTGAAAAGTTGCAGGTCATAGTTCTCTGGAAAAACTGATTTTGTAAGCTTATTCCATTCCGTAGCAGCCCTGTAAAAGAAGGATTCTTGATATAGATTGGTCCTTGTAGTGTCAATCTTGAGAGTAAATGGGTGAGACTGATCAGCGTGTCGAGTTCTTCGGCCGAATGTGGCCAATGGTGGTACAAGAGTTTTTATTTCTCTGGAGCATCTGCCATGGAAATATCTGTAGAGTAATGACTGGTCTGCAACTCTTCTTCTATGTTCTAGTGGGTGAAGGGTATCTGTGAGAATTGAGTTGTTAATCAACCGAATGGCCATTTTCTGAATGGAATCTAGAAGACGAAGAGAATGCCTTGGTGCTGAACCCCAAATGTGCGAGCAATACTCCAGTAGAGGTCGGATTTGAGCCTTGTATGTCGTCAACAGCTGATCAGGAGTAGAAAACTTTCTGGCTTTCCACAGAAAACCTAGCCTCTGGCTTGCCGACTTTGCGATGTTTGCAACATGGTCATGCCAAGACATATTATTGGACACCGTGACTCCCAAAATCGAGATGGAGGGACTTGGTTCAAGGTTATTTCCGGACATTGTGATGGGATGATTTGAGGAATTCACTTTCTTGGAAAACGTGGCGCTTTGTGTTTTTTGGGCGTTGAACTGAACAAGATTGTTGGTTCCCCACTCGACGATTGCTTTAAGATCTCTATCGATGGAATCAACCTGTTCCTGTCTGAATCTATTTGTATCATTCACCGAAAGGGATCGATAGGATGTGAAAGTTGAGACAGGTGTGCTATCGTCTGCGAAACTGTAAATGGGGTTCGTGGTGGTTTTCAAGAGGTCGTTGATGTGTAAAAGAAATAAGGTGGGGGACAGGATGGAACCCTGGGGGACCCCGGCATTGGTTTTAAACGCATTAGAAGAAATACCGTCTACTGCCACATGTAAGGAGTGATCCTGCATGAAGCTCAAGAGCCATTGGCGCAGTTTGGTTGGGAGACCGTAGGCAGATAATTTACTTAACAATGCCTGGTGCCAAACGCGGTCAAAGGCTCCTCATTGACCCGCTCAGAAAGAGACCGAGAACAGTCTTATGACATAACTGTAGGATAAAGTCTTTTAAATAAACCCATGATGTGTTTTAGGTTCGAAGAATTTCTTATGTTGGAAGAAATTGATGTTAAAACAGTAGAAAACAGAATCGTTGCGAAAATAAACGATGCCGGTGAAATCAAATTGAGAAACGTAAGTGCTAGTTGGACGGCAAAATCCATCGTGCCGACGCTATTCCACATCGACTTGCACATCAAACCGGGAACTTTGTGCTGCGTCGTCGGTAATGTAGGTTCCGGTAAAAGTAGTCTTTTACAATTGTTGCTCAATGAATTACCTCTAGCAAATGGAAATATGAGCGTATCCGGTAGCGTTTCGTATGCTTGCCAAGAACCGTGGTTGTTTGTATCGAACGTAAGGGAAAATATTCTGTTCGGAAAACCGTTCATAAAAACGAGGTAAGCATTTTTATTTTATAATTAAACGTTCCCCTAATAAAACTTGCTTGTTCTTATTTTTTACTTTCTACGCAGTGAAATACGACCTTCCGGAGTTGCTCGGTAGACTTAAACGAATTATTTCCACCATGCAATAATCATATTATCAGTTCCCGCGCAGATCAAGTGTATCCGAATTGTTCTATCGAAAATTCCAGATTGGCCGGGAAGGTACCGGAACATCCTCGTCATTGGCTGTGAACGTCACTATACCACCCAGCTTGCTTACGTACATTCCAGTGGCGTATCGAAAAATCGTTACATTAAGAACTTTACCATTTGGGTAAAGTAGTGAAAACACAATGATCAAATTTTAGTAAACTGACTGACTAACTTCAGTGAATGACGGCCAACAACAACGTTATTCTAGAGAAGACGAGAAATTTCCAAGTGTATCCAAACTGTTCTATCGAAAATTCCAGATTAGCCGGGAAGGTACTGGAACATCTTCGTCATTGGCTGTGAACGTCACTATACCACCCAGCTTGCTTACGTACATTCCAGTGGCGTATCGAAAAATCGTTACATTAAGAACTTTACCATTTGGGTAAAGTAGTGAAAACACAATGATCAAATTTTAGTAAACTGACTGACTAACTTCAGTGAATGACGGCCAACAACAACGTTATTCTAGAGAAGACGAGAAATTTCCAAGTGTATCCAAACTGTTCTATCGAAAATTCCAGATTAGCCGGGAAGGTACTGGAACATCTTCGTCATTGGCTGTGAACGTCACTATACCACCCAGCTTGCTTACGTACATTCCAGTGGCGTATCGAAAAATCGTTACATTAAGAACTTTACCATTTGGGTAAAGTAGTGAAAACACAATGATCAAATTTTAGTAAACTGACTGACTAACTTCAGTGAATGACGGCCAACAACAACGTTATTCTAGAGAAGACGAGAAATTTCCAAGTGTATCCAAACTGTTCTATCGAAAATTCCAGATTAGCCGGGAAGGTACTGGAACATCTTCGTCATTGGCTGTGAACGTCACTATACCACCCAGCTTGCTTACGTACATTCCAGTGGCGTATCGAAAAATCGTTACATTAAGAACTTTACCATTTGGGTAAAGTAGTGAAAACACAATGATCAAATTTTAGTAAACTGACTGACTAACTTCAGTGAATGACGGCCAACAACAACGTTATTCTAGAGAAGACGAGAAATTTCCAAGTGTATCCAAACTGTTCTATCGAAAATTCCAGATTAGCCGGGAAGGTACTGGAACATCTTCGTCATTGGCTGTGAACGTCACTATACCACCCAGCTTGCTTACGTACATTCCAGTGGCGTATCGAAAAATCGTTACATTAAGAACTTTACCATTTGGGTAAAGTAGTGAAAACACAATGATCAAATTTTAGTAAACTGACTGACTAACTTCAGTGAATGACGGCCAACAACAACGTTATTCTAGAGAAGACGAGAAATTTCCAAGTGTATCCAAACTGTTCTATCGAAAATTCCAGATTAGCCGGGAAGGTACTGGAACATCTTCGTCATTGGCTGTGAACGTCACTATACCACCCAGCTTGCTTACGTACATTCCAGTGGCGTATCGAAAAATCGTTACATTAAGAACTTTACCATTTGGGTAAAGTAGTGAAAACACAATGATCAAATTTTAGTAAACTGACTGACTAACTTCAGTGAATGACGGCCAACAACAACGTTATTCTAGAGAAGACGAGAAATTTCCAAGTGTATCCAAACTGTTCTATCGAAAATTCCAGATTGGCCGGGAAGGTACCGGAACATCCTCGTCATTGGCTGTGAACGTCACTATACCACCCAGCTTGCTTACGTACATTCCAGTGGCGTATCGAAAAATCGTTACATTATGAACTTTACCATCTGGGTAAACTAGTGGAAACACAATGATCAAACTTTAATAAACTGACCGACTAACTTCCGTAAATAACGGCCAACAACAACGTTACTCTAGAAAAGACGAGAAATTTCCAAGGGTATCCAAACTGTTCTATCAAATATTCTAGATTGGTCGGGAAGGTACTGGAACATCCTCGTCATTGGCTGTGTCGTTACTGTACTGCCTATATTTCAGTCTGCTTTATCTAAATTTGATTTTATGTTGGCAAATTATGTTTCCACATTTGAATGTAAAACGTACGGAAGAAGCATAGTCTCAGATAAGTGTTGACCGAAATGGTGGTTGCGTATGGCCGACTACTGCTTCCGTTTTGGCAGAGGCGTACTGCTTTGAAGTAGAATAAAAACAACAAAAATAATAATAATTGTTCACGCCAAATCGCTCTTATTGTTAAAACAAAACACCAGTAAAGCTACTGTCGTCAGCTGATCAAAATTATCAATTTTCAATTTCTTCACGTCTAAAAATTCCCATAGAAACATTGTTATAAAAGCCGTTGTTCGCCGTGTTTTTGCTTGAGAATAAGTTTGATCTTCCTAGTCATCTCAAGTCGTAAATGTTCAAGGAAGACCCGTTAGAGCAATGGTTAATTAAGTATCTATTTTTCTCTAAAAATGTTAATTTCACATTTATAATAATGCTGAGTATGTCTTCCAAGAATAATAACCACGTGATTCCTACTCAAACCTATAATTCTAATATATCTAAAGCTTCGACAGTGAATACTTTTAATGTCATTAAAATACAATTCTTGTTTATTTTTAAATATTTAAAAAATTTAGCATTAAACATTCTTACATCTGTAAAATGTTACAACAGCACTTTTATGTTTGATGAACAACTAACCATTTTTGTCGGTATTATGTCAGTAATAAAACAATGCTTAACCACCAATTTATTTAGATGTCAATAATGGTTAAATAAAAAGTATTTACACTAAAGCACAGAACAAAGCCTTGTCACATGCAAGATCGCTCCTTGCATGTGGCAGTTGACGGTATTTCTTCTGATGCGTTTAAAACTAATGCCGGGGTCCCCCAGGATTCCATCCTGTCCCTCACCTTATTTCTTTTACACATCAACGACCTCTTGAAAACCACCACGAACCCCATTTACAGTTTCGCAGACGATAGCACACTTGTCTCAACTTTCACATCCTATCGATCACTTTCGGTGAATGATACAAATAGACTTAGGCAGGAACAGGTTGATTCCATCAATAAAGATCTTGAAGCAATCGTCAAATGGGGAAACAACAATCTTGTTCAGTTCAACGCCCAAAAATCACAAAGTGCCACGTTTTCCAAGAGGGTGAATTCCTCAAATCATCCCATCACAATGTCCGGAAATACCCTTGAACCAGGTCCCTCCATCTCGATTTTGGGAGTCACGGTGTCCGGTAATATGTCTTGGCATGACCATGTTGCTAACATCGCAAAGTCGGCAAGCCAGAGGCTAGGTTTTCTGTGGAAAGCCAGAAAGTTTTTTACTCCTGATCAACTGTTGACGACATACAAGGCTCAAATCCGACCTCTACTGGAGTATTGCTCGCACATTTGGGGTTCAGCACTAAGGCATTCTCTTCGTCTTCTAGATTCCATTCAGAAAAGAGCCATTCGTTTGATAAACAGCTCAACTCTCACAGATACCCTTCACCCTCTAGTACATAGAAGAAGAGTTGCAGACCAGTCATTGCTCTACAGATATTTCCATGGCAGATGCTCCAGAGAAATAAAAACTCTTGTACCACCATTGGCCACATTCGGCCGAAAAACTCGGCACGCTGATCAGTCTCACCCATTTACTCCCAAGCTTCACACTACTAGGACCAATCTTCATCAAGAATCCTTTTTTTACAGGGCTGCTACGGAATGGAATAAGCTTCCAAAATCAGTTTTTCCAGAGAACTATGACCTGCAACTTTTTAAAAAGCGTGTCCACAATCATTTCCTTTCTATAATCCCTTCCCCTTCTAATAGTCGCAGTGCGGGCCGTCCGCGGCCCACACGATAGGTCTACCCTTTTTGCGACAATTTTCATAAAAAAAAAAAAATATTTACAAATTGGTTACACAATTTGTAAAAATTTAAACCAGTCGAGTGATTCTCGCAATTTGATTAGATTTGACCAATATGGCAACAGCGCACCCCCACTAGCAGTGTAGAATTTAAGCATCGATACAATTGAAGCGTCATCTAAAGAGGAGTTGCAGGCGATGGTTAATGTTGTCCATGATACCCTAAGAATCAAAGGGATTAAAATAAATGTAATTAAAACGAAAGTAATGGTTTCTGATAGAGAAGAGGAGAGGTTCTGGTTAAGAGAGAAAGAGTGGAACAAGTATACTTGCATAAAAAGTTTACGAGAGATGGAAAGTATGGCAGTGACATTGTATTGGCAGAAAAACAAATGAATGGGGCAATGCATAGCTTTATGAACAGCCAGAAAGTGTCAAAAAAGGCACGTCTGGCTGCGCATAAAGGAGTGTTGGTTCCTACACTTATGTATGGTAGTGAATGTTGGGTTTGGCAGAAAAAGCATGAAAATAGGATTAATGCTGCGGAGATGAGTAGTCTGAAAAGTATAGCCGGAGTGTCTCGGTTGGATAAAGAAAAGAATATTGAGATAAGAGAACGCTGTGAAATGAAGATGTGGTTACAAAAATAGACAAAGGATGGATGAAGGAAGATTGACGAAAAAAATTTATAAGGCGAGTGTGAATGGACGTAAGTCGGTAGAGGTCGACCTCGGTGAACATATCCCGATCAGATCAACATTGTTTTGAAGAAAGGTCAGGTCAAGAGTACCAACAATCGACGAGCATGTATGAGAGCACTGATAAAACTAGAGGAAGCAAAAGATGTGTGTAAGAACCGTAGCGGAAGTGGAAGGAAGTGGTCTCTGCCTACCCCTATGGGAAAAAGGCGTGACTATATGTATGTATGTATGAGTTACAGTTTTGTTTAATATTACCCACAGAATAATTCTGAAATAATAGTGAACAGTCGATCCCACTCGCCGGTCGGTCTGTCGGCCGAAGAGAGGGATTAAGCTATGTTGCAACAAAATTTATATTTCCCTTGTCTAATTTTTGACTTTACAAGACTACTTGGCAATTCCAGGTCAATAGTCAGTTTTTACACTTCTGCCATGGTCGTCCCAATTTCCATCAAATTATTACCTGACATATCACGATTGTTGTAACTGTAAATAGCTTGGTAAAATAAATGTTTACTTAAATTGTAGATACCAGGATGTGGTGAAAGTATGCTCTTTAGAAAGGGATTTTAAACAATTTGCGTTCGGCGATAAAACTATGGTGGGTGAAAAAGGCACTTCCTTGAGCGGTGGCCAAAGAGCGAGAGTAAATTTAGCTAGAGCGGTTTATGCGGAAGCAGACATTTATTTATTTGACGATCCGCTCTCGGCAGTAGATACAAAAGTGGGACGCCATTTATTTGACGAATGTATCACAAAATACTTGCATGGAAAAACTAGAATTTTGGTCACGCATCAACTTCAATTTATGAAAAAATCCGATGTCATCGTTATTATTAATAACGTAAGTTTTTTTTTGGTTGCTTATGACGATGTTCCAATAACGTAAGTAAATGATGTAATAAAGCAGATTAACTAGTTTTAGTAGCAAAGTTTAAGTCACCTCAAGTGCAGCCATTTAGTGATTGTTAACTCATAATACATACATACATATAGTCACTCCTTTTTCCCGTAGGGGTAGACAGAGACAAATTCCTTCCACTTCCGCTACGGTTCTTACACACATCTTTTGCTTCCTCTACTTTCATCAGCGCTCTCATACATGCTCGTTTTAAGAGCCTAAAATTTGGCACTGTAACGGCCACTCCAACCCTTTCATCCATCTTGGATCCATCAGAGTACACTAAAGCATCTCTTCCTAGTTGAGGTCCGTTCTCTGTGCAAACTCGGTGGTTGTTGCCACGTCTTTTTTTTTTGGTTCTCTAAAGAGTACTCTGCTAGTGGTCTCTCTACTGGCAAATTATGCCCGAGCTCAGCCGTAGAGGGTAGAAGAAAAAAATATATAAAAGTGAGCCGCGCCACCGACTTAAGACGGTACAAGCCGGAAACCACTAGGTCTTATAGGCACTAGCAGAGCCACACGATAAACAACAAACAATTATGGTGAACTAGATAAATAAAACTATATTTACAATTACTGCAATATATTAATTAAGTAAAAATGATGTTCTGATTTTTTTTTTACAATAAATTCTGTATTTTCGTAAAGTGGTTTAAACGAATTTAATACACTTTCTTAAAATAATATTTAAATTAATTATAACAATCTTTCAGACAATAATAAAAAAAACTAATGAGGTACAAAAGAGAATTAAAAAAAAAACAACAAAAAAAAATGTTCACAATATTTAAAATTTCAAAAATAATTGGTTTTATAAAGAATTCCTGATAGCAAAAGATTATCACAAAAAAAAAGGAATACAAAATAAATGGACTTGCAACAAGAATAATATTTTAAAACCCTCACAATAACCACATAAATTATATTCAGTAATATATAAATGCAGATTCAACTTGGAGCCGGTACAAATTTAACGAAAAATAATTTGGTTACTTTTAAACTATTGAAAACTCCATTGGGACGTCACTGGGAGCAGGTACAAATTAAATGAAAATAACTTGTTACTTTTAAATTATTGAAAACACTTAGATCAAGCACATAATAACTGATAAGTTGATAAAATTAAATTCAATACCATGTAACCAATTGAAAACTTCACTGAGACGTCACGGTAACATCGATGACCCACGAACTGAAACACCAAGTAGCATTATCATAATAATTTCTGCTAAAAACACCAGGCAAATCTTTATAACACTGAAATTTATCGTCGATGTGGATGGAACGGCACGTGGTACTTCACGATGGCTTCACTTCATCAAATCCCACACGTGGTGATCTTAACTCGACCCCAATAACCAAAATATCCACCACATAGGCACGACAGAATGGTTAAGTTAAGAATTAAATGGTTTATCTTCCTAATCCAATTAAGATGGCCCCAAATACAGCCAGATATGAAAGAAAAAACCGTAGAAGTTCCGATCACGTGTTAATATCAAATCCTTCCAAAAACTCTTAACCGACTTCCACCACTGACACCAAACGAATCATCATCACTCCTCGCTCCCAGACCGAATGTCAGAAAATGTCCCGGGACACGCGTCAGCCAACCTTTGCATGTCTAAGTTCCTAGTTCATAATCGCGTTCGTCCGTGTTAGTTGCCAGCCCATTCACACAGAAAAGCAAACCAACAATAATATATCTGACAACACACGACAATCGAGGCCAATAATCAAGGCGAAGTCTAATAACAGAGACACCCACTTAATCCCCATCGATTAGCAAAAATGTCACAGCTATTAATAATCGAATTCTATTACTACTAGATAGGCAACATTATATACAACGAACCAAATACGGTATGCAAAGCTAATTACGAACGCCAGACTATCATAATAATGAAAGGGCAGATGGAAAAAAAAATAGGCACGTGACATTGTTTATGACCACCTCAAACTGCATTTCGAAGTCGTACCTATCCGACATAATATCTGTCGACTTGGACATGGATTCTAGAGAAATATTTTCCAAAATTTTCAAATGTCCAATCCGATTTCCTGCTTTGAGATATATTGTCTGGCTCAGTCCGATGTCACGGATTGCTGCTTCTTTCGTTACACATAAGTGCAATGATGAAAGGTTCAGCATTACCTTTACGGCTGCAGTAGGGCACGTGAATGTTGCCGCTGTGATTCCCAGACAAGCTAGCCGCTGCACTTTCTGCAGCTTGACTTGTGCCGAAATCGATTGCATTTTTGGCCACCATATCAATGAGGCATAGGTGACTATGGGTTTGATGATCGTTTGGTATGACCAGTAGATCATTTTTGGTTTCAGACCTCATGTCTTGCCAAAGACTCTGCGGCATGTCCAGCTTGTCGCTATAGCTCTGGAAAGAATGTGGTTGAGTTAGCTGTTCCATGTCAGTTTTTGGTCGATTATTACTCCCAAATATTTAACTTCTTTGGAAAAAGTAAGCTGGATTCCATTCAGAGTTGGGGTTTTAGGTTCGTACTTTCCTCTCCCGGTGAATGGAACCAGCAGAGGATTAACAAATCTTTCTTTGTTAACAAACGTTTCTATGAATAGCCTTCCCACTTCCTCCATAGTCCCCTCCTTGGCTGCGACCTTTTTACTTTTTTTAATCTTCAACTTCTAAGATCTAATTTTCTTTGTTGTGTCGTCTTTTTATTGGGATCTTCATCTCTAACCATTGGAAAACAATTTGTAATGTCTCTGCCTCAGCAGCCATTGTATAAATAACATTCCTTCTTTTAGGGTAAAATAGAAAAGGTGGCAAAGTTCAACGAATTAACTGAAAACGAACTAAATAGATTACACCAGGAACCTGAAAGCGAGACGGAGTCCGGCACAAAAATAAATTCGATGATGGAGCAATTCCAGTCGATATCTTCTTTGGCCGTAAGTTATTTCGATAGGCGTTTGGTTTTTGTTACCTACTGGAGATAATTTTTTTTTGCTTATATTTTAGAGTTCCACGGACTCGGAAGATCCAAAAGAAACGGACGAGCTGATTGAGAAAGGTGCCATTTCGAATTCAACGTACCTCGAATATTGGCGGTCCGGTTCAAGCGTTTTCTTTTTATCGTTCACTCTTGGCATGTTTTTCTTGTCTCAAATCGTTACTAACGCATCTGATCTGTGGCTCACACATTGGTAAGTAAGAGGGGCCTCGGGCGCTCCAAAAATATTCAACTTTTCGTACTTATTTACATTTTATAAAAATATTCTGTCAATGTATTCGTTGGTGATCACATAAAGTAACGCATACATTTATTATTACCTAAATAAATAGTTACATTAAAAAAAACTAGAAACAGGTCAATTTTTAAATTTAATTAACTATGTTTTTTAAAAGTTAATTACACACAGGGTAAACGAACTTGGAGTAATGACATCAGCACCAGTTTTAAAAAAAAAAAAAACCTTCCAGGACCATTATAAATCGTTTGCACAAAGCTCACTTGAGATCGAGAAGATCGCCGAGATGTCAGCCTTTAAAAAGAAACAATTGCTCTGCTTGTGTTGGTCCGACACAAAATTCGGCTGAAATATATTCTTTATGAAAGTTCACATTTTTTTGCGAGAACAATAAAAGTTTGTAGTTCACTTTTAGCATTAACTAAACACAATTGGAAGCTAACTGCTTGAAACAAAACGTAAACATACATACATACATATAGTCACGCCTTTTTTCCGTAGCGGTAGGCAGAGACCACTTCCTTCCACTTCCGCTCTACGGTTTTTAAACACATCTTGTGCTTCCTCTACTTTCATCAGTGCTCTCATGCATGCTCGTCGGTTGTTGGTACTCTTGACAGCTGGCCTTTCTTCAAAACAATGTTGATCCGATCGAGATATGTTCGTCGAGGTCGACCTCTACCGACTTCCGTCCATTCACACTCGCCTTTTAAATTTGTTTCGTCAGTCTTCTTTCATCCATCCTTTCCTGTCCCAACCATCTAAGCATTCCTTTATCTATCTATGTCACCACATCTTCTTTTACATCACAGCATTCCCTTATCTCATTATTCTTCACTTTATCCAACCGAGTCACTCCGGCAATACTTCTCAGACTACTCATCTCCGCAGCGTTAATCCTATTTCATGCTTCTTCTGCTAAACCCAACATTTACTACCATACATAAGTGTAGGAACCAACACTTCTCTATGCACAGCCAGACGTGCCTTTTTGACACTTTCTGGCTGTTTATAAAGCTATGCAGTGCCCCATTCATTTGTTTTCCTGCAACACCGTTAGCTAAATGTCACTGTCCATCTCTAGTAAACTTTGAACCAAAGTATACAAATTCATTTACTTGTTCCACTGTCCCTTCCTCAATCCCGACTTCAAAAAAGGAGGAGGTTCTTAATTCGACTGTTTTTTTTTTTTTTTTTTACCTCAGCACTTTCGAATGGGTGAACCGATTTTGATGAATCTTTTTTTATTTGAAAGCTGGTGTTTTCTGTGTAGTCTCATTTCAAGTTGGTTTAGTTCTGACATTTGTATCCATGGAAAATTTACGTTAAGTGTATGTGCGCGAGAAATGGACGAATAACTCGATATCACGCCAACCGATTTCGATGATTCTTTTTTTATTGGAAATGTTATACTTAAAGGGTAGTTTGATAAGAGTTTGGTAAGATTCTTATTATGGAATCCATGACAAAATAACGGAACTCTTCAATTCTTAGGAGCAAATTAACGATACTCGGCCGAATCTTTTATAGGCTATCCGGATATTTGTTGAAGTCGGTTTTTTTTTTAAGAATATAACAATTTGAGGGAATTACTTATAATTATTATATTATTTATAATTATTCTAGGTTAAAAATATAATATTCTTGTAGTTAAATATTAACGTACAATGTGACGTTTATAATAGGCTGGTGCCATACAGAATTCCAAAGATCTAAACGTGGTAATGGAGGTGCTATCCAACAGGTGGCAGTGAACGCTTAATTTCAACAATTTTAAAGAGTTATGTCGCGAACAGTATTCTTAATTTTTGCATAATTTTTTTAGGACCAACGTCGAAGGAAGAAGATTTATTCAATCCCAATTAAATGATAGCTCAGAATCCGGTTTATTATCAAATCCTACATATTTTCCCGTGGAAAATGAAACGGCTATCCCTGTATTGTCTACAATTTCAAGCTTGCAAACTGAGACTACTTTACCGCAAAATCACACACTACTACAATTTATTACGTCAGCGTTACCACCTTTACAAAACGGCACAGCGAATGAATTGGAAAGTTTGCAACCTCGAACATTTTTCATTTGGATATATTCGCTGTTAATATTAATGTCTGTGATATTGCTGACGTTACGATCCTTTTTGTATTATAAAATATGCATGACTGCATCGAAGGTTCTACACAATACGATGTTTAGTAACATTCTGCAAGCACCGATGAGATTCTTCGACACAAATCCATCAGGTAAGACGCTGGAATCTGAAAACACTGATAAAAAGTCAACCGTGCAGTTTAGTTTCGAAATTTTTTAAAAAAACAGTTTCGTTTTCTTGAATTCCTAGTTAAAAATTCAACCTGTGAGTTTTTTTTTTGTTTTACACGCTTTATATTAGCTTCACTCGTATCTGTCTATGTAACGGAATGTTTGGACAAGATTTTCACCCACTCAAAACGTCGGATCGACTTGAAACTTTGTATACTTCTGATGGATCGATTATCGATTTCAAACATCCTGGCCAGGATCAGTTATATTTAAAAAGAGTGTTTTATATGGATTAAAAATGGCTGATATCCCCCATGAATTCAATTTTAATACGCTTGACGCTTGAACTACTCTCCAACAGATGTCGCTAACGCGTATCACCATTTTAAATCCTAGTAATTTAAATACCTGCGCGCGTTTTTAATTTTGTTTTTCAACAAATCCCGCTCTTGGGTTTTTTAAACGCTTTATATTAGCTTGACTTGTAACTATCTATCTATGTAACGGAATCTTGGGACACGATTTTCACCCACTTAAAAACAATAGATCGACTTGAAACACTGTATATTTTTAAAGGACCGATAACAACACAATAATTTCATAATTTTTTTTAAAGATCTTGGCCAGGATCGTCAGGATATTGAAAAAAAACCGGAACCAAAAAATGAAAAATAAATAATATTTTAAAAAAACTAAGACAACACGCTTTTTAAGAAAACCGAACTAAAAAAATAAAAAATAATATTATTTATTGAAACATAATTTTACAATCAAAAGCGTGGGGGATCATATCAATTAATATATTTGATAATAAACAGATATTGGTAAAAGTAAAGTCTCCAAGAAGAAACATCATAAAAAGCACCCCTCGCTCTTGATTGTAAAATATTTTTTTAATAAATATTATTATTTTTTAGTTCGTTGGTTTTCTTATAAAGCGTGTTGTTAAAATATTATTTATTTTACCATTACAATCTGATCTAAGTAGAACATCAATCAGTAACTTATATTTAACTTGAATTACTAATTGAGGTCTTACTCATCCTCAAGCGACGAAGAGGAACGACTCTTGAAAGGTATACACGATCGCCGCATAATGAGTAGTAGTTACAGGCTTTAAAAGCACCGAGCTCCAACAAGACACATTCTAAACTTGTATGGAATTGCATCGAATCCTTAGAGTACCTTGGTGCGAACAACAGGGTGACCCTACTGTAGATACCTGGACACCAGGGGGTGGAGGAAAACGAAAAAACCGACACCCTTGCAAAACAGGGTGCCGAATCTGCGTTCACTGGACCAGAACCGGTTTTGGAGACCCCACAAGTGCCGCCAAAACAATTATTTCGGTCTGGGTGGAAAGGAAAATACTCACGTACTGGTCCGATATACCAGGGTTAACTCACTCGAAGGCGTTTCTACCTAAACCCTCGAGAAACACAACTAAGCAGATCCTAAAATGGAGCATGAATGACCTGCGAATTCTAACGGGACTAATTACATGACACTGTCGTCTAAGATACCACCTCAGAAAGATAGATCTGAACCAACAAACGGACTGTCGGTTTTGCTGCGTGAAAGACGAAACTGCTGAACAGATACTACGTTCATGCCCCGGCCTGTGAAGAATAAGGTTCAACATATTTGGTTACACCAACCTAGAACCTACCGATTTCAAAAAAATCTGACCCTATATAACCATGAACTTCGTGAGAAGAGTTGGATTGTGCGGTGACCTCTAGGGGTGAGCCACAATAGACCTACTAGAGTTTGTAGTGGAGGGACGACCACGCCCCACTCACATGATACCTAACCTAACCTACAGGCGTTATTCAACCTAAAGCTTGACGGGATGGGCTCGTTTCAGCAGTAAGTTGCCTAAAAACCGAATACGTGTCTTTCTTCAATCGTTTCCAGCAGTAGTTTTGAAGGTTGGGACCAACGGGAGCGAGATTAGTTTCAGATTTCCGTTCGAAAGATAATACCATCGACTGATCGACCAAACTTCAAGCAAACTTGTACTCTTCGAATTTTGCGAAATTCGACCGATCTCGTTTGGACGACTAGTTATGGTACACTTTTATGGGACGGGGTTTTCATACCTCCCCGCATTGTTTGGGGTTCGGAATTTCTAAGGACGTACTCTTTGGCTAGAGTCAAAATTTATATATTTTATGTCTTATCGTCTCCTACAGACAGACTTGTTAATCGTTTTGTACTCTTGGTAACGACAACGGAAAAACTTTGTTCGAGCCAAACTCCTAACAAAATTCCAACTTTAAGGAAGACGATTTTGTTCATTCGCTCAAAATAACAGTCCACGATACACGGTGTAAAGCTGATAGCTAACGATATTTCGTTTAATTTTTAGGGAGGATATTAAACAGATTTTCAAAGGATATGGGAGCAGTGGACGAAATGTTACCTCGTTGCCAAATCGACGCGATACAAATTTTCTGCGTTATGGGCGGCATATTAGTTATGGTTTTCATCGTCACCCCATGGATGATACTACCCACCATGGTGCTCGCGCCTCTTTATTATTTTTATCGTGTGGTCTATTTGAAAAGCGGACAATCTCTGAAAAGATTGGAGGGAATTAGTAAGTTATTTTCATAATAACTCTTTCGGATTCTCCACTAGGCAAATAAAATAAACGAACCAATGTCTAGAAAAGTCACAATTGTATTTTAAGTAAAAGAAGAATAATTTTGTATACTTTTATATATATATATATATTTTTTCTGTATTAATTTCAGCTCGAGCTCCAGTTTTTTCGCATCTGTCGGCCTCTTTGTACGGAATAACGACGATTAGATCATGCAACGCAGAGGAAATGGTAACGAGAGAATTTGACGTTTTGCAAGATCAACACACGAGTACATGGTTCTTGTTTCTAGTAAGCAGCACTGCTTTCGGATTCTATTTGGACGTCATAAGCAGTATTTTCTTAGCTGTCGTCACGTTTCAGTTTCTTTTATTTAGAGACGGTAATAATATTTTCTATTTTCGGCATTCGGTTTGTTTCTACAGCAGTTTCGGACAAGTTTTAGGACGGTCGTAAATCTAAGAAATACCGTATATTTGAGAATATGGTGTGAATGTTCGTTAGCTCCAATGTGGGTAATAGGTATTCCTACTGCGAGTTTCCACGATCGAACGTTTCCGCTCCAAGTATGAACTCCTGTCCTTTTGGAAGTAACATAAAGTCGATTCGTTTGAATATCTATGCTTGAAATTAACATTGCAAAGTCTTTCGTTTTTAATATCTTTGCGAACACAGGAATATAGTAAACACAAATGTAATCGAACGATTATGCAGCGGTTAAACAGAGTAAATAGAAAGATGGGACCGATACCTCCTTTCTGAGAAAGAACAAAACTGAGAGACCGTAAATGTAGAATTGAAATGCTTGATTTATGCTGTGCCATTCTAAGAAGCTCCCTTTCGACCACACCGAAATGTAGAAAAACCTCGTCGTCAAAGACGACCGATAACTGCTACTGTAAAAATAAAGACGGCAGCGCAGCACTTGTCCGTTTTGTCAAAATGATCTCGCGATATGAAGTGGCGTGAACATCTGTCTTTATACAAATACTTCAAACCTGTTCGCAGAGACAGGTGTTGGTAAAATGTAGAATACTTCGAACTGGATCTGAAACAAGACGAGTTTACTGTTATCAAGTCAAAAAGTTTAAAAATCTTTGGTCAACGCTGCAAAAATATTCCATTTTGTGTTGGAATTCGGTTTTGTTTCTGCAAAAACTTATTTTCAGCAGCGTATGCTCGTTTATGTGGTACTACTATTGTACTGTCAAGCAACCAGCATTGCGCAGGTGTACAGAACACCGCCGCTCCTATATTATGGGAAACCAAGAGATCTTTGAATATAAAACGTCAGGAAGGAGCATTGTCCACCGTTGCAGATGCTAAATGAGTTTGAGCAATCATTCAATTTATTCGGAATATTTAACACCATAACTGAGCATTGCGTTAACAAATATACATATAGTCACGCCTTTTTTCCGTAGGCTTAGGCAGAGACCACTTCCGCTACGGTTCTGACACACATCTTTTGCTTCCACTACTTTCGTCAGTGCTTTCATACATACTCGTCGGTTGTTGGTACTCTTGACCTGGTCTTTCTTCAAAACAATGTCGATCTGATCGAGATATACGTTCGCCGAGGTCGACCTCTACCGAAAATCGTCCATACACACTCACCTTATAAATTTTTTTCGTCAATCTTCCTTTATCCATCCTTTCTACGTGTCCAAATCATCTAAGCATTCCCTAATCTATCTTTGTAACCATATCTTCTTCTACACCACAGCGTTCTCTTATCTCACTATTTTTTACTTTATCCAACCGAGTCACTCCGGCTATACAATTCTCAAACTACTCATCTCCGCAGCATTAATTCTATTTTCATGCTTCTTCTGCCAAACCCAACATTCACTACCATACTGATAAGTGTAGGAACCAACACACCTCTATGCACAGCCAGACGTGCCTTTTTTGACACTTTCTGGCTGTTTTCATAAAGCTATACAGTGCCCCATTCATTTGTTTTCCTGCCAACACCCTTCGCTCAATGTCACTGTCATACTTTCCCTCTCTCGTAAACTTTGAACCCAAGTACACAAATTCATTTACTTGTTCCACTCTTTCTTCCTCAATCGAAACTTTACAGTTTGTCGGTTGTTGATACTCTTGACCTGGCCTCGATTTGAACGAGATACTTTCTCCTTCAATCATCACCTTACAGTTTGTCACGCTTTCTTCTCTTACAAGAATCATCACTTCGTCTTGCATTTCACTTTTATCCCTTTGATTTTTGGGGCATCATGCATAATATTAACCATCGCCTGCAAAACTCCTCTTCAGATGATTCTAATATGACCTGATAATCGGCGCAAAGGAGGCATTTGACGATCAAATCATTCATTTTTAATCCATACGCACTCTCTTTCAAATCTTCTAAACAATTGTCATGGCGAAGCCACACATCCCTGTCTCACACCTTTTTCAATGTTAAACCAGTCCGTGCAAGCTCCGTTTATCCTGACACAAGCAGTGGAATCCTCGTAAAGTGATTCCGGTGCTCGTATTATACTAGCGCTCACCCCATATCTTGGATAATGTCGACCACAATTCACTCCTCACCACTCTGTCATAGTCGACTATACCTCGTAAGACCTGATCCATACTGATCTCCTTCCTTTTCCAAATCCTGCTTGCACATTCCATATCATCTCAGTTTCATTTGTCACTATTTTAATATCTTTGCATAAAGTTTGTCGACTATGCTGAGTAAACTAACACCTCGGTAGTTCTTACAGTCCTGCTGCGAACCTTTTCCCTTGTAAAGCGGCACGATAACGGCCTTGCACCAGTCGTCTGGTACGCTACCACTTCTCCAACAAAGGTTAAAAAGGCGGTCCAGTAGACTAGCTACCACGTTTTGTCCAGCCTTCAGCATTTCAACTGTTATCCTGTCGTATCCAGCAGCTTTACCCAATTTCATACTGTTAAACACTCAATTTAAATACTTGGGATGCATGATCAACCAAAAATGGGACCCAGATCAGGAAATAAAATGCAGAATCGAGCAAGCTCGAACAACGTTCTTGAGACATAAAAAAATTTTGACAGATAAAAACTTAAATCTCAGTCTCAGATATAGGATGGTAAAATGTTACGTCTGGTCCGTTCACTTGTACGGAGTCGAGGCATGGACGTTGAAAACGGCAATTATCAACAAACTTGAGGCATTCGAGATGTGGACGAATGCTGAGAGTATCGTGGGTTGACCATGTGACGAACGAGGACATACTGAGAAGAGCCAGTTTAGTAGACGGTGAACTTTTCGGAAACATCGAAGGAAGAAAAACTGGCTATCTTAGACACATTTTTTTTTTTTTTTTATGTTCTGGTTCCCACGAAAAGGGATATCCTGTAATGTTCAGAGAACATCGTGGGAACCAAGGGAAAGAAGGTAGGAGTTGGTGTTCTTCTTAAATTTCTGGAGGTTGTATGCCTCGGGGAACATCTGCCTAGGCAATGAGTTCCAAAGCCTCGCAATTCGTTGGATGAATGAGTCTTTGGAAAGTGATGTTCTGCAGGTCTCCAAAGTGACCACGAAGGGGTGTGAAGACTGAACTTGACGGGTTAATCTCGAAGAGACTGCCAAAGGAGGAACGATTGTTGATATTTCAGAAGAGCATCGCCCATGAAAATATCTATAAAATAGAGACAGATCGCCAACTTTTCTACGGTGTTCCAGACAAGTGAGCGAGTTTGTAAGCGAGGCATCACCGACGAGACGAATTGCCCTTTTTTGGACAGAATCTAGTAGCTTCAGGATATGTTTAGGTGCCGCACTCCAAATATGGGAACAGTATTCCAGTACAGGTCGGATCTGTGCCTTATAGATCATAAGCAGCTGACTGGAGGTGAAATAGCTCTTGGCACGAAACAAAAAACCAAGTTTTTGGGATGCACTTTTGGCAATGGACCTCACGTGATTTTCTCAGGAAAAATTATTGCTGATAGTAATACCAAGCATCGATATGGATGACTTCAGTGGTATGGTTACTCCTGACAAAAGACATACTACGTGGAGAACGTTATCATTCCCAACGTCTTATTCTCCAGGGTAAAATAGAAGGAGGAAGAAGAGGAGTGAGTAGAAGAAAATTATCCTGGCTACGAAACAAACGACAATGGACAGGACAGGACTCACCTCTGGACAAACACTATTGAAAAGTTTGGTGAATCCCGTGCAATAGCCTTGGATATATCTAAAGCCTTTGACCGCGTTTGGCACCAGGCATTGTTAAGTAAATTATCTGCCTACGGTCTCCCAACCAAACTGCGCCAATGGCTCTTGAGCTTCATGCAAGATCGCTCCTTACATGTGGCAGTTGACGGTATTTCTTCTGATGCGTTTAAAACCAATGCCGGGGTCCCCCAGGATTCCATCCTGTCCCTCACCTTATTTCTTTTACACATCAACGACCTCTTGAAAACCACCACGAACCCCATTTACAGTTTCGCAGACGATAGCACACTTGTCTCAACTTTCACATCCTATCGATCACTTTCGGTGAATGATACAAATAGACTCAGGCAGAAACAGGTTGATTCCATCAATAGAGATCTCGAAGCAATCGTCGAGTGGGGAAACAACAATCTTGTTCAGTTCAACGCCCAAAAAACACAAAGCGCCACGTTTTCCAAGAGGGTGAATTCCTCAAATCATCCCATCACAATGTCCGGAAATACCCTTGAACCAGATCCCTCCATCTCGATTTTGGGAGTCACGGTGTCCGGTAATATGTCTTGGTATGACCATGTTGCTAACATCGCAAAGTCGGCAAGCCAGAGGCTAGGTTTTCTGTACAAAGCTAGAAAGTTTTTTACTCCTGATCAACTGTTGACGACGTACAAGGCTCAAATCCGACCTCTACTGGAGTATTGCTCGCACATTTGGGGTTCAGCACCAAGGCATTCTCTTCGTCTTCTAGATTCCATTCAGAAAAGAGCCATTCGCTTGATAAACCGCTCAACTCTCACAGATACCCTTCACCCTCTAGAACATAGAAGAAGAATTGCAGACCAGTCATTGCTCTACAGATATTTCCATGGCAGATGCTCCAGAGAAATAAAAACTCTTGTACCGCCATTGGCCACATTCGGCCGAAGAACTCGGCACGCTGATCAGTCTCACCCATTTACTCTCAAGCTTGACACTACAAGGACCAATCTTCATCAAGAATCCTTCTTTTAAAGGGCTGCTACGGAATGGAATAAGCTTCCAAAATCAGTTTTTCCAGAAAACTATGACCTGCAACTTTTTAAAAAGCGTGTCCACGATCATTTCCTTTCTATAATCCCTTCCCCTTCTAATAGTCGCAGTGCGGGCCGTCCGCGGTCCACACGATAGGTCTACCCTTTTTGCGACTATTTTCATAAAAAAAAAAAATATTTACAAATTGGTTACACAATTTGTAAAAATTTAAACCAGTCGAGTGATTCTCGCAATTTGATTAGATTTGACCAATATGGCAACAGCGCACCCCCACTAGCAGTGTAGAATTTAAGCATCGATACAATTGAAGCGTCATCTAAAGAGGAGTTGCAGGCGATGGTTAATGTTGTCCATGATACCCTACGAATCAAAGGGATTAAAATAAATGTAATTAAAACGAAAGTAATGGTTTCTGATAGAGAAGAGGAGAGGTTCTGGTTAAGAGATAAAGAGTGGAACAAGTATACTTGCATAAAAAGTTTAGTTTAAAAAAAAAAAAATACGGGACTTCCAGGCACTGCAAAATGCTGCAATTAATAGAATCATATGATGAGAGAAGCGATGGACGCCTACGCGGGAATCTGCATGGCACTTTAAGAAGAAGAAGAAACACTTCCACAATTTCTGTCACACTAATTTCACTTTCATTACAACTTTCAGTCATGTCTCCAAATGGGGCCTGTACTTGTGTATCCTCGTTTGTATTGTCTTTGCAACTTTCCTTAACAAAGCAATTGATCGTCGGCAAATTGTAACGTGTAAATACATCTTTTGAAATTGGAAAAAACAGCTGTTAGCTTTGATTTTTTTGTCCCCTCTTTATTAACGTTTCGTTCTGTTACAGAAAACACTTTGAGCGGCAACGTGGGCTTAGTAATATCGCAATGTCTCATTTTAACCGGCATGGTACAATACGGCGTTAGGCAGAGTGCCGAGGTGGCGAGCAACATGATCAGCGTCGAAAGAGTCTTGCAATATACTAAGCTGGATAAGGAAGGTCCGTTTGAATCGTTGCCTACGAAAAAACCGCCGATTGATTGGCCGAACAAAGGCAGAATTACTTTTAAAAATACTAGTTTACGGTACGCCTTAGATTTACCGCCGGTATTAAAAGATTTGAACGTTGAAGTTATGTCCGGAGAAAAGGTGGGTGCATTTTCAACACAACCGTAATTAATTCCCGGTCAAATACGGGACGAGCCATAAGTCGTTGTTAAAAATACATATTAACCATCGTCACACATTAATATTACAGTTAAATTAACCCACAAAAGATACTCGAGGTGATTTCCGTGCCGTTCCAAGCGAACATTGCGTCTTTCGAACGCCGATTTACAATATTTGTTGTAAATCTTCCAGGACCGTAGGTTTTCGAATTCCGATCGGATTTGTGTCTTCGAATGCTCAACATTACGATTGACTCTTCTCTTCTTCTTCTTCTTCTTCTTCTTTTTTTAAGTCGATGTCTTGTTTTTTTTTTTTTTCAAAATTGTAGCCCAAGTTGTGACTCCGATGTCCAGCTTTCGAACCAACGCCGGATGGGACTTCCTAGAGGTCTACGGTTGGTTGGTGTGGTCGACGTGGTCTCTCCATACTCGTCTTCTTATTCTGGACCATCTTACAATGTCTGAAATGTCACATCGGGCTCTGATATCGCTGCTTCTCACTCTGTCTCTAAGCGTTTCGCCCGCAATTGATCTTGGCGTCTGTCACGTGCCTATTTTTTCGCTTCTACAGTTCCATTATAATTGTGTCTCTGATAGTATCGTATTCCTCAGGTACCGTATAAATATATCATTCGTTGTAAGTAGTGTTGCATACCTTGTAGTGATAGGATTCGATTGTTAATGGCTGTGGCATTTGCGACGGTGACTCAAAATATTTATAACACTGCAATTTATCGTCGATATGGATGATACGAATGCACTACTCCTGTGGCCGGTTTGATTATGGAACGGCACCTGCTAATTAACCATGGCTTCCCTCAAATAAATCCCGCATGCGGTTATTTGAACTCGACACCAAAATCCAAAATATCAACAACGAAGGTAAGATAGAATGGTCAAGTTAAAAATTAAATGGTTTTTCTTCAAAATCCAACTAAGATGGCCCAAATACAGCCAGATATGAAAGATAAACCGTAGAGGTTCTGCACACGTGCTAATAACACACCGTCCCAAAAACTCTCACCAACACACGACTCTCAAGACTGCCACCAACCGACTGACTCCCAGGCCGGAAATCAAGAAATGACACGGAATAAACGTCAACCCACAATCTTCGCAAGTCCGTGCTCCACACCAGTAATCGCCTCGTCCGTGTTGTTAGCCAGCCCCATCCATTAACAATCGAATCCTATCACTACTAGGTATGCAACACTATTTACAACGAATGATATATTTAAGTTACAACAAAATACGGTACCTGAGGAATACGAAACTATCAGAGACACAATTAAGATAGAATGGTCAAGTTAAAAATTAAATGGTTTTTCTTCAAAATCCAACTAAGATGGCCCAAATACAGCCAGATATGAAAGATAACCCGTAGAGGTTTTGCACACGTGTTAATATCACACCGTCCCAAAAATTCTCAACACACCACTCCCAAAAATGCCACCAAACGACTCACTACTTCCCAGGCCGCATATCAAGAAATGACACGGAACACGCGTCAACCAACAATCTTCGCAAGTCCATGCTCCATCCACACAGAAATGCAAACCAAACAATAATATAACCGACAACACGCAACAATCGAGGCCAAAAACCAAAGCAAAATCTAATGACGAAAAACCCCCCACTCAATCTCCATCGATTAACGAAAAAATACCACAGCCATTAACAATCGAATCCTATCACTACAAGGTATGCAACACTATTTACAACGAATGATATATTTGAGTTACAACACAGTACGGTACCTGAGGAATACGAAACTATCAGAGACACAATTATAATGGAACTGTAGAAGTGAAAAAATAGGCACGTGACACGTCTTCATTTCGGTTGTTCTTGGCAGTTGTTTAGTAGCGGCTGTTTCTGCTCGGGTTTCTGTGGCGTAGGTCATTTTCGTTATATCGCTGATTGCAAAAACCGTGGGTGTGATATCTGGCGATGGTGGAGGTCATTCAATGGTACCTCCTCTCCCAATCCATCGATTAAAATTTTTGATTTGGAGAGTATCTCGCAATAATTTCATAATGTTGCCGTATCAACTTTTCTTTAACAGGCTGCAGATGTCTCGAAGTGATTTCCATGCCGTTCCAATAAAACATTGCATCTTCTGAACGCCGATTTACAATATTTGTTGTAAATCTTCCAGGACTGTAGGTTTTCGAATTCCGATCCGATTTGAGTCTTCGAAGGCTCAACACTAACGATTGACTCTCATTTTTGTTATATATATCTCTCTCTCTCTCCAGTCGTTGCTCGATTTCGAGCGTCGTGACTATTCATGGTGCAAGCCTTCGCCATGCTTTTTTATCCGCTACGGTTCTCATTACTTCTACTATTGACATATTTGTAAGGTCCTTGATTTGGTCCATGAAACATCCATCCCTTCCTTCCGTATCACGTGACCGAAATATTTAAGTATGCGCCTCTGGATTCTTGGGAGGAGCCTTTCGTGATCCCGAATATTCAGTTCTCTGCGTATGGAGATATTTGTTCTATGAGCTGTCCAAGGGATTCTCAGCATCCTGCGGTAACTAATATCATTTCACACGCTTCTATTCGCTTGCGGCATGCTGCGTTTAGCGTCCAAGATTCTGTTCCATAGGTTGCGATGGAGAATATCAACGCTTTGAGAAGTCTCATCTTGGTCATTTTCCGGAAATATTTGATCTTTCCAGATTTTAAATAGTCTGGCCAAAGCTTCTTCTGCCATTCCAATCCTTCTCCTGATTTCTGGTTCGGAGTCTCCTTTGTTGGTTATTTTTGCGCCAAGATAAATAACAGTGTCATTGGTTTCTATATCGCGGATGAGTCGAAGTGGCATTGGGATTGTCTGAAGTCTGTCCACAATCAACAAACAGCATTCGGTCCTATTTAGTCGTAGGCCCGATTCCAAACTAGTAGCTTCTACACGTTGAATTATCTCAAAGATTTCCTGTTCGTTTTGTGCCAGAACCAGCTAATTTCGCTGCATGTTAACCTATACTGTAGGTATATGTGGGTCGATTATATATCAGAAAACAACTACACTCCTGGCTATATGCCTACCACAAGCATTGAATTACATCTGATACATAATCGTACACCCATCAAGGGTGTTTCCCTCAGGGATAGAATAAGAAACCAGGATATCAGAGAAGAACTAGAAATACAGGATGTAGTAAGATGGGCTAGAACACGCAAGAGGGGTGCTGGAAAGACCATGTGGAAAGGATGCCAGATGAAAGGTGGGCAAAGTGGGCCATGTCGCAAAAACTAAACTCGCGAAGACCGGTAGGCATCACATGAAGAGCTCCGAAGCAGGCTAAACGCAACGGACTAAACAGGACCAGGTCCAATTATAAGAAGAAGAAGAAGACATAATAGTGTATAACCCCATTTCGGGTGATATGCAGATGCTTGTCAAGCAAAAGAAAGAATTATTAAATGTATCCATTCGAAGTGACCACCTATGGACCGGTTTCGGGATGTTGCCCCTCATCAGCACAGAGTAGGTCTTGACAAACTCATGTTTGGCACTTCGAAAGGCAAATCAACAATTCCAACTAACAAGTATACATAAAGGACTACACAAAGAGCGCTAGTCACGACATCTATACCTTTTACCTATAGTATAGGTTAACATGCATCTTCGTCATACTGTGGATTATTTTCAAATAAAGTTTCACATTTAAAATCTACTTTCTCAATAAGTAATGGGAGGAATTTTAAAATTTATAGAATATTGTATAGAGAATCAGCTTTTTATAATCGACTCGGATACTGTCAGATAGAAGAAGAAAGACAATTCGAACATCTAATTAAATGAGATCGATAAATTATTTGGCCCTGTTAATTATTTTGGTAAAAAAATAAAATTGGCTGCCTGTAAAATCGGTTTACGGACGATAATTTTACGTGATAACGTCATAAGAAAACATTAATGAAAAATTGCACATGAATTTTATGAATTTTTATCACTGAATTATCATTATTATGTATAATGCAAAGAAGGAGTTAATTGAAAATTACAATTTTTTGCCGCGATTGTTGTAATAAACAATGGAAACCACATTAACTTTTCACTTTATAAACAGTTCACGTGTGGGCCGCTGTCTCTCTTCTACTCAGACGCATCGGCCGATGGAGTGGAAGAGAGATAGATGCGTTAGAAGCCGAACGCCTAGGCCGATCGTGCGCTCTCGCTTGCAGGCTCGGCTCAGGCGGAACGTGGCAATGAGTCATCTTTTTTCGTGCTTGCAGCCGGCGTTCGTCGATTTATAAGACGTTATCGCGTACATTATTTTTCTCAACAACTGTAGAATAAATAAGGTTAGAATTATGCGGTCTTGACGGTTGTATTTGTAATTTAATACATTATGGAAAACTTAAAAAATATATATACAGGGTGTACTATTTTAAAAATTATGTTAATAAGTTATTTTGTAGTAACGTTGCACCTTGTAGATGGCCTGAATTATTTGAAAAAACTTTTATTCAACAAATTTTTTTAATAACAGAAAGATAACAGAAATCGAACGTTACTTTATGTACACACTGTATAAAAATTAGCTTGAAAACAATGTGCGATAAAAATGTCGTAGATTGGCATTGTGGGAAGAACAGGAGCAGGAAAATCGACGCTGATCGCTTCGTTATTCCGACTGGCGCCGATAGATGGCACCATCGTCGTAGACGGAGTCGATATTGCAGATATAGGATTGAACGATTTGAGACTGAACATTTCCATTATTCCACAAGAACCGATTTTATTTTCATCTTCGCTAAGGTACAATTTGGATCCATTCGAAAAACACAGTGACGAAGTTCTATGGAAAGCTTTAGAAAACGTAGGCATTTTTTTATATTTTATTTACATAAATGTTGCATATTTATCTACAGCATTTTATCTTCCGTCACCTGACTAGTCAGCCCCAAGTTAATGCTAATTGCTCCAGTTTTTCTTTAAACAAATGGGTATACTGCACGTCGTCACTTTTTGACATCGGTGGACAGGGTGACGTATACGTGACGTCACTGCTTGACACTAATGACATATCTTTCATAAGGTTATGTTTATTCGCTTAATGATTTTGGTTTTATGGGCTTTTTGTTTTTTTTTTTTGAGTTTAGAGTGAGATGTTTGACAATTATTTAGGTGTAAGGAACAACATTGTGGTGTTATAAGTGATTTTAAAGACTAAAAATTAATATTTTAATGTCAAGTGAGGTTTTTGGGATTTTTTTGAGTTTAGAGTGAGATGTTTGACAATTATTTAGGTGTAAGGAACAACATTGTGGTGTTATAAGTGATTTTAAAGACTAAAAATTAATATTTTAATGTCAAGTGAGGTTTTTGGGATTTTTTTGAGTTTAGATTGAGATGTTTGACAATTACTTAGGTGTAAGGAACAACATTGTGGTGTTATAAGTGATTTTAAAGACTAAAAATTAATATTTTAATGTCAAGTGAGGTTTTTGGGATTTTTTTGAGTTTAGATTGAGATGTTTGACAATTACTTAGGTGTAAGGAACAACATTGTGGTGTTATAAGTGATTTTAAAGACTAAAAATTAATATTTTAATGTCAAGTGAGGTTTTTGGGATTTTTTTGAGTTTAGAGTGAGATGTTTGACAATTATTTAGGTGTAAGGAACAACATTGTGGTGTTATAAGTGATTTTAAAGACTAAAAATTAATATTTTAATGTCAAGTGAGGTTTTTGGGATTTTTTTGAGTTTAGATTGAGATGTTTGACAATTACTTAGGTGTAAGGAACAACATTGTGGTGTTATAAGTGATTTTAAAGACTAAAAATTAATATTTTAATGTCAAGTGAGGTTTTTGGGATTTTTTTGAGTTTAGATTGAGATGTTTAACAATTATTTAGGTGTAAGGAACAACATTGTGGTGTTATAAGTGATTTTAAAGACTAAAAATTAATATTTTAATGTCAAGTGAGGTTTTTGGGATTTTTTTGAGTTTAGAGTGAGATGTTTAACAATTATTTAGGTGTAAGGAACAACATTGTGGTGTTATAAGTGATTTTAAAGACTAAAAATTAATATTTTAATGTCAAGTGAGGTTTTTGGGATTTTTTTGAGTTTAGAGTGAGATGTTTGACAATTATTTAGGTGTAAGGAACAACATTGTGGTGTTATAAGTGATTTTAAAGACTAAAAATTAATATTTTAATGTCAAGTGAGGTTTTTGGGATTTTTTTGAGTTTAGATTGAGATGTTTGACAATTACTTAGGTGTAAGGAACAACATTGTGGTGTTATAAGTGATTTTAAAGACTAAAAATTAATATTTTAATGTCAAGTGACGTTTTTGGGATTTTTTTGAGTTTAGATTGAGATGTTTAACAATTATTTAGGTGTAAGGAACAACATTGTGGTGTTATAAGTGATTTTAAAGACTATTAATTAATATTTTAATGTCAAGTGAGGTTTTTGGGATTTTTTTGAATTTAGAGTGAGATGTTTGACAATTATTTAGGTGTAAGGAACAACATTGTGGTGTTATAAGTGATTTTAAAGACTAAAAATTAATATTTTAATGTCAAGTGAGGTTTTTGGGATTTTTTTGAGTTTAGAGTGAGATGTTTGACAATTATTTAGGTGTAAGGAACAACATTGTGGTGTTATAAGTGATTTTAAAGACTAAAAATTAATATTTTAATGTCAAGTGAGGTTTTTGGGATTTTTTTGAGTTTAGAGTGAGATGTTTGACAATTATTTAGGTTTAAGGAACAACATTGTGGTGTTATTGATTTTTAAAAAGTGTTAAAAAGCAAGGTTTATGTTACCTGTAGCCGAGGCCACTTTTTTCGACAGATTGTAAAGGAATAAATATTTTTCTATAATAATATATTAAATAATTAATTGTGTTAGCTGAAGCGGCATAATAATGTAAGTTAA
Source organism: Agelastica alni (assembly GCA_950111635.1). NCBI lineage: Eukaryota > Metazoa > Arthropoda > Insecta > Coleoptera > Chrysomelidae > Agelastica > Agelastica alni. Next base: position 35,540,464 of record OX467716.1, read on the forward strand.
TATTTTGTGTATATTTTAATTTTAGTAATAAGTATGTCATAGGTACGTCATTATTTATAGTATTACAAATATTGCTTATATTTGACATACTTGTGTAAGTGACATTGAGCGAAGGGTTTTGGCAGGAAAACAAATGAATGGGGCACTGCATAGCTTTATGAACAGCCGGAAACTGTCAAAAAAGGCACGCCTGGCGGTGCATGGAGGTGTGTTGGTTCCTACACTTATCAGTATGGTAGTGAATGTTGGGTTTGGCAGAAGAAGCATGAAAATAGGATTAATGCTGCGGAGATGAGTAGTCGGATGGATAAAGTAAAAAATAGTGAAATAAGAGAATGCTGTGGTGTAAAAGATGTGGTTACAAAAATAGATAAAGGAATGCTTTGATGGTTTGGACACATAGGTGAAAGGATGGATAAAGGAAGATTGACGAAACAAATTTATAAGGCGAGTGTGAATGGACGGAAGTAGGTAGAGGTCGACCTCGGCGAACATCGATCTCGATCAGATCAACATTGTTTTAAAGAAAGGCCAGGTCAAGAGTACAAACAACCGACGTGCATGTATGAGAGCACTGATGAAAGTAGAGGAAGCAAAAGATGTGTGTAGGAACCGTAGCGGAAGTGGAAGGAAGTGGTCTCTGCCTACCCTTATGGGAAAAAGTCGTGACTTTATGTATGTATGTACAAAATATTAACCTACATTATTATGCCGCTTCAGCTAACACAATTAATTATTTAAAATATTATTATAGAAATAGATTCAGAATAGATTCAGCCAGAATCTCAAGCTGTGACGTCACACGAAGTGTCACTCTTTCCACCGTTGTCAATCTGAAACGTCACGTGAACATTACCCACGTGATGAAAATGAACGTTTTAGTTCAAGAGATTGGTTTGCTTTATAGGTAGAACTAAAAAATGCGGTTTCCGATCTGAATCAACCCGTAAGTGAAGGAGGCTCCAACTTTAGCGCTGGACAAAGACAACTCATCTGTCTAGCGAGGGCCATTGTACGTAACAATAAAGTTCTTGTTATGGACGAGGCTACTGCCAATGTAGATCCGCAGTAAGTAATAAATTTAAGGACAATTCGAATTCGTAATGTGTTTCAGAAGTAGAACTAAACGTACTTTCGATTTTAGGACTGACGCTTTGATCCAAAAAACAATTCGAGAGAGATTTAAAGATTGCACGGTACTTACAATTGCTCACAGATTGAACACCATCATGGATTCCGATCGGGTTTTAGTCATGGACGCTGGACAAGCGGTGGAATTTGACCGTCCTCATTTATTGTTGCAGAACCCCGAAGGATACTTCAGCAAAATGGTCGAAGAAACGGGACCGGTCATGGAAGAAAAACTAAAATCGGTGGCGAGAAAAGATTACAGTACGAAAACGAATTTAAATAATGACGCGACTAAAAGTATCATTATTACCGATAACAAGGAAGAATTTCTTCTGTGAAAACATTTTTTTTTTTTTTTAAATTTAAATTGCAATTACTCTGCAACTTCTTTAAAGAGGATAACGTCTAAAAATTATATTTTTAAGAGATCGTTTTTTAAATTGAAAAATGAATTAAAACGTGTTATAAATTATTTACAACGACTGATTTTTTGTTTGAAAAAAATTCCGTTTAAAACCAACTCCTATTTATCTCCGATTTTACGACTCAAGGTTACACCGATGAGCCGGTCGTCACCATTAAGGGCAGACATGACGAAGTAATCTTCGATCGCGTGCAAGTAGCCCTAAACACAATCAGAAGCTGGTGAGCAAAGGAACGACTCAATGTCAATCCTAGCAATACAGTGCTGGTTCCATTCACCGGGAGAGGAAAGTACGAACTTAAAGCCCCAGCTCTGGATGGAATCCACCTTACTTTTTCCGAAAAAGTTAAATATTTGAGCGTAATAATCGATCTAGGCTCAGAAGGTCTATTGCGCTTTTATAGACTTGGAAAAGGCCCATGACAGGGTGGTGAGGAGTAAATTGTGGTCGACATTGTCAATGTATGGGGTGAATGGTAGTTTAATACGGGCACTGAAAACACTTTACGAGGATTCCACTGCTTGTGTCAGGATAAACGGAGCTTGCACGGACTGGTTTAACATCGAAAAGGGTGTGAGACAGGGATGTGTGGCTGCGCCAAGGCTGTTTAACTTATACATAGACGATTGTTTAAAAGATTTGAAAGAGAGTGCGTCTGGATTGAAAATGAATGATTTGATCGTCAAATGCCTTCTTTACGCCGATGATCAAGTCATATTAGCGACATCTGAAGAGGAGTTGCAGGTGATGGTTAATGTTATGCATGATGCCCTGAAAATCAAAGGGATAAAAATAAATGTAAGCGAAACGAATGTTATGGTTTTTGAAAGAGAAGAAAGCATGACAGACTGTGGAGTTTCGATTGAGGGAGAAAGAGTGAAACAAGTAAATGAATTGGTGTACTTGAATTCAAAGTTTATTAGAGATGGAAAGTATGACATTGAGCGAAGGGTGTTGGCAGGAAAACAAATGAATGGGGCACTACATAGCTTTATGAATAGCCAGAAACTGTCAAAAAAGGCACGTCTGGCGGTGCATGGAGGTGTGTTGGTTCCTACACTTATGTATGGTAGTGAATGTTGGGTTTGGCAGAAGAAGCATCAAAATAGGATTAATGCTGCGGAGATGAGTAGTCTGAAAAGTATAGCCGGAGTGACTCGGTTGGATAAAGTAGTGAGATAAGAGAACGCTGTGGTGTAAAAGAAGATGTGGTTACAAAGATAGATAAAGGAATGCTTTGATGGTTTGGACACATAGAAAGGATGGATAAAGGAAGATTGACGAAACAAATTTATAAGGCGAGTGTGAATGGACGATTTTCGGTAGAGGTCGACCTCGGCGAACGTATATCTCGATCAGATCAACATTGTTTTGAAGAAAGGCCAGCTGTCAAGAGTACCAACAACCGACGAGCATGTATGAGAGCACTGATGAAAGTAGAGGAAGCAAATGATGTGTGTACGAACCGTAGCGGAAGTGGAAGGAAGTGGTCTCTGCCTAGCCCTATGGGAAAAAGGCTTGACTTTATGTATGTATGTATATTTTCTAATACTCGAGTTTTGCAGTCCATGCAATACTAAATTTTTTCTGCCAACTGTATTCTTGCAACACAAGCATGTCTTTTCTCTAGAAAAGCCGATCTCACTGTGCCTAACATAACTTTGTCAGGAGTAACCATACCACTGAAGTCATCCATATCGATGTGCTTGGTATTACTATCAGCAATAACCTTTCCTGAGAAAATCACGTGAGGTCCATTGCCAAAAGTGCATCCCAAAAACTTGGTTTTTTGTTTCGTGCCAAGAGCTATTTCACCTCCAGTCAGCTGCTTATGATCTATAAGGCACAGATCCGACCTGTACTGGAGTACTGTTCCCATATTTGGAGTGCAGCACCTAAACATATCCTGAAGCTACTGGATTCTGTCCAAAAAAGGGCAATTCGTCTCGTCGGTGATGCCTCGCTTACAAACTCGCTCACTTGTCTGGAACACCGTAGAAAAGTTGGCGATTTGTCTCTATTTTATAGATATTTTCATGGGCGATGCTCTTCTGAAATATCAACAATCGTTCCTCCTTTGGCAGTCTCTTTGAGATTAACCCGTCAAGTTCAGTCTTCACACCCCTTCGTGGTCACTTTGGAGACCTGCAGAACATCACTTTCCAAAGACTCATTCATCCAACGAATTGCGAGGCTTTGGAACTCATTGCCTAGGGAGGTGTTCCCCGAGGCATACAACCTCCAGAAATTTAAGAAGAACACCAACTCCTACCTTCTTTCCCTTGGTTCCCACGATGTTCTCTGAACATTACAGGATATCCCTTTTCGTGGGAACCAGAACATAAAAAAAAAAAAAAACGACCGCTTGGGATTGTACCTGTTCTGGAAGTAGGTCAAATGAACATAATGTGTGTTGCCTATCTCGTGCGTTCATTGGGGAAAGCTTAAAAAAGATATCGTCTAGCAAAAGTATATGAAAAACAAAAGTAAAAAAAAACTATCATTTATTTCCAGGTCTGAACTACTCTTTTGTCTGTGTTTTATCTCTAATGCTCATTGAACGCGATATTTAGTTCCATAAAGTTTAAATGGATGTGAATCTTTATTAATACGGGTCTAGAGGTATTTTGAAGCCATTTTCACATATGAGGGCTTGCTTTAATTTTCCAAGTTGGGTCGTATAGTGTACTAATTACCCTTCTAATATGTAAGAATTTAGAAAATGCTTTACAGCTTTCCTTAATCTTTAACTTCAAACTCGTATATTTTTAGACTGAAAATTCTAAACAGTTACCACAAATTGCAACAATGAGTTATCAAAATATGGGTTCTTCTTCTTAAGTACCATGTCGTTCTAGAACGTTGGTCACCAACAAGGCTTTCCTTACTCTGTCGACGGCAAGTCTGAACAGATAGCTTGAGTTGAGTTTATACCAGTCACGTAGATTCTTGAGCCATGATGCTTTTCTGCGACCCGGATTTCTTTCACCATAAGTTTTTCCCTGCATGATGTTCTGCAGTAATCGCTATTTTTTGCCCGAAATATTGCAGTTTCCTTCTTTTGATGGCGGTAAGAATTTCGGTCGATTTATTCAGACGTTGGAGTATTACCAAGTTGGATACTTTTTCCGTCCATGAAACTTTTAATATTTTCCTGTAAGCCCACATCTCAAAGGCTTCAAGTCGTCTTTCTTCGTACTTGTTTATAGTTCAGGCTTCCATGCCGTACAGCAGGGTGGAGAAGACATAACATCTGAGAAGTCGGATTCTTAGAGTTAACTTCAGATCTCTATACAGCACAAGACCCTACTTGTTAATATGGGTGGTACACTTCATTATTTACCCCACCAGTATTTAGAGACGGTCCCCGCCGTGGGAGTTTATTGATTAAGAGTAGCTTGGGGAGTTGAATATTTTCATCCTCAAATGTTCATATGGTTTTGTCTTAAGATGGCTTGTTCACGTAACCATTTGAGTGTGTCATCATGAATAATCGTAATCATACATACATACATATAGTCACGCCTTTTTCCCATAGGGGTAGGCAGAGACCACTTCCGCTACGGTTCTTACACACATCTTTTGCTTCCTCTACTTTCATCAGTGCTCTCATACATGCTCGTCGCGTCGGTTGTTGGTACTCTTGACCTGGCCTTTCTTTATCTTAATCTTAATCAGTTGAAAGAAATTTAGTACATAAAGATTAGGGGAGCTCTGAGTTAAGGTCTTCAGGAGAGAAATAGTTTCTGCCTCCAGCAGGGGGCAAATACGGAAGTGTAGCTCAAGGTTTTAGATGGGATGAGTAATGAGATAAATAGTTTTAGATGCAAATAAATTGTTACAATTAAAATCTACTATTTCAAAGTTCCCACCCCTAAGTCCGCCCCATAGATTTATCAGAGACAGTGTACTCTGTGACGTCATTGGATTGAGACAATTAATTATCTAGTAGCCATTCTTCACAACTGTTTTCTCCTCCCAAGTAGGGAATTAAACGACCTAACCTCTCTTTTGTAAGTTGTTAATTTTAATTTGTTAATAACGGTTAAGTATGATTTAAAATGTAATTTATTGATTATAAATAAGTGTTTTATAAATCTGATAAGTTTATAGAAATGGTAGCTGTTATTCAACTCAATTCTTTATCGAAATATGCGTGATTATAATTAATTTGTCCTATTTAAATTTACATTCAAATTTGCTGCTGTAAAAAAAAGTAGATTCTATACCATGGATTCAACTGTAAAATTTGTAAAAAAATCTCCGGAAGAAGATGCCAATGTTTTTTCGAAGCTTTTTTATTGGTGAGTTCTAATACTTAATTAAAAGAATGAAGAATTTTTTAGTTAATGTTTTAACTATTTTTTGCCCGTTTTTGCATCTTTAAATAAAGCCCAACATGATTTTTAATATTATAGGTTTTGCAACTTATTTTTCTGATTTATGAAATTAATTAAGAAAAGTGTTAAAATGCAATGGTACAAATGATCTTGAACTTTATTCCGAATTAATTAACTAGTTGTTAAAATAGTTTATCACTCTTTAAACATTATTTTTTTTAATTGCCATAGCTAATTTCTTTCTTTTTTTTTTTAAATCAACATTTACGTTAGTGGATTGTATTAAATACTAATTGATGTCATCTTGCTCTGTGATAATATTTTGTTAATCATAAGTATTTAGGAATAAAATTATCACTTGCAATATGGTTATTTAGTATTTTATTTTATATTATTGTATATAGTTAAAAGTATTTAAACCAGCCAAACTATTTTCAAATTGTAAACAGTTTTAATTATCACATTATCTTTATGTTATGTTGATGAAGGTAAGTTTTTTTTAATTAATGATAATGATTATTGTAACATCAAATTTTAAATATTTATGAAAAGTCAAGTAAACATTAAGAAAAGAATACAAATTACCAGCAATATTTTTATCAAAATTATAAAAAAATCACAAGTGAATAAGTTTAGTAATAATAAAAAAAAAGTTTTAACTTTAAGTCATAAAATGTATTTTTGGTATTAGTAACATGAAAAAAATTTTACCATAAAGTCTGTAATGTTAATTAAACGAACTAGGCCAGTACTGAAACAAGGCACTGTTTTTTATTGCTACAAAATGTTTAATTTTATAAAGACATTTTTTAAGTAATCCATTAATATTATGTAGTATTATTTATAAATGCATTTTCAAAATAGTTTTTAACTTTATGAAATTAGTACAATGTTTCTATGTATGTTTTTGTCTCCCTTATGATATGAGATTGCCATCTGTTTACACACAACGACCTATTTCACAGTAATAAATCTTTTTTGTTTATTATTTTCTTTTATAGATATTAATATGACACACACACATATAACAAGATAATATTTTGTAAAAAATTATATTTATGTATCTATAATTACTTATATAGGTTACAAGGCAATAAATGTTTTACATTATTTATCATCAGCTTCAAAAATCCTAGTAAACATTTAATGATCCCTTCACTCAGCATGTATTTATGAAAAATATTATATTGTAATAAATTTTGCATTTATTACCAATGCATTTTATTTTTGGCTTTTCTTTAGTAAGATAGTATTGTATTGTTGTCGTTTAAAATTGTTTATTTTGATCTGTTTGATCTACCAACAATATCTACAAAATCTTTTTGAGTCAATCGAGGATTGAAAAGTGCAAGTTCCTTAATTTTGTTGATGTATGACAGTGACATTGAGCGAATGGTGTTGGCAAGAAAACAAATGAATGGGGAACTGCATAGCTTTATGAACAGCCAGAAAGTGTCAAAAAAGGCACGTCTGGCTGTGCATAGAGGTGTGTTGAATCCTACACTTATGTATGGTAGTGAATGGGTGAGTGGGTTTGGCAGAAGAAGCATAAAAATAGGATTAATGCTGCATAGATGAGTAGTCTGAGAAGTATAGTCGGAGTGACTGGGTTGGATAAAGTAAAAAATATTGAAATAAGAGAATGCTGTGGTGTAAAAGATGTGGTTACAAAAATAGATAAAGGAATGCTTTGATGGTTTGGACACATAGAAAGGATGGATAAAGGAAGATTGACGAAACAAATTTATAAGGCGAGTGTGAATGGACGGAAGTCGGTAGAGGTCAACCTCGGCTAACATCGATCTCGATCAGATCAACATTGTTTTGAAGAATGGCCAGGTCAAGAGTACTAACAACTGACGAGCATGCATGAGAGCACTGATGAATGTAGAGGAAGCAAAAGATGTGTGTAAGAACCATAGCGGAAGTGAAAGGAAGTGGTCTCTGCCTTCCCCTATAGGAAAAAGGCATAACTATATGTATGTATGTACTTTTGGATCAGAGGTTGAGGTTAATGGTCTTTCCAAACGAGGTTCGTCTTTGACTGCTTCACGACTCCCACCAAATAACTTGTACCACTTAAAAACTTGCGATTCTGATAAACATTCATTGCAGTAATAATTTTGTAACAATTTCAATGCATCAGAACAAGAAATTTAATTTTTTTCACAAATGATGCTACAGATTTTTCCATTTTAAAAATCGCTGACATTTTCATTAATCACAAAACGCTGCAATTTCTAACCTAATGAGGCAAATGTCATGAAATTTATCCTGGCTTTCTACAACAGTCTTACCAACCTACGAATGAAGTCTCATTACTTTTTGTACGAAGTGGTATGTACAATTTTTTCTTCTTATTGGAAAATAGCATCGAGGCCTGAACGGATTTCAAGGCTAACATATCACGATTTTATCAGATGATCATTGTGTCACATAAATATATTTAATTAATTTTTGATTGTGATTTGTATAATTATCGGTAAAGATAAAAGAAAATAAAATAAAATTATCATTTGATAAATATGTCTTGTTATAATCAATAAGCCATTGACTCGTAAAATTTATATTGCTTGGCTAGCAATATTTTTCTGATAAGGTTATGTATAAACTCTTTTTTTAATAAGTAAAACTTTTAACATAAGTAGCATCAACTGATTTTATTTAATGCTGCTGCTAGCATCAGAAAAGCATTTTAATTTTAAAGAGAGTTTTATGTCCCATTTCCTTCTCTATCATGTGAATTTGTTCTAGACATGCATTTATTTTATTTACTTAATAAGATTTTAAATTGTGGAACATATAAATAAATCTAAGCTGTAACAAGATTAAACCTTTGTGTGCTTAGATAAAATTTTAATGTGTGTTTGCTAAAAACAAAGTATCTACACAGAAACATTCTTAATATTAATATTTTATTGACGAACTTGCATTATTATTTATACTACCTTTTATAGAAGAGAATATATTTGGGAAACAATCACCAAACAAAAGAAAAATGTAGACACACCTACATGCTACATGTCAATTTATTTGATTTCATTTCAGGTGGTTTCTTCCATTCTTTAAATTTGGTTATAAAAACGATATAGAACTTAAAGATATCTTTAATGCATCACAAAAAGATTTATCGGCACCACTCGGGGATGAGTTACAAAGGTAAGGAGTTTGAGGAAGTTTTATAATTTGGGCTAAACCTGTACAATTTTGGATCTATATTATTGAGTTCTCTTCCAGTAAAAAATTAAAATACATCAAATAAAATATTGACCTTTGTTTCGCACTGTCAGAGACCGTTGTTATTATTTCCCTTACATGATTACTCTCCTTATCCCTACCATAGGACAAATCATACATATAGCCACGCCTTTTTTGCGTAGGGGTAAGCAGAGACTACTTGCTACAGTTCTTAGTTCTTACACACTTCTTTCGCTTATCCTACTTTCATCAGCGCTTTTATACATGCTCGTCGGTTGCTGGCACTCTTGGGAAGTTTTATAATTTGGGCTAAACCTGTACAATTTTGGATCTATATTATTGAGTTCTCTTCCAGTAAAAAATTAAAATACATCAAATAAAATATTGACCTTTGTTTCGCACTGTCAGAGACCGTTGTTATTATTTCCCTTACATGATTACTCTCCTTATCCCTACCATAGGACAAATCATACATATAGCCACGCCTTTTTTGCGTAGGGGTAAGCAGAGACTACTTGCTACAGTTCTTAGTTCTTACACACTTCTTTCGCTTATCCTACTTTCATCAGCGCTTTTATACATGCTCGTCGGTTGCTGGCACTCTTGGCCTGGCCTTTCTTTAAAACAATTTCGATCTTATCGAGATAATATGTTCGCCTAAGTCGACCTCTACCGAATTGCCCATTCACATTTGCCTTATATCTGTTTCGTCATTCTTCTTTCGTTCATCCTCTACGTTTCCAAACCATGTAAGCATTCCTTTATCTATCTTTGTAACCACATCTTCTTTCACACCACATTGTTCCTTTATCTCATTATTCCTCACTCTATCCATCAGAGTCAGTTCTGCTATACTCGGCAGCGTTGATCCTACCTTCATGCTTCTTCACTACCATATATAAGTGTATGGACCAGCAATCCTCTATCCACACCTATTCGTGTTTTTTTTGACATGCAGCCCTTTGCTCAATACCACAGTCATACTTTCCGTCTCTCGTAAACTTTGAACCCAAGTATACAAACTCATTTACTTGTTCTTCCACTCTTTCTTCTTCAATCAGCACCTTGCAGTTTGTCATGCTTTCTTCTCTGACGATTTCCAGAACAATATTAAGCTCTTCTGGAAGTCCATAAGAACAGCCAGAGGTAAAGATACTACCTCGCAACTGGAAAAAATCAGAAACTAACATGGTAGTATGGTGAAAAGAGAGGAAACTTATCAACAGTCCACCCAAAAAAATGTTATTTTACTGTAATTCCCGAACTTAAAGCATTTTAAAATAGGGTAGTACTAAAACATTTCTGATCGGCTTAAAGGTTCGTAGAGAACCTACTTTATCTATTAATTCTATAAATTACTACACTTCTAATGAGGTCAATAATAGCGCTTACTGCACAGTTTGTACTTGTATATTATTGACACAAGGATGTTGAGTGTCATCATTATGTACAGCAAATGAAATATTGAACTTTAATTTAGTTAAAAACCGGACATACAATATTTGCTGTCTTTGCACTACATTACAATAAATTTGTTTATTAACTAAATATAATGAAATTAATAATTAGCCATTCTAAGATTAAAATTACGAGTACAAGAGAGGTAAGGAATAAAAAAAATACGGGACAAAAAAATTTGTTATCAGTCACAGAATTTTGAAAATTATATTTTGTACATTTTTTTTAGAATTGGGACAAATATTTAATTTCTCTGTTAATAATAATTTATTTTTCAGGAATTGGGAACAGGAAATCGAAAAGTGCAAAAATAAAAATAAAAAACGACCCAGTTTGAAAACGGCCATATTCAAGACTTTTTTCAAATCGTACACGATTTCAGGAGTGGCCATATTTATACAATTCGTCGTTCTTCGGTAAGTTGGTGTGGATAGAGAAAGAAAAGAACGTCGAGATAACTTTTTGATTAGCGAGTGTTTGTTACCATTAGTTATCAGAGCGACAAAATGAAATAATTTTCACGATAAGATAATCAGTTAGATACGGCGTTTACATTATTTTTAAATAATTAAATGTGTCAGGCCAAACTCCACAATATCCAAATATTAAAACCGCAGCGATGTCAATATAACGACAATTGCATGCCGATCCCAACTCTATACTTCCCTACGAATAATAAGCTCCTGTTGAAACATTAATTTAGAAATACGAGAGATCTGACTTTTGTTTGGTACAAGAGAGTAGAACATTTGAACCTTTAATTCATTGGATTCTGAGTCTTCCCAGAATAATTACCACCGGATTTCTTCCCTAACTTAATTGTAATGTGTTTAAATTGTATGTAAAAGTCTTTTAAAGTGAATGTATTTTACCCTAGACCACGCCAATGCATACTTTGTGCTTGGTGGGTTTAACCTATAAATTTAATTGAAATACAATTCTTAGTTATTTCTGAATGTTTAAACAAATTTAGCATTAAAAACACTTGCTTGTGAAATGTTATACCAGCGCTTTTATGTTTTGGTGACACCCACAAGATGAACAACTAATCATATTTGTCGTTATTGTCTCGGTAATGTAACAATGTTTACCAGCAATTTATTTAGATGCTTGTAATGGTTAACTACTAAGTATTTACACCAAAGCATACAACAATGCCTTGCCACGTGAAAGTACTTGTTTTTTTTTCAAGGGACCAATCGACCATTCTAGTCAATGTTGGTTTGACACATAAAGCTGAACAGTTGGGAAAATATTAAAAATGAAATGAAATTAAAAAAAAAAGAAGTGTTGTCAATAAATGTATCTTTTTTTTTTTTATGTTCTGGTTCCCACGAAAAGGGATATCCTGTAATGTTCAGAGAACATCGTGGGAACCAAGGGAAAGAAGGTAGGAGTTGGTGTTCTTCTTAAATTTCTGGAGGTTGTATGCCTCGGGGAACACCTCCCTAGGCAATGAGTTCCAAAGCCTCGCAATTCGTTGGATGAATGAGTCTTTGGAAAGTGATGTTCTGCAGGTCTCCAAAGTGACCACGAAGGGGTGTGAAGACTGAACTTGACGGGTTAATCTCGAAGAGACTGCCAATGGAGGAACGATTGTTGATATTTCAGAAGAGCATCGCCCATGAAAATATCTATAAAATAGAGACAAATCGCCAACTTTTCTACGGTGTTTCAGACAAGTGAGCGAGTTTGTAAGCGAGGCATCACCGACGAGACGAATTGCCCTTTTTTGGACAGAATCCAGCAGCTTCAGGATATGTTTAGGTGCCGCACTCCAAATATGGGAACAGTACTCCAGTACAGGTCGGATCTGTGCCTTATAGATCATAAGCAGCTGACTGGAGGTGAAATAGCTCTTGGCACGAAACAAAAAACCAAGTTTTTGGGATGCACTTTTGGCAATGGACCTCACGTGATTTTCTCAGGAAAGGTTATTGCTGATAGTAATACCAAGCATCGATATGGATGACTTCAGTGGTATGGTTACTCCTGACAAAGTTATGTTAGGTACAGTGAGATCGGCTTTTCTAGAGAAAAGACATGCTTGTGTTTTGTTTGCATTGAATTCTACAAAGTTATTGGATCCCCATTCGAGAATTGTTGCCAAGTCCATATTTATATTGTTAACATTTCTTCCTCGTTCATTTCTGGTTTCACGGGCTGATATAGGGGCCCTGGAAGAGAATGCGGTATGGAGGGTACTATCATCGGCAAAGCTGTGTACGGGACATGAAGTTGCTTTCAATAGGTCGTTGATGTGAAGTAAAAATAGTGTTGATGCTAGAATGGATCCTTGCGGAACACCAGCATTTATGAGTAGAGTGTCAGATGAAACTCCATCGACCACTACATAGAGAGACCTGTTTGAGAGAAAACTAGCAATCAGAGAACACAGCTGAGGGGGCAAGCCATAAGATGGAAGCTTGGCGAGGAGTCCCTGGTGCCAAACTCGATCGAACGCCTTGGAGATATCTAATTCCACAGCTAAAGTTTCTCCATACTTTTCAATAGATAGCTGCCATATATGTGAGACGTATGCGAGCAGGTCACCAGTTGATCTCTGATGGCGGAAGCCATATTGCCTATCATTGATAATTCCTGAGTCTTCCAGATATTTCATGAGCTCGATGTTGATGGCTTTTTCCATGACCTTTGAAATAATAGATAGCAGTGCGATAGGTCTGTAGTTGCTAGGTAGGGTCTTTTTGCCTTTTTTAGGGACTGGCTGTACTCTTGCAATTTTCCAATTAGACGGAAATACTCCCAAATTGTAAGAGTGGTTGAACAACTTGCAAAGAACAGGTGTTAGTTCAGGGGCACATTTCTTGAGAACAATCGGCGGGATTCCGTCAGATCCACAGGCTTTGTTGGTGTTGAGACCCAGCAAAATCTTTCTGATAGTACGTTGGCGAAAGGTGATCTCGGGCATGTGACTGTCAATAGGTGTAATGTTCGAGGGTTGTTTTCCCGAAGAATCCAGAGTGGAATTTCCAGCAAATAGGTGCGCAAAGATATTGGCTTTTTCCTGGGCAGTCGTTGCTAGTGTTCCATCTTCATTGGTTAGGGGAGGAAAAGAGCTGGAAGTGAAGTTTCTTCCCACAGCTTTGGCGAAAGACCAAAATGAACGGGATCCGTTAGGACATTCAACAAGTTTTGATCTTATTTTGGCATTATGAGCATCTTTTGAACATTCTATTGTCTCCTTGCATATGCCTCTAGCCTCAACATATGCTGCTCTGGTCTCAGGTCCCGGATTTTTTTGCCATCGATGGTATGCTGCCTGTAAGGCGTCTGGTGAAGATCATCATAAATTAACACATGCACGTGAAAGTACTTGTCCATTTTCAAGCGACCAAACGACCATTCTTGTCGATGTTGATTGGACACGTACACGTGAAAGTAATTACCTTTTAAAGACAAATAAATCATGTCTTAAAGTATCCTCCATTTGTGGGGGGTCAGTGGGCTAATCTACTTACATACAAATTTTTATCAGTTTCTTGCTATTGTGCAATGTATTTCTATATAACTCAAATAAACCGAACAGAACGGCAGTGTAGCAATCATTTCATTCAAGTCGATATGTAACGGGCAACATTACCGTAAATTTTGGTATATATGTCTATTATACTAGAAACAATCAAAACTGGTATACTTAATTAAACAAGTATACAAAAACAATTACAATTTGTACAGCTTCGAAAAAGAAATAATAGTACAAAACCATAAATTTTTTTGACATTTTGTCCCAAAGTAAAATATGATTTTGTGTGTTACTTAAATTTGGGATAACATACTTTATTTGTTGCAGAACGTTGCTTCCTCTAGTGTTGGCTGAGTACATTAAATTTTTCGACAATACTTCTAAAACTAATTCGGAAGGAATAGGATGGATATGGGCGTCTGCCGTGGTTTTGACGGCGTTCTTTAATGTCGTTTTTATGCACGCTACTTTTTTGAACACCCAAAGGGTCGGAATGCGAGTCAGAATAGCAGTGTGCTCCTTAATTTACAGAAAAGTAAGTAAAACAGTTTAAAAGAGCAGAGAATTTTGCTTGATAGTTTATATATTTTATTGATATATGTACACCTAGCTGTAGTTATCGCTGAATGTCGGCGGTTGATAAAAACATCCTGAAATATTCTAGATAATGCGAACTGTAAATATTTAGAAAAAATATACTTGGGTAATGAAAAATATTTTTCGATGCAAAAATAAACCAAAATATAATTTGCGATTAATCTTATCATTTTAACCAGCTATATAAAATTAATATTACCGCTTTTATGTGCCTGCCAAGTAATTCCTGAATCGACAGTTCCTTTACTAAGCATATATTGAATTAATCTTGGATCAACAGTTTAACCATAGTCGTCCTACGGGGGTTTTATTACCCTGATAAATTCCTTACGCTATTTATAAATTTTGATCAAGGTATTTTGTAAAAAAAAAAAAGAGATTCGAATTCAACGTTTCACTTTTTTGTATCTTTTTTTGATTCTGCCGGAATTGTTGTTGGCTTTGAGCATTGGTTTTCGCTATTTTATTTGCACTCTGACGTTTGCGCTTTTCATACTCTTTTGGAATCTAAACATATGATTTCACCATTGTCTGCCTATAATTTAAATAGTAAACACTCAAATCACATGTACAATAAACAAATGTAAACGGTAAATACTTGTATCAAGTTATACAATGTTATCAACTTACTTTTCTAAATCTGTATTACACACATTTGCTGCAGTTTTCATTTTTCAAAACTTAATTGCAATAATAAAACAATATTCACGTATGATCTAACACAAAAACACAAATAACAAATGCGTTTTTACAAAATTTCCACGTGTCTGTACAACCCTGTGAAGGGTTGAAATTATATTTTAAAAAAAACACGCCTTTAGATCAAACTAAAAAGTATAATAAATAATTCTTAGATAAGAATAAAATTACTGACGAGAAAATTAGTGTCACTGTTCTGTTTGTCATTCAAAGCACACCACGCTTTTAGAACAATGACATTAATTTTCTCATACATAGATGCATACATATAGTCACGTCTTTTTCCCGTAGGGGTAGGCAGAGACCACTTCCTTTCACTTCCGCTACGGTTCTTACGCACATCTTCTGCTTTCATTACTTTCATTGGTGCTCTCATAAATGCTTGTCGGTTGTTGGTACTTTTGACCTGGCCTTTCTTCAAAACAATGTTGATCTGATCGAGACATGTTCGCCGAGGTCGACCTCTGCCGACTTGTCCATTCACACTCGCCTTATGAATTTGTTTCTTTAATCTTCCTTCATCCATCCTTTCTACGTGTCCAAACCATTCCTTTATCTATTTCGTCACCTCCTTTTACACCACAGCGTTCCCTTATCCCACTATTCTTCATTTTATCCAAGCGAGTCACTCCAGCTATACTTCTCAGACTACTCATCTCCGTAGCATTAATCCTGTTTTCATGCTTCTTCTGCCAAACCCAACATTCACTACCGTACATAAGTGTAGGAACCAATACACCTCTATGCACAGCCAGACGTGCCTTTTTTGACATTTTCTGTCTGTTCATAAAGTTATGCAGTGCCCCATTCATTTGTTTTCCTACCAACACCCTTCGCTCAATGTTACTGTCATACTTTTCATCTCTCATTAACTTTGAACCCAAGTATACAAACTCATTTACTTGTTCCACTCTTTCTCCCTTAATCTGACTGCCTTAATATGACTTGATCATCGGCGTAAAGAAGGAATTTTAAATCCATTCATTCATTCATTTTCAATCCATACGCATTTTCTTTCAAATCTTTTTAAACAATCGTCTATGTATAAGTTAAACAGCTATGGCGAAGCCACACATCCCTGTCTTACACCTTTTTTGATGTTAAACCAGTCCGTGTTAGCTCCGTTTATCCTGACACAAGCAGTGGAATCCTCGTAAAGTGATTTCAGTGCTCGTATTAAACTACCGCTCACCCCATACATAGACAATATCGACCACAATTCACTCCTCACCACTTTGTCATAGGCCTTTTACAAGTCTATAAAAGCGCAATAGACCTGACTTTTAGCCAAGAATTTCTCGTCAATAAACTATTCCATTTACCAAGAAAATTATCTGTCTCCGTTTTAAAATGCCAAACAATTTTAAAATGTAGTTCGCGAATACCTTATACAATTTAATAAAATTATGTATTAAATGGTAAAAGCACAAAAAGAATGCATCGGCCGGGAATTGAATCAGGGTTGCTCGCGTGGCAGGCGATCAATCTACCACTTAACCACCGATGCGATGAACTATGTTAATCATTGTTCTGCGCGCATGCGTAGTCCACGCACTAGTTCTATCTCTCTTACTCTCATACAAAGGATCCCATTTCGTTACGTGACGATTTCTACTAAATGGCACTACCCGTAGCCGCGTTAAGGAACTTCGTTCCAAAAAATGTCTTTGTGTAGTTTATACGCAGTAGAAGTGAAACTTCAGAAAACTAGGCATTTATTTATAGAAACAACATTATAAATATATTTGTTGAAATTTAACATATAATTACATAACAAATATATGACGCAAAATAAAATTTTGTTTAGAATTCGGATTTGTTTAAAAAATAAAATTATGAAATTTAAAAATTGTTATCAGAGTGTTTTTATTTTAAAAATCGCCTTTACAATTTTTTGCAGGCAATTCGCGAATAACTCCCCTAATGAAAGATAGGTTAGCTTGCGTCCCTCACAGCGTTTACCCCCACCAATTTCAGTCGCACAAAATCAGAATTTCAAATCTCTCCCATAAGAAGTTTCACTTCTAAAATTATACTCTAATATAAAAATTAACGCACTTGTCACGGTCTTTGCTTGAATTTTTTTTTTGTTTACATATTATTGAAAACGATGAATTTTTCAGCTCCTGAAACTGAATCACAGCTCCCTCGGAAAAACGGCTGCCGGTCAGTTGGTCAATCTTCTTTCTAATGACGTTTTGAGGTTCGATATGGCTGCCATGTATCTACATTATATCTGGCTTCTACCCATTTACAGTGCAGTATCTTTTTATGTCATGTATCGGGCAGTTGGATTTACTGCAGCACTTACTGGAATGTTAGCCATAATGTTGGAGTCCATTCCTTTGCAAGGTAGGATATTTATTCTTTATGCGCAAAGTGAGGCTCATTTTGTGCGGGTTGATTAAAAGAAATATACAAATGTTGACATAAATAGGGTGACTTATACGAGGGTGGTATGAAAAGTTGCCGAACTTAGCGTGAAGATGGCAGCACTCGTTAATAAAAGCTAGGGAATGTGGTTGCGCATCTTTTGACAGGTATTTACCGTGATTTCAGCCATTTTGGACTCGCAGTTGTTGTTTGACAATCATTTGAGCGAGTCAATGTGAGTATTTGAAAATGTAGATGAAACTTGGATACACCATTATATGCCCGAAACAAAAATACAGTCAAAACAGAGTGGAAGGGGAATCTGTTCCAAATAAGCAAAAACTGGTATCTTGGTTTTGTTGTGTAGTTATTTTAATCTATTATCTTCAAAAGAGGAAAGCCATTACAGGAGCAGAGAAAGACTCCGCGTACTATTTGGAAGGGTTAAAGAGTTGGTAGCATCGCTGGGAGAAGTGTGTAGACCTACAAGGAGACTATGTAGAAAAATAAAAAAAAAATTAAATAAAAAATGTCTTGTATCTTTGTTAGGTCGGAAACTTTTTAGACCACCCTCGTATCTCGACGCTAGTCAAATTCTTAGAGACGCATTCGCTCTAACCGTCGCACTTACCACATATGACCGCTCTACTAACATAAATAGTTCATAATGCATCGGTTGCTAGGCAAAAAATGCATTGTCGAGTGTGCTGAGTAATATACTCGTAATTAAATGTGGTTGTTTATTATTTAATTTACGGTTCTTTTAGTAATTATTAAAAGTAAAACGAAATTATTATACGCTTTATATTAGCTTGACTTGTATCCATCTATCTATCTATGTAACGGAATCTGTGGACACGATTTTCATCCACTTAAAAACATCGAATCAATTTGAAACTTTGTATACTTCTTAAGGACGGATGACAATACAATAATTTCATAATTTTTTTTAAATATCCGGGCCAGGATCAGTTATATTTAAAAAAGTGTTTTTTATAGATTAAAAATGGCTGATATCTACCATGATTTCAATTTAAATACGCTTGACGCTTGAAATACACTCCAACAGATGTCGCTAGCGCTTATCACCATTTTAAATCCTTCTTCTTCTTCAATGGCTCTACAACTCTTGGTGAGTTTTGGCCGCGTTTACTATTCTCCACTCTTGTTTTTCTTTCGCAGTTATCTCTCATTGTTGTACTTCCAGTTTGTGTAGGTTATTTGTTACTGCAACTTTCTACCTTTTTCTTGGACGGCCAACCGACCTCCTATTTTTGGGCCTTTCAAAAAGGCAGTATTGAGGAGTTTTTCATCGTGTGATCTTAGAACATGTCCTGCCTATCTTATGCGATTGGCATAAGTGGCGCACTATATTCTCGTTTTCATAGAGTGTCTGTAGTTCTTGATTCTGTCTACTCCATTTTCCTGTTATTTCATCTTAACAAGGCCTAAAAATAGTCCTCAGGATTTTCCACTCTAGTACCAGTAATCTAGTAGCCTCACGTTTATTCAGGGTCCATGTCTCACTCCCATAAGTTATTGTGGGGCGAATTATAGTTCTGTAGACTTTTACTTTCGCTTCCCTTGAAATTCTTTTTGATTTGAAAAGCGTCGCCAAGGAATAATATGCCCTGTTCCCTACCATGATTTTCGATTCTACGTCCTTCTGATTCTTATTATCGACTGTTATGAATGATCCTAAATATTTAAATTCTTTCATTACTTCAAATGTATATTCATTTATAGTTATAATTTGAACAATACGTGATCGTGGGTTTTTTGTGTCTATCATATACTTGGTCTTGTCTTCATTGATCCTGAGGCCCACTTCCATGGCCCTTTCTTCAAATGGGGTAAAAACTTCTTTCCTGTCTCTAATATATTGTGTGATTGTGTCCACATTGTCGGCAAAAGCCAATAGGACCTTCGACCCCTGTGCTGCGAATATCCTAGTAATTTTAATATCTTCTCGCATTTTTTTATACGCTTTATATTAGCTTGACTTGTAATTTTTTCAAAGATCCTGGCCAGGATCGGTTATATTTAAAAAAAAAAGGTTTTTTATGGATTAAAAATGGCTGATATCCCCCATGAATTCAATTTAAATAGATGGCGACGCTTGAACTACTCTCCAACAGATGTAGCTAACGCATATCACCATTTTAAATTCTAGTAATTTTAATAACTGGTCGTGTTTTTTTACACACATACATTTTCACAGAATTCCGTTTTACGACAAACTCATATGACAATAATACCGAAATGAAGATCATCAATAAGCAGCAATAACTTAAATAAAACCGAACTAAATAATAAAAAATTATTTTACAATAAAAAGCGTGGGGGATGCGCTATATCAATTAATATATTTGATAATAAACAGATATTGGTAAAAGTGAAGTCTCCAAGAAGAAAACGTAAACATCATAAAAAGCACCCCACGCTTTTGATTGTGAAATTATTTTTATGAATTATTATTTTTGCTATTACTTTATTTATGTTTCAGGTTATTTATCTAAATTACAAGGAAAATTAAGATACAAAATCGCACTAAGGACTGACAAAAGGATAAAGCTTATGAGTGAAATAACGTCTGGAATGCAAGTAATTAAAATGTACTCATGGGAATCACCATTTGAGAAAATTGTAGAACTTGCCAGAAAGTAAGATTTTTTTTTTCGATAATTCAGTTCCTTTTTAACAATAAAACATACATATATATATATATATATATATATATATATATATATATATATATATATATATATATATATATATATATATATATATATATAGTCACGCCTTTTTCCCGTAGGGGTAGGCAGAGACCACTTCTTTCCACTTCCGCTACGGTTCTTACACACATCTTTTGCTTCCTCTACTTTCATCAGTGCTCTCATGCATGCTCGTCGGTTGTTAGTACTCTTGACTTGGCCTTTCTTCAAAACAATGTTGATTTGATCGAGATCGATGTTCGCCGAGGTCGACCTCTACCGACTTCCGTCCATTCACACTCGCCTTATAAATTTGTTTCGTCAATCTTCCTTCATCCATCCTTTCTATGTGTCCAAACCATCTAAGCATTCCTTTATCTATTTTTGTAACCACATCTTTTACACCACAGCGTTTTCTTATCTCACTATTTTTTACTTTATCCAACCCAGTCACTCCGGCTATACTTCTCAGACTACTCATCTACGCAGCATTAATCCTATTTTCATGTTTCTTTTGCCAAACCCAACATTCACTACCATACATAAGTGTAGTAACCAACACACCTCTATGCACAGGCAGACGTGCCTTTTTTGACAGTTTCTGGCTGTTCATAAAGCTACGCAGTGCCCCATTCATTTGTTTTCCTGCCAATGTCATTTTTTTTTCGCTCAATGTCACTGTCATAAGTATGTCAAATATAAGTAATATAATACTATAAATAATGACGTACCTATGACATACTTATTACTATAATAAAAATATACACAAAATATTAACCTACATTATTATGCCGCTTTAGCTAACACAATTAATTATTTAATTTATTATTATAGAAAAATATTTATTCCTTTACAATCTGTCAAAAAAAGTGGCCTCGGCTACAGGTAACATAAACCTTGCTTTTGAACACTTTTTAAAAATCAATAACACCACAATGTTGTTCCTTAAACCTAAATAATTGTCAAACAGCTCACTCTAAACTCAAAAAAATCCCAAAAACTTCTCTTGACATTAAAATATTAATTTTTAGTCTTTAAAATCACTTATAACCCCACAATGTTGTTCCTTACACCTAAATAATTGTCAAACATCTCACTCTAAACTCAAAAAAATCCCAAAAACCTCACTTGACATTAAAATATTAATTTTTAGTCTTTAAAATCACTTATAACACCACAATGTTGTTCCTTACACCTAAATAATTGTCAAACAGCTCACTCTAAACTCAAAAAAAAAAACAAAAAGCCCAGAAAACCAAAATCATTAAGCAAATAAACATAACCTTATGAAAGATATGTCATTTGTTTCGAGCAGTGACGTCACGTATACGTCACCCTGTCCGTTCACTACCATACATAAGTGTAGGTTTCAACACACCTCTATGCACAGCCAGACGTGCCTTTTTTGACACTTTCTGGCTTTTCATAAAGCAATAAAAAACACAATAAAAAAGGTCTCCTAAATTTTTGGAATAATAAAAAACATTTATAACTTCGTCAAATTTGGTTTTAACTTTAAAGTGAAGATATTTATGCGGTTAATTTTAGATTGGAAATCGATGTCATCGCCGTAAAAAGTTACATTCAAGGTATCCTAACATCGATGTCTGTATTTACTGAACGTCTCACGTTGTACGTAATGGTGATAACATTTGCTTTATTAGATGGAAGAATATCGGGTGACGTTGTATTTTCTATGGCACAACTTTTCAACACCGTTCAATTAGTAATGGCTATATTTTTCCCGACAGCTTTGTCTACATACGCTGAAGCTAAAGTCTCCATTAAAAGGTGAGTAAACGTATTTTTTTTTTGTGAAAATGTGACAATCTGAAAGGTTTAAAATGGGCGGTATAAACAGGTGAGACTCGGTGAATTAGCATTCTCTCTAAAAGGGATTATTAAAATCCTAAACCGTATAAGTGGGATTGCGATTGTGGGGAGACACAATATTTTGGTCTTTCAGTAGTTTACCTAGGAACAGGCCCGGACTGTGACCATTTGGGGCCCTCAGCTAAAACCTGTAAAGAGGCCCTCTACCGGGTTTTTTTTTTTTGAAAATTAGGTGCTTGTAAACAATGAAAACGCGTTTTTACGCTATTTTGGCATTTATAAAGAAGAATAAATTCAGCTAGGTTTTTATATGAATATTATGATTTTCGACTTTTGTTGACTTTATTATTTATTAAAATAAGAAATTCACAGTATTTTTGGGATACCACAACAATACAAAACACATGCTGTAGAACTGCCAATAATTACAACGGAGTTTAAAATAAAGTGCACTATTTTATTTACACCAAAGTATTAATGAATTATGTCAAAATTATTTGTGTATACTAAATTTTTTTTAAAAATCCTGTGTATTTAACAGATTACAATGTTGTTATACTAAAATAGAAGGGGTTTAACTTAACTGAGATGATTCGACATTTTACTCCTCTAGCCCTAAAGTAACAGCTTCTATGTAAGCAACTCACTTGTTTAAGCTACTTCATCTATTATTTTATTTTTGTCCAAATCATGAAATAAATTCCTCTCAACATTAATAAAAAGCAGACTGGACCTAGGGTCTTAGCCTAAAGACGACCGAAGTCGATTTTTGACTATTTTAAGTTTAGAAAAAACTCGTGACACTTGTGACTTGGGTACAAGCTATGGTAAGAACAAATTTATATGCAACTAGCTGACCCGGCAAACGTTATTTTGCCATATAAATAATTTCCTAGTAATTTCTAGTGTAGACAAAAAATAGCTTACTTATTGTAAGTATGTATGTATGTTAGAATGTGATTGTCGTTGTTCTAATCTTCTGACTTCATTGCGTTCAGCTCGTGTATCTTCTGGCTCTTCTTGATGCAATTGCGCCATTCTGACACGTGCATCAGTATTTTGTTGCTGGATTTGTTCTTCTGTTATTTCGGATCTGCTATTTCGCAAGTTTCGAGCTTTACTTGTACTGCGGCTCAAATCAGCCCCTTTGCGTTTTCTTGGCATTGCTCACCGTACAAAACATACATAAATAGAATTAATGAAATTATTTAATGATGAAAAATGTTAAAAGTATAATTAGGGCCAGGATTTTTGCCGCAGTTTTGAAATGATTAGTTTTAATTTATGAAATTATAACAAAAATATAAGTTTTATGGAAAAATTTTTCAAACAAAAGTAAAAAATTAAATTTTATGAAAACATTGTCTCTTATAATTTTTTCATACAACCAATATTTCCATTGACATTTCAAAATAAAGATTCATAATGATTGATTTTTTGGAAACTATGAAAATCTTAATTGTTCAATTACATTTTTTTAATAAAATTAAATTAAAATTACATTTTTATAAGATCAACAACATTTTCGATATAAATAAAAAAAAGTATACTTACAACACAAAATCCGTTGTTATTGGAAGCTCGTGTCACGTGTTGAGTACTTTTGAGGTTATAAAATCACTTGATTAACTAATCGTGCAAAATACACTCAAAATTGATAATTTAATTATTATTGATAAAATAGGAATGATTAAAAGTTAATATGAGAGTTACACTGAGATAGCAAAATAATAATTGTCAACGTTACTACTACACTTGATGCATAAACAATAATGATGGCCGACAACTGTGTAGGGAGTGAGAAAGAAAGGAGACCGGCTTCGTTCTCATCCCTACTCCGTGCTGTTTACTGGGTCAGTAATTAAATGACGATTGATCAGTTTTCGACCGGAGAGGAAAAATGATTAAATTACTAAAATGGCTATTAAAAAATAAGGGTTGATCGTAGAAGGGTGAAAATTGAGGATTGTATGTATTTTTGTATGTTGTATCATAAAAAAATAGAAATTAAAAATTTTGTCTGAAAAATAAAAAAAAAAATTTAGGGGTGGACTACCCCTAACATTTAGGGGGATGAAAAATAGATGTTGGCCGATTCTCATAGATACCGGATAAGCAAAAAAAATTTCATCAAAATCGGTCAAGCCGTTTCGGAGGAGTATGGTAACTAACATTGTGACACGAGAATTTTATATATTAGATATACCAAAGGGGCCCCGTCGGGTCAGGGGTCCTCCGCGATCGCGTACCTGGCCAGTCCGGGCCTGTCTAGGAAAGTTCAGTTTCGCCGAGAAATAATGCCATCCCACTCCAAGTTAAGCGGTTTGAGACTTTTTTTATGCCACATTATTTAAACTATCATTATTTACATTTTTAAACGATTCATTTTAATTCTTTTATTATTATTTACAGTATTTTCGTAATTTATTTATTGTTTGTACATTATTTTCAATTATATTGTGGTTGATGATTATTCGATTTATTTTTATGTTATTATCTGAAATATTGTTTGGGTTGATTTTCCTCATTGGTGATAAAATAAAATTTAAAATAACTGATTTGTTGTGTAAACAGAATTTAATTTTGTTTTTTATCATCCTATAAATTTAAATAAAAAATTTCCTTAAGATATGAGGAATATTTTTTTTTCCAGCTCACTCCTCTTACTTTCGATTTATTTTAGGAGAAAGGAAAGTTCGAAGAGACTTTCTTAAAACCTGGCGCCAAAATTGAATCCTTCTTTTTTGATATTTTCAAAATAATTACCAGAAAAGAATGTGCGTTAAAAATATTAAATTTTTAGAATTGAAGATTTCCTAGTCTTGGAAGAAAATTCACAAAAGAAAATCGCGCCGTCAGAAAGCGATGCAAGTGATGCCGAATTGCCAATAAAAGAAAAGTATTCGGAAAACATAGAGTTGAGCAGTATACCATCAGAAAATCTTAAACTTACGCAAACAGAAAATGAAGAAGATGTGTTAGGACAATTGGAACAAGTCACCGGTTACGTAGGATTATTAAATGTCACGGCCAGTTGGATGCCGAATCCAATAGTACCAACGTTGATGAATATAAACTTGATCGTTAAGCCGGGATCTTTGTGCTGTATAGTTGGAAATGTTGGATCGGGAAAAAGTAGTATTTTGCAGTTATTGCTTAAAGAATTGACGCCGACGAGTGGGAACATGCAAATTTGTGGTAGATTGGCCTACGCTTCGCAGGAACCCTGGCTTTTTGTTTCGAACCTAAAAGATAATATTCTATTTGGGAGACCCTTCTTAAAAAATAGGCATGTATTGATTAACAAAAAAATACAAGTGGTTAATTTTAAAAATATCTTCTTAGGTACCGAGACGTCATCAGAGTTTGTTCTCTAGAGAGAGATTTCAAGCAACTACCGTTCGGCGATAATACTTTGGTAGGAGAACGGGGTACGTCTTTGAGCGGTGGCCAAAGAGCGAGAGTTAACTTGGCACGAGCCGTTTATACCGATGCCGATATTTATTTATTCGACGATCCACTCTCGGCAGTGGACACAAAGGTCGGAAGAGATCTGTTCGATGAGTGCATTATGAAATATTTAAAAGGCAAAACTAGGATATTGGTAACGCATCAACTGCAATTTATGAAAATGGCGGATCAAATTGTTGTTGTGAACAATGTAAGTCAGGTTCATTGTAAAACAAATTTTGGTTAATACTTTTTTAAACTTCCTATAGATACCTGCAATCTCCAAGGTACCAGTAATCTTCCCTTGTGATTAAAAAGTGTTGAAGTGTGGAGTATCACTCCAGATAATGGTCTAAAATTATTTGAGTCCTTTGTACTTGATTAATACTTTTTTAAATTTTTTCGAGGGTTCTGCAATGTGTCAAGGCAGCAAAAAGCTTCTTTTGTGTTTTATGACTATAATGTGTTGACTTGTCTTGTACAGTATCTCTTCAGAGAATGGTCTTAACTTATTTGAGACCTTTGTATTTGGTCAATACTTATTTAAACTTCCTTGAAGGATCTGCAGTTTGTCAAGATGGAATAAGCTTCTTTTGTGTTTTATGACTATAATGTGTTGACTTGTCTTGTACAGTATCTCTTCAGAGAATGGTCTAAACTTAATTGAGACCTTTGTACTTGATCAATACGTTTTTAAACTTTCTCGAGGGTTTTGCAATGTGTCAAGGCAGCAAAAAGCTTCTGTTGTGTTTTATGACTAAAAATTGTTGCCTTCTACAGGATCTCCCTAGAAAACGGTTTAAACTTATTTGAGACCTTTGTAGCTGGTTAATACTTTTTGAAACTTACTTGAAGGATCTGTAGTTTGTCAAGATGGAATAAGCTTCTTCTGTGTTTTGTTACTAGAAAGTGTTGACTTGCTATTATCTACATTATCACTCCAGAGAATGGTCTAAACTTAATTGAGACCTTTGTACTTGATCAATACGTTTTTAAACTTTCTCGAGGGTTTTGCAATGTGTCAAGGCAGCAAAAAGCTTCTGTTGTGTTTTATGACTAAAAATTGTTGCCTTCTACAGGATCTCCCTAGAAAATGGTTTAAACTTATTTGAGACCTTTGTAGCTGGTTAATACTTTTTTAAACTTACTTGAAAGATCTGTAGTTTGTCAAGATGAAATAAGCTTCTTCTGTGTTTTGTTACTAGAAAGTGTTGACTTGCTATTATCTACATTATCACTCCAGAGAATGGTCTAAACTTAATTGAGACCTTTGTACTTGATCAATTTGCAATGTGTCAAGGCAGCAAAAAGCTTCTGTTGTGTTTTATGACTAAAAATTGTTGCCTTCTACAGGATCTCCCTAGAAAATGGTTTAAACTTATTTGAGACCTTTGTAGCTGGTTAATACTTTTTTAAACTTACTTGAATGATCTGCAGTTTGTCAAGATGGAATAAGCTTCTTCTGTGTTTTGTTACTAGAAAGTGTTGACTTGCTATCAACAGTATCAATCCAGAGAATGGTCTAAACTTATTTGATACCTTTGTACTTGATCAATACGTTTTTAAACTTCCTCGAGGGTTTTGCAATGTGTCAAGGAAGCAAAAAGCTTCTGCTGTGCTCTATGACTAGAATGTATTAACTTGCCTTGTACAGTACCTCTTTAGAGAATGGTCTAAGTTTATTTAAGATCTTTGTACCTGGTCAATATTTTTTAAACTTCCTCGAGCGATCTGCAATATATCAAGTCAG
This sequence comes from Agelastica alni, assembly GCA_950111635.1. Lineage (NCBI taxonomy): Eukaryota > Metazoa > Arthropoda > Insecta > Coleoptera > Chrysomelidae > Agelastica > Agelastica alni. The sequence goes on from OX467716.1 coordinate 35,567,919, forward strand.
TAAAAAGCTTTTGTTGCGTTTTATGACAAGATACAGTACAGTATCATTCCAGAGAATAGTCTATACTTATCTGAGTCCTGTATACTTGGTTAACACACTTTTAAACTTGCTCAAAGGATCTGCAATCTGTCGAGGCAGGAATAAGCTTCTTTTGTGATTAGAAAGTGTTGATTTGGTATGCACAGTATCTTTCCAGAAAATAATCTAAACTTGTTTAAGTCCTATGTACTTGGTCAATACTTTTTTAAAATTCTTATAGAGATCTGCAATGTATCAAGGCAGTAATATGCTTTTGTTGTGTTTTGCGACTAGAAAGTGTTGACTTAAAAAATGGTCTTAACTTATTTAAGACTTTTGTACTTGGTCAATAATCTAAACTTATATAAGTCCTTTGTACGTGGTTAATACTTCTTTCTTATAGAGAATGTGTTTTGTAACTATAAAGTGTTGACTTGACTTTTGCAGTATATCACTCCAGAGAATGATCTAATCTTATTCACAATTATTTAGTGCACTGGCACTTTCTTCTTATGATACTTGATACTGAAATGATGCGTGACTTACTTGATGAATTACAGTTAGATAAAAATGACATTGTTGGGGGTGTGCTATGGTACTTGACACTTTTCTGGAACCTTTGGAAGAATTGTATCCCCATTTATAGCTAATACATTGTATTTTATTATGCAGGGCAAAATAGATAAGGTTGCGAAGTTCGACCAATTATCTAAAGTCGAGCTGAATACTCTACTGCAAGAACCTGAAGGAGCGAAGGGAGATGAAGCAAACAAACCACAGGTATCCCGTCAGGAGAGTACGGCCAGCTATAAATCGGAGAGTTCCGATAAAAACGATCAACTTCAGTCTTCCACTTCTCTAACAGTGAGTAGACCATCGCAAATTATACAATTAAATTTGCAATAATTTTCTTAACGTTACTTAGTTTAAATCTTTATATAGGAATCGGATGCACAAAAAGTTCAAGAAACTGTCGAAGTTGTCGAAAAAGGTAGCGTTTCCAATACTGTTTATATAGAGTACTGGCGATCTGGTGGTACTGTTTGTTTTGTGTTATTCACCTTCCTTATGTTTATTGTGGCTCAATTGATAACTAACGCTACGGACTTATGGTTAAGACACTGGTAAGCTTTTATATTTTACTGTCTGCCTTTTACGGTCCATACACTTATCTTTCGCTTCCTCTACTTTCATCAGCGCTCTCAATTAATTTGTTTTCTAGGACTAACATCGAGTATAAAGTATACGCCGAGTCGCTTAAGAACGAGACGGAAATAGATTATTGTATTATAGAAGAAAAGAAAAGTCTAGATTATTATATTATAATCTACACCATCTTAATAATCGGTTCCATAATATTGTTAATCCTTAGATCTTTCCTGTACTATATTATTTGCATGACAGCATCTAAAGTGCTGCATAACAAAATGTTTAATAATATTCTCCAAGCGCCAATGAGATTTTTCGATACGAATCCTTCAGGTTAGTGAAAACTATGAAAGCTTGTTCTATAAAATAACTAAAGTAATGATTTATTTGTCTATAAATTTCAGGCCGCATATTAAACAGATTTTCGAAAGACATGGGAGCGGTTGATGAATTACTGCCGCGCGCTCAAATCGACACCTTTCAAATATTCCTCGTCATGGTCGGTATTTTGGTTATGATATTCATAGTTAGGCCGTGGATGGTAATTCCCACGATATTGCTCGGTTTTCTTTTCTTCTACTTCCGTGTCGTTTACTTGACAAGCGCACAAGCGATCAAAAGATTGGAAGGAGTCAGTAAGTGGCATTTCATCTAATATACATATATAGAAATAGAAATTTCAATTGCAAAACAGAGAGCTGGACCGTAGCCAGTCGACCAGCACAAAATATAATAAATATTCGCGATAAGTAATTCATTACGCGAGTCTAATTTGAATTGTCCCCACTACGTCGACACCCTAATCAATATGAAACTGTTAGGGACCGGGTGTACGTCTAACTCATCAGAAAAGGGATTACGACGCGACCTACGCAAGAGATCAAATAATTTCTCTTCTAAAAAATGTGTTCATTTTTACCATAACGGCTATAAAAATAAACATAAAATCTGGAGAAATTTGACATTATTCATGACAGACAATATGGATTTCGACAACTTCGGTCTACTGAAGATTTGCTGGCTTGTGTCATTCAGCTCTGGACAAACACTATTGAGAAGTTTGGTGAATCCCGTGCAATAGCCTTGGATATATCTAAAGCCTTTGACAGCGTTTGGCACCAGGCATTGTTAAACAAATTATCTGCCTACGGTCTCCCAACCAAACTGTGCCAATGGCTCCTGAGCTTCATGCAAGATCACTCCTTACATGTTTCTTCTGAGGCGTTAAAAACCAATGCTGGGGTCCTCCAGGGTTCCATCCTGTCCCTCGCCCTATTTCTTTTACACACCAACGACCTCTTGAAAACCAACATGAACCCCATTTACAGTTTCGCAGACGACAGCACACTTGTCTCAACTTTCACATCCTATCGATCACTTTCGGTGAATGACACAACCAGACTCAGGCAAAAACAGGTTGACTCCATCAATAGAGATCTTGAAACAATCGTCGAGTGGGGAACCAACAATCTTGTTCAGTTCAATGCCTAGAAAACACAAAGCGCCACGTTAAGGAATGAGGACATACTAAGAGAAACAGGAGTTCAGGATGTGGTAAGATGGACGTGAGCACGACGTCGAGTATGGAAAGACCATGTCGATAGAATAGACACAGGAAGGATAGCGAAATGGGCAAAAACACAGAAACCCAATACAAAGAGAGAAGAAGAAGAAGAAGTAACTGATGTAGTGAAAGAACTAAAAAGAAAAAAACGGATTTGGATGAGAAATTCGATAAGAGAAATCTATTTGCATACCCCTTACAAATTTTTTTGCAGGGTGGATTGGCGCATGCCTTTGTATTTGTTAAATTTCAAAGTGATATCCCACAAACACATGTTCTCTGTACAAAGAAACAAACTGAAGAGTGTGGTTCTCAGTTAAATTCATTGTTATGAATTACCTATAGAATTCCAGAAAAAACAACAATGCGCATGCGCGTTCTGTTGTACAGGAGAGGATACGCGTAGCATAGAAATACTAAGCAACGCAACGTCTATTTGTGTAGTCCACGTGTTTGTCAAAATGACAATTGCAAAAATAACGCGCATGTGCGTTCTGTTGTACAGGAGAGGAGACGCGTAGCATAGAAATACTTAGCAACGCAACGTCTATTTGTGTAGTCCATGTGTTTGTCAAAATGACGTGTAATCAAGCTCTGGATTGGCCATTCACATTATTCCAGTGGCATTCCAGTGATGGAATGGATTCCTACTGGAATAATGTGAACCGGGCATTACACCAGATCTTCTCAGCGAGATTATCACTGTATCACATATTTGGCCATTGTTTGGCACAACAAGGTAGTTCATTTGAACCTTTATTACATTAGATTTTTTTTAGAGTTCAAATTTTTCGTTTATTTTTTTGAAGTTAACGTTATACTTTTTAATTCGGCGAATATTTATTTTATTTTTTAAAGCCATTTTGGTAAAAATGAACACATTTTTAGAAAGAAATTATTTGATCTGCATACGTCGTAGTCTCTTTCTGATAAGTCAGACGTACACATCGTCACTGACAGTTTCATACTGATTAGCAACGTTGCAAACACATGTCGACGAAGTGGGGACAATTCAAATTAGAATGGTGTTGTTAATTACTTGATTATTTATCGCGAATGTTTATTATATTTTGTGCTGGTCGACTGGATACCGTCCAGCTCTCTGTTTTGCATTGGAATTTCTATCTACGATCGCAAATTTTTATTTTCAGCGAGGGCTCCCGTCTTTTCTCACGTGTCGGCTTCGTTGGAGGGCATGTCGACCATTCGAGCGGCCAATGCCGAAGAAATGATTACTAGAGAATTCGACGTCTTACAAGATCAACATACGAGCACTTTTTTCTTATTCGTAGCGAGCAGTACGGCCTTCGGTTTTTATTTGGACGTTATTAGCATGATATTTTTAACGTTGGTTACATTTCAATTTCTCGTATTTAGAGAAGGTAAGTTCTGGTGTAATTTTTTAAATAAACTATATAAGATCGTCAGCAAATGCGAGGCATTGGGGTATATTGTAGTGCCTAAGGTTCGGTGCATTTAGCAGTGTAGGGCTTGGATACGCTTGAATAGTAACGCTGTCTCTTAGTGCTTCATTGAAACGCTTATTTTCTGACTAAACTATAGTTACCTACACGAAGAGAGAGATACACCGATTTGCGCATCTCTGTGGTTACTCTTTCAATCAATAATTATTACATAAATGTAGGCCACTAACTAGTACGCAAGTCGTTTATGGTTTACTCACTGGTATACACACTCGTTTTGGTACTGTCGAGGACCTGTAAACAAGGGTGGTTTGAAAAGATTGGCCGTTAACGTGAATAATGCAGTACTCGTCGATAAAAGCTAGGTAATATGGTAGCGCATTATTTGACAACTACCTACCAAAATTTCGACCATTTTGGACGCGCAGTTGTTGTTTGACAATCGTTTGAGTTAGTCAGTGTGGGTGTTTTTGTGGAAATGGAAAGAGTCGACTAATAAATATTTGTTTTTTAAAGGCAATACGCCTAAACACACACACACACGAGCAAGCCGTACAGTAGTCGCATATGATGTGTAACATTTGACATCTCACCTTAGTAATAAGCAATTTTATAATTATATTCTGAAAAAAATAGGTCGGGTATTATTTCAAATGATTTTTCTTAACAAACAATAATTCTTTTTAATGAAAATTGTATTTTATTTAATTGACACTAGGAGTTACAGAAATTAACCTCAAAATTTAAAAAAGCTAAATACTGAAATATTTTATTCGAATAATTATTTATTATTACTTACTTGATTTTTTTTATCAATGATCTGCACTTATTATCAACAGTAAATATTTATTTATATAGTTTACGCATATAACAGCAAACTTAATACACAACACTGTATCTTAAGTGCACAGCTGATGGCTGACAGTACCGACCGACCTCTCGGAAAATTTGTTGACGACTATCTGACGGCCAACTCTACCACCGCGCGCTCATTCGCCAAATTAATTAGCGCGCGCTTCCGCGACTTCCTGTAACACTGTTACCCTGTTACACATTTCACGAAATCACTCCCACAAATAATACCAAAAAGCGAGAGCAAAGATGTTAGACATCAAAAATGGTAACATTTGGTCAAAATCTTTTCGGATTACCTTCGTATATTTAGGTCCTACATCAACACGGAGTGTCATCGGGTTAAAGGTAATTGTCCTAATGGCACTACAATATAAGTCCCGCGTTATGCACGTTTGCATCGCTTATGACCTTTTCTAATATTACAACTCCGTAGACTAGGTTTTACGAAATATATCGTTTTAGAAAAAACAATGGGCGGTAACGTTGGGCTAGTTATATCCCAGAGTTTAATCCTAACTGGAATGTTACAACACGGCATTCGACAAACTACCGAAGTCGCTAGCCAAATGATAAGTGTAGAAAGAGTATTGCAGTACACTAAATTGGAAAAAGAGGGACCGTTTATAACTAAGTTTTCGCCTCCGAAAGGTTGGCCCGAGAAGGGCAGAATTGTTTTCAAAAATACTTTCTTGCGGTATGCCTTCGATTTGCCTCCCGTTTTGAAAAATCTAAATATCGAAGTTAATTCAGGAGAAAAGGTAACGTACATTCTGATTATATCTCTATAGGATATAACTCATTGTAGTTAAATTACATTACCGATTATTTTAATGATTTATCATTAATATAAAACGGTTACATTTTATAGGACACATTTGATTTTTTAGATTGGTATTGTGGGAAGAACCGGTGCCGGAAAATCGACTCTAATTGCTTCGCTATTTCGTTTGGCGCCAATAGATGGCACCATTACCATAGATGCAGTCGATACGAAAGACGTCGGTTTAAAAGAATTAAGGCAAAATATTTCCATTATTCCCCAAGAACCGAAATTATTTTCTTCGTCGCTTCGATACAACTTGGATCCTTTTGAGACACATAATGACGAAGTTTTATGGAAGGCTTTGGCAGATGTAAGACTATTAAGTAAAAAAATTTGTGGTATAAATGTAAAATTTCGTTTTTCGTTTCCTAAACACCATTTAATACAATATCGCGCGCAATAATCCGCCGTACTATTTTCAAAACATCCAATAAATTTATGAGACTCACCTTTGTCTTTTTCGATTCAAAACCACTTGGATCCTTTTGAGAAATATAACGACGAATTTTTATGAAATGCTTTGGCAGACATTTAAGTTAAAACATTTGTGGTATAAATGTAAAAATTTTACCGTTTCCTAAACACCCTTTAATACTAAATAGCGCAATAATCCGCTGTACTATTTTTAAAACATCCATTAAATTTATTAACGAGAGATTCCTCAAAATGAGAGTCTCTCACCTTCTCTTCGTCGATTTAATACAACTTAAATCTTTTTGAGAAACAAAATGGCGAAATTTTATGAAAGATTTCGGCAGATGTAACACTGGGTTTATACAGCAAATAAGATAAAATAAGAAATAAGATAAGAAAGTTGAACATACGTAAAACAATGAAAGCGTTTTTACACGAACTAAAATAACATAAAAAATTAAAGAGTCGGCTAACGTTTAACTTTTGGAATGTAAGATTTCGTTTCCCGTTTCCTAAACACCCTTTAATACTAAATAGCGCAATAATCCGCTGTACTATTTTCAAAACATCCATTAAATTTATGAACGAGAGATTCCTCAAAATAAGAGTCTCTCACCTATGTCTTCGTCGATTCTGAGGTGCTGACTTAGTGGTCAACGGTTTTTTCTGTAAAGTACATGCCTCAAGAAGGGTTGTTGGAACTGGAAAATGGTTCACTTTACAAACATCTGGTGTCAGTTGAAAAGTTAAAATGGCAACAGGATGGTGGACTTTCTAATTAAAAATTTTGATGATCGGATTTGGAGAGGAGGTACCATTAAATGGCCTCCACGATCCCTTGATATTACACCCATAGATTTTGCAATCTGGGGTGTACTAAAAGTGAGGTTTATTCTGTCAAGAATCGTGATGTTAAACATTTACAGACACGAACCCAATCAGAATATAAATCCTACAGTCGTCTCAAACGATTTACGACAAAATTGGTACCTAAATCAGTGTTCAAAAGATGCAATGTTTGCTCAAAACAGCATAAAAGAAAAATTAACGTGAGTGTCGTAGAACACTCGGTTGGAACGAAGTTCCTTTCCAAGTATATTTTCTCTCGCGCTTGTTCTTGCATTTTTTGGCATTGTTGCTTTTTTTTGATGTTTTTTAGTCAATTTATCAACTAAATGGCTATAAAAAAATATGAGAGTCGTAATATAAAAGTTTTAGGTTAAAAATTAATAGTCCACTTGTTTATCAAAATGACAATTGCAAAAATAACGCGCATGCACGTTCTGTTGTAGAGGAGAGGAGACTCGTAGCATAGAAGTACTTAGCAACGTGACGTCTATTTGTGTAGTCCTCGTGTTTGTCAAAATGACAATTGCAATAATAACGCGTATGCTATTGGCTGTGCCCAGTCATGGGTGCGCGCTTATTGATTCAAGGCAGCCAATAAGTTCGCACCAGCTGCGCAGGCATAGTTGGTTAGCGTTTCGTGACGGAAAAATCTTACACTTTCTTTCGCCTAGCCCCCACCCGTACCGTGCGATAAGGAACTTCGTTCCAATATCTTTGAGTATCTTGTAGGTTCATTGAACTGACTGATGGTGATCCACCCTGTATTTATATTTTTTTAGGTAGAACTTAATGTAGCCGTTACCGATCTAAATCAACCGGTCAGCGAGGGGGGATCCAACTTCAGCGCCGGTCAAAGACAGCTGATATGTCTCGCAAGAGCAATAGTTCGTAATAACAAAATTCTCGTCATGGACGAGGCCACTGCTAATGTTGATCCTTCGTAAGTAAAATTCGAACGTATTTCTTTATACAGATATGGAAAAATATTTAACAAACATAGAAATTTCAATGCAGAATGGAGAGTTGGACGGTATCATACCTACCATTTCGTCTCGACTAAAATTCATATTTGATACGTTTAGATACCTAATTAATACTTTTCATAGAAAAATGGAAATATCTCAAAAACTAATAACTTCAAGTATAGGGAATGGTTAATAAAAATAGGAAGTATGGTAACAGTAGTCTTTGACAGTGACATAAAATAGATGGTGATCCATTTGAAACTACTGAGAAAATAATGTACTTAAGTTTTGACTTAACCTGTATTCGATTTAATAAATATTCGCAAATTCGTTCGTGTTTATAAACTTTAACAATCATTAAAAAACTTTGGATTCAATAGATTAGCAACTCCGGCTAATCTTCTCAGACTGCTCATCTACGCAGCGTTAATCCTATTTTCATGCTTCTTCTGCCAAACCCAACATTCACTACCATACATAAGTTTAGGATTCAACACACCTCTATGTACAGCCAGACGTGCCTTTTTTGACATATTCTGGCTGTTTATAAAGCTATGCAGTGCCCTATTCATATGCTTTCTTGTCAACACCATTCGCTCAATGTCACCGTCATACTTTCCATCTCTCGTAAACAAATTCATTTACTTGTTCCAGTTTTTGTTTCTTAATCGGAACTTCACAGTTTGTCATGTTTTCTTCTCTTTCAAATACCATTACTTTCGTTTTGCTTACTTTTATTTTTATCCTTTTGATTTTCAGGGCATCATGCATAACATTAACCATCGCCTGCAACTCCTCTTCAGATGACGCTAATATGACTAGATCATCGGCGTAAAGAAGGCATTTGACGATTAAATCATTCATTTTCAATCCATACGCACTCTCTTTTAAATCTTTAAAACAATCGTCTATGTATAAGTTAAACAGCGATAACGAAGCCACACATCCCTGTCAAACACCTTTTTCGATGTTAAACCAGTCCGTATAAGCTCCGTTTATCCCGACACAAGCAGCGGAATCAATTCACTGCTCACCACTCTGTCCAAGTCTATAAAAGCGCAATAGACCTTCTGACATTTAGCCAAGAATTTTTCGACTACATAACTTTTTAAATACACTGTATAACATACTCTATCTAACCTTTGACTGGACCAGAACCGGTCATTGGAGTCACTACAAGTGCCGCGGACTGTGCGAAAAAACTTGATTTGAAATGTGAAGCTTACAGCTGCCTACAATTTTTATACACCATTTTTTTTTGTATCTCTTATGATTACAGAGCTATTGAGCTTTATCGAATTAATCAATCACCCCGTATTTCCATATCTGTATACAAAATTATGTTAAAATAATATTTATTAATATTTTTTTAGCACCGACGCTCTCATCCAAAAAACCATTCGTGAAAGATTTAAAGATTGTACTGTACTTACCATTGCTCATCGCTTGAATACCATTATGGATTCCGATCGAGTTCTGGTTATGGATGCCGGTCAAGCGATGGAATTCGACCACCCTTACGTGCTTTTGCAAAATCCCCAAGGATATTTTAGTAAGATGTTGAAAGAAACGGGATCGGACTTGGCGAAAAAATTAACGTCTGTTGCCAAAATGGATTACGTAACAAAATACGGAGAAATTGCCGAAAGAAAACTGACGAATACATTAAGAAATGTCGAGAGTGACGAAGCAGAAAGTGATAACTTGCTAAATAAACCCGTTGACGACAAGGAAGAGAAAAACGCCACCGAAAATACATCCGTACCAGAGGATGAGGATTAGTTCTCATTTCCTGTGTTAGTTTTTGCATAGTGGTTATCGTCCGTACCACTCTTCAAAAAATATAGTATACATTTTGTTATCTAAGTTTAAAAACACTTTTTACTTAATACGTAAGACGGATAAGTATTATTTTTTTAAATAATATGTATTTTTTTATTTAAAATATGCGGAGTGTTCTTTAAATTGGGAATCGTCAAAACTTACTAAATACAAGGAAATGAAGTATTGCAGCGGGTTGAATAAGATACCCGGTTTGTATAAAATTAATTTAAAGTGATACAGCAATGTAGAGTGTTTGAAGCATATGGTACGTACCGAATCTTTGGCTATGCTGATAAAATTACCAATAGTAACGTGCGATAAGAAACACTCTGTATTTAATTTCCATCGGAAAGATACTTAAACAGTTTTTTGAAATGTTTTTATCGCCTTGTATAGTTTAAAAACTATGGAACGGTATAATATTTAGAATTTAACCAATTAAGGGACAAAAAAATAACCCAAATAAGATTGTTAAAAAATGATTCACATTTTTTATAACTAAAAACGTTACTATTGATTGATTGAATGAATTGTACGTCCATAATTAAAAATTAGTCGTTATCTTAATGATTAAAACGACAATGGACGTATGATATACGAGGGTGATCTAAAAAGTTTCCGACCTAAATTTTAAATTTATTTTTATTATCCCCCATCTCTTTTACCCGTCCACATGGTACTCGGCACCTTTCTCTGCAAAATATTTGTATACGAAGGTGATGGTCTTCTAATTTGACGAAAATCTCCGTCCGAGCACAATTTTCGGATAAGGGAACAAAAAAAAATCGCTTAGGGCTAGATCTAGTGAGTAAGGAGAGTGGTTAAGCATTTCAAACCGTAACTTGTGGATTTTTGCCGTGACAACCGCTGATGTGTGAGACGGCGCATTGTCTTGGTTAAACAATTTTTTTTTCTGCAAATTTGGCCGTTTCTCCGTAATATCTGCCATCAGCTTGTCAAGTAATGATGCGTAGTCGTTATCACTTTCCCGGTCGAAAAAACAGTATTTCCTTTTGTTAGAGCCGCTTCCCCTCTTGGTAGTCCCAATGTTTTGACTCTTATTTTTGTTTTGGGCGTGTAATGGCGTTTCATCTACAACTATTAATCATTCGAACACGCGGACAGCTTTCTTATTTCTAATTCTTGATTTAATATGATGACAAACACATTCATTGGAATATTCGCACAGCCTCTGCTATCTCTCTCACTTTAATTAGACGGCACCATTTGATGAACTTTAGCGATCAGTGGTTGCAATTTTTGGACGTCCCGAACGTTCATCGTCTCTCGAGCTGGTTCGGCCACGTTTGTAATGTCCGGGATAGTCGGTAATAAATAGAGACAGGGTTTGAGTTTCTGAACTGTATTTATTCCAAAAAAAAAAAAAATTCGATTTTACAAAGTAAATGTCACATTTACAAATGTTACAAAAACCAATACCTGTCCGAATGCTTTTAGCATGAAAGTCGTTTTATTGAAATATTTCTTTTTGTCCTAGAATATAAACAAACGACGGTACAACAGTCATTAATTATGATTCCAATATATTACCTTATCAAGTACGGATATATTATTTCGAATTTATTTTAAATAAAAATATTGACGTTAACGGTATTTCGAAAAATTGAGACATGTATTTATTTCTTAAATTCAACACGTAAAAGAAAGAAAATATGATATGAGAAATCTCAACGCGAAAACTCAGCGGTAGGAATCCTCCACAGAACTCCACGCGTAATGTGGGGTAAGGAGGGTAGTTGAAACGATCTCAACACGAACGTTTCGTTAGCAGCATTGAATGGTCTCAACACGACCACTCGAGTGTGTAGGGACGAACAATCTCAACACGAAAGTTCAGTTAGGGGTTCAACGCGTAAGGATCAATTGCCTTTACGAGGAATACTAATTTAAATTCTATAAAAACTGTTTGGCTATTAACATAGGCGTGCGTTTTTAGACGATAATCCGTATTATCGTTGCACGTTTATTAAATTTAGCTGCCCTTAATTTCACGGTGGTAAATGCTGGTGCAGAGTCCCTCATCATTGATTTGCGTAGGCGTAATGCGTTTCAAAAACAAATTTTTAATGACAGCTCGCGATTCTCGATTTTATCCATTTTCACATCGACTCACTCAAACGATTGTCGAACAACAACTGCGCGTCCAAAATCGTGTAATGTTGGTGAGTACCTGTCAAAAGATGCGCAACCACATTCTCTAGCTTTTATTGACAAATGCAGCCATCTTCACGTTAACGTCGGAAACTTTTCAGACCACACTCTTATATTTTCACTTATTCGACGATGTTTATCAACTGATTAATTGTTTTTCTTTAACTAATCGACCAGAGAACGATGTCATCGTTTTCTTTGACATCGATTTTCTTAACACAAATAATTTGTGAAAGTGGTCGTAGAAGAAGCGGAGAGAATGATAATAGATAAATCAGAAAATGTATTAGATTTTAAATGTATGTACTTAAATTGACGTTGTTGCATACTTAAATCAACATTACAAATTGTGATAATTTTTTTCTGGTGCCTTATCCATTGCGAACATTGGTGATATCTTTTTTAGACTGTAACTCACGGCTGGTACTTGTGTAGTCTCAAGCAGACCTTACTATTAATGTAATACGTTCTAAAGTCTTATAATTCGAAATAACGTTACTCGTTCATATTTGACGATAATGTTATGAGATAGTACACGGTCATTTTACCAATGACAATGTCCCCATAAAGGGTTGCCAGGTCTGCCAATCAAAAATCCTCCGATTGACATTGAAAAACCCCCAAATTCGTACATATTTCAACAAAAACCCCACAAATTTTTCTAATTTTTATTTATGCATAAGCTTTATATTAGCTTGACCTGTACCTAATCTATCTATCTATGTAACGGAATCTTGGACACGATTTTCGGCCACTTAAAAACATCGGAACGACTTAAAACTTTGTACACTTCTAAAGGACCGATGACAATACAATAATTTCATGAAAAAATTTTTAAGATCCTGGCCAGGATTATCAGGATATTATCAATTAATGTATTTGATAATAAATAGATATTGGTAAAAGTAAAGTCTCCAAGAAGAAAACGTAAACATCATAAAAAGCACCCCACGCTTTTGAATGTAAATTTATATTCTAGATGTGTTGCAAATGATATATTTTGTTGACTATAATTTTATCCCAAGCGGATTGGATATTATTTTTTACTTTTTAGTTCGGTTTTCTTATGAAGCGTGTTGTCATTTTTTTTTCAAACCAATATTTATTTTCAACTGTTGTTTGGAGTTTTGAATAGTAATGTACTGTGATAAGATGCATCATCCAAAACAATTATTAAAGGCCCTGTTAAATTCATAAGGAGTTGATGCTCAAACCACTTTAAAATGTTTGCTTCATTCATTTCCCCGTGATAATCTTGGTTTTTAGTCTTCGATGAAAATACCAACTCTGTTCTATCAACGAAACCATTTTCATTACCAGCATGAAGAACGATTTACCTTTTTCCATCAACTTTAGTCGATTTGACACTCCGCTCGTCTTCATTTTGACAAGAGCGACTTACTGTGACATTTTGAAAAATCCAGGTTTCATCCAAGAAAACAAATTTATATTTTTATATTACCGTAAGAATTTAAATCTCTTCAAAGCGACATCAGGTAGTTCCATTAGTCCCCTACGAGGATCATCCTTTTCCCATCAAAATCCTATACTTTTCAGTACAGTATACAATGACCTTTTACATGCAATTGTAACTCGTTTTTTTTTCTTGCATACCATAAATTATGTTTCGGATATAATCATTCCACTGACACGTTTGGGATGTGGTCGTCTTTTTGGGGATGACCTTAATAATTGGTTTGTCTTGCGCTGACTGTGGAAATACTCAGATTTCGTGCTGCTGCAACACGCTCTCTGACTGCATTCAGAAGTACCAAGGGCCCACCGCTATCTAGTTCAGCTTTAAAATACAGAATTAGAGACTGCACTGGTTCTTTAGATCGTCTATTTAAAGGCTTAGGCAATCTTTCAACAGATCGCGATACGTACACGATCTAAAAAAAAAACACGCACTATAGTTTTGACAGTCAAATTGCTACGTGCCGGACATGTACGAGTATGTCAAAAATTGAAACCTCATATTTATAAAATTGATATGGCAACATCCCTGAAACAGTCCAGTCGTACAAGTGCCTCTTGTAAAACGAAAGAGATGTGATTAACAAGTATGGCTTATCTGGAAGAACGGATAAAAAAAAATTGCCATCGATGCAAGGTCCACTGTAGGAGGTAAAGAGGGCTCTGTCTCACGAGAGCTATGAGTAAACGTTTTGCCAAGTGGCCACGGTGGCGCTGATGGTTAGATGGACTACGCGCTTTGATTGGCTACAGTAGAGTGACAGCTCAGCTCGGCCGAGTGTTAGTGCCAGAGCACGGTTGTACCTAAAGCGCCACCGCGACCACTTGGCGAGACGTCTCTACTCGCGTTTATTACGTAGGTAGGCCTGCTTGAGTCCATGTTAAAAAATTTACTTTGTGAAGAGACTTACTTTTAATTTTTTCCGTTTTTACCACATTTTGCTATCTGATATCGTAATATTTTTTTTCAATATTACGAATTGCAGAAATACTGCAACTAGTTTTGACAATAATGCATTTATTTTATGTATTGACGTGGTTAAATGATAAATTATAAGTTGTACGATCTCAAAGATTGTTTAAATATCATAATACTTTTGTAACTTTCATATTTTATTAGAAAACGTGTTGAAACTGGAAATAACGTTTATTTTTACGTACGTTTAATTGTAAAAAAAGATATTTTTTTATTGAGTGTACTTTTTTACAATTGTAATTACCAGTTGTATTTTTTATTACCACAACTGTAGAGTGAAAGTAACGGTTAAAATTTATTGTTACGTTGTATGTATATCTACAAATGTATGATGTAGGTTCGGGCTATTTTTATAGTCGGTGATTTTTTTTGTAAATTGTCTATTTTGTAAATCTGTTATTAAAATAAATGTATTTTAAATTTATGGATATTTTGCAGGTTTCGCAGTATTTTCTGTACCGGAATCTTGATTAAAATTCCTTTTTTTCCTACCTGTATTATTGTTTGGTAATTTTATGAGTTGAAAGTTTCGGGCAATATTTTTTGTAGGTAAGTGTTACAACGAAAGAAATAAAAAGGACTTCCATCGATCACTCTATGAAAGCAAAGTCGCTCAAACGAAAAAAGATACTTAATGTGGGCTCTGGAGAAATCCCAGATATAACCAGTGGAGAGATTAAAACAGCTTTGTCAAAAATGCCAAAAGGAAGAGCAGCAGGAGAAGATGGGATCATATTGAAAATGTTGATATACGGAAGTGAGACTGTAAAGATACTTTATAATAAGTGCCTGCAAGAAGGTGATGTACCTGAGAACTGGAAAAGTGCATTGGTAGTGTTACTTTTCAAAAAGGGCGAGAAAACAAAACTTAGCAATTAAAGACCAATTAGTTTGCTATCTGTCATGTATAAAGTGTTTATAAAAATAATAACAGAAATACTAACCAAAAAACTCGACAGCTATCAGCCCAAGGAGATCTGAAAGAATCCGCTTATCGATGCGGATTTAAAAAAGATAAAAATCTTAATGGATTAAGGAAGAAATTATCCAACTTTGTGCCAACATTACACCAAATATACTCAGCGATATGAGACTCTCTTTCACAAATTTGGCTATTTGACACAAGGTGGTTTATTTTAACCTTTATTAAATTAGATTTGTATTGTTTTTTTTAGAGTTTAAATTTTCAGAAGTTAATGTTACGCATTGAAATTTCTATATTCCACAAATATATTGTCTAAAATACGGTATATCTCTTAAGTGACAAACTTAGAATGAGTGTTTTATAGTTAGCAATGATATCACCGGTTTCGATGACTGTCTTGCTGATTAAAGGTTGTCGGCTCTGCATCACATTGGCATGTAGTAGGGTAACGCCGTAATATACACGAGCACAAAATGGTAATATTTTCAACGCGCTGATATCACAGGAAAAATTACAAGTGTTCATGCGAATGAAACGTTTAAAACAGTTTTCGACACTTTTTTACTCACTTATTATATGAGAGCGATTTGAAAAACAAATGCAATGGAATATTCTCACGCAACAGTCTACTGTTTTAAAGACTATCGCTCATATTTCAACTATCATATTTCACCTATAATCTACGAGCGAATTCAAGTAATTAGCATATGGCGATAAGTAAAATATTAAAAAGACAGTGTCGGATCTGTTATTTTTTTTTTACTGAAAATAGTCGCAAAAAGCCGCGGACGGCCCGCACTGCGACTATTAAAAGGGGGAGGGATTATAGATGGGAGGTGGTTGCCGTGTGGGGTTGCTAGCCCTCCATCGGGAGCCTCCCCAGGTGGCGGATAGGGGAACGCCTCCCAGATATGGGTGGTACCGGGGAAATGAAATACCCGGGGCTGACCAAAACTAGCATGAAGCAGGGCAGCAGCTGCTTCATTCCTGGAGCGAAGCTACTGAAGATTTGCGTCCTTAAAGGTTCGTTACCAGATACTTACAAGCGACCATTTCATATTATGATCAAATCGTTTGTAAGGCTGCGATGAGGAAGGCAACGGGAAACCACCTCATTAAATTCCCCAGGATAATCATCAGCATGACTGGAAAAGAAAGTGCCAAGGCCCTCAGTCCCCGGCAGGTCTTAAATGACCAGAGGGTGCTAAGAATCACCGGGCCAGTCATAAGGAAGATTGCTACGTGGAACGTTAAAAGCATGTATCAGGCGGGTAAAATACACAATGTTATCAAGGAGATGAAACGACTTAACATAGAGATACTAGGAATTAGCGAAATGAGATGGAGCAAATCGGGACAATGTGAAATAAATGAACATCAAGTATTCTACTCGGGTAGCGATAACAACCAACACTACAATGGCGTGGGCATCATAATGAACAAGGAAACCAGCAAGTCAGTAATGTCGTTTGTTCCGGTATCGGACAGGGTGCTTTTTATAAAACTACACTCGCAGCCATTTGACATCAACATCATCCAGGTTTACGCACCAACATGTGATCACCCCGATGAGGAAATAGAAGACTTCTACCAACAAATTACAGATACCCTGAAGCTGACGAAAAAATCAGAAGTGACTTTTATCATGGGCGATTTTAATGCCAAAGTAGGAAGTACACCACGAGAGGATATTACCGGTAGATACGGATTGGGAACAGCAAACGATAGAGGAGACCGGCTAGTTCAGTTCTGCCAGGAACAAGATTTCATTGTGTCAAACACCTTTTTCAAACTTCCAACAAGAAGGCTCTATACGTGGACATCTAGCGTCCATACCCCTGAAAAAATTATTCGTAATCAAATAGACTTCATACTTATTAAAAAGCGATACAGAAACTGCATAAAGTATGCAAAAACATATCCAGGTGCAAACATAAACTCAGACCATAATCCAGTTGTTGCAGCAGCAAGACTCACACTCAAAAGATGTTTGCAAAGACCCAGACATAATAAGCCAGATGTTTCAAGGCTAAAGGACATAAATATAATGAGTAAACTGAAACATGAACTGAATTCCAGACTTGATGCGATACCCATAACGGAGGCAGCCGAGACTGATGAATTGTGGTCCAATATAAAAAATACCATCACAGAAAGTACCACCAAAATACTTAAACCTCAACAAAACCACAAGAAGAAACCATGGATGTCAGAGGAAATCCTTGATCTTATGGAAAAAAGACGGACACTCAAAGGCAAGAGCAACGAATACCGGGCGCAAAACCGCATAATCAAAAACAAGATAAGAGAAGCAAAAGAGAAATGGTTTTACGAGCAATGCCAAGAGATAGAAGCAATGGAAGCAAAACACGATACCTTCAACATGCACAAGAAGATAAAAGAGGCAGCAGGTATCTGCAGAAATAGAAACGCGACGACTTTACAGAACGCACAGGGCAGGCTGATACTGGATACTTCAGAAAAACTGACGGAATGGTGCGACTACATCGAGCACCTATTTCACGATACCCGGCCAGAACTTCAGAAAGAATTCTTTAATCAAGGCCAAGGCTTGGACATAACGAAGGCAGAAGTTCAGTATGCGCTGTCAATTTCAAAAAATGGGAAAGCTAGTGGTCCTGATGACGTCTATATAGAAGTTCTAAAAATACTGCAAAACGAAGAATCACTGAACACGCTGGTAAAGCTATTCAATCTTATTTACCGAAACGGCAGTATACCTTCTGATTGGTTAAAATCTACTTTTGTCCCGCTCCCCAAAAACGCGAAGGCCAAGAACTGCGGTGATTATCGTCTTATTAGCCTGATGAGCCATGTGCTTAAACTCTTCTTGAAAATAATACACAAAAGAATATATGCGAAGTGCGAGACAATGATGGGGGACTCTCAGTTTGGTTTTCGCAATGGCTTTGGAACAAGGGAGGCACTATTTAGCATACAGGTTCTTATCCAAAGGTGCCGGGACATGTCGGTGACCGTTTGCGCATGTTTCATCGATTACGAAAAAGCCTTTGATAAAGTAAAGCACGAAAAACTGATCAACATTCTTAAAGAAATAGGACTGGAACAACGAGACCTTAGAATAATAGCCAACATTTACTGGAACCAAAGTGCTCAAATAAGAATCGATAACACCGCGTCCGACGAGATCAAAATCCTGAGAGGCGTTCGTCAAGGATGCATTTTATCACCACTGTTATTTAATTTGTATTCCGACAAGATATTTCAAGAGGCGTTGGATGAATGTGACGAGGGGATATCTGTCAATGGGATTAATATCAACAATCTGAGGTATGCGGATGACACGGTTCTTGTTGCCGACTTACTGGAAGGACTGCAGGAGCTGGTAAGCCGCGTGACGGCTGCAAGCTCAGAGGCCGGACTTAGCCTGAACGTGAGAAAGACAAAGTGGCTAGCAGTTAGCAAATCAAACAACGTGGACGGACACCTGACAATTAACGGTCAACGAATTGAGCGAGTAGAAACTTTTAAATATCTTGGGTGTCAACTAAATGAGAAGTGGGACAGCATGCAGGAGATTCGTGCCAGAATAGAACAAGCTCGTGCTTCGTTCCTGAAAATGCGTAAAGTACTTTGCAGCAGAAATTTAAGCTTGCCTCTGCGCGTCCGAGTGCTTCGCTGTTACGTGTTCAGCATACTGTTTTATGGAATGGAAGCTTGGACTTTGACAGATGCGATGTGCAAAAAATTGGAGGCCTTTGAAATGTGGACGTACAGAAGGCTATTAAGAATCTCCTGGGTAGAAAGAGTGCGTAACACCGAGGTACTTCAACGCCTCGACAAGCAGCTGGAAGTTCTGTTTACACTAAAAAAGCGCAAACTGGAGTATTTTGGTCACATCTTAAGAAATGACAAGTATCGACTTTTAAAGCTTATTATAGAAGGGAAGATCGAAGGACGAAGAGGCCCGGGTAGAAGAAAGATATCCTGGCTAAAAAACTTAAGACAATGGTATGGAGTGAGCACTACCACATTGTTCCGCCGAGCTGTAGACAAGGTTCAGATAGCGCTGATGATTGCCAACGTCCGAGGAGGACAGGGCACCTAAAGAAGAAGAAGAAGGTGGTTGTAGACCCGCTTTTTGAAAAGTTGCAGGTCATAGTTCTCTGGAAAAACTGATTTTGGAAGCTTGTTCCATTCCGTAGCAGCCTTGTAAAAGAAGGATTCTTGGTGGAGATTGGTCCTTGTAGTGTCAATCTTGAGAGTAAAGGGGCCGGTGGTGGTACAAGAGTTTTTATTTCTCTGGAGCATCTGCCATAAAAATATCTGTAGAGTAATGTATGGTCTGCAACTCTTCTTCTATGTTCTAGTGGGTGAAGGATATCTGTGAGAGTTGAGCTGTTTATCAACCGAATGTCCCTTTTCTGAATGGAATCTAGAAGACGAATAGAATGCTTTGGTGCTGAATCCCAAATGTACGAGCAATACTCCAGAAGAGGTCGTATTTAATCGTCAACAGTTGATCAGGAGTAAAAACTTTCTAGCTCTCCACAGGAAACCCAGCCTCTGGCTTGCTGACTTTGCCATGTTAGCAACATGGTCATGCCAAGACATATTACTAGGTACCGTGACTCCCAAAATCGATATGGAGGGACTTGATTCAAGGGTATTTCCGGACACTGTGATGGAATGATTTGAGGAATTCACTTTCTTGGAAAACGTGACGCATTGTGTTTTCTGGTCGTTGAACCGAACAAAATTGTTGGTTTCCCACTCGACGATTGATCTCTATTGATAGAGTCAACCTGTTCCTGCCTGAGTCTATTTGTATCATTCACCGAAAGTGATCGATAGGATGTTAAAGTTAAGACAAGTGTGCTGTCGTCTGCGATACTGCAAATGGGGTTAGTGGTGGTTTTCAAGAGGTCGTTGATGTGTAAAAGAAATAGGGGGGGACAGGATGGATATACATATATTTTTTCTATTTAAAGTGAACATTTCTGCTCGTGATTTAGTTTATGGTGCCATCTGTCGTCCTTTAAGTCTACTCTAGTTGCTTCCAAAATATTGTTACATTTTTTTCACCCAAAAAATTATCAACGAAACAGTTGTTATTTAAAATCATTTTTTTGTCAGATTTAAGACATTTATTATTGTGAAGACATTTTATGGGTTAAGTGGAAGAACAATTCATTCAAATTCATGTCTTTCTCTGTGACGGAATTGAACTTCGCCCATTATTTTCAATTAAAGTGATTTTTTTTTTTTGTGTTTAATATTTTTATGTAGGTATAATATTAAAAATAATAAATACGTATATTATTATTATTAAGTTGTGAAGGTGAGCAGTCAACATTATGAAAAGTCAATCAACATCAGGACTGTTCGGAGCGGCTGTCAAAAAGGTGAAAATTGTCAACATTCGGCGCTGCACATCTGCTGAATTTGGGAATATGGTGGGTACCGTTGAAAGGTCTCTTTCTTTACAAATTCAAGTCTATCACAATTCTATAATGACCAAAATAGACATATTATTATTACATTATATCTATAGATTGTGCTCTAACATACTACCTTTCATAATTTTATTTTTTAAGGGCCGCAAGAGCATAAATTCCACCGCAATACAACTACTTATTGAGTTCAAAATTATCTTATCTGTTTCTGTAGTTAAATGTAAATCGATTAACCATCAAATTTGTTTTAATCTTCGCTGAGCTACTTGGACTGCTGCATGCGAGTACTTTTAATTTTAACGTTCAGGTTATCTGATCACATTTTCATTAAAACGACCAGAGGCAATAAAAAATAAAAAACGATAACGTTAAATTACCGTTCGTAAAACAATGGAGTGGATACGGTAAAAGTAAAAATAAATTTGTGTATGTCCATGCAACTTACGTACGATATGTCCGGCTGCTACCACTGTTGATACCTTATCGCGTTTTAACACATGTACATAATGAAATGCTTGATTATTTTTGTTGAGTGTAATTTTGCAAAATAACTTGTTTTTATTTCAGGCAATTAAAAAAAAATTATATGCGAAATATGTGCCCGGAACGTGGTATATCGAAATTATTGTTTTGGTAAGTAATGTTTCCATTATTTACTATACCATGATTTCAACATATTCATGCATTTTAGCTGGTTTTTTCACGTGTACAAGTTGGGGTACAAACGTAGATTGCACGGAAGGGATATTTACAAAGTTCCTAAAAAAAGACCATCATCGGAAAAAATTAAGAATAAATTGGAAAAGTAAGTCGAACATTCGATGTAAATAAAAAAACAGTGGTTTTTATTGCAAAACCGGCTAGTCCAAATAACTTTTTATTTTGCGTGAATGTAAGATAAACAAAAAACACGTCGAATTTAAAATCAATCAAATTGTTATTCTGCAATAGCAACCCCTACCTTATGAAACATCAAATGAAAACCTTGTCATTTTGTTGCTTTGTTTCAAAAAGATTAATATATTTAGTTAGTTATTCGTGACGTTAAATTAGCCATTATTTGTAGTTATAGCATCTTGATTTTTTTTTAAATGGTGTATTCTCTGCAAGAACGAATAGAAATAATATTTAATCACGGTCATCAAAACAAGTGCGCTCGAAAGGCATCCTGATAGAAATAGACTCACTCTCTCTCTCCCTCTTTCTAACCCTCTCCCCCCCACTCTCACTCTTTCTCTCTCTCTGATGAACTCTTTCAAAATTGTAGTGGTCCATTGTCACGTTCTGTCCCATTCTATCTCGTCGTTCTGTTGTAGCCATATATTTTGTTTTATCTTCGTTGATTCGAAGTCCAACTTCTTTTGCAGCCTTTTCCAGTTTTATGAATCGTTCCTTGACACTGACAGTTGTATTTCCCACTATATCTATATCATCAGCGAAAGCCAGTAGATAGAAATAGACACATTATCAAAACATAGGCGTTGCGTTTCATTTTTAAGAGGTATTGCACTTTAAATTAATTAGGATTGTTTATCCAAAGACGGAGTAAATATCGAAAAAAAATCATGGATAATCATATGTCTAAATACTCCATTCCCTATTTTAAATTAAGGGGATGCGAAAGTGGAAAGGAGGGGGTAAGACAAATGACAGATATCTGTATCGTAAAAATATGTCTCCCTCGGAGCAAAAATCGAAGTGTTTAAACATTTTCTTAAATTCTAATGAATAGTGTCAAATATCGGGGTGCACTGTTTTCTGTGGCCAACTCTGTTTATTCAATGATTGAATAAAACGCTTAAAGCTCTTGTGAGGCGTTGTTTTCTCACAGGACCGCCATAGCTCATGCAGCCTCTCAAAAGTAGTAATTTTTGTTTAGAGCCATTTTACTTAAGCTCAAATAATATCGAGTATCAAATTTTTGTTGTCGTTGATCTATTACCTTTTAAAAAGCTGTACTTCATTCAGAAGATAGACATTTGCGTGTTTAATTTGTCATTCTTGAGCCAGTCTTTTGCCGTAGGGGCGACAGACGTTTTCTTTTTTATAAACACTTTCACGGAACTGTTTTTCACTGTATATTCTTTTTCTGACTCTTGTCGTTTGAACCAATTACAAAGGACAGCTTTAAACGACCATAACTTTTCAACTAGAGTAGTCTCTACATTAATCTAAGGGTAATTTTTGTTGTTGCAGAAACTGGAATAAAGAAGTAATATTGAACAGCCAAGGGAATCAAAAAACGCCGTGTTTAAAGAGAGCAATTTTAAAAACGTTTCACAAACAATATTCACTACTTGGTATCATCATGTTCATACAAGTTATTATAAAGTAAGTTTTTGGAATGATAACTAAGGCGGGTTGAGTAATTTTTGGTAGGGGGCAAATTTATGTTTTCGCTTAACCTAACGACAGATGGGCGACGTCACGGCTTCTTCTATCTGTCTGTCAAAAACTGGCCTCGAGCTGACAGCCCATTTTTATTAGAGCTTATTCAATTATTTTAATTTAAAAATCATGGTTAGTTCATACGATCAATAATAGATGTCGCCAACTCCGTGATTTTTCCTATTGACATTTTAACCTTTATTATCCCGCGCTGTCATTCTGTCGTTTTTGACGCCAAGTGTGATGTTTACTAAGGGAAGTGTACAATTTAGTTAAAATTTTAAAATTTGAACAGATATGTTTCTACCATTGTTCATTGTCCATATAGTCACCATTCCGGATTCTGCAATATGCTTAACTCTTTGACCCTCATTTGGAAAATGACGAAAAGATAAATTGGGTTTTTTTTTATACGCAGAATTACATCCAGGTACACAACAATTTGCTCTGCTGGTCATTTTCACTTTTAACAAATTATTATTCACTATTAAACAACTATAATATTCACAGAAATTCACGCTTCCAGGTAAATAAACACAAAGCAATCACATTTGCTGGTCACGTGATATTGATGCGAGTTTAAACCGCCAGATAGCGTATTGCTTAAAATTAAAACTCAATTGCGTATAAATTTCTCTTTGACATACGTCACTTTATCAAAAACAGCTAAGTTCAGATCTAACATCACATATACCAGCGCCACCTATACATACCACATTTTAATGGATACTTTTTTAATGAAAGTCCCATATAAGATTGTTCTCCTTATCTTTACCTTTCACATCAGCGGCTGTCAGCAGTAGTCAAAATAGTATTTAAAAAACGGTGACGTATTAGATTATTCTATATGTCTGTATAAGGTGGCCTAGAGATGACAGCCTACTTTTATTTGGTTAATTATTATTCAAGTCCCAATAGCTGTCATTTTTTTAATTTATTTCCAAAAGATTCTTTTTAATAATCCACACGCGGTGTGTTATTTTTCATCTTTTTATTGCTATTCATAAAATTGTATTATAAATATTTTCGAACAATACTAATTTAATGATAAAATACACCTTATTTCTATTAATACTCACCTAAGACTGAAATAGTAGACCACTTCGTGTTAGTGTTCAGAGCAGACTAACTTTTATTTCTAATCTAATCAGTATGACAACTTAACAAATTAATAGTATATTTTATTACTCATACGGGATAGGCAGTATCTTAGAGCACGCTGTTGCGGTTGAAAAATAGCTGTTTGTCCATTTGAGTGCGACAAGTTTACTTGGCGCACGCTTACGTCATTTGAGTGTTACTTGGCGCACGCTTACGTCATTTGAGTGTTACTTGGCGCAAGCAAATTATACTTAGCACTCGCAAACTATCCTTGTCGCACGCAAATTCGAACCACCAACCTTTCGGTTAACAGCCGAACGCGCAACTGTCAAATTGACATTACAAAGCTTATATTTTTATTTCAGTTAATATTTTCGGTCTGGACCTCTGTTTTATGCTTGCGTTTATTCCGCATTCGCAATAAAAAATAGTACGTGCAACCCGTGCGATGTTGGCGATTGTTTACGAGAGCGAAGTAATGTCAACTTGACAGTTGCGCGTTCGGCTTTTATTCGAAAGGTTGATGGTTCGAATTTGCGTGCGACAAGGATAGTTTGCGTGTGCTTAGTATAATTTGCGTGCGCCAAGTAAACTTGTCGCATTCGAATGGGCAAACAGCTATTTTTCAACCGCAACAGCGTGCTCTAAGATACTACTTATCCGGCATGAGTCATAAAAATTAACTTAAAGTATTGCCTATAAATGACGGTAGTTTATAAATAGTATATTACACACCTAGGACATTTAATGTGTTCTAAGACATTTCTTACTTTTATGCCCCTGGTGTGTATACTATTTTTGTCCCTACTGTCCAAATGAATGACAAAATCAAAATGTAGTGTTTTATTGAATAATATGAAAAATAACATTTTAAATATAAATTTCCCAATAAAAAAAATATTGGAAGGTAAACAAACACATTTATTATTAAATTTGAACAATGATATATCAAATATGTCAGCTACGTAATTTCTATAATTTAAACCAACTTATCTTCACTACTGCTTGCCGAGGACAATGAAGAACTGCTACTATTAAATAAATGTACGAACTCCATGCACAATTCATAAAATATATGAAGAGAAAAAACAAAAGTATACACACTTGTGTCAAAATTGAAGTTTAAGGTTTTCAACAAACGATCCCTCTCCTTCTTATGGCAAATGCTGCTTATGAGCATGCGTCCAAAAAAATCCCAGTTGGGTTCTTGCTCGAGGACAGTACTGATTTCGGATAGTTCTAGGACCGTCCCAGGACAATTCTTAAAAAGTCCTAGAACAGTTTAACAAAACCCGAACGCGACCAATTCTACTGCACAAACTCCTGACAGTTCTAGAACAGTTCTTGTTTAAACCCGAATGAGGCTATTGTTAGGATTATTGGCTCGATACTTTAAGGACTTGTTAAATTTATTAAAATTTTCCATGCCCTACTAAAGGTAACTGGAATATCAATTCAGTTGCAAAGAGTGTTAAGTTACGGCCCATTGTTAAATTTAAGTACATTAATATGAAAAAGAGAATGTTTATTATCACGGAAATATGTAAAATTGTATGCATTTGCTTAAGTAGGTAAAATAATCAGTTACCAGTTGATAAAACGTTTGTATTTTAAAATGTATTCGTATTTTATGCAGGACGTCGTTAATTCCTTTGGCGCTAGCAGCTTTTATGAAATTATTTGATAAATCTTCGGTCGAAGAAGATGTAAACTCCGGTTGGATGTTGGGTCTATTGACCGTTTTACTTTTAGTACTGGATATACCGCTAACGAATAACACGAAACTCGAATGTCGAAAGATTGGTGTAAAAATTAGAACAGCATGTTCTTTCCTCGCTTATAAAAAGGTTAGTACATCAACTTTGAAATAAAATCGCAAAAGTATGCCACTCCAGATATACGATTATCTATATAATATAAAATAAGTGTGTTTCTCCTCTACGGACTCCAAAACAGCTGGACCGATGTTGATGAAATTTCTAGATTAGCCCGGCTGGTGTTCCTGTGAATTTTGGTAGCGATCGGATCAACGAAAGGGGTGGAAAGGGGTTGAAATATAAAAACTACCAAAAATGGCCGATCAATAGTTTTTGAGGTCGCTAAGTTTGGTAGTAACATTCCCAGTTTTGTTAGTATCCCTACGAAAGTAGTGAAAAGAGGTTGAAATACAAAAACTATTAAAAACGGCTGATATTAATGTCGAATTTATTGTCTTCGCGGACAATGTGTTTGATAGTGACTTAACTATTCATATCATCGTGGGTTTGTATTAATAAGATACTTAACCTGTAATAGTAAAATTCTTATTTTAAAATTAATATATTAAAGAGACAAGTGAGACATGGACGTTTAAAGTTGACACTAAGAATAAAATAGAAGCGTTTGAGATGTGGTGCTACCGGAGAATCCTTAAAATGTCTTAGACTGCATATACCAGTATAAAAGAGGTACTCAGACAGCTGAATAAGAATCGAGAACTTCTGAACACCATAAAAACAAGAAGGGTTAGTTATTTCGGACACATAATACGAGGCCCCAAATATCACATCCCTCTCCTGATTATCCAGAGAAAGGTTGAGGGAAGAAGATGGATAGGTCGCAAAAAGGTATCATAGATACGAAACATTAGAAATTGGACAGGACTGGGAGTAGAACAGCTATTACGAGCAGCGAAAGATAGAGACCAATTCAATCAAATTGTCATAGAGATAGCCCACGCCTGAAGACAGGCATGGCACCAAAAGAAGAAGAAAGAAAGAGACCTGTCGAAGGTCCTCACTTTATTCCCAACTAATGCCGATTTAAACCAATTGGTTACCACCCAACCACACCTTTACCATTTCAACATGATTACATATTCCCGTTTAATAATATACGCGTGAAGTTTTTTGTTTATTGTCAAGTAGTGTTATTCGGAAACCGTCGTGTTTTTTTGGCGTTTCATCCTACTCCGACTGATTTAACCGGAAGTAGTCTCTAACAATAATTATTGATCTCTAATCATAAGTATTTTTTTAGATGCTAGGATTAGATCAACGTGCTTTATCACAAGTGACCAAAGATCATATTACAACTCTTTTGATCGAAGATATTCCCAAGCTTGAAGAAGCTGCTATGTTTCTTCATTATATATGGATCGTACCAATTCAGAGCGTCGTCGCATTTTATCTTATTTTTCGCAATGTTGGACTTGCGTCATTGTCTGCATTGGTTGCTTTTCTATTACAAGCTGTTTTTTTGCAAGGTACTGTTCATTTCAAAACCAGCCAGTCCAAATAACTTTTGATTTTGCGTAAATCAAGGGGGAGCTTTAAAAATTTTATTCTGGTGTTTCCAAGTGGCATCTCTTTAACATCCCCCACTACTTTAATATGTCAAATAGCAAACCCTACCTTGTGATACATCAAATGAAAACCCAAAAAAAATTGTAAATCAGCCCTACGCCATACATAAAAATAGTCACGCCTTTTTCCCGTAGGGGTAGGCAGAGACCACTTCCTTCCACTTCCGCTACGGTTCTTACACTTATCTTTTGCTTTCATCAGTGCTCTCATACATGCTCGTCGGTTGTTGGTACTCTTGACCTGGCCTTTCTTCAAAACAATGTTGATCTGATCGAGATATGTTCGCCTAGGTCGACATTGAAGAACTAAAGCTTAGAATAACTGAAGAATGTAGACGAATAGTTGGAGAAGAATTTGAAAATAGATTATATTATTGCCTGCAATAGTATACTTTGAACAGTTACCGTAGATATATTTAAGGAGCTATTTGTAATTAACTTCATTTTAGTTTCTGTTGTAGTTTCGCTTAGGGGTTGCTATTTGACATTATAAAGACGAGATGGGGGATGTTAAAGTGGTGCCACTTGGAAACAGCAGAATAAAATTGTCAAACCTCCCCCTTGATTTAAAAGTCGATGAGTTTTTTATTTTTCTTACATTTACGAAAAATCAAAATTTTGAGTTTTTGACTTTTACACTATTCTTTATAAATTAAACGTTACTTAATCTTAATTTTTTTTACTGTAGTTAAGAGTTCATCATTATAGGTTACTTCTCCAAAATTCTTAAGGAACATAAATACACAAAAAATTTAACGACCAGAAAAAGATTACGATTGATGAAGGATATTGTTGACAGGTTGCAAATCATAAAGATGTATGTGTGGGAGAAATCTTTTGAAGCAACAATGAAATTATATAGAAAGTAAGGTTTAAAAAAATTACATCTATTCATTTTAATAGGGGTTTTCATGATGATTTGGTATTTGGAAAAGTTATTGTTTTGATTTAGACAGCAGACATTACTCCATTGGTGGATTATACGACTTTCTGTTTGGTTGGCTGGTGTAGTCTTTGAAATCGTTGGTCTATATGCCATGTCAAGCTGTCATTCTTGTCATTTTGTCTCTGTCGAAAAGAGAATCTAATTCTCTGTGACAAGAAAGTCTGCTTCCGACATTGCTTGAGATGACATAAAGACCATAGACTTAGCGTAGATTGCGCCTCTTGTGGAATAAGTTGAAAACTACATGAGGGAGGAATAGCGACATGTCGTCTTTTTCTAATTTACCTTGAGAGAGAACCATTGAACAATTTTTTGAGGGGAGAAGTGTTCGTTGAAAGAGAGATTACCCCCACTCATGCCATTGAAAGAAAAATTACCACCACTTAAGCCGTTGAAAGAGGGATTACCCCGCTTTCCGCCTACAATAGGGAGAAAAATAGTATACACACCACGGGCATTAAAGTAAGAAATGTCTCATAATACATGTACAAACATGTGCTCTGAGACATTTCTTACTTTACTGCCCTAGGTGTGTAATATACTATTTAATGCTAGATTTAAAAGTTTTGTGATCCGATAAGGACTTTATAATAATAATAATAATCAAAATGTTCACAGTTACCACGCTCGACCGCTTCTAACTTCGCAGCTTCGTTCTAAATAGTAAATACGTACATAGTAAATAGTTTCAATAACTACTTAAGCCACCCAAAATATTAAAATTTTCAATTCATCACACTTTACTCCGTTAACAACTGCTAAATTCATATAATACACCATTCTAGTCGGTTTTTGAATTGTTATTTACAGTACATAGATGGATATTTTTTCAACTTTTCCCCCATATGGTTCTTCTGGTCTCTACCTTCCATAAGTATAACAAGCAAAAAATGGGGTAGAATAATTCCACCACGTGAACGGGGTGTCATTCGAATCAGCTTTTCAAGCATCGACTAAAATTAGTGTCTTTTTTTTTGGTGAGTCCCATAGAGTAAATTTGTACCATATTTATGTATCAGGTTATGGAAACACTGATACAATGTATGTATTTAATTGGTATTTATTTCTATGGGTGCATAAACGGTACAAAGTATATTCCTTACAGCGTGACATTACACATATTATACATAACGATATTGACAGATTACAGAAATATCAATGACAGCGTTAGGGGTGCTAACTTAAATACATAACTGTAATGTGTGTTGCATAAACTCATTCTGATATTTTAAAATTAATTACGATTT
Organism: Agelastica alni; assembly: GCA_950111635.1. Taxonomy (NCBI): domain Eukaryota; kingdom Metazoa; phylum Arthropoda; class Insecta; order Coleoptera; family Chrysomelidae; genus Agelastica; species Agelastica alni. Next base: position 35,597,816 of record OX467716.1, read on the forward strand.
TAGATTGGAAGTTGAAGAAATAAGAAAATGCAACAACTTGGATGGGATTTTAATATCTTGTACATTGTTGACACCAAAAGCAATTTTGTATTTAGCATTAATTTCTTTTGTAACACTTGGGTACAAGCTGACAGGAGATGTGGTGTATTTTGTGGTACAACTGATTAATACTGCCTATTTATATGTATGCGTATTTTTGCCTCGTGGGATTGCCAATTACGGACGTGCCCAAGATGTCATCGAGAGGTCAGTCATGGTGTATTCTTTGCTCTAAAAATTTCAAAAAATACTTGATTAGATAGTAACGTTTTTTTTATGTGTTCTTATAGATTGCAGACATTTTTATTAATAGAAGAATGTTCCCCGAAAGGCGAGCCCTCAATAAACGTAAGAACTGGTGAAATTAAACTGAACAAGGTGAACGTAAGCTGGAATCAAAATCCAATTGTGCTAACGCTCAATAACATCTGTCTAAACATTCAACCGGGAACGTTGTGTTGTATTGTTGGAGATGTAAAATCTGGAAAAAGTACTCTTCTGCAAGTGATATCACGAGAATTGCCGATCGTTAGTGGATCGGTAGCGATTTCTGGAAATATTTCATACTTATCCGAAGAACTTTGGCTGTTCGAATCGGACGTTAAAAATAACATTTTATTGGGAGAACAATTTGTGGAAGAGAGGTATGAGGTAAAAAGACGACCAAAAGTGCAACAAAGGAAGCCGCAGCTTTTCATCATATACTGATCTTACAAAATTATCGTGTTGTGTGATTTTGATTTATGATTTGCTAGTATTTACAAGTGGAAGCGCTTCTGCTAGAGTGAGATATATATTCCAAGAACGTGGCTGCTTGCATGCAGGTACGACAAAGTATACATAGACGCATACGAATCCGGTTTAAAGGTTAGGAACAGTAACGAATTTTCCTCAATATTAAAGTATTACATGCTTTTCAACGGTCTATCTCCGCCTGTTGGCATTTTGTTTCTTACTATTTATTAACTTTTCTTTAGTTCCCATTAAATCATTCTAGAGCCGTCCCTGAGCCCCTCAGGCAATTCATTTTTGTTTCTGACCTTCAACGTGTGTGAACCGTTGGATTTCTCGAGTCAAATTCTGAGAACCTTTCCCCCTTTCACCTCGCTCCGGCCAGTGGCAAGGGTTGTTATAGTCATTACAATTGTAATAAATCTATTACAGTTTGGTAAACGTCGTTACGTTATTACCACAATTCAAAAATTTAGTTAAATATGGCATAAACTAAAAGAAATCAAACCAAATTCAATTAACTTACTTTTTCTAGGCCATAGATAAGATAACAGCCCCACTCACAATATAACGGCGTACCTTGCACATGTCTGTTTTGGATTGACGATTAGAATGTGAGTGAGCTCGTTGTCATAGCTACGGGCCGCAGATAAGACTTTGGTCCACAATAAATAAGTTGAGATTCTCAGACAATCCTGTCAAAAGGAACACAGTTAGTAGTTGGAATCCTAAAGTGACATTGCACACTATAGTAATAATTATTTACCGTGCTAATGAAAATTAAACTAAATTAAACTTTGAAGGTTGATATCTCGCTTAATAATGAACTTATCTCGGAGTTCAAAGCGCCAAAAAACTGCACCCTTTTCAGAAATTATTTTTTATCAACGCTACATTATAAAAATATGGTTATGGATATGGTTAGTGGTACAATAAATGCATTCAGTAGGTATTATGAAAAAAGAAATATTCGGTATCAATAAAACCTTAAAAACCAGCGACCTATGATTTAGACCAGTTCACTATTATCGAAGTAGAGTATTATTTTCTCGTGTGCGGAAAAAGGAATTACAATCCTTCTCCGTACACCGCCGTAAACAAATCTTCCTCTTCTCTTCTTCCACTTGTAGAAGGCGTACCGCCTGTAGTTCACTTTTCTGTGAGGTGGACTGCCAACTGTCTCTTCATCTTTTTGATGGTGTGCCCAGGGTTCTTCCTGTTGGTATGTTGTCCCTGACGATTCGTGGTAATCTTATGCTTATCTGTTTGTTTCGCCAAATGCTTTTTAGATGACCAGAGATTGATGCAGCTTTGTTTACGTTTCGTTTGACTTCTTCCTCCAAATTTTCCCGATCTGTGAGAAAGCATCCCCAAAATGTGTACGTATGCAACTGACTAGTCAAGCTGCCACGTAGGCACCTAATATCGTTTGCACCATGGAAATATGTCTTTGAAGACAGCGTAACCATGCTTCTTATTTAAGGTGTTGTAGCTTTCTTTGTTGCAGTTGTTTTGGAGTCCTTATTCTTTTAATAATCTCAATTTTTTAAAAAAATTAATGTGTGGGGATGTTAGAGTGGAATGGAGTAAAACACAGTGGTAGTTTTTATCCTTTTATTAAAAAACTGCATCTCTTATAGATGATGTTGCGTAAAACTAACACTTAATATTTTTACTTTTACTGTTACTTTATATACAATTGATCATAACTGATCAATATCTGATCTACGACTGATCATAACACAATATGTTTATATTTCAGTTACAATTGATTAACATGTCAAGTATATTTAATTGATAACAACTAGTTATTGGTACTATCTAGAGACTCCGTTTTGACAGAGCCGTAGGGCTTTAAACTAAAATAAAAAAGGCAAAAAATAATAATAACTTATTCGTGTAGTAAGGTAGCAATAACAAATAGATTAGATTAACAACACTCTGTGATTTTCTTGTAGGTACATTTTTAATATTTTCAAAAATTCTGCCAATAAAATGTTTTAAAATTTTCATAGACGCCTCTTCTTCATTAAATTTTTTCTTACAACTTTAATCATGTTTTAAAAATGGCTCAGAAAACCGACAAGTTACTGAAAAATTCCTTACAGGGTAAACTAGGTTGGAAGGAGTATAAAAAGGCATAACTAATGCAGCTACAAAAATTCAACTTCTAAATGAATTCAGTCGAGGAGCGTTGGTAGGTGAAATTGGTTTTTCTCGATTTCAAAATATTATCTGCAGAGTTTCAGTCTGTCGGATTTACTTGTGTCACCAGGTGCAGGAAATGCAAGACATTTTTACTACTCTGCTGATAGCTTCAAATAGTTGCATCGCAAATATACGAGGATAGTTTGCGAATTATCCCTAACATAGTTGGCGTTGAATGACAAATGCAAATAAAGTACGCAATTTCGCAAACAGTAAAGACAAACCAATTATTAAGGTCACCCCCAAAAAGTCGATCACATCCCAAATGTGTATTATGATTATATCCGAAACATAATTTATGGTATGTATGCATAGCATATAATGTATCTAAGGTATCACCTTAAAAAGATGGGCAAAACAGAGAGTGATAGTTGCCGCTACTGCGAGAATTTCGCTGAAACTGCAGAACATTTGCTTTGCGAATGCCCAGAGCTTTTATGCAAGAGGCTCTAGTTTCTGGAAGAGGCCCTCCTAAAGCTCTTCTATGTCAGAAACTTAGCCCCCAGGAAACTGAATAGATTAAGGGTTATGCACAAAAGATCTGATAGATCGAGGTGCTTGAGAGGATGCATAGCCTTCACGACCTCCCCTACAATCTCCACAATCTGAATCGAAAAAGGACGAGAACTTTCTGGCCGTATTTAAACTGTTCTATCGAAAATTCCAGATTGGCCGGGAAGGTACTGGAACATTCTTGTCATTAACTGTGACGTCACTATACCGCCCAGCTTGCTTACGTACATTCCAGTGGCGTATCGCAAAATCGTTACATTATGACTTTACAATTTGGGTAAACTAGTGAAAACACAATGATCAAACTTTAGTAAACTGACTGACTAACTTCCGTGAATGACGGCCAACAACAACGTTACTCTAGAGAAGACAAGAAATATTCAAGTGTATCCAAACTGTTCTATCGAAAATTCTAGATTGGTCGGGAAGATACTGGAACATCCTTGTCATTGGCTGTGACGTCACTATACCGCCCAGCAGCGTATCGCAAAATCGTTACAATACGGAAGAATGTACTATTTTTATGAGAGAATTGACACGATTTATAGTATAGGGGGTTATAATAATAAATCTTTGTGACGAAACAAATATATTAGATTAAAGAAATGCTAAATTGCTTTATTTTTCAGGTATAAAGAAGTGATCGAATTGTGCGACTTGAAACGACACATTCAAATGTTGCCTTACGGAGACAAAACATTGATAGGAAACAAGGGTGTGCCTCTGACGAGAGTACAGCAATTTAAAATTAATCTAGCTAGAGCGGTATATTCGAAAGCTGATATTTATTTGCTAGACAATTTGTCAACCGTAAACGTTGAAACGCGTATCTACAAAAAATGTATAATCGAATTTTTGATGGGAAAAACGGTGGTTGTTGCAACGAATAACATGGAATTGATAACGACGTCAGATTTGATTGTGTTTGTTAAAAATGTACGTATATCTCGAAGTAATTATTTTGGAATAGAGGAAACTATTTTTTTCGTAGGGTACAACAAAACTTAAGACACGTAAGAATTTATCTGAGAATGATTTAAGATTTATTCGGAGTAATTCTAAAACATGCCAGGAAGTTTTTTCGGATAATCTTCACAGAGAAACTTTATTTGAGGTAAATCGAGAAAATAAAACGTCCCTGAAAATAGTGCGTTCCTTAAAAGGAGGTGTAGAAAGAATAATTAGGAATAGAATTAGTATTTTCATTTATTTATGTGTAAAATCCCTAATCTTATTATTCCACAAGGCATACATAAGTAAGTTATATCATTTTACTTAATTATTTTCCATCCCGTATAACAGATATTCTAAATACGTAGGAATCTACTCAAGTAAATAATCTACTACTTTCTAAAGTCAAAAGTTTACAAGAAGCTTTATGAACAGTCGGAAAGTGTCAAAAAAGGCACGTCTGGCTCTGCATAGAGGAGTGTTGGTTCTTACACTTATCAGTATGGTAGTGAATGTTGGGTTTGGCAGAAGAAGCATCAAAATAGGATTAATGCTGCGGAGATGAGTAGTCTGAGAGAGTGACTCGGTTGGATAAAGTAAAAAATAGTGAGATAAGAGAACGATGTGGTGTAAAAGAAGATGTGGTCTCAAAGATGGATAAAGGAATGCTTAGATGGTTTGGACACGTAGAAATGATGCAAGAAGGAAGATTGACGAGACAAATTTATAAGACGAGTGTGAATGGACGGAAGTCGGTAGAGGTCGACCTCGGAGAACATGTCTTGATCAGATCAACATTGTTTTGAGGAAAGGCCAGGTCAAGAGTACCAACAACCGACGAGCATGTATGAGAGCACTGATGAAAGTAGAGGAAGCAAAAGATGTGTGTAAGAACCGTAGCGGAAGTGGAAGGAAGTGGTCTCTGCCTACCCCTACGGGAAAAAGGCGTTACTATATGTATGTATGTATGTACATGAAGCACCAGATTTTTGCTTCGATTCTAAGTGACTCACTTGTTTTTACATCGATAATTTCTTTTGTTATGATTACGAAAGAAATATCATTGCTAAAATTTGGCATTTTATTCTCAACAGACAGTGTCATGTCATGACTTATCTATACATATAAAATGCTTTGTCCTGAATGACTGACTGACGGATCAACGCGCAGCCTAAACCGCTGATCGTAGAGACTTAAAACTTAAAGGGTGTGTTCTTTGTATGTCGTAGGCATCCGATAAGAAAGGATTTTCCGAAATTTTCGTATAAAGGTGTGGCGTTGCCGGCGTTAACTGAATTTTTGTAGCCAATTAAGATATACATATTAATGTTATTGTTTGTTTGCAAACCGTTGACTTCAGAAAAAAATGTTATAAGACTTTTTTACTCTGCACACTGTATTATGTCTTGTGTCTAAATAAACGCACTATTTTCGGGTATACCCTGTATTTTAAAATAAATGTAAGCAAAACAAAAGTAATGGTTTTTGAAAGAGAAAAAAGCATGACAAACTGTAGAGTTTCGATTGAGATAGAAAGAGTGGAACAAGTAAATGAATTTGTGTACTTGAGTTCAAAGTTTACGAGAGATGGTAAGTATGACAGTGACATTGAGCGAAGGGTGTTGGCAGGAAAACAAATGAATGGGGCACTGGATAACTTTATGAATAGCCAGAAAGTGTCAAAAAAGGCACGTCTGGCTGTGCATAGAGGTGTGTTGGTTCTTACACTTATGTATGGTAGTGAATGTTGGGTTTGGCAGAAGAAGCATGAAAATAGGATTAATGCTGCGGAGATGAGTAATCTAAGAAGTATAGCCGGAGTGACTCGGTTAGATAAAGTAAAGAATAGTGAGATAAGAGAACGATGTGGTGTAAAAGAAGATGTGGTCTCAAAGATGGATAAAGGAATGCTTAGATGGTTTGGACACGTAGAAAGGATGGATGAAGAAAGATTGACGAAACAAATTTATAAGGCGATTGTAAATGGACAAGTCGGTAGAGGTCGACCTCGGAGAACATGTCTTGATCAGATCAACATTGTTTTGAGGAAAGGCCAGATCAAGAGTACCAACAACCGACGAGCATGTATGAGAGCACTGATGAAAGTAGAGGAAGCAAAAGATGTGTGTAAGAACCGTAGCGGAAGTGGAAGGAAGTGGTCTCTGCCTACCCCTATGGGAAAAAGGCGTGACTTTATGTATGTATGTATGTTAAAATAAATTGTAAATATGTATTTATTTTGAATATTATTTTTTAGAGTCTACGTGTGTTGGAAGAACCAAAGGAAACTGATAAGCTAATAAAAAAAGCCACTATTTCTTCAATTTATACAGAACATTTAAAATCGTGGCCCAACATTGTTAGAATAATATTCTTAATGTCTGCGTTTGTTAAATCACAAATCACTTGCAGCAGTTATGACTTGTGGCTTCTGTATTGGTAAGATTAGGCGAGACTATTTAAAAATTCTGGAACCATAACTGGAAGCATTATTTTGAACTAGAGAAACCCTGCAGACGTTGTCATGTCCGAACATGGCTTTCCTGCTTTGGAAATATCACTTTCAAACTCGAGAGAATTTTGTCAAGAGTTTTTAAGAAAGTGTCTCTTCGCGTTTCTGCTATCCTGCTACAAAAATATTTGTTTAAAAGAGAATTTTTAGGAAAATATTTTTTCGCGTTTCTGCTATCCTGCTACAAAAATATTTATATTTTAAAAGAGAATTTTGTCAAGAATTTTTAAGAAAAAATCTGGCGTTTCTGCTATCCTGATATAAAAATATTAATATTTTAAAAGAGAATTTTGTCAAGAATTTTTAAGAAAATAACTCTTCGCGTTTCTGCTATCCTGATACAAAAATATTTATATTTTTAAAGAGAATTTTGTCGAGAATTTTTAAGAAAAAATCTCGCGTTTCTACTATCCTGATATAAAAATATTTATATTTAAAAAAAAAATTTTGTCAAGAATTTTTAAGAAAATAACTCTTCGCGTTTCTGCTTTCCTGATACAAAAATATTTATACTTTAAAGAATTTTTAAGAAAATATCTCTTCACGTTTCTGCTATCCTGTTACAAAAATATTTATATTTTTAAAGAGAATTTTGTCGAGAATTTTTAAGAAAAAATCTCGCGTTTCTGCTATCCTGATATAAAAATATTTATATTTTAAAAAAAAAATTTGTCAAGAATTTTTAAGAAAATAACTCTTCGCGTTTCTGCTATCCTGATACAAAAATATTCGTATTTTAAAAGAAAATTTTGTGAAGAATTTTTAGAAAAAATCTCTTCGCGTTTCTGCTATCCTGCTACAAAAATATTTATATTTTAAAAGAGAATTTTGTCAAGAATTTTTAAGAAAATAACTCTTCACGTTTCTGCTATCCTGATACAAAAATATTTATACTTTAAAGAATTTTTAAGAAAATATCTCTTCACGTTTCTGCTATCCTGTTACAAAAATATTTATATTTTAAAAGAGAATTTTGTCGAGAATTCTAAGAAAAAATCTCTTCGCGTTTCTGCTATCCTGCTACAAAAATATTTATATTTTGAAAGAGAATTTCGTCAAGAATTTTTAAGAAAATAACTCTTCACGTTTCTGCTTTCCTGATACAGAAATATTTATACTTTAAAGAATTTTTAAGAAAATATCTCTTCTAGTTTCTGCTATTCTGTTACAAAAATATTTATATTTTAAAAGAGAATTTTGTCGAGAATTTTTAAGAAAAAATCTCGCGTTTCTGCTATCCTGATATAAAAATATTTATATTTTAAAAAAAAATTTTGTCAAGAATTTTTAAGAAAATAACTCTTCGCGTTTCTGCTATCCTGATACAAAAATATTCGTATTTTAAAAGAAAATTTTGTGAAGAATTTTTAGAAAAAATCTCTTCGCGTTTCTGCTATCCTGCTACAAAAATATTTATATTTTAAAAGAGAATTTTGTCAAGAATTTTTAAGAAAATAACTCTTCGCGTTTCTGCTTTCCTGATACAAAAATATTTATACTTAAAGAATTTTTAAGAAAATATCTCTTCACGTTTCTGCTATCCTGTTACAAAAATATTTATATTTTAAAAGAGAATTTTGTCGAGAATTCTAAGAAAAAATCTCTTCGCGTTTCTGTTATCCTGCTACAAAAATATTTATATTTTGAAAGAGAATTTCGTCAAGAATTTTTAAGAAAATAACTCTTCACGTTTCTGCTTTCCTGATACAAAAATATTTATACTTTAAAGAATTTTTAAGAACATATCTCTTCTAGTTTCTGCTATTCTGTTACAAAAATATTTATATTTTAAAAGAGAATTTTGTCGAGAATTCTAAGAAAAAATCTCTTCGCGTTTCTGCTATCCTGCTACAAAAATATTTATATTTTGAAAGAGAATTTCGTCAAGAATTTTTAAGAAAATAACTCTTCGCGTTTCTGCTTTCCTGATACAAAAATATTTATACTTTAAAGAATTTTTAAGAAAATATCTCTTCACGTTTCTGCTATCCTGTTACAAAAATATTTATATTTTTAAAGAGAATTTTGTCGAGAATTTTTAAGAAAAAATCTGGCGTTTCTGCTATCCTGATATAAAAATATTTATATTTTAAAAAAAAATTTTGTCAAGAATTTTTAAGAAAATAACTCTTCGCGTTTCTGCTATCCTGATACAAAAATATTCACATTTTAAAAGAAAATTTTGTGAAGAATTTTTAGAAAAAATCTCTTCGCGTTTCTGCTATCCTGCTACAAAAATATTTATATTTTAAAAGAGAATTTTGTCAAGAATTTTTAAGAAAATAACTCTTCACGTTTCTGCTATCCTGATACAAAAATATTTATACTTTAAAGAATTTTTAAGAAAATATCTCTTCACGTTTCTGCTATCCCGTTACAAAAATATTTATATTTTAAAAGAGAATTTTGTCGAGAATTTTTAAGAAAATATCTCTTCGCGTTTCTGCTTTCCTGATACAAAAATATTTATACTTTAAAGAATTTTTAAGAAAATATCTCTTCTAGTTTCTGCTATTCTGTTACAAAAATATTTATATTTTAAAAGAGAATTTTGTCGAGAATTTTAAGAAAAAATCTCTTCGCGTTTCTGCTATCCTGCTACAAAAATATTTATATTTTGAAAGAGAATTTCGTCAAGAATTTTTAAGAAAATAACTCTTCGCGTTTCTGCTTTCCTGATACAAAAATATTTATACTTTAAAGAATTTTTAAGAAAATATCTCTTCACGTTTCTGCTATCCTGTTACAAAAATATTTATATTTTTAAAGAGAATTTTGTCGAGAATTTTTAAGAAAAAATCTGGCGTTTCTGCTATCCTGATATAAAAATATTTATATTTTAAAAAAAAAATTTGTCAAGAATTTTTAAGAAAATAACTCTTTGCGTTTCTGCTATCCTGATACAAAAATATTCATATTTTAAAAGAAAATTTTGTGAAGAATTTTTAGAAAAAATCTCTTCGCGTTTCTGCTATCCTGCTACAAAAATATTTATATTTTAAAAGAGAATTTTGTCGAGAATTTTTAAGAAAATAACTCTTCGCGTTTCTGATATCCTGATACAAAAATATTTATATTTTAAAGGAGAATTTTGTCAAGAATTTTTAAGAAAATAATTCTTTGCGTTTCTGCTATCCTGATACAAAAATATTCATATTTTAAAAGAAAATTTTGTGAAGAATTTTTAGAAAAAATCTCTTCGCGTTTCTGCTATCCTGATACAAAAATATTTATATTTTAAAGGAGAATTTTGTCGAGAATTTTTAAAAAAATATCTCTTCACGTTTCTGCTATCCTGCTACAAAAATATTTATATTTTGAAAGAGAATTTCGTCAAGAATTTTTAAGAAAATAACTCTTCGCGTTTCTGCTTTCCTGATACAAAAATATTTATACTTTAAAGAATTTTTAAGAAAATATCTCTTCACGTTTCTGCTATCCTGTTACAAAAATATTTATATTTTTAAAGAGAATTTTGTCGAGAATTTTTAAGAAAAAATCTCGCGTTTCTGCTATCCTGATATAAAAATATTTATATTTAAAAAAAAAAATTTGTCAAGAATTTTTAAGAAAATAACTCTTCGCGTTTCTGCTTTCCTGATACAAAAATATTTATACTTTAAAGAATTTTTAAGAAAATATCTCTTCACGTTTCTGCTATCCTGTTACAAAAATATTTATATTTTTAAAGAGAATTTTGTCGAGAATCCTAAGAAAAAATCTCTTCGCGTTTCTGCTATCCTGTTACAAAAATATTTATATTTTAAAAGAGAATTTTGTCGAGAATCTTAAGAAAAAATCTCTTCGCGTTTCTGCTATCCTGTTACAAAAATATTTATATTTTAAAAGAAAATTTTGTCTAGAATTTTTAAGAAAAAATCTCTTCGCGTTTCTGCTATCCTGCTACAAAAATATTTATACTTTAAAGAATTTTTAAGAAAATATCTCTTCACGTTTCTGCTATCCTGTTACAAAAATATTTATATTTTTAAAGAGAATTTTGTCGAGAATCCTAAGAAAAAATCTCTTCGCGTTTCTGCTATCCTGTTACAAAAATATTTATATTTTAAAAGAGAATTTTGTCGAGAATCTTAAGAAAAAATCTCTTCGCGTTTCTGCTATCCTGTTACAAAAATATTTATATTTTAAAAGAAAATTTTGTCTAGAATTTTTAAGAAAAAATCTCTTCGCGTTTCTGCTATCCTGCTACAAAAATATATATATTTTAAAAGAGAATTTTGTCGAGAATTTTTTATAAAATATCTCTTCGCGTTTCTGCTATTCTGCTACAAAAATATTTATACTTTAAAGAATTTTTAAGAAAATATCTCTTCACGTTTCTGCTATCCCGTTACAAAAATATTTATATTTTAAAAGAGAATTTTGTCGAGAATTTTTAAAAAAATATCTCTTCACGTTTCTGCTATCCTGTTACAAAAATATTTATATTTTTAAAGAGAATTTTGTCGAGAATTTTTAAGTAAAAATCTCGCGTTTCTGCTATCCTGATATAAAAATATTTATATTTTAAAAAAAAAATTTGTCAAGAATTTTTAAGAAAATAACTCTTCGCGTTTCTGCTATCCTGATACAAAAATATTCGTATTTTAAAAGAAAATTTTGTGAAGAATTTTTAGAAAAAATCTCTTCGCGTTTCTGCTATCCTGCTACAAAAATATTTATATTTTAAAAGAGAATTTTGTCAAGAATTTTTAAGAAAATAACTCTTCGCGTTTCTGCTTTCCTGATACAAAAATATTTATACTTAAAGAATTTTTAAGAAAATATCTCTTCACGTTTCTGCTATCCTGTTACAAAAATATTTATATTTTAAAAGAGAATTTTGTCGAGAATTCTAAGAAAAAATCTCTTCGCGTTTCTGTTATCCTGCTACAAAAATATTTATATTTTGAAAGAGAATTTCGTCAAGAATTTTTAAGAAAATAACTCTTCACGTTTCTGCTTTCCTGATACAAAAATATTTATACTTTAAAGAATTTTTAAGAAAATATCTCTTCACGTTTCTGCTATCCTGTTACAAAAATATTTATATTTTTAAAGAGAATTTTGTCGAGAATTTTTAAGAAAAAATCTCGCGTTTCTGCTATCCTGATATAAAAATATTTATATTTTAAAAAAAAATTTTGTCAAGAATTTTTAAGAAAATAACTCTTCGCGTTTCTGCTATCCTGATACAAAAATATTTATATTTTTAAAGAGAATTTTGTCGAGAATTTTTAAGAAAAAATCTCGCGTTTCTACTATCCTGATATAAAAATATTTATATTTAAAAAAAAAATTTTGTCAAGAATTTTTAAGAAAATAACTCTTCGCGTTTCTGCTTTCCTGATACAAAAATATTTATACTTTAAAGAATTTTTAAGAAAATATCTCTTCACGTTTCTGCTATCCTGTTACAAAAATATTTATATTTTTAAAGAGAATTTTGTCGAGAATTTTTAAGAAAAAATCTCGCGTTTCTGCTATCCTGATATAAAAATATTTATATTTTAAAAAAAAAATTTGTCAAGAATTTTTAAGAAAATAACTCTTCGCGTTTCTGCTATCCTGATACAAAAATATTCGTATTTTAAAAGAAAATTTTGTCTAGAATTTTTAAGAAAAAATCTCTTCGCGTTTCTGCTATCCTGCTACAAAAATATATATATTTTAAAAGAGAATTTTGTCGAGAATTTTTTATAAAATATCTCTTCGCGTTTCTGCTATTCTGCTACAAAAATATTTATACTTTAAAGAATTTTTAAGAAAATATCTCTTCACGTTTCTGCTATCCCGTTACAAAAATATTTATATTTTAAAAGAGAATTTTGTCGAGAATTTTTAAAAAAATATCTCTTCACGTTTCTGCTATCCTGTTACAAAAATATTTATATTTTTAAAGAGAATTTTGTCGAGAATTTTTAAGAAAAAATCTCGCGTTTCTGCTATCCTGATATAAAAATATTTATATTTTAAAAAAAAAATTTGTCAAGAATTTTTAAGAAAATAACTCTTCGCGTTTCTGCTATCCTGATACAAAAATATTCGTATTTTAAAAGAAAATTTTGTGAAGAATTTTTAGAAAAAATCTCTTCGCGTTTCTGCTATCCTGCTACAAAAATATTTATATTTTAAAAGAGAATTTTGTCAAGAATTTTTAAGAAAATAACTCTTCACGTTTCTGCTATCCTGATACAAAAATATTTATACTTTAAAGAATTTTTAAGAAAATATCTCTTCACGTTTCTGCTATCCTGTTACAAAAATATTTATATTTTAAAAGAGAATTTTGTCGAGAATTCTAAGAAAAAATCTCTTCGCGTTTCTGCTATCCTGCTACAAAAATATTTATATTTTGAAAAAGAATTTCGTCAAGAATTTTTAAGAAAATAACTCTTCACGTTTCTGCTTTCCTGATACAGAAATATTTATACTTTAAAGAATTTTTAAGAAAATATCTCTTCTAGTTTCTGCTATTCTGTTACAAAAATATTTATATTTTAAAAGAGAATTTTGTCGAGAATTTTTAAGAAAAAATCTCGCGTTTCTGCTATCCTGATATAAAAATATTTATATTTTAAAAAAAAATTTTGTCAAGAATTTTTAAGAAAATAACTCTTCGCGTTTCTGCTATCCTGATACAAAAATATTCACATTTTAAAAGAAAATTTTGTGAAGAATTTTTAGAAAAAATCTCTTCGCGTTTCTGCTATCCTGCTACAAAAATATTTATATTTTAAAAGAGAATTTTGTCAAGAATTTTTAAGAAAATAACTCTTCACGTTTCTGCTATCCTGATACAAAAATATTTATACTTTAAAGAATTTTTAAGAAAATATCTCTTCACGTTTCTGCTATCCCGTTACAAAAATATTTATATTTTAAAAGAGAATTTTGTCGAGAATTTTTAAGAAAATATCTCTTCGCGTTTCTGCTTTCCTGATACAAAAATATTTATACTTTAAAGAATTTTTAAGAAAATATCTCTTCTAGTTTCTGCTATTCTGTTACAAAAATATTTATATTTTAAAAGAGAATTTTGTCGAGAATTCTAAGAAAAAATCTCTTCGCGTTTCTGCTATCCTGCTACAAAAATATTTATATTTTGAAAGAGAATTTCGTCAAGAATTTTTAAGAAAATAACTCTTCGCGTTTCTGCTTTTCTGATACAAAAATATTTATACTTTAAAGAATTTTTAAGAAAATATCTCTTCACGTTTCTGCTATCCTGTTACAAAAATATTTATATTTTTAAAGAGAATTTTGTCGAGAATTTTTAAGAAAAAATCTGGCGTTTCTGCTATCCTGATATAAAAATATTTATATTTTAAAAAAAAAATTTGTCAAGAATTTTTAAGAAAATAACTCTTTGCGTTTCTGCTATCCTGATACAAAAATATTCATATTTTAAAAGAAAATTTTGTGAAGAATTTTTAGAAAAAATCTCTTCGCGTTTCTGCTATCCTGCTACAAAAATATTTATATTTTAAAAGAGAATTTTGTCGAGAATTTTTAAGAAAATAACTCTTCGCGTTTCTGATATCCTGATACAAAAATATTTATATTTTAAAGGAGAATTTTGTCAAGAATTTTTAAGAAAATAATTCTTTGCGTTTCTGCTATCCTGATACAAAAATATTCATATTTTAAAAGAAAATTTTGTGAAGAATTTTTAGAAAAAATCTCTTCGCGTTTCTGCTATCCTGATACAAAAATATTTATATTTTAAAGGAGAATTTTGTCGAGAATTTTTAAAAAAATATCTCTTCACGTTTCTGCTATCCTGCTACAAAAATATTTATATTTTGAAAGAGAATTTCGTCAAGAATTTTTAAGAAAATAACTCTTCGCGTTTCTGCTTTCCTGATACAAAAATATTTATACTTTAAAGAATTTTTAAGAAAATATCTCTTCACGTTTCTGCTATCCTGTTACAAAAATATTTATATTTTTAAAGAGAATTTTGTCGAGAATTTTTAAGAAAAAATCTCGCGTTTCTGCTATCCTGATATAAAAATATTTATATTTAAAAAAAAAATTTTGTCAAGAATTTTTAAGAAAATAACTCTTCGCGTTTCTGCTTTCCTGATACAAAAATATTTATACTTTAAAGAATTTTTAAGAAAATATCTCTTCACGTTTCTGCTATCCTGTTACAAAAATATTTATATTTTTAAAGAGAATTTTGTCGAGAATCCTAAGAAAAAATCTCTTCGCGTTTCTGCTATCCTGTTACAAAAATATTTATATTTTAAAAGAGAATTTTGTCGAGAATCTTAAGAAAAAATCTCTTCGCGTTTCTGCTATCCTGTTACAAAAATATTTATATTTTAAAAGAAAATTTTGTCTAGAATTTTTAAGAAAAAATCTCTTCGCGTTTCTGCTATCCTGCTACAAAAATATATATATTTTAAAAGAGAATTTTGTCGAGAATTTTTTATAAAATATCTCTTCGCGTTTCTGCTATTCTGCTACAAAAATATTTATACTTTAAAGAATTTTTAAGAAAATATCTCTTCACGTTTCTGCTATCCCGTTACAAAAATATTTATATTTTAAAAGAGAATTTTGTCGAGAATTTTTAAAAAAATATCTCTTCACGTTTCTGCTATCCTGTTACAAAAATATTTATATTTTTAAAGAGAATTTTGTCGAGAATTTTTAAGAAAAAATCTCGCGTTTCTGCTATCCTGATATAAAAATATTTATATTTTAAAAAAAAATTTTGTCAAGAATTTTTAAGAAAATAACTCTTCGCGTTTCTGCTATCCTAATACAAAAATATTTATATTTTTAAAGAGAATTTTGTCGAGAATTTTTAAGAAAAAATCTCGCGTTTCTACTATCCTGATATAAAAATATTTATATTTAAAAAAAAAATTTTGTCAAGAATTTTTAAGAAAATAACTCTTCGCGTTTCTGCTTTCCTGATACAAAAATATTTATACTTTAAAGAATTTTTAAGAAAATATCTCTTCACGTTTCTGCTATCCTGTTACAAAAATATTTATATTTTTAAAGAGAATTTTGTCGAGAATTTTTAAGAAAAAATCTCGCGTTTCTGCTATCCTGATATAAAAATATTTATATTTTAAAAAAAAAATTTGTCAAGAATTTTTAAGAAAATAACTCTTCGCGTTTCTGCTATCCTGATACAAAAATATTCGTATTTTAAAAGAAAATTTTGTGTAGAATTTTTAAGAAAAAATCTCTTCGCGTTTCTGCTATCCTGCTACAAAAATATATATATTTTAAAAGAGAATTTTGTCGAGAATTTTTTATAAAATATCTCTTCGCGTTTCTGCTATTCTGCTACAAAAATATTTATACTTTAAAGAATTTTTAAGAAAATATCTCTTCACGTTTCTGCTATCCCGTTACAAAAATATTTATATTTTAAAAGAGAATTTTGTCGAGAATTTTTAAAAAAATATCTCTTCACGTTTCTGCTATCCTGTTACAAAAATATTTATATTTTTAAAGAGAATTTTGTCGAGAATTTTTAAGAAAAAATCTCGCGTTTCTGCTATCCTGATATAAAAATATTTATATTTTAAAAAAAAAATTTGTCAAGAATTTTTAAGAAAATAACTCTTCGCGTTTCTGCTATCCTGATACAAAAATATTCGTATTTTAAAAGAAAATTTTGTGAAGAATTTTTAGAAAAAATCTCTTCGCGTTTCTGCTATCCTGCTACAAAAATATTTATATTTTAAAAGAGAATTTTGTCAAGAATTTTTAAGAAAATAACTCTTCACGTTTCTGCTATCCTGATACAAAAATATTTATACTTTAAAGAATTTTTAAGAAAATATCTCTTCACGTTTCTGCTATCCTGTTACAAAAATATTTATATTTTAAAAGAGAATTTTGTCGAGAATTCTAAGAAAAAATCTCTTCGCGTTTCTGCTATCCTGCTACAAAAATATTTATATTTTGAAAGAGAATTTCGTCAAGAATTTTTAAGAAAATAACTCTTCACGTTTCTGCTTTCCTGATACAGAAATATTTATACTTTAAAGAATTTTTAAGAAAATATCTCTTCTAGTTTCTGCTATTCTGTTACAAAAATATTTATATTTTAAAAGAGAATTTTGTCGAGAATTTTTAAGAAAAAATCTCGCGTTTCTGCTATCCTGATATAAAAATATTTATATTTTAAAAAAAAATTTTGTCAAGAATTTTTAAGAAAATAACTCTTCGCGTTTCTGCTATCCTGATACAAAAATATTCACATTTTAAAAGAAAATTTTGTGAAGAATTTTTAGAAAAAATCTCTTCGCGTTTCTGCTATCCTGCTACAAAAATATTTATATTTTAAAAGAGAATTTTGTCAAGAATTTTTAAGAAAATAACTCTTCACGTTTCTGCTATCCTGATACAAAAATATTTATACTTTAAAGAATTTTTAAGAAAATATCTCTTCACGTTTCTGCTATCCCGTTACAAAAATATTTATATTTTAAAAGAGAATTTTGTCGAGAATTTTTAAGAAAATATCTCTTCGCGTTTCTGCTTTCCTGATACAAAAATATTTATACTTTAAAGAATTTTTAAGAAAATATCTCTTCTAGTTTCTGCTATTCTGTTACAAAAATATTTATATTTTAAAAGAGAATTTTGTCGAGAATTCTAAGAAAAAATCTCTTCGCGTTTCTGCTATCCTGCTACAAAAATATTTATATTTTGAAAGAGAATTTCGTCAAGAATTTTTAAGAAAATAACTCTTCGCGTTTCTGCTTTTCTGATACAAAAATATTTATACTTTAAAGAATTTTTAAGAAAATATCTCTTCACGTTTCTGCTATCCTGTTACAAAAATATTTATATTTTTAAAGAGAATTTTGTCGAGAATTTTTAAGAAAAAATCTGGCGTTTCTGCTATCCTGATATAAAAATATTTATATTTTAAAAAAAAAATTTGTCAAGAATTTTTAAGAAAATAACTCTTTGCGTTTCTGCTATCCTGATACAAAAATATTCATATTTTAAAAGAAAATTTTGTGAAGAATTTTTAGAAAAAATCTCTTCGCGTTTCTGCTATCCTGCTACAAAAATATTTATATTTTAAAAGAGAATTTTGTCGAGAATTTTTAAGAAAATAACTCTTCGCGTTTCTGATATCCTGATACAAAAATATTTATATTTTAAAAGAGAATTTTGTCAAGAATTTTTAAGAAAAAATCTCGCGTTTCTGCTATCCTGATATAAAAATATTTATATTTTAAAAAAAAATTTTGTCAAGAATTTTTAAGAAAATAACTCTTCGCGTTTCTGCTATCCTGATACAAAAATATTCGTATTTTAAAAGAAAATTTTGTGAAGAATTTTTAGAAAAAATCTCTTCGCGTTTCTGCTATCCTGCTACAAAAATATTTATATTTTAAAAGAGAATTTTGTCAAGAATTTTTAAGAAAATAACTCTTCACGTTTCTGCTTTCCTGATACAAAAATATTTATACTTTAAAGAATTTTTAAGAAAATATCTCTTCACGTTTCTGCTATCCTGTTACAAAAATATTTATATTTTGAAAGAGAATTTCGTCAAGAATTTTTAAGAAAATAACTCTTCACGTTTCTGCTTTCCTGATACAAAAATATTTATACTTTAAAGAATTTTTAAGAAAATATCTCTTCACGTTTCTGCTATCCTGTTACAAAAATATTTATATTTTAAAAGAGAATTTTGTCAAGAATTTTTAAGAAAATAACTCTTCGCGTTTCTGCTTTCCTGATACAAAAATATTTATACTTAAAGAATTTTTAAGAAAATATCTCTTCACGTTTCTGCTATCCTGTTACAAAAATATTTATATTTTAAAAGAGAATTTTGTCGAGAATTCTAAAAAAAAATCTCTTCGCGTTTCTGTTATCCTGCTACAAAAATATTTATAATTTGAAAGAGAATTTCGTCAAGAATTTTTAAAAAAATAACTCTTCACGTTTCTGCTTTCCTGATACAAAAATATTTATACTTTAAAGAATTTTTAAGAAAATATCTCTTCACGTTTCTGCTATCCTGTTACAAAAATATTTATATTTTTAAAGAGAATTTTGTCGAGAATTTTTAAGAAAAAATCTCGCGTTTCTGCTATCCTGATATAAAAATATTTATATTTTAAAAAAAAATTTTGTCAAGAATTTTTAAGAAAATAACTCTTCGCGTTTCTGCTATCCTGATACAAAAATATTCGTATTTTAAAAGAAAATTTTGTGAAGAATTTTTAGAAAAAATCTCTTCGCGTTTCTGCTATCCTGCTACAAAAATATTTATATTTTAAAAGAGAATTTTGTCAAGAATTTTTAAGAAAATAACTCTTCACGTTTCTGCTATCCTGATACAAAAATATTTATACTTTAAATAATTTTTAAGAAAATATCTCTTCACGTTTCTGCTATCCTGTTACAAAAATATTTATATTTTAAAAGAGAATTTTGTCGAGAATTTTTAAGAAAATATCTCTTCGCGTTTCTGCTATCCTGCTACAAAAATATTTATATTTTGAAAGAGAATTTCGTCAAGAATTTTTAAGAAAATAACTCTTCGCGTTTCTGCTTTCCTGATACAAAAATATTTATACTTTAAAGAATTTTTAAGAAAATATCTCTTCACGTTTCTGCTATCCTGTTACAAAAATATTTATATTTTAAAAGAGAATTTTGTCGAGAATCCTAAGAAAAAATCTCTTCGCGTTTCTGCTATCCTGTTACAAAAATATTTATATTTTAAAAGAGAATTTTGTCGAGAATCTTAAGAAAAAATCTCTTCGCGTTTCTGCTATCCTGTTACAAAAATATTTATATTTTAAAAGAAAATTTTGTCTAGAATTTTTAAGAAAAAATCTCTTTGCGTTTTTGCTATCCTGCTACAAAAATATATATATTTTAAAAGAGAATTTTGTCGAGAATTTTTTATAAAATATCTCTTCGCGTTTCTGCTATTCTGCTACAAAAATATTTATACTTTAAAGAATTTTTAAGAAAATATCTCTTCACGTTTCTGCTATCCCGTTACAAAAATATTTATATTTTAAAAGAGAATTTTGTCGAGAATTTTTAAAAAAATATCTCTTCACGTTTCTGCTATCCTGTTACAAAAATATTTATATTTTTAAAGAGAATTTTGTCGAGAATTTTTAAGAAAAAATCTCGCGTTTCTGCTATCCTGATATAAAAATATTTATATTTTAAAAAAAAATTTTGTCAAGAATTTTTAAGAAAATAACTCTTCGCGTTTCTGCTATCCTGATACAAAAATATTTATATTTTTAAAGAGAATTTTGTCGAGAATTTTTAAGAAAAAATCTCGCGTTTCTACTATCCTGATATAAAAATATTTATATTTAAAAAAAAAATTTTGTCAAGAATTTTTAAGAAAATAACTCTTCGCGTTTCTGCTTTCCTGATACAAAAATATTTATACTTTAAAGAATTTTTAAGAAAATATCTCTTCACGTTTCTGCTATCCTGTTACAAAAATATTTATATTTTTAAAGAGAATTTTGTCGAGAATTTTTAAGAAAAAATCTCGCGTTTCTGCTATCCTGATATAAAAATATTTATATTTTAAAAAAAAAATTTGTCAAGAATTTTTAAGAAAATAACTCTTCGCGTTTCTGCTATCCTGATACAAAAATATTCGTATTTTAAAAGAAAATTTTGTGAAGAATTTTTAGAAAAAATCTCTTCGCGTTTCTGCTATCCTGCTACAAAAATATTTATATTTTAAAAGAGAATTTTGTCAAGAATTTTTAAGAAAATAACTCTTCACGTTTCTGCTATCCTGATACAAAAATATTTATACTTTAAATAATTTTTAAGAAAATATCTCTTCACGTTTCTGCTATCCTGTTACAAAAATATTTATATTTTAAAAGAGAATTTTGTCGAGAATTTTTAAGAAAATATCTCTTCGCGTTTCTGCTATCCTGCTACAAAAATATTTATATTTTGAAAGAGAATTTCGTCAAGAATTTTTAAGAAAATAACTCTTCGCGTTTCTGCTTTCCTGATACAAAAATATTTATACTTTAAAGAATTTTTAAGAAAATATCTCTTCACGTTTCTGCTATCCTGTTACAAAAATATTTATATTTTAAAAGAGAATTTTGTCGAGAATCCTAAGAAAAAATCTCTTCGCGTTTCTGCTATCCTGTTACAAAAATATTTATATTTTAAAAGAGAATTTTGTCGAGAATCTTAAGAAAAAATCTCTTCGCGTTTCTGCTATCCTGTTACAAAAATATTTATATTTTAAAAGAAAATTTTGTCTAGAATTTTTAAGAAAAAATCTCTTTGCGTTTTTGCTATCCTGCTACAAAAATATATATATTTTAAAAGAGAATTTTGTCGAGAATTTTTTATAAAATATCTCTTCGCGTTTCTGCTATTCTGCTACAAAAATATTTATACTTTAAAGAATTTTTAAGAAAATATCTCTTCACGTTTCTGCTATCCCGTTACAAAAATATTTATATTTTAAAAGAGAATTTTGTCGAGAATTTTTAAAAAAATATCTCTTCACGTTTCTGCTATCCTGTTACAAAAATATTTATATTTTTAAAGAGAATTTTGTCGAGAATTTTTAAGAAAAAATCTCGCGTTTCTGCTATCCTGATATAAAAATATTTATATTTTAAAAAAAAATTTTGTCAAGAATTTTTAAGAAAATAACTCTTCGCGTTTCTGCTATCCTGATACAAAAATATTTATATTTTTAAAGAGAATTTTGTCGAGAATTTTTAAGAAAAAATCTCGCGTTTCTACTATCCTGATATAAAAATATTTATATTTAAAAAAAAAATTTTGTCAAGATTTTTAAGAAAATAACTCTTCGCGTTTCTGCTTTCCTGATACAAAAATATTTATACTTTAAAGAATTTTTAAGAAAATATCTCTTCACGTTTCTGCTATCCTGTTACAAAAATATTTATATTTTTAAAGAGAATTTTGTCGAGAATTTTTAAGAAAAAATCTCGCGTTTCTGCTATCCTGATATAAAAATATTTATATTTTAAAAAAAAAATTTGTCAAGAATTTTTAAGAAAATAACTCTTCGCGTTTCTGCTATCCTGATACAAAAATATTCGTATTTTAAAAGAAAATTTTGTGAAGAATTTTTAGAAAAAATCTCTTCGCGTTTCTGCTATCCTGCTACAAAAATATTTATATTTTAAAAGAGAATTTTGTCAAGAATTTTTAAGAAAATAACTCTTCACGTTTCTGCTATCCTGATACAAAAATATTTATACTTTAAAGAATTTTTAAGAAAATATCTCTTCACGTTTCTGCTATCCTGTTACAAAAATATTTATATTTTAAAAGAGAATTTTGTCGAGAATTCTAAGAAAAAATCTCTTCGCGTTTCTGCTATCCTGCTACAAAAATATTTATATTTTGAAAGAGAATTTTGTCGAGAATTTTTTATAAAATATCTCTTCGCGTTTCTGCTATCCTGCTACAAAAATATTTATATTTTGAAAAAGAATTTTGTCGAGAATTTTTTATAAAATATCTCTTCGCGTTTCTGCTATCCTGCTACAAAAATATTTATATTTTGAAAGAGAATTTCGTCAAGAATTTTTAAGAAAATAACTCTTCGCGTTTCTGCTATCCTGATACAAAAATATTTATATTTTAAAAGAGAATTTTGTCAAGAATTTTTAAGAAAATAACTCTTCGCGTTTCTGCTATCCTGATACAAAAATATTTATATTTTAAAAGAGAATTTTGTCAAGAATTTTTAAGAAAATAACTCTTCGCGTTTCTGCTATCCTGATACAAAAATATTTATATTTTAAAGGAGAATTTTGTCGAGAATTTTTAAGAAAATATCTCTTCACGTTTCTGCTATCCTGTTACAAAAATATTTATATTTTAAAAAAGAATTTTGTCGAGAATTTTTTATAAAATATCTCTTCGCGTTTCTGCTATCCTGCTACAAAAATATTTATATTTTGAAAGAGAATTTCGTCAAGAATTTTTAAGAAAATAACTCTTCGCGTTTCTGCTATCCTGATACAAAAATATTTATATTTTAAAAGAGAATTTTGTCAAGAATTTTTAAGAAAATAACTCTTCGCGTTTCTGCTATCCTGATACAAAAATATTTATATTTTAAAGGAGAATTTTGTCGAGAATTTTTAAGAAAATATCTCTTCACGTTTCTGCTATCCTGCTACAAAAATATTTATATTTTGAAAGAGAATTTCGTCAAGAATTTTTAAGAAAATAACTCTTCGCGTTTCTGCTTTCCTGATACAAAAATATTTATACTTTAAAGAATTTTTAAGAAAATATCTCTTCACGTTTCTGCTATCCTGTTACAAAAATATTTATATTTTTAAAGAGAATTTTGTCGAGAATTTTTAAGAAAAAATCTGGCGTTTCTGCTATCCTGATATAAAAATATTTATATTTTAAAAAAAAAATTTGTCAAGAATTTTTAAGAAAATAACTCTTCGCGTTTCTGCTATCCTGATACAAAAATATTCATATTTTAAAAGAAAATTTTGTGAAGAATTTTTAGAAAAAATCTCTTCGCGTTTCTGCTATCCTGCTACAAAAATATTTATATTTTAAAAGAGAATTTTGTCAAGAATTTTTAAGAAAATAACTCTTCGCGTTTCTGCTATCCTGATACAAAAATATTTATATTTTAAAGGAGAATTTTGTCAAGAATTTTTAAGAAAATAACTCTTCGCGTTTCTGCTATCCTGATACAAAAATATTTATATTTTAAAGGAGAATTTTGTCGAGAATTTTTAAGAAAATATCTCTTCACGTTTCTGCTATCCTGCTACAAAAATATTTATATTTTGAAAGAGAATTTCGTCAAGAATTTTTAAGAAAATAACTCTTCGCGTTTCTGCTTTCCTGATACAAAAATATTTATACTTTAAAGAATTTTTAAGAAAATATCTCTTCACGTTTCTGCTATCCTGTTACAAAAATATTTATATTTTTAAAGAGAATTTTGTCGAGAATTTTTAAAAAAAAATCTCGCGTTTCTGCTATCCTAATATAAAAATATTTATATTTTAAAAAAAAATTTTGTCAAGAATTTTTAAGAAAATAACTCTTCGCGTTTCTGCTATCCTGATACAAAAATATTTATATTTTAAAAGAGAATTTTGTCAAGAATTTTTAAGAAAATAACTCTTCGCGTTTCTGCTATCCTGATACAAAAATATTTATATTTTAAAGGAGAATTTTGTCGAGAATTTTTAAGAAAATATCTCTTCACGTTTCTGCTATCCTGCTACAAAAATATTTATATTTTGAAAGAGAATTTCGTCAAGAATTTTTAAGAAAATAACTCTTCGCGTTTCTGCTTTCCTGATACAAAAATATTTATACTTTAAAGAATTTTTAAGAAAATATCTCTTCACGTTTCTGCTATCCTGTTACAAAAATATTTATATTTTTAAAGAGAATTTTGTCGAGAATTTTTAAGAAAAAATCTGGCGTTTCTGCTATCCTGATATAAAAATATTTATATTTTAAAAAACAAATTTGTCAAGAATTTTTAAGAAAATAACTCTTCGCGTTTCTGCTATCCTGATACAAAAATATTCATATTTTAAAAGAAAATTTTGTGAAGAATTTTTAGAAAAAATCTCTTCGCGTTTCTGCTATCCTGCTACAAAAATATTTATATTTTAAAAGAGAATTTTGTCAAGAATTTTTAAGAAAATAACTCTTCGCGTTTCTGCTATCCTGATACAAAAATATTTATATTTTAAAGGAGAATTTTGTCAAGAATTTTTAAGAAAATAACTCTTCGCGTTTCTGCTATCCTGATACAAAAATATTTATATTTTAAAGGAGAATTTTGTCGAGAATTTTTAAGAAAATATCTCTTCACGTTTCTGCTATCCTGCTACAAAAATATTTATATTTTGAAAGAGAATTTCGTCAAGAATTTTTAAGAAAATAACTCTTCGCGTTTCTGCTTTCCTGATACAAAAATATTTATACTTTAAAGAATTTTTAAGAAAATATCTCTTCACGTTTCTGCTATCCTGTTACAAAAATATTTATATTTTTAAAGAGAATTTTGTCGAGAATTTTTAAGAAAAAATCTGGCGTTTCTGCTATCCTGATATAAAAATATTTATATTTTAAAAAAAAAATTTGTCAAGAATTTTTAAGAAAATAACTCTTCGCGTTTCTGCTATCCTGATACAAAAATATTCATATTTTAAAAGAAAATTTTGTGAAGAATTTTTAGAAAAAATCTCTTCGCGTTTCTGCTATCCTGCTACAAAAATATTTATATTTTAAAAGAGAATTTTGTCAAGAATTTTTAAGAAAATAACTCTTCGCGTTTCTGCTATCCTGATACAAAAATATTTATATTTTAAAGGAGAATTTTGTCAAGAATTTTTAAGAAAATAATTCTTCGCGTTTCTGCTATCCTGATACAAAAATATTCATATTTTAAAAGAAAATTTTGTGAAGAATTTTTAGAAAAAATCTCTTCGCGTTTCTGCTATCCTGCTACAAAAATATTTATATTTTAAAAGAGAATTTTGTCAAGAATTTTTAAGAAAATAACTCTTCACGTTTCTGCTATCCTGATACAAAAATATTTATACTTTAAAGAATTTTTAAGAAAATATCTCTTCACGTTTCTGCTATCCTGTTACAAAAATATTTATATTTTAAAAGAGAATTTTGTCAAGAATTTTTAAGAAAATAACTCTTCGCGTTTCTGCTTTCCTGATACAAAAATATTTATACTTTAAAGAATTTTTAAGAAAATATCTCTTCACGTTTCTGCTATCCTGTTACAAAAATATTTATATTTCAAAAGAGAATTTTGTCGAGAATCCTAAGAAAAAATCTCTTCGCGTTTCTGCTATCCTGTTACAAAAATATTTATATTTTAAAAGAAAATTTTGTCTAGAATTTTTAAGAAAAAATCTCTTCGCGTTTCTGCTATCCTGCTACAAAAATATATATTTTTTAAAAGAGAATTTTGTCGAGAATTTTTTATAAAATATCTCTTCGCGTTTCTGCTATTCTGCTACAAAAATATTTATACTTTAAAGAATTTTTAAGAAAATATCTCTTCACGTTTCTGCTATCCCGTTACAAAAATATTTATATTTTAAAAGAGAATTTTGTCGAGAATTTTTAAAAAAATATCTCTTCACGTTTCTGCTATCCTGTTACAAAAATATTTATATTTTTAAAGAGAATTTTGTCGAGAATTTTTAAGAAAAAATCTCGCGTTTCTGCTATCCTGATATAAAAATATTTATATTTTAAAAAAAAAATTTGTCAAGAATTTTTAAGAAAATAACTCTTCGCGTTTCTGCTATCCTGATACAAAAATATTCGTATTTTAAAAGAAAATTTTGTGAAGAATTTTTAGAAAAAATCTCTTCGCGTTTCTGCTATCCTGCTACAAAAATATTTATATTTTAAAAGAGAATTTTGTCAAGAATTTTTAAGAAAATAACTCTTCGCGTTTCTGCTTTCCTGATACAAAAATATTTATACTTAAAGAATTTTTAAGAAAATATCTCTTCACGTTTCTGCTATCCTGTTACAAAAATATTTATATTTTAAAAGAGAATTTTGTCGAGAATTCTAAGAAAAAATCTCTTCGCGTTTCTGTTATCCTGCTACAAAAATATTTATATTTTGAAAGAGAATTTCGTCAAGAATTTTTAAGAAAATAACTCTTCACGTTTCTGCTTTCCTGATACAAAAATATTTATACTTTAAAGAATTTTTAAGAAAATATCTCACGTTTCTGCTATCCTGTTACAAAAATATTTATATTTTAAAAGAGAATTTTGTCGAGAATCCTAAGAAAAAATCTCTTCGCGTTTCTGCTATCCTGTTACAAAAATATTTATATTTTAAAAGAAAATTTTGTCTAGAATTTTTAAGAAAAAATCTCTTCGCGTTTCTGCTATCCTGCTACAAAAATATATATTTTTTAAAAGAGAATTTTGTCGAGAATTTTTTATAAAATATCTCTTCGCGTTTCTGCTATTCTGCTACAAAAATATTTATACTTTAAAGAATTTTTAAGAAAATATCTCTTCACGTTTCTGCTATCCCGTTACAAAAATATTTATATTTTAAAAGAGAATTTTGTCGAGAATTTTTTATAAAATATCTCTTCGCGTTTCTGCTATCCTGCTACACAAATATTTATATTTTAAAAGAAAATTTTGTCAAGAATTTTTAAGAATATAACTTTTCGCATTGCTGCTACCCTACTACAAAAATGAGAATTTTGTGAAGAATTTTTTTAAAAAATCTTTTCGCGTTTTTGCTATCTTGACAAAATTGATTTTTATATACACTGCTCAACAATTGAAGTGGGATTGTTTAAAAATTTCTGAAATTTCGTTGTAAATATTTGAAATAAAAAACACTAGCCTCGTGGAATGAAAATTTATTTTGGAAAATAACAACAGCAACCTAAAAACTTATCTAAAATAAAGCAAAATGTTTGTACATTTTAGGACAAACGATGAACAAGTCGGAGGTACCTCTGGACATTCCAATGAATTCATCGTCAATACCATAAGAGTCGTATTGGATAAACTAAGAATACGTTACGACACGCGTTTGTTTTACATCACAATATTTACTTTACTATTATTAGGTTCGATATTTTTTGCGGTCAGTCGATCTTGGTTGTTCTGCAGATTTTGCTGGAAAGCTTCGACAGCTTCGCACGTTAAGATGATTTTCAGTATTGTACGGGCTCCCGTGAACTTTTTCAGAGTAAACTCAACAAGTAAGTGTCGTCTAGATCGTTAAAGCAACCGAAAAATACGTCTTAGTAATGTTAAACAAATTTTTGCAGATAAAATACTGCACAGGTTATCTACCGACATGACTAACATCGATGAACTGTTACCTCGAATAACTTTTGAATTTCTTCAAATCAGTTTAATCGTTATTGGCTCTCTAGTAATTGCTTTTAAGCACTTGCCGTTGATGATGATACCTACCACGATTCTCGGAGCTCTTTGCTATTTCTTTTGCGTTGTACATTTAAGAACATATCGGAAAATTAAACTTCTGGAAGGTGTAGGTGAGTGTTTTGCAAAAGCGACGCTACCAAATACTTCATAAATATTATCTATGTTTGACGATCTGATACGTTCAACGATTTATTAACAGATGTCTCTTGAATAGGCGGGGACCCGGTGACACTAAAAGTGCACTTATATGGATTCTGAAATTTAGCATAGAAATTAATAGTATTTAATCATAGGTACAACATAGGCCCGGTGTGCCCAAGTTTATCCTGGCAGAAATATTTTTATAAACGATCGCCGAGGTCGACCTCTACCGACTTCCGTCCATTCACATTCGCCTCATAAATTTGTTTGGTCAATTTTCCTTCATCCATTCTTTCTACATGTCCAAACCATCTAAGCATTCCTTTATATATCTTTGTAGACACATCTTCTTTTACACCACATCGTTATCTTATATCACTATTCTTTACTTTATCCAACCTGGTCACTCCGGCTATACTTCTCGGACACAGTATTAATCCTATTTTTATGCTTCTTCTGTCAAACCCAACATTCAATACCATACATAAGTGGAGGAACCAACACGCCTCTATGCACAGCCAGACGTACCTTTTTTACTTTTTCTGGCTGTTCATAAAGCTATACAGTGCCCCATTCATTTTTTTTTCCTTCCAACACCCTTCGCTCAATGTCACTGTGATTCTTTCCAACCCGAGTACACAAATACATTTACTTGTTCCACTCTTTGTCCCTCAATCGAAACTTCACAGTTTGTCGTGCTTTCTTCTCTATCAAAAACCATTACTTTCGTTTTGCTTACATTTATTTTCATCCCTTTGATTTTCAGGGCATCATGCATAACATTTACCATCGCCTGCAAATCCACCTCAGATGACGCTAATATGACTTTATCATCGGCGTAAAGAAAGCATTTGACGATCAAATCATTCATTTTCAATCCATACGCACTCTCTTTCAAATCTTTTAAACAATCGTCTATGTATAAGTTAAACAGCCATGGCGAAGCCATACATCCCTGTCTCCCACCTTTTTCAATGTTAAACCAGTCCGTATAATCTCCGTTTATTCTGACACAATTAATTTTTTACAAATTTTATGTATTTTCAAAAAATTTGGTGCGACAACTCTCATCCTGGCATAAAAGTCAGGCACACCGACTTTTAATATCTAAAGTTCATAAAATGTTTCCCTTATCGCGAAATTACTTCTTTTTTTTAATCTCTTCCTTTTCAGTTCTTCTTTTAAAATATCTCGGTGTGACAGCTCAAAACTTGACCAAAATATCTGTCACACCACTTTAAATTATAACTTCAACCCTTCAAAATCATGAAAATGGAGCATATTGAAATTATTTTCTGTCCCGTTTTTAATTTTCGACACAAAATACAGTCTATGTCATCTATGGTTCTTTACTTGATTGTTTACTTTTAACTTTTGAATTGAGCTACCCTTACTATATATAATAAAGAGTGGACCAAAAGTCTGGAAACGGAAGTCGGTAGAGGTCGACCTCGGCGAACGTATATCTCGATCAGATCAACATTGTTTTGAACAAAAGGCAAGGTCAAGAGTACCAACAACCGACGAGCCTGTATGAGAGCACTGATGAAAGTAGAGGAAGCAAAAGATGTGTGTAAGAACCGTAGCGGAAGTGGTGCCTACCCCTACGGGAAAAAGGCGTGACTATATGTATGTATGTATGTAAGAAATTAATTTTCATAAAAGTGCCAATTACTTATGAGAGTTGTCTCGCCAAATTTTCTTGAAAATACATAAAATTTGCTACAAAATGGTCTATAAGAAATTAATTTCCATAACAGTGCAAATTACTTATGATTATTAACGATAAACTCTGGCACACCGGGCCTATGTCGTATCTATGATTAAATACTATTAATTCCTATGCTAAATTTCGGAATCCATATAAATGCACTTTTAGTGTCACCGGCTCCCGCACTAGAATGAACTTACTTTATGAAAATATGAATGTTTAAGGAAACGATTCTATGTTTGATCTCGTATCTTCTTCGATGATGGGTATTCGGACAATTAGAGCTTCTAACGTTAAATATATGTTCGTTGAAAAATTTCATAAATTACAAGATAGAAATAAAGACCTCTACATCAATGCGTGCGTAAGCAGCGCAGCTTTTGGGTTTTACACGGATATACTAAATGTTATTTTTATCAGTATGGTGATTGTTCAGTTCCTGATGTACAAAAATGGTAAGGAAGTTTGAAATTTTCTTTTACTCGTTCATTAGGTACACATTTTTTTAAGATACCTTACCTGGAACCGTTGGGATTGTCATCACTCAGTGCATTACTTTGTCTACTTTTATTCAACACGGTATTTGTAATATAATACATTTCTTGGATAATGTTGGCAGTATCGGAAGAGTGCTGCAATTCACCAAATTGGATCGGGAAGATTCGTTGGAACCAGTTAATAAACCAAATCGAATTTGGCCGAAAAGCGGAAGAATAAAATTCGAAAATGTTTATTTAAAGTACAGCGAAGATTTGCCAGCAGTTATAAACAATTTGAATATCGAAATATTCCCTGGGGAGAAAGTAAGTTAGTGACATTATATGAAAGATAATTGCTAATTGATAAAGAATGAATGAGTTTAAAAAGGCATCGAAACTGTAAAAAGAATGACGTCCAAGTCGTTCTGGTCGTTTTTCAAAAAACTCCCTCAAATTTTTCTTAATATTATTATTGACCACATTAAACCTTTGTGGTTTATTTAATGTTATTTTTGTAATTAATTTGGACTTAAAATTACATTAATATAAGTATAAAAAATATATTAATAATCCTTTAAATAAATAAATCATATTTTCAAAAATTAAACATGAAAAATAAACTCAAAATTAACAAACACACTTCAACACAAACGAAAAAACTAATAAAAAAGAGGAACTTTAACATTAAATTGTTTCCACAAAAAATTCCCTAACAGCTCAAATCCAAATTTGGGTAGAAATCCCCCAATTTGAGTGGTAAAGTGCGTATCAGCTTAAAAATAGACGAAATAGGGGCGTCACGATTTAAGATTTCTTCAATCTTTTATAAAGTGCCTCGGCTACAGGTAACATAAATCATGCCACGTTTTAACACTTAAATTTTGTTTAGTCTTTAAAAAATCACTAAGGGCCAGTTGTATAGGTTACGTTTATAGAATATTATAAACGGGGGTTTAAACTGTAATTTAACCTCAAGTTTAAATCGATAACTATTTCTTGTATATCTTCCAGTGAAAGATTTCGTAGCCAACTTCAAATAACATTGGTCCATCAACATTTGTTTACGTTTTGAAGGAAAATTGGCAGTACTGAGTCTGAGTCGCATACCTCATGTCTGAGTACTGACAAGAATGACAAGCGAAGTTACGATTGCAATTGAAACTAGCCGTTTGTGTTTCCCACATTTGTCCGGAACTACTACGACTGGTGAAAATACATAAGGACATTTTGGAATCCAAAAAAAGTGACGCCGTGACATGGAGGAAAAAGCAGGAAGGCTGACAGAAATTGTGCCTAGAATTTAACGAAAGCAATATCACGAAAGAACCCCGTACCTCCAAGGTCCTCAAAGCAAAATATAAAAAAATATAAAAAAGAACTCCCAAAAAAAATTTGCAGCAGAGAAAGAGAAAATTTACAGAACGGGGGGAGGAAAAGGGAATTTTCCCAAAATAACAACACAGGATGATGATATAAAAGAAATCATTGGCATTGCCAATTTTTGAATTAATACCTCTACGGATAAATTCCTGGTCTATCCAAATGTCCATGGTGTTCATTCGCGGAAGAAAAATTCGAGGTCTTCTTGGGGTTTCCACAATATTTAGAACATCTATTTCATCTACATTGTTAAATAATATATCTTCAAATATTTATAGGTTATACCTATAGTTATAGCACGAAAACAATCAGTCGAAACACATCAGTATTTAATCCACGCTTGTGTTTAATCGAAGCTTTAAGTTTAACTGGCCCTCCATCCATCAGTTGACAGTTAAACTCCGAATAGCAGTCACAGACACCTATATGTACAACGAACTTTATTCATTATACCAAATGTTAATTTACACTTGTGGTTTAAACTGAACCTATACAAGTGGGCCTAATAGCAATATAAACCTAAATAATTGTCAAATAACTCACTCTAAGCTCAAAAACCCAAAATCGTTAAGCAAACACAAATAACTTTATGAAAAATATGTCATTATTTGTTGTGCAGCACGTTACCAACCTCAAATAGTGACGTCACTGTTTCGTCCAAATTTAAGATATTTCCACGCGGTGCACATCACCCCCTAGGTCAGCTGTTCACAACAGTCATACCAACCTACCAAAAAAATATACAAAGCGCGCGTAATTTAAAAATAAAAAAATACATACATATACAAGTTTAAAAAAATATAGTAACGTTCACTTAAGATTAGACATTGTATACCCATAGAACTTTATTATTTTTTAAAGATTGGAATTGTTGGAAGCAAATGCACAGACACGTCAATAATAGTAAATTCTTTATTTCGATTGGTACCAATAGATGGCAGTATTATGATAGATGACGTAGACATATCGGAAATTGAATTAAATGTTCTAAGAAATAATGTATCAATCGTACCACAGCATCCTATTTTTCTTCCGCGTTCAATTCGCTTTAATCTGGATCCTAGTGAAAAGTATGCGGATGAAGTTTTATGGAAAGCATTAGAATGTGTAAGAAAAGAATTTTCTCTTTTCATGAAATGCAAAAGCGGATTCATTATTAATGTTTTAGGTACAATTAAAAAAAATAGTTAAACACTTAAATCAAGTTATCGACGAAGAAGGTCCGAGCTTTTCTATTGAAGATAAACAATTGTTATGCTTGGCCAGAGCTTTAGTTGCCAAAAACCATATATTGGTAATAGACAATGCATTTTCAAACACTGATACACAGTAAGTGAGCAATTGAACAATTATAAATACAATAAAGGCAATTAATTTTTTTTCAGTGTGAACATAATTCGTAAAATTATGCATGATATATTAAAAGACTGTACAATAATTGCAATTACTCAAAACTTGGATATCATCATGGATTTGGATAAAGTAATGGTTATGAATGACAGAAAAGTAGTGGAATTTGATTGTCCTCAAAAACTGTTAAAGAACTCTAAAGGATTTTTTGCAAAGATGATTAAAGAGTCTAATGTAGAAAATTATTAAGAAAGTAAAAATTACAATTAACGGTTTTTGTTGACTTAAAATTTGTACACTAATAAAATTAATGAACAGATAACTTTTAAATTATTTTTCTATCCATGCCTTACTTTAGAGTGCGTTCCACTAAGCGTTCACAACGACCACGCTCACGACCACGGATTTTCCCGTTCCACTTAGTCCCGACCGTTAAAATCGTAAACCCAAGTGGAATGGATTATGGAGCGTTTAGAGCGTTGAAGTAAAGAATAACACCTCTTGAAATGGGTTGTCGTGAGCGTATGTCATTAGTGACGTTTTCACCGCGACCACAACAATCTTAGTCGCCATGTGGAACGGCCAAAAGATTATTTTAAGCGTTGTGGACGCTTAGTGGAACACACTGTTAATAATGTGAACAGAAAAGAAGAATGGTGGACGTGCAGTACGTGGCCATTTTTTAACATTGTTAGAAAGGATGACGATATAATATATAACGAGCCATGGAAATCTACCTCTCGAAGTAAGAGAGCAAACAATGAAAGCGGTTTGAATTTCGGGATGTTTGAGAGAAATTGTCTGGAAGAACAAATACCTAAATACGGAAAGCAATTTCAAGATATGTAAAACGGCAGTAAGACCTATCATAACATACGCAGAAGAAACAAGACCAGTTACAAACAGAACTCAACAAATGATGAGAACAGCTGAAATGAAGACCCTAAAAAGTATACAAGGAAAACTCTATAAGATATAGTGTGAAATGAGGATATCAGAATACAAAGGCGGGATACAGAACATAGGAAGATGAGTGAGACGGAGAAGACGATTCTGGAACAAACATATAAAAAGAATGAAGGACAACAAACTCGTCAAAAATGAATAATCCAGTAGGAAAGAAACCACGGGGAAGACCACCAAAGCGCTGGAGAAAATGCTGAACCTCATCCTCCGGGGAGGACGTGTTGGCAATGAACAGGCATGTATCCATATTAGAAAGAAGAAGAAAAAAGGATGACGTACAAATGACGTCATTGCTTGAAACAATTTGTGTTTGGTGTTTTGAGTTTAGAGTGAGCTTTTTGACAATTATTTAGGTTTAAGGAACAATAATGTGGTGTTGCTAGTGATTGTTAAAGACTAAACATTAATATTCAAGTGTTAAAAAGTAGGATTAATGTTACCTGTAGCCATAGACATATAAAGAATAGACCGCGGGTACCAGTGCGGAGAGTTGGCTCCCGATGAGAGAGAGAGAGTTGCCCCGAGTGTTGTTTCGCTCTCTCTCTAATGGGCAGGGCTTACGCCCGAGAGGCACGCGGATAGCTGAGTGAAGGGGTCAGCCAGCGCGACTCTTCTATCCGAGAGTGCAGGTTCGAGGCTCGCCTGGACATTTTTTTCTTTTTTCCCCTAACAGATATGGACGAAAATACGATTCAATATTTGTTTGAAGCTTTTGAATTTTTTAAATTACAATTAGGTTTCAATAGCTTAAGTTTCTACATACTGTTTAGTCTACTGGTGAACTATAACTATAATTGGGCAAATTTTCAAAATATTCCTTAAATAATCTTCATATAAAAAACATAATTTAGCTCAAGCAGAAACTGGAATAATCAAAACATAATTATTGTTTGAAAAATTCAAAAAGATTCAAACGTGATAAATGATTAAACATGCTTAGAATTACTCGAAGAAAAGAGAAAAAAAATTGAAAAAATCATAGCCTGCAAGTTGCGCCGGCCGATAGGAATACTCTATTACCGACCGACGGCCCAGTCTTCAACTAGCCCCTCTACTGCTCAGCCTGCCACGGTCGGCGGTGCTCTTTCAGTGCCTGCGCGCGCGCCACCATAGGCCTCACCCATTAGAGAGAGAGCGAAACAACACTCGGGGCAACTATCTCTCTCTCATCGGAAGCCAACTCTCTGCACTGGGACCCTCAGTCTATCATTTATATGTCTATGCCTGTAGCTGAGGCCACTTTTTGACAGATAGATAGAACCTCAAGCTGTGATGTCACTCCTGTCAAGTTTAAGGGTCACGTGCACATTTCCCATTAGTTGTTTAAAATTGTACAGAACATGGGAATCTGTTTCATAAAAGAACACATTCATACTGATTAACTAATTAATAAAATTAAATTGTTTATTAAACAGTTATTAAAAATAAATTTAGTGAGCAATTATTCATTTTTAAACTGTAGGATTCCTGAGACATCACTTAAATTACGCAAAATTAAGTTATCATTTAACAATCATATTAAATTTATATCCCCTTTTTTTAATAATCTTGATATACTACTGTATAAGATAATTCTTTGAGATCCAACATCAAAGTTAAGCACATCACTGTCTGTTTTACTTTCTTCCATAGCCACATCTTCCACTTTAATCTTTGATTTGAAAAACACAAAACTATCATTGTTTGGCTCAATAATTGTATTTGACCAAGTTTCAGATGGTATGCCAGGATAAAACCTCATAAGTTTATCAAAATACTGATCCATTGCTAAAAATTACATTAAATAAATGGCTGCAAGTATGATGACTGACCCAGTAATGCCTTTTTTGTACTTACTGAAAGAGAAATTTTTTGCAAAATCAAGTTCTTGTGTGCTCAAATATGAATCCTCCTTTCTTTCATTTCTTTTGGCTTCTTCATCTAATATAAAATTAATATAACTTTCGATTTTTTCTAGCCTTATTCTCAAATAACTAGACACTAAAAATCTAAGTCTATCTACCTCTAACTGATAAATGCTTTTGGTAAAGTCTGTGCTACTAAGTTTTTTTATATTTTCTTCCATTGTTTTTATTTGTTCTAGAATAATATCGACTATTTCTGATTTATGAGGGAGTATTTCTGGTGCAAATTTTTCATTTATCCAAGCTTCTTTCAATAATTTTACAACTTCTTCTGGAGTTACTTGCAAGTGTTCAGAACCTTCAGAAGCGGTATCATCCTCCACAAACAAATCTTGACTTGGTTCATTCATATTTGGAATATAAGTAATACCATAAATAATTCAAATGAAAAGTCTAAATTTTAATTATTTAACTGAAATAGATACAATATAAAAAATAAAGTATAAAGAAGAAATGTTAACCTCTCATAAGAAGTCAGTTTTCTTCTTTTTTTATATTTATTTAATGAAAATCTTGAACTGTTCAGCAAGGAGTTAATATAAAATCAAGGTCGTTGACTCTCAATGCTACTAACTAATTTGCTTCTCTGCTCTTCTATTCAACAGGTGGTAACCGAAGATTACAGAGAAAGAGGCCCACGAAAGGCCTTTTCACCTCAACAGCCACTCGTCTAGTTGTCTCTGGTATTTCAGTACCACATGACATTTAGCGGCATCAAATACCGGTAAATCTATCAGAATGTAAACAAACCAAAAAGTGTGATAAAAAGTATTTCTTGTTTAATAGTGTCAGTGGATGCCTTTCTTTGTTTATGATTGAGTTTTAAATTTGTTTGAAATGAATTTAAACATGTATACAGAAGTTCCTGGAGGAAATTGCAGTTTTTCACAATTGGAAAACTTTTGTAAAGAAAGATTTATATTGTATCACATTCTAGAAGAAGCTAAATTTCTTAATTTAGATGAAGGGACCCTAATATGGGCAGAGTTTTTAAAAGACAAATTAAAAACGGCACAACTCAAATCTTATTGCTGTTTAATAGAATGTGATTTTAATGAAGAGTTAGTAGAAAAGAGAAAGGAGGATAATATTGCTCATTGGATTGTTGGTTTATGTAAATAATTTTTTTTATTTACTAGTGGTCCGTAGTAATGTAGTTTTATTGTGAATACAATTAAATCCTTTACTTTTAGGTTATTGTGAAACGAAGGAACTGCAAAATTATTTTGTCAACTGGGAATTACAATGGTTCCATTTATTGTTTATTAGTTCAGATAAATTTCAAAGAGAACACATTCTTAAAAAACAAAATTTAATGTGTAAAGAGGTGGAAAAATTAGTCTGTTTTATTAATAATGAAAATTACATCAATTCTACAGATGTTGATGAAATGGACATTAATTCAACATTTTACACTGCCAAATTTTGTGAAGTACCAGGTGTTGTTGGGAAAAGAGCAGCCCTTTTAAATGATGGCATGGCAATTTTTTCTGAAAAACACTTAATAGAATATGTCAAGAATAAGTTAAAAAAAGAATTTATAAAATGTTTGGAACATCAAAGTCAAGCCATTGTATATTTAGGAGGTAATATTAGTGATTTATTAAAGAATATGAATAAGTTTTTACCCACTATTAGTCATATTACTGACATTGAAATTAATTTAGAAAATATTGATGGTGTAGCTGAAACTCATTTTCCTCTTTGTATGAGACACTTGCACACACTTTTGAGAACTAACCATCATCTAAAATATGACGCAAAGATGCAATATGGAATTTTTTTGTATTGGTTAGGAATGTCATATAAAGACGCTTTGCAATTTTGGAAAAGCGAGTTTACAAAAAAAATGCCAGAAGTTTATTTTGACAAAAAATATTCATATTTGTTCAAACATCAGTATGGTGAAGTTGGAAGGAAAAGCCCATACAATGAAAGCAGTTGCAAAGATATTTTGGGTATTTCCCTTAAATCGATTAATTGCCACGGTTGCCCCTTTAAACACTGGTCTAAGACGCTTCTGTTAAATTATATCAAGAATGATACCTGCTGTTTAAAAGATATAGAAGATCTCGTTGATCAAAATGAATACCAGAAAGCTTGTACGATGTATCTGTACAGCTCAAAACTTACTCAAAATAAGGGAGGTGATTTTATAAAGACCCCGAAACAATATGTGATTGATAGTATAAATTGCGTTGATGTTTTGGATGAAGTATTTGTTGATATAAATGAAGTCCATTAAGTTAATTTTTTTTATTTCTACATTCAAAAATGAAATGTTTACCTTTCCTTATAAATCACTAATAAATATAGACTTACTTGTGATATTTCTTTTATAAATTGTTAAAATGGAGTTTAATTTTTTTGTGCAAGAAGTTTTTAAATAATTTGTTAAAAAGATTTTTGCGTTTTATTAAAGGTATCAATTAAAACAACTTGTAAGGGTGCATTTTTATGCTGACACCAGTGATGTGGTACTCGAATACCAAGAATCGAAAAGTATTCGATTCTTCAAAGTACTCATTGTATCCGAATACCAGCATACGAGTACTAGTACTCGTGAGCTGTACTCGTATCGCAGGAGTACTAGTATCGCGTGTCTCCTATCTACTGATTAATTTCATTTGCACACCTGCAGTCTGCACGCACGGTGACCCATTTAACCCTCTGAGACGTTGAGCTTTGTTGTTTAAAAGGAGGTATTTATTAATTAATAATTTGACTCACGGGTGACGTACAGCAAGTGACCACTTTTTGACATCATTGGTAAAACAACCATACTTTTTAATATTTATTCTCACGTTGTATTTACGTTATTTATTAAGTTTCTTTTTTTAACTTTATCGTGCAAATGTTGTGGTAAAATAACACGTAGTGATTTAATAAGAACTAATTATGTTTTTACACAAGGAATTTTTCGAGATCACTTATAAGGTCACAATATTGTTCCTTAAACCTAAATAAATATCAAAATGCTCACTCTAAACCGATAAAAAACCCAAAATCGTTAACCAAACACACATAACCATATGAAAGATGTCATTTGTTGTACATCAATCTCAAGCAGCGACGTCAGGTGTACGTCAACAAACTAGTCTTGCGCGTATGCGTATTTGTTTTAAATTTAATCCACCTGCTGCCCGTCACGAAAAAGGTATAGTGTAATGTTTTAGTAGTAAAATTCACCATTTGACCAAACTTTCTAAATGTTTATGATTCATAAAAATATGGCTTAAAAGTTTTATTTAGCAAAGTAAATTTACAAAATATGCGTTGTATGGGACAGTTTGGGTGGATCCGGTGCTGCAATTAGAGGTATACCAGATGTACGCAGACCACTGTAGTCGTTGACTCGTCCTTCAACTTTCTTTCAAAAAAGTATAACGTTCACACACATTTTGATAGTGTTATCAACTTCAGATTATTCTTATTATAGTAATTATTGATTATAGTTAACACGTTATTATATTTGATGTGTATTAATTTAGTGAAATAAAACATAATTAGAAGAAAATTAATTAGTTCCGTTTTTCGTTGGACGTTATCATGTTTCGACAAACGTATCAACTTTTGAATCGATCGTGCGCCGGTGTAATCGCGAAGCGAAGTTTCGTGGAGATAAGTGACGAGCTGAGAAACGCTTTGACCACAGGTGCTCCAGTTGTGGCTTTAGAATCCACGATAATTACCCACGGGATGCCTTGCCCGCAAAACATTCAATGCGCTCTGGAAGTAGAAGAAATAGTACGAAAGAAGGTACATGCATGTAATCGACGAAGATATAAACTCGTCTACACAACATAAACATTTGTACAAGGAGATATCAATAATTTTTTACATTTATACTA
Source organism: Agelastica alni (assembly GCA_950111635.1). NCBI lineage: Eukaryota > Metazoa > Arthropoda > Insecta > Coleoptera > Chrysomelidae > Agelastica > Agelastica alni. The sequence goes on from OX467716.1 coordinate 35,637,510, forward strand.
GGCGATTTCTGTAATTTTTTTATATTTATACGAGGCGATATCAATAATTTTTTTACGTTTATACGAGGCGTTTTCAATAATTTTTTTACATTTATAAGAGGCGATTTCAATAATTTTTTTACATTTATACGAGGTGATATCAATAATTTTTTATATTTGTACGAGGTGATATCAAGAATTTTTTACATTTATACGAGATAATAACATTATTTTTTTACATTTATACAAGGTTAGATTTTTCTATATTTCTCTCTGTAGCAAATAAAATTTTTGTTAATTATGTTTCTTGTAATGTATGCACATGTCGAAACACGAAAATGTAAGGGAACAAAAATATTTTTCACCAAATAAAAATTGGATAATCAATATTTTCTCACTTTCAGGGTGCGATACCTGCCACGATAGCCATAATAAACGGGAAAATAAAAGTCGGATTGACCGAAAGCGAAATCAACCAATTAGGCGACATAGAATCCAGCAAACCTATCAAAACATCAAGAAGAGATCTAGCTTACGTAATTAGCAATCGGAGAAACGGCGGCACCACCGTTTCTGGAACGATTATCGTCGCCGAAAGGGCTAACATCCCCATTTTTGCTACTGGAGGTGAGTTGGGACATTAATTTTTCTTCGCCATAGCAAACTAACGCTCGTCAGTAGGTAATTCTAAAAATATCTCGATTAAAAACATCATTCGAGTGACAGGATTAATCGAATATTTTGCAGAGTGAAAAGCAAAGTGATGAATCGTTCGAATGATCATTCGATTATTGAAATTATTCGAATGCTTATCACCGGAGTATGAGAATAATTCGATTATGACCATTAATAGCGGGAAATAACTTCAGTAGTACACGAAAAGTGAGTGGGGAAATAATTACGTAAGCAGCGTTGCCCTTATCTTCTCATACCTACCCTAACCTCACTTTATTCGAACATAATCGATGATCAAATTACTCGAAGTGAAGTAATAGGTCATTCGATTAGCGGATTTATTGGAATGCTTATCACTGGTGTAGGAAACGGGGGTTTACAATTCCCTTTTCTTACATGGGAGAAATAATTACTTAACTTCGATATAGTGGACTGGAAGTAATCACAACTTGGCTGGTTTTTTAAACGTTTTATTTAAAACAAAATATAAACACTATTTCTATCTTCAACGAACACAATGCACTTTGTACTGGCTAGTGAATTAAACATGAAAGGAAACTGAGCGAATACAACTTATTGCAAATTAACAAGCACGGTTTAATGTCCGTGGAAAAAAGGAGCTTTATGATAGCCGCTCTCTACGACTGCCGGAACAACACTGTTTTTGCGTTGAATCGAGTCGGCGCGTTAAGAGAGGAAACTTGATAAAGGGGGGGGGGGGTGAATGCCAGCTGGGGTGCCAGCCGGTAACATCGCTAGTTCTGCCTGTGGCAAAAATGTTTTAAGACACTGGCGTCGTAAAGTATTACATTACATTACAATCTTGCGGTTGATGATAATTTGAATAATTTGAATGATAATTTCGCATTACTACGAATTTTTTCAGGCATCGGAGGCGTTCACAGGGAAGCGGAAACGACGTTCGACGTATCAGCCGACCTGGTGGAATTGGGTAAAGCTAATGTGGCCGTCGTATCGAGCGGGATAAAATCGATATTGGATATTCCGAAGAGTTTGGAATTTTTGGAAACTCAAGGAGTATTCGTGGCTGCCTTCGGTCGTACGCGTGATTTTCCCGCGTTTTATGCCACCAAAAGCGGCGTCAAAGCGCCGTATTCGATTCGCAGTGAACACGAAGCCGCTACGATTATTAAAACTAACAGAGATTTAAATATACGATCAGGTAATTAAAATCGCACGTACGATTAACTCAATTTAACGCTTAACGAATTTTAGGCATGCTTTTCGGCGTTCCTATTCCCGAAGAATCTGCACTGGATAACGAAGAAATCAGTAATGTTATAAAAATAGCAGTTCAGGAAGCAAAAGAAAAAAACATCCAAGGCAAATCGGTTACGCCATTTTTACTATCGCGAATTTCCACCATAACGGAGGGTAAATCCCTCAAGAGCAGTATCCTTTAAAGACAATTTCGACACACTACATCGGTCAAAAGGTTTCTGGACTAACCCACAGATGGCGTCTCTAATCAGAAAATTCAATTAATACTAACTGTTCTGTCTCCACATGATATTATCGTCAAGATTTATTTTCCTAACCACTCCAAAAACAGCGAGAGTCTTTATTAACAACGTACCTGCATCCTCAATCATTTTTCTTAAAAGAAATTTTTAAGAACAATATTCGAAATTCGATTATTCGATGTAAAACATGTAAAGAATTTGAAAGTTACGTTATTCTATTATTCCATCTACTTAATGTCAATTGAAACTGCGTTATTTGTATTGCCTACCTTCTTAATGTTGGTCAATTGCGTTATTTGTGTTGCCTGTCTCCTTAATGTTGATCAATAACAACTGCGTTATTTGTGTTGCCTATTTTCTTCCTGTATGTCGATTGCGACTCCGTTAGTTGTGTTTTCTATCTCGTCATTAATACTAAAAGCAACCTTATTGAGACTGTTTGTCACTATTCCATAAATACTTACAACTGTAATTGCGTTATTTATGTTGCCTATACGTATGGTGTTGGTCGATTGCAATTGCATATTTTGTGTTGCCTATCTCCTTAATATTGGTCGATTACAACTGCGTTATTTGTATTGCCTGCCTCCTTAATGTTAGTCAATTGCGTTATTTGTGTTGCCTGTCTCCTTAATGTTGATCAATAACAACTGCGTTATTTGTGTTGCCTATTTTCTTCCTGTAAGTCGATTGCGACCCCGTTAGTTGTTTCCTATCTCGTTATTAATACTAAAAGCAACCTTATTAAGACTGTTTGCCACTATTCCATAAATACTTGCAACTGTAATTGCGTTATTTATGTTGCCTATACGTATGGTGTAGGTCGATTGCAATTGCATATTTTGTGTTGCCTATCTCCTTAATATTGGTCAATTACAACTGCGTTATTTGTATTGCCTACCTTCTTAATGTTGGTCAATTGCGTTATTTGTGTTGCCTGTCTCCTTAATGTTGATCAATAACAACTGCGTTATTTGTGTTGCCTATTTTCTTCCTGTAAGTCGATTGCGACCCCGTTAGTTGTTTCCTATCTCGTTATTAATACTAAAAGCAACCTTATTAAGACTGTTTGCCACTATTCCATAAATACTTGCAACTGTAATTGCGTTATTTATGTTGCCTATACGTATGGTGTAGGTCGATTGCAATTGCATATTTTGTGTTGCCTATCTCCTTAATATTGGTCAATTACAACTGCGTTATTTGTATTGCCTACCTTCTTAATGTTGGTCAATTGCGTTATTTGTGTTGCCTGTCTCCTTAATGTTGATCAATAACAACTGCGTTATTTGTGTTGCCTATTTTCATCCTGTAAGTCGATTGCGACCCCGTTAGTTGTGTTTCCTATCTCGTCATTAATACTAAAAGCAACCTTATTGAGACTGTTTGTCACTATTCCATAAATACTTACAACTGTAATTGCGTTATTTATGTTGCCTATACGTATGGTGTTGGTCGATTGCAATTGCATATTTTGTGTTGCCCATCTCCTTAATATTGGTCGATTACAACTGCGTTATTTGTATTGCCTACCTCCTTAATGTTAGTCAATTGCGTTATTTGTGTTGCCTGTCTCCTTAATGTTGATCAATAACAACTGCGTTATTTGTATTGCCTATTTTCTTCCTGTAAGTCGATTGCGACTCCGTTAGTTGTGTTTTCTATCTCGTCATTAATACTAAAAGCAACCTTATTGAGACTGTTTGTCACTATTCCATAAATACTCTCAACTGTAATTGCGTTATTTATGTTGCCTATACGTATGGTGTTGGTCGATTGCAATTGCATATTTTGTGTTGCCCATCTCCTTAATATTGGTCAATTACAACTGCGTTATTTGTATTGCCTACCTTCTTAATGTTGGTCAATTGCGTTATTTGTGTTGCCTGTCTCCTTAATGTTGATCAATAACAACTGCGTTATTTGTATTGCCTATTTTCTTCCTGTAAGTCGATTGCGACTCCGTTAGTTGTGTTTTCTATCTCGTCATTAATACTAAAAGCAACCTTATTGAGACTGTTTGTCACTATTCCATAAATACTTACAACTGTAATTGCGTTATTTATGTTGCCTATACGTATGGTGTTGTTTTAGTATTTCCTGTCATTGGCTTTACATCTTGTTCGAAGATATTCCTGCTGTAATTTTTCTTTAACATTATTTTATAGATATAGCATTAATAAAAAACAATGCAACAGTTGCAGCTAAAATTGCCGTAGCTTTGGCGAAATTGGAGCAAACCTCCGCTACGTCGAACGATAGTGAACAATCGCAAGGACGACCTGTTAGTATTACGGGGGTAAAAGAAAAAAATAAAAACAATATTAATTAATACGGTACTTTTCCAGATCATCATCGGTGGATCGAACATAGATTGCAGTGCTTCTCTGGATACTGATGACATAAAGGTTAGTGATTTTACAACAACGCCGATCCACAAATAATGGCAACTATTTTTTCGATCCGTCGGCACCGAAAAGGCGAGCGAGAATTGAATTATTACCTTCATTTTTTTTTAAATCTCAATTCGATTTAAAAAACAAAATGAAAAATATTACATATTACTAACAGTACACTTTATTAAATATTTTAGATATATTTATATATCTTGTACACGTTTGTTAACATGGAATAGCTTTTGTTATAACAATAATCGCGAAAAAAATCGGGAAGCTGAAAAAATTCGACATATTTGGTCAGTTGGTGTATTTACGTTTTTATATTTCATTGTTAAATGTCAAACTAAACGGTATGCAATCAAGCAAGTTTTTATGCCATCTATTAGCTGGTTAACGTACAACCCCTACAAGACTGTCACTGCGTTACTGACGCACAGGCGTGATTATGACTATGCGTCTACTAGTGATGGGAGATACCGCGATTTTGTCACACTGCAAACCGTTAATATAGCCCAAGAGCCCGCGACTGCCAGACCTTCGTTGTTTCATAAAAGCTGAAAGTTTCTCTGTGCATGTTCCCAAAACAGGTAAGAACAGGTAGTAAATGTGTATAAAATAGCGCAGTTGCAACCACCTAAAATTTAAAAAAATTATGATTATACTTACGTTATAGTATAAGAGCTGAATTTTATACATGATACTTGGGGACAGATAAAAAATGTTATCATAGCAGCCGGACAGTTTTAATAGTTTTTACACCTTGCCAGACACATTGAAAGTCTACTATAGGTGCGAGCGCGAGGCAATAACTGTTCTAGTGAGTGCGAGTGACAGTGAGTTTAGTCTAAAAGTGTAGTAAAGTGTTATCATGGGAGATATATTAATTTGTTGAGTTTGTAATAAAAGTGATGGTAAAATAATACTCTCGGAGGACTTATGAACAAATATTTAACTTCTGAAACAGTGAAAAACAAAAATAAGCCAGTGTTACTATATACAATACCTCCCTAACATACATGCATATAGTAACGCCTTATTCCCGAAGGGGTAGGAAGAGACCACTTCCCTTCACTCGCTACGGTTCTTACACACATCTTTTGCTTTCTCTACTTTCATTAGTGCTCTCATACTTGCTCGTCGGTTGTTGGTACTCTTGACCAGGCCTTTTTTCAAAACAATGTTAATCTGATCGAGATCGATGTTCGCCGAGGTCGACCTCTACCGACTTCCGTCCATTCACACTCGCCTTATAAATTTGTTTCGTTAATCTTCCTTCATCCATCCTTTCTACATGTCCAAACTATATAAACATTCTTTTATCTATCCTTGTAACCACATCTTCTTTTACACCACAGCGTTTTCTTATCTCACTATTCTTCATTTTATCCAACCAAGTCAGTCTGGCTATACTTCCAAGACTACTCACCTCATCAGCTATGCACTTTCCATCTCTCGTAAACTTTGAACCCAAGTATACAGACTGATTTACTTGCTCTACTCTTTCTCCCTTAATCAGAACTTCTCAGTTTGTCATGCTTTCTTCTCCTTGCTTACATTTATTTTTATCTCTTTGATTTTCAGGGCATCATGCATAACATTCACCATCGCCTGCAACTCCTCTTCACATGAAACCAATATGATTTGATCATCGGCGTAAAGAAGGCATTTGACGATCGAATCATTCATTTTTAAACCATACGCACTCTTTTTAAAATGTTTTTAACAATCCATGTATAAGTTAAACAGCCATGACGAAGCCACACATCCCTGTCTCACACCTTTTTCGATGTTAAACCAGTCTGTGCAAAATCCATTTATCCTGACACCAGCAGTGGAATCCTCGTTAAGTGATGTCAGTGCTTGTATTAAACCACCGCTCACCCCATGCATAGACAATGTCGACCACAATGCACTCCTCACCACTCTGTCCTAGGCCTTTTCCAAGTCTATAAAAGCGCTATAGACCTGACTTTCAGCCTAGAATTTTAAATCACATAAGTACTTATGTAACTTAATTTACACTGTCTTAAATAAGTAAAGTTTAGTATCTGTCCCTACCACAAGTGCCGCCTCTCGTGACAGTTTGCCACACTATTCTGAGGAAAAAGGCTATTGTTTGCTATTATCGGCTAAGAATATTTTGAGCTGTTCGTTACATCCAATAAAAGTCCGGTCCTGGATCTGCGTCGGCTAAATTTATATTCCACTCCTCCCTTAATCAGAACTTCACAGTTTGTCATACTTCCTTTTTTTTTTAAAACCATTACTTTCGTTTTGTCTACATTTATTTTCACCCCTTTGATTTTCAGGGCATCATGCATAACATTAACCATCGCCTGCGACTCCTCTTCAGACGACGCTAATGATATCTGAATTGACCACAGAACCATTTCATTTACAGTCTTTAACTACAGAATCTTCAATAATATCCCTTTTATTTTATATGAGATGGATATGAACGTAATAAAACTATTTTTTCATTGAATTTCTTAAACGATCGCAACAGAATAAACTTTCTATCTCACTCGCACCCACTAGAACAGCTGTAAAAACTATTAAAACTGTCCGGCTACTATTACAACTTTTTTTTATAGTTCTCCAAGTCTCATGTATAAAATTCAGCTTTTATACTATAATTATATATATATATTTTTAAATTTAGGGGTGTATAGCATGGGGCTGCAGCTGTAGCAGCCCTGTAAAAGAAGGATTCTTGATGGAGATTGGTCCTCGAAGTGTCAATCTTGAGAGTAAATGGGTGAGACTGATCAGCGTGCCGAGTTCTTCGGCCGTATGTGGCCAGTGGTGGTACAAGAGTTTTTATTTCTCACTCTAGCAGAAGCCTTTTACTCGAATGTACTAGCAATATAATGTCAAACAATTGCTTAGGTTCAAGTAGAATCGTAGGGGGTGATGATGATGCGACGAACAGAAACGAATCGGCACCTGATAAGCCGGTGACCAGCATTACAAGAACGACGAGAGCTGGTTGCATAGCTAGATATTAAAACAGTAAAAATAAGAATTCTATGCTATTCTTTGCAAGTAAAGAACAGCAATGACTCGATATTTGTTGTCAGTGATTAACTAACAGTTCGCGAAGTATCGCCCATCGCTAGCGTTTAAACGTACTCCGTCTGTCGCATCTGCGTTCAACGTGCCAAATTACTGAGATATCTCACTCTAGCAGAACCTTTTTTCATTCACAGGTACTAGCAATATAACGTCAAACAATTGCTTAGGTTCAAGGAGAATCGTAGGGGGTGATGATGATGCGACGAACAGAAACGAATCGGCACCTGATAAGCCGGTGACCAGCATTACAAGAACGACGAGAGCTGGTTGCATAGCTAGATATTAAAACAGTAAAAATAAGAATTCTATGCTATTCTTTGCAAGTAAAGAACAGCAATGACTCGATATTTGTTGTCAGTGATTAACTAACAGTTCGCGAAGTATCGCCCATCGCTAGCGTTTAAACGTACTCCGTCTGTCGCATCTGCGTTCAACGTGCCAAATTACTGAGATATCTCACTCTAGCAGAACCTTTTTTCATTCACAGGTACTAGCAATATAACGTCAAACAATTGCTTAGGTTCAAGGAGAATCGTAGGGGGTGATGATGATGCGACGAACAGAAACGAATCGGCACCTGATAAGCCGGTGACCAGCATTACAAGAACGACGAGAGCTGGTTGCATAGCTAGATATTAAAACAGTAAAAATAAGAATTCTATGCTATTCTTTGCAAGTAAAGAACAGCAATGAGTCGATATTTGTTGTCAGTGATTAACTAACAGTTCGCGAAGTATCGCCCATCGCTAGCGTTTAAACGTACTCCGTCTGTCGCATCTGCGTTCAACGTGCCAAATTACTGAGATATCTCACTCTAGCAGAACCTTTTTTCATTCACAGGTACTAGCAATATAACGTCAAACAATTGCTTAGGTTCAAGGAGAATCGTAGGGGGTGATGATGATCCGACGAGCAGAAACGAATCGGCACCTGATAAGCCGGTGACCAGCATTACACGAACGACGAGAGCTGGTTGCATAGCTAGATATTAAAACAGTAAAAATAAGAATTCTATGCTATTCTTTGCAAGTAAAGAACAGCAATGACTCGATATTTGTTGTCAGTGATTAACTAACAGTTCGCGAAGTATCGCCCATCGCTAGCGTTTAAACGTACTCCGTCTGTCGCATCTGCGTTCAACGTGCCAAATTACTGAGATATCTCACTCTAGCAGAACCTTTTTTTATTCACAGGTACTAGCAATATAACGTCAAACAATTGCTTAGGTTCAAGGAGAATCGTAGGGGGTGATGATGATCCGACGAGCAGAAACGAATCGGCACCTGATAAGCCGGTGACCAGCATTACACGAACGACGAGAGCTGGTTGCATAGCTAGATATTAAAACAGTAAAAATAAGAATTCTATGCTATTCTTTGCAAGTAAAGAACAGCAATGACTCGATATTTGTTGTCAGTGATTAACTAACAGTTAGCGTCTGTCGCGTCTGCGTTCAACGTGCCAAATTACTGAGATATCTCACTCTAGCAGAACCTTTTTTCACTCACAGGTACTAGCAATATAAAGTCGAACAATTGCTTAGGTTCAAGTAGAATCTTAGGGGGTGATGATGATGCGACGGACAGAAACGAATCGGCACCTGATAAGCCGGTGACCAGCATTACACGAACGACGAGAGCTGGTTGCATAGCTAGATATTAAAACGAGAAAATATCTGAACGAAATAGAACCCACTCACTTTTTTATTAACTAATACTGAATCTTTCTCTTTTTTTGTCGGCATTTAAAAATTCACTAACTATTAAAAACAACTTTTTGGTACAACAGGGTCAAATGCTTGGACTATAAAATCGTTATATAAAATAATGTCACTCTTCACAATTTCGGGATTCAATTATTAAATTTCGACCGACAATTTTTGCATACCGTTTAGTTTTCGAAAAAAAAATTTAGATTAGACAGTTTGTTTGTTTGTTAATTTTTTTGAGATTTAAGTAGGTATTTGAGTGAGTAAAAATTTCCGAATTGACTCGAAAATTGTAGGCACGAAAAGCGTACTGATGAAATATATCATTGAATTTTTTTTTAACCTGACAGTTATCATTTGGGTCTCTTAATTTATCATTGTTTATTTATTTTTTTAAATATTAGCGCTAGGGGGATTTCACCAAAAATTGCTGACATGTATAAAACAATTTACAAATAGAAAACACTAAAAACGTAAATTTTGTAGAGACCGATGATGGGAAATTTATTTAATAATATTTTTAAATTGAAAAAAAAATATTTATTAATTAATTATTCGATACAATTATTATAAACAATGATTGTTAATAGTTTTAAATATGTCAGACAATTTTCGGCTACACCGATCACATGTTTCAACTAATTGCTATACAGGGGGGGTTGGGGGGTAAAAAAGTTACGCCATGCGAGTATTTCGAAAAAAAAAGACTATTAGCGTCGAACTAAAAACTAACTTGTTCTTTTTTTTGTAATTACTATTAAATCTCTTGATCGTTAAGTTAATCTCTTTACCGAAATGCACTTTTTACTTTGTAAGGCGAGGCACTATTTAAATCTGATTAAAGTTAAGCTCATACCGACACACTTTACTTTTAAAGCGTCTTTGGGTTGTTTTATTTTTCCTATTTTTGTTTTGTTCTCGTATTTAGTTATTTGATATTTCTTCACTGGCAGCACAGTCTCGGGTGTTTTCCTTCAGGAAGATGATCTTTCACTTTCCACCACTCGAAGTAGACCTAAGAAAAGGGAAAGAAAAGTTTCATTAGAAAACTGGAATTGTGTCCAATTGCAATTGGACTTTGTCTTCATTAGACAATTCTTTTTTTTTGACTTCTTCCTTCATTTTTGTTATTTTCTAAGGGTTAATATGGGAGCTAATAAATCTTGTATCCAACTGCAATTGGACTTCGTTTTCATTGGGAAATACTTTTTTTACTTCTTTCCTTATTTTGGTTAGTTTTAAAGGTTAGAATTGGAACTAATAGATCTCAAAAAATGGTAACTTTTTTAGGACTTTTGCGGTCATTTTGATTAGTATTTACGGGTTACAATTGGAACTAATAAATCTTATAAATAGTGTAACTTTTAAGGTTAAATTTCGACCAATCCACCATCTAGAAATGTGTCCAACTGCAATTGGACTTTGTCTTTATTAGAAGATTTATTTTTTTATGACTTTTGCGTTCATTTTGGTTAGTATTTACGGGTTAGAATTGGAGCTAATAAATCTTAAAAATAGTGTAACTTTTAAGTTAAAATTTCGATCATTCCACCATCTAAAAATGTGTCCAACTGCAATTGTACGTTGTCTTTATTAAAAGATTTATTTTTTTATGACTTTTTCGTTTATTTTGGTTAGTATTAACGGGTTAAAATTGGAGCTTATAAATCTTAAAAATAGTGTAACTTTTAAGTTAAAATTTCGATCATTCCATCATCTAAAAATGTGTCCAACTGCAATTGTACGTTGTCTTTATTAGAAGATTCAATTTTTTAAGACTTCTTTCCTTATTTTGGTTAGTGTTTATGGGCGAGGATTGGAGCTAACAAATTTTAAAAAAATCGTGTAACTTTTAAAGCTCGAATTTAGCCAGTTATAAAAACCAAAAAAATAATAATATTAATGGAATTTGCTTACCAAAGAGTCATTTGTCGACGATCCACTTCGAGTGCCGCGTACTTTAGTGGAATGGAGCATCGGTCGCAAACAAATTTCAAGCAGTTTCCTTTTTGTCATTTTTTTTGGCTAAATGTGTGTTATAGGTATATATTTTTGTTTTAATTACAGGTAATTTAACAGGTCCCAGTACCAACATAAAGTGATTGGTTAAATCTAATATTATATTTTTAATGTTACACTTTTAAAATACACGCTATAAAAGAAACTTTCTTACGTTACTCTCTTTTTTTGTATACAACAGAGCAAAGAATGGTAATGCTAAAAATATTCGGCTGTAAAGATTTAATTTAAACATCGAAAATGCAAGAAATATACCTGAAGATGCCGCGCATACGACGAAACGTCGACATGTCGCAGTCAAAATCTCGTATTATTTTCGTAAAAAAAGATCGCTAAAATTAATTTGTTTTCTATCGGATTCCAACGTCCAGCTTGACAAAATAAACGATTTAATTATTTATATAAACTAAGTTTTTTTTTATATTTCTGTCTAGGTATCAAAATATTATTGGTTCACTCTGTACATGTACTGGAACAGTTTTTGTCGAGTTGCATCCACTATTCTTCCAATTTATTGTTCATTATTATTATTGATTAATATATAATTATATCACTAACCCTATCACTCGTTTTGTATTATATTAGTTACGAAGATTTAAATTATTTTGATATTTACACTGTACATATTTTCATTTAATTTTTTTTGGCGTTGTTTCTGCGATACTTTCGTGAAAAATGTGGTACTTACGTTTCTTTGGACTGCTTTGGTAGATAAATTGGAACTAATATAAAAAAAAGCATTCTAACTACCCGAGTAAATAAACACCTTTTGAAATAATAGTGTTATTTTGACGTTTTGTATTTTTTAAAAGAGTTAAAATCATGTGTCAACTGTCAACTGCGTCTTTGTTTATTACGATAATAGAGAAAAGGAAAAAATTTAGTAAATATGGCCATTTCAAGCTGCATTCGCGTGAGGTGGTTAAACGGTTGGAGTATTAGCATAGTAATCTATTCGCTCCGTGCGTGATTGCAGCGCCATGATATCTGTGAACTAAAGGACGCTGTCTTAGAGTTTTTAAATATATAAATGAATGGGGGTTTGCAATAAAAATAAATTTTTATTATTATAACAAATTTTTTTGCGTTTCAAGCCAAGTGACAATTAATCTTCAATCCCGTGAATTTGTTATGCAAAAAACCCATAAAATGTAAGTATAATTAGTAATTTAAAAACAGTAAGCTGTAACGTTTACATACATTCATACATAAAGTCACGCCTTTTTCCCATAGGAGTAGGCAGAGACCACTTCCTTCCACTTCCGCTACGGTTCTTACACACATCTTTTGCTTCCTCTACTTTCATCAGTGCTTTTATACATGCTCGTCGTTACTATAGTAACAGGGTGACCCTACTGTGGGTACCTGGGCACCAGGGGGTGGAAAGAAACGAAAAAGCCGACACCCTTGCAAAACAGGGGGCCGAATCTGCGTTCACTGGACCAGAACCGGTTTTTGGAGTCACCACAAGTGCCGCCAAAACAATTATTTCGGACTGGGCGGAGAGGAAAATACTCACGTACTGGTCCGACATACCAGAGCTAACCCACTCGAAGGCGTTTTTACCGTTACAACCCTCGAGAAACACAACTAAGCAGATCCTAGAATGGAGCAGAAATGACCTGCGTATTCTAACAGGACTGCTTACGGGACACTGTCGTCTAAGATACCACCTTAGAAAGATAGATCTGAACCAACAAACGGACTGTCGGTTCTGCTGTGTGGAAGACAAAACTGCTGAACATATACTATGTTCATGCCCCGGCCTGGGAAGAATAAGGTTCAACATATTTGGTTACACTAACCTAGAACCTACCGATTTTAAAAAAATCTCACCCTATACAACCATAAACTTCGTAAAAAGGGCTGGATTGTGCGGTGAACTGTAGCCTCTAGGGGTGAGCCACAATAGACCTACTAAGGGTCGCGGTGGAGGGGCGACCACGCCCCACTCACATGAACCCTAACCTAACCCTACTATAGTAAACAAAATAGGTTATAACCACAGTAGATCGGACTTTAAATAATATTTTGTCAATAATTACTACGACAGGTTTCCAAGCAATTAGTCAGTACCATCGAATTTTAACCTCAGACTATCATCAAAGGTAAAAATCTCGTCCTTACAGAACATGTCCGAGATGTTGAAGAACGTCGTCGAAATAACCAAAGTTATTTGGTAAAGTTATTCGACAAGCACTGCTTCTTTAAATATAAATTAAATGATTTATTATATTAATAAAAATTTTGAAGATCAAATAATTAATATAGCATAATTTTTTTATTGTGGATGAATTAAGCTCGATGTGTCACCGATGTGCTGCAACTGTGTTTATAATAAAAGTAAAAAATGCCGCATTAATTTACTTCATTAATAATGAAAAAAGCGTATCTAAAACTTGCATCGAGCAACTATGGGGCAGACCCAGTCCTCGGCAATTTGCAAAAAAAAAATATTCAAAAGAAGAATATTTTGAAAATATATTTCCGCATAAATACAAGCAGCTGCAGGAAGCACGGTCTCCCAACCAAACTGCGCCAATGGCTCTTGAGCTTCATGCAAGATCGCTCCTTACATGTGGCAGTTGACGGTATTTCTTCTGATGCGTTTAAAACCAATGCCGGGGTCCCCCAGGGTTCCATCCTGTCCCCCCACTTTATTTCTTTTACACATCAACGACCTCTTGAAAACCACCACGAACCCCATTTACAGTTTCGCAGACGATAGCACACTTGTCTCAACTTTCACATCCTATCGATCACTTTCGGTGAATGATACAAATAGACTCAGGCAGGAACAGGTTGATTTCATCAATAGAGATCTTAAAGCAATCGTCGAGTGGGGAACCAAAAATCTTGTTCAGTTCAACGCCCAAAAAACACAAAGTGCCACGTTTTCCAAAAAAGTGAATTCCTCAAATCATGTCATCACAATGTATGGAAATACCCTTGAACCAAGTCCCTCCATCTCGATTTTGGGAGTCACGGTGTCCAATAATATGTCTTGGCATGACCTTGTTGCTAACATCGCAAAGTCGGCAAGCCAGAGGCTAGGTTTTCTGTGGAAAGCCAGAAAGTTTTTTACTCCTGATCAACTGTTGACGACGACAAGGCTCAAATCCGACCTCTACTGGAGTATTGCTCGCACATTTGGGGTTCAGCACCAAGGCATTCTCTTCGTCTTCTAGATTCCATTCAGAAAAGAGCCATTCGCTTGATAAACAGCTCAACTTTCACAGATACCCTTCGCCCTCTAGAACATAGAAAAAGAGTTGCAGACCAGTCATTGCTCTACAGATATTTCCATGGCAGATGCTCGAGAGAAATAAGAACTCTTGTACCACCATTGGCCACATTCGGCCGAAGAACTCGGCACGCTGATCAGTCTCACCCATTTACTCTCAAGATTGACACTACAAGGATCAATCATCATCAAGAATCCTTCTTTTACAGGGCTGCTACGGAATGGAATAAGCTTTCAAAATCAGTTTTTCCAGAGAACTATGACCTGCAACTTTTTAAAAAGCGTGTCCACAATCATTTCCTTTTTATAATCCCTTCCCCTTCTAATAGTCGCAGTGCGGGCCGTCCGCGGCCCACACCATAGGTCTACCCTTTTTGCGACTATTTTCTTAAAAAAAAAAAGGTCTAGATTTCCGAATTGATCTCAAACTCTCCTTTGAAGCAAATTTTGACAGCTCAATCTTATAAAAATTAGGGTTATGGTACTACTTACTTCTGCCACTATCCACTTATTTCTTTGGTTTATTTTCCATTTTGCAGTGGGAAATTTATAAAATTTACATTCATTTTTTGCGCTCGTATATTTGCTATTCACTATACAGCAACTGCGGTGGTTGTATTTACCCATTTATTAAAAATTATAACAAAATTAATAATCTGACGTTCATTTCTTAGCACTGAAATTAAAAATACCGTCCTTTATTGCCTAAGTTGGCCACTGCGTGCGCTGGTGTCCACTCTGGCTTCTCCTACCTTGATTTTGCTCGGAGCGAATAGGTAGCAGGTTCGAATCCTCCTGCATTTCTGCTTTTTTATTTCCTCTTTTTATTCGATTACCACCCCTATTTAAACTACTATCAGGCGGCTAATATCAAAGTGGATTATGAATCTTTATTCGGAAGAAATCATTCAGGGAGCACTAAAGGAAAGAACAACGGGAGTAAAGTTTAATGGAATACCCATTAACGATATCCGGTACGCAGACGACACCGTACTTATTGCCGAAACAATGGAAGATTTACAGAGCTTGCTTGATCAAGTAGTGACAAGCAGCGAGGAGAGCGGACTTACCTTAAATATCAAAAAGAACCAAATTTATGACCATTACAAAATCAGTTCAACAACAGGAAAACCTATGGATCAACGGGGAACTAGTAGAGAAAGTCAGTAAGTACAAATACTAAGGAACAACTGTCAATGAAGGTAATAAGTACACTGAAGATATTAAATCAAGAATTGGACGAGCCAGAACCATATTTAACAGAATGGAAAATGTGTTATGCAGTAGAGATCTTAACTTACAACTAAGAGTAAGAATATTGAGATGCTACGTTTTCTCGGTGTTGCTATTCGGGATGGAATCCTGGACGTTACGGAAAAATATAAGTGATCGACTGAAAGCATTTGAGACGTGGTCATATAGAAGGATCTTAAGAATAAGTTCGGTAGAAATGGTAACAAATGAGGAGGTACTAGGAAGAATGAGAAAGGAAAAGCAAATAGTGAACACAATTAAGATAAGGAAGCTTCAATATCTAAGCTACGTGATGAGGGAAGAGAAATATGGATTGTTGTAGAATATTATGCAGGGAAAGATACAGCGAAAAAGAAGCAGAGGAAGAACACGCAATTCCTGGTTAAAAAACCTACAAAAAATGGTACAACTGTAGTTCCATCGAGTTGTTTAGAGCTGCAGCATCAAAGGTGAGAATATCTATGATGATAGCCAACCTTCTAAGAGGAGATGGCAATCGAAAAAGAAGACTACCTCTATAGCATTCTTATAAATTTGGATTAGATTTAGATTGGTATTTTTTTGCATGGAAAGCGCATAAAATATTTGATATCTTTTGTCCTTTTATAAAATCTCGAAATAAAAGAAGACGCGCTAGACAGTTATGACATATGACAGTTATTTTTGACGTCTCCTTTATTTCTGACAGTTGGAAATTCGTGTATTCGACCACGTTGCCAAATCTGTTCCTGGTTGACCAAACAATTGCAAAAAAGGTCGAAAGTGTACAATAGGTGCATTAATGTAAAATAAAAATATTTTTTTACTTTAAGTTTCCATTTAAAATAATGAATTATGAAAAAAAATTGACGTAGAAAAAAGGGTTATTTTCAAGCCAAACACTCTGGTTATACTTTCGATAAACAAATTAATAATAAAAATGTTGCATACATTATTTTCGTTCGTTTACAATACGGGGATCCCCCTTTCGATTGTCGTATGGTAACATTTTTGATAATCATGAATGACGAGAGTACCATTGAAACGAGCCCGGTAATAGTGGATGCAACTCTCGTCAGACCTCGCTGTATTAGACATAGCCAACTCGTAGAGGAATTTTCACTCTTTATTTCCTTCGAAAAGATTTAAAGAAAAAAAATAATACATCACTCGAAAAATATCGACAACACCGCGCGTCTGTATGTCTGTTATTTAGCACGCTGTGTGTGAGTGTGTCTGTTTTGTTTTGACAATAGCTGCGGCTCTTTACAAGTCAGTAGCTTATCAGTTTATAAAAGGGGATACGGTCGTGCAAAAATGGTCTGAGGGTTTATTGGCCGTCGTAATGATAATTAATAAATCTGAGGAAACATGGCTACCTGTACTTTAAAATACAACGCTGCTTCCTTACTAAAATAAGAAGAATGAATCTTCGGAATGTCACCAATTCCTGAACAGCCCTCGAGTATGCCCCGTCCACCAAAACGTATATAACCTGCGATCGTGACATACAAATGTCACAAATCGTCAGCCTTAAAAAGCAGACATTATATCTTCAGAAGATGCAATCCACTCGAGACGGCGAAACGTCGAGTATTAACTCAGACCTACGACGGTCAAGAAACCCGAAAAACCATTCACCAATAAATGTTAAACACATTTTACTTATTAAAAAAAAAGGTTAAATAAATAATTTTCAATTAATGTTGTGGGGTGTTATTATTTAAAAGCGTTTTAAATACATTAATGTTTGTAACCCTGCTAACGGTCTATGTTAAAGCATACCACCTTTACTGTCTACCCCCCAAAAGTACCATTGAACATCCTCAAACCACGCATCGACAAAGGCTACAGTTTTACAAAAAAAAAAAAAAAATCAGCATCAATGATTCTTTTCTAACAGGAGAGAGTAAATGATGTCGTCGGTGGTTAAATTGACACTTTGTATTGATTTTTGTAAACAAAATAAAATATTCTCAAAACTTTTCCAGCGGATAAAGTACAGACGGAACAGACGACACGAAGGGGTTTATAATATACACCCCCGACCGCTACCCCACTAGCCGATTTTCGCGGAATATTTTTCCTCTACGTTTTGCACGTCCCGTTCTACGGTTGAAGGCGGAAATTCCTGAAATTTCAGCAGGGATCATCCCTGACCCTCGATCTCGGTTTGCGCTTGAATATATCCTCCAGTGGCGTGGCCAGAGGACCCTTCTTCACGCGGCCCCACCTGCCGCGATTGAACAGACCCTCTAGGCGGTACTTTAGTCATATGTTATCGCGGCTTCTAAAAAACCAAAAACGCAAATGGCATAACTTAAAACCTACTCGAGATCACGCTTATAACTACACTCAACAATGTTACAAACATTCAGCAAATAAACATTGAAAAAAAACCCACAGAAACAGCAAATGTTGTTTGCACGTGGTGAAAACAATTCAATTTAACAATATTCCAATTCCAATATTGGAAACACTGAAATGGAAAATATTATTCTGTAATAATAAGTACGATATGCAAAAAATTTAAAATATACAATATTTGTGTTACACGGAAATATGAATTTATGCAAATAAAAATAAAAATATATACATGTTTGCAATTACGGAAACATTGAAAAAATGTAAAGATAAAATCATTAGATTAGGTCTTACGAAAAAAACGGTGCTTTCATTTCAAAACCAACCGTGTAAGAAAAACAAAAAACACGTCGAATTTTAAATTAAGGGGGAGGTTTAAAAGTATTATTCTGCTGTTTTCAAGAGGCACCTCTTTAACATCCCGCACCTCTTGTCTAAAATGTCAAATAGCAACCACTGCCTTGTGACACATCAAATGAAAAAAATGTAAATCAGCCAAATGAACAACAATTTATTCTATCGATTTATTTTGCTGATAACAACAAATTTTGTGAAATAACATGAGACCATAACAAAAACGACCTACGCTATCTATACATATAGTCACGCCTTTTTCCCGTAGGGACAGGCAGAGACCACAGCCAGATATGAAAGAAAAAACCGTACAAGTTCCGCTCACGTGTTAATATCAAATCCTTCCAAAAACTCTAAACCGACTTCCACCACTGACACCAAACGACTGATAACCACTCCTCGCTCCCAGACCGGATATCAGAGAATGTCCCGGGACACGCGTCAGCCAACCTTTCCAAGTCTAAGTTCCTAGTTCATAATCGCGTTCGTCCGTGTTAGTTGCCAGCCCATTCACACAGAAAAGCAAACCAACAATAATATATCTGACAACACACGACAATCGAGGCCAATAATCAAGGCAAAGTCTAACAACACCTAATCCCCATCGATTAGCAAAAATGTCACAGCTATTAATAATCGAATTCTATTACTACTAGATAGGCAACATTATGTACAACGAACCAAATACGGTATGCAAAGCTAATTACGAACGCCAGACTATCATAATAATGAAACGGCAGATGGGAAAAAAATAGGCACGTGACAATACTATTGTTGAACAAAGTTGGATTTCTTGGACATTTTTGATAAGTGTATAAAACGTTCTGGTTACCTGTACTCTCTCATTTCGTAGTTGTTGTTGCCGTTGGGGTTTTTCGTTTGGGTCGGAGGAGATGAGAGCAACGCCGCGCTCTCCACCGGCCTCACCAACAGTGACTCCCTCTCGCTTTCGGCGGCGCTTTCAACTCTTAGCGAGCCCGGAACGACGCCGTTCACATTCGGGAGTTCCAATTCCGTTCGGAGTATACGAATCTTTTGGATCATTTCGCGGATCTCGTAACGCAAGATGCCTACAAACAAAAAGACACGTACACACTATCCCGTCACACTATCAGCGTGAGCATTACCTAGGAAGCACATTTTGAGGAAGGCTAGAACGCAGTAGCCGAGTATGGCTAGAAGAGAGGCCGTCGATCGGAGGTACGCTAGCAGCCGTTCGTCGCAACCGTTCGCGTGATGAAGATGATCCCCCGGCTCGCTACAGGTGGTGCTGTTCGCCGTCCTCGACGACGCTTTTAGACAGCAGCTCATCGGTATTTGAATCTGCAGCGCGCTGCTATTGTAATCTTCGGGACCCGTCACGCCGCAGCACGTCTGCTCAGATTGCATTCTAAAAAACATAATTATCATCTGGCGATTCATCCTCTTGGATACTCACCTGTTCCACATTTCGGTGAAATCGCCGTTGGTCCCGTATTCTTGGTAGAACCTGACGCGCAGCGCCGGCCTCAGCTCGTGACAGACCCTCTCGAATCTGAAGGCCCAAAACGCGCCCAACACCACGTCGCCGAACAACAGCACCAACAGCAACAGCCAGTAGGCGTTCAACAATTTCTCGGACAGACGAAGCGCGGCAACGCAGCCGAGCAATTGGAGAGCCCCACCTTGCGTCAACAGCGCCAAATAGGCGTACAAGAACGACGGTTGATAAAGCGTCAGCGAAGGTATCAGAGAACGACGAAAGTCGAAGAGTACCGTCCTGGCGGCCGCCCCACCGAATGCCAACGCTCCAGCCAACAGGGCCGTGTTGCACGTGTAGATCCAGAGACGGTAGTAGCGCATTGCCCTGCCGCCGACACCCGAGGCACCTGCAACAATTTCGACAACATTATCCGCGTGTTTGTATCTATAGATATTAGTTGGGAAAATTTGTTACTGACCAGCAGCTGCTCCGCCTCCGCCAGTTCGTCTGCTCAGCGGCATTCGCCTCCGTAGCCCCCCCTCAATCCCGGTGCCAGTTCCCATCGCCCCCCATGCACCTGAAACAAAAATTAGACACTTAATACACACGTTCGAAAGAGTGAAGAACGAAGATCGCCACGTTTTTTTTTCGTTCTCTAAAGAGTACTCTGCTAGCGGTTTCTCTACTGGCAAATTATGCCCGAGCTCAGCCGTAGAGGGTAGAAGAAAAAATATAAAAGTGAGCCGCGCCACCGACTTAGACGGTTCAAGCCGGAAACCCCTAGGTCTTATAGGCACTAGCAGAGCCACACGATAAACAACTAAGATTATGGTGAACCAAATAAATAAAATTATAGCAAAAATATGTTGGATACTTTACTCACACAATAAATCAAGGTACACAGCTCAAGAGCAACATTATAACAAATATAGTCAAAATTAACAGCTATGGTAAAATTTTCTTGCTAAAACAAACCAAAAATTTAAAATTTACAACTTTATAAAATAACCAGAACAGAAGTAAGAGTAACAGACTTTACCAAGTTACAAAAAAAAAGTAAAACATATATAAATTAACTGATTAATAACACTAATTCAAACGTTTACATAAGGCTGATAATTTACTCGTTTTAACCATTTACATAAAGATTTTCACTGCCAAAACAATCGATTTTATTTAAAAATATTTTTACAATGGTTGTCCTTTAAAATATCAAGATTGTAGGATATTTACAAATAAGTAGGAAGAAAATATATTTTTACTTGGGCATAAAGAATTATTGAGAAGGTTATTTTAATCCAAGTTTAGTTTTGGCATATTATCTAATGCAATAAATAGTTTCCAACAATGTACTATATTAATAAACTAAAACAAAACTTAATCGTGGTGTCAAAATAAGTCACGGCGTAATATATTTAAAAATAAATCACTTATAACCTTTGGGTATACGAATTCACAAAGTACTATATTGATAAACTAAAACAAAACTTACTCGTGGTGTCAAAATGAGACACGGCGTTATATATTTAAAAATAAATCACTGATACCTTTGGGTATACGAATTCACATGTACTCCTGTGGCCTACTCCTATGGCCTACTCCTGGGGCCGGTTTGATTATGGGGCGGCACCTGCTAATTAACAATGGCTTTCCTCAAATAAATCCCGCTTGCGGATATTTTAACTCGACACCAAAATATCAACAACGAAGATAAGATAGAATGGTCAAGTTAAAAATTAAGTGGTTTTTCTTCAAAATCCAATTAAGATGGCCCAAATACAGCCAGATATATAAGAAATTCCATAGAGGTTCTGCACACGTGCTAATAACACACCGTCCCAACAAATTTCACCAACACCCGACTTCGAACCCAATTCTACTTACTACAGTCCAGGTATATGTCTTTAAAGAACAATTGTCCACGTATGGGTTGTTTCGGGAAAACCGGAGCTTACACAGACTGGTTTGAAGGTATGAAAGAGAGTGCGTATGGATTGAGAATGAATGATTTGATCGTCAAATGCCTCCTTCGCGCCGATTATCAGTTCATATTAGCATCACCTGAGGAGGAATCAAAGATAGATAAAGCAATGCTTAGATGGTTTGAAAACGTAGAGAAGATGTATGAAAAGAGTTTAACGAAACAGATTTATAAGGCTAATGTCGGTCTACCTAGGTGAAAATGAAATCCACAAATAAATAATACATTTTTGTAAAAATTTTTGAGCATAACTAGTTAATAATAAATTCTTATTTTTTTTTTTTATGAAAATAATCGCAAAAAGGGTAGACCTATCGTGTGGGCCGCGGACGGCCCGCACAGCGACTATTAGAAGTGGAAGTGATTATAGAAAGGAAATGATTGTGGACACGCTTTTTAAAAAGTTGTAGGTCATAGTTCTCTGGAAAAACTGATTTTGGAAGCTTATTCCATTCCGTAGCAGCCCTGTAAAAGAAGGATTCTTGATGAAGATTAGTCCTTGTAGTGTCAAGCTTGAGAGTAAATGTGTGAGACTGATCAGCGTGCCGAGTTCTTCGGCCGAACGTGGCCAATGATGGTACAAGAGTTTTTATTTCTCTGGAGCATCTGCCATGGAAATATCTGTAGAGCAATGACTGGTCTGCAACTCTTCTTCTATGTTCTAGAGGGTGAAGGGTATCTGTGAGAGTTGAGCTATTTATCAAGCGAATGGCTCTTTTCTGAATGGAATCTAGAAGACGAAGAGAATGCCTTGGTGCTGAACCCCAAATGTGCGAGCAATACTCCAGTAGAGGTCGGATTTGAGCCTTGTACGTCGTCAACAGTTGATCAGGAGTAAAAAACTTTCTGGCTTTCCACAGAAAACCCAGTCTCTGGCTTGCCGACTTTGCGATGTTGGCAACATGGTCATGCCAAGACATATTATTGGACACCGTGACTCCTAAAATCGAGATGGAGGTACTTGGTTCAAGGGTATTTCCGGACATTGTGATGGGATGATTAAAGGAATTCACTTTCTTGGAAAACGTGGCACTTTGTGTTTTTTGGGCGTTGAACTGAACAAGATTGTTGGTTTTTATCCCCAATACGATATGTCACCTTTGAACTTAATTAATACCGAGTTTTATTTTTTCAATCTTTAAAAGAACATTTCTGTAAGTATCACACTCTTCCAAATGTCTAATTACGTCCCTACGGGTCAAGATAACGATCGTCATTTCATTTCAATTAGATGTTTCGCTCGTATTTTTGTTACGATTGCTTTCTTTTTTGTTGTAATCGGACAATTTATGACATGTAGATAAATTGGCGCAAGACTAAAGGAAAAAGTCGAGATACATATTAAAATTCATCATTACACGCGAATCGCGATGGCCATCTGCTTCCGGCAAAATGCCAAGAGGAAGATTTTCTTTCTGTAAAGCTGACATTCCGACAGGTAAAATGTTGTTTATGAATAATATCTAGTCAACTACAGTTTTGCAAGTGACAGTACACCCTTTTTTTTTACTGAAAATAGTCGCAAAAAGGGTAGACCGATCTAATCGAATATTTATACAGTGTGGAACAGCCAAATGGAATAAATTCGATAACGAATAAATGAGAGCGTGTTGGGAAAACGCTTGGACACCAGTCGATTTGTATTTTTAAATGCGCATTTTTTTCAAAAAAAAAATGACAGTGACAGTGGCCGATACCAACTTTCTTATTTTAAATACAAACCCCTGTATATTATTTATTTTTTGGATTCTTCAGAAAATTCTAGACATAATTCATGCACAATGTCGCATACCTATCTTCAACTGTTTCGGAAATATTAAGTGTTTTTAGATGTATTACAAAAATTAACATTAAAAAAAGAAAATTATTTTATTTCACAATATCGCTACAATACACTCAATACTTATTTCCCATTTAGCTCTTAATATTGAGAAAATAAGCAAAAACCATTAATGCGTTCCTTTTTACTGATATGAAATAAAAAAAATACAAAAAACAGTTTTATTTATTTTCGTATAAAACTCATAGCCTTAGCAACTTGTTGTCTGTCTGCATGACAGTAGTGATCAGTGTCAGTGCTATTGTCGTTTGAATTTCGTTAACTGTACGTCAAAATTTCCAAATTTGCCGCCTATATCCCAATGAACAATTAGCAAAATAGAAAAACAGTTTCGCGAGCTTGGTCATGTAAGACAGACAAAAAAAGTAGTTGCCAATGAACTAAGCGATGATGCGAAATTGGATGTTATGCTTGAGTTTCAAGAAAACCCACATAATTCTGGTCGAAAAGCAGCCTCAATGTTCAACATTAGCCACACATCAATTTTTCGAATATTAAAGGAAAGTAAAATGCATCCCTATAAAATGAACTCAGGAGCTCATGGAAGACGATTTCGACAGGAGAACGTATTTTTGTGAACAAATGATGGAAATGTTAGATAACAATGTGATCCAATTAGAAGATTTTTTGTTTTCTGATAAGAGCACATTTACACTTCACGGTCATGTTAATCGTCAAAATTGCTGCTATTGGTATTATGAGAACCCTCACTGGGTGAGAGAGGAACATACGCAATATCCTGAAAAAGTTAATGTTTGGCCAGAAATTGTTGGAAATCATATCGTAGGTCCTTTTTTCATTGATCGCAACTTGAATGGAGATAAATATTTAGAAATGCTCCAAAATAATGTCGTGCCAACTTTGAAAAACTTATATCCTGATCCAGCAAACCCACAAGTTCCTGCCAATATACTATGGTTTCAGCAAGATGGAGCACCGCCCCATTACCAAATCAATGTCTGGCAGTACCTGAACCAAAATTTTCCAAATCGGTGGATAGGAAGGCGCGGATTGATAGAATGGCCAGCACGATCTCCTGATCTGACGTCATTAGACTTCTTTTTGTGGGGATATGTCAAAAGTATTGTATACAAAACCAAACCACTCAACTTACATGACTTAAAAAGACGAATTAAGCTTGCGGTTAGATCAGTCACGCCTGAGATGTTGAATAACGTTAGAACTCAACCCAACAAACGGACTGTCGGTTCTGCTGCGTGGAAGACGAAACTGCTGAACATATACTATGTTCATGCCCCGGCTTGGGAAGAATAAGGTTCAACATATTTGGTTACACTAACCTAGAACCTACCGATTTTAAAAAAATCTCACCCTATACAACCATGAACTTCGTAAGAAGGGCTGGATTGTACGGTGAACTGTAGCCTCTAGGGGTGAGCCACAATAGACCTACTAAGGGTCGCGGTGGAGGGGCGACCACGCCCCACTCACATAAAACCTAACCTAACCTAACCTAACGTTAGAAGATATTTCTATACCAGATTAGCATGTTGCCAAGACGTTCGCGGCGAACATTTTGAACATCTCTTACATTGAAATTAATGTTTTGTTATTTTTTTTTACATTATTTGTGAAATAAAATAATTTTCTTTTTTTAATGTTAATTTTTGTAAAACATCTGAAAACACTTAATATTTCCGAAACAGTTGAAGATAGGTATGGGACATTATACATGAATTATGTCTAGAATTTTCTGAAGAATCCAAAAAATAAATAATATACAGGGAGTTGTATTTAAAATAAGAAAGTTGGTATTGGCCACTGTCACATGACACATCCTATATAATCATTTTTTTTTTGAAAAAAATGCGCATCTTAAAATACAAATCGACGTGTCCAAGCGTTTTTCCCAACACGCTCTCGTTTATTCGTTATCGAATTTATTCCATTTGGCTGTTCCACACTGTATGTATTTAAGTATACCCAGTAAAGTATAAAGCACACAAGCTATCTTGTTATTTTGGTCTTTTGATCTTTCGGCGCAATGCCAAATTCGAAATAAATGTAAACTTTTCAACGTTTCGCGTTCTAACAGTATCCATTTTATGATGCCTTCCGGTTATCCATTTTCCGTAACTCTGTACTTCTCCATTACGTCGAGATACGCGAGGTCAGCCACGAATACTACGTTAAGACCAGAAGTTCAACCCCACATCGTCGACTCTTTTTTCACGGGTTCCGCTTCTTTGATAAAAATGGCGCGGTTCGTTGTAAGAGTACGAATGCATATGATTGTTAATGACAAAATATCGGACCGAGGTGCGAACAACAAATATTCTGTCATTTGATCACTTGTAAAACCAAAGTTTTTATCGAAGGGAATTTTAGTTATCCCAAAGATTTTAGTTGATTTTTTGTGTTAAACTTTTGGATTGAAGCTGGATTTAAGGTTTGTTTTCGACGTTTCAGCTCGAACTCCATAGTAAAGGTGGGTGTTCCACAAGGGACAGTGCTAAGTCCACTTTTTTTTCTCATTTACATGAATAACATTACACAAATTGATTACTTCACTGGTAATATTATATGCTATCCGGATGACACAGTAATCATTTTCACTGGAAAAGAATGGCAGGAGGTTAAACTCACCGCAGAAGCAGCTTTGGGGAAGATAAGTTTGTAGTTAAATACCAATCTATTAATCCCCTTAATGCATTAAGTTCCCCAAATTAAATGTAATACTTGACCAACACAGAGCTTTAATGCATAAATTCTATGTTCTTAGGGAAATTCTTTCAAAGAAAAATTTACTAATACTTTATAATTCCCTAGTGGAATCTTTAATAAGATATTGTATAGTGGCCTGGGGTGGAGCATTTAACACCACTATTAAAATTTTTAGAGACAACACTATTTTAAAAATAATCCTAAAAAAAGAAAAGCTATTTTCGACAAAAAAATTGTATGATGAATCGAAGGTACTAAACATTAAACTACTTTTTGCTTATCAATGTATAATAAGAATACACAAAAACGCCGAAAAATGTAACTACAAAAATACACGTTTAAATCGATCAGTTATTAATACGGAGATTTCTCTACAATTTTTTAAAAAATCTGTCATTCAAAGATCATTATCTTTCTTTGGTCCAAAATTTTTCAATACAATTCTGTTACACCTCAGACAGATAAATTTTTTTTAAAAATTCCAAATTGTGATTAGAAAATATTTAACAATGAACCAAAATAGAATGTTTGATATAATGGCATAATAACCTGCAAGCTTCTGGTTCATCGTCGTTTCTGTCTGCTATTCCTAGCGTAATGAATGGTCGTCTTTTTGTTGTTTAGTTTTATAAGGAGACCGAATTAGGAACACTGACATCAGGGAACAGTGCGGTATGCAAGACATCGTAAGATGGGGAAGACAAAGAAAAAGATGCTGGTACGCTCACGTAAGAAGAATGGAACAGAGCGGACTACCACGCATCGCACTTGAAGGGAAACCAATAGGGAAAAGAGCACCTAAGAGATGGAAGGACAGCTGGCAGTCCACCTCCCAGGAACTGATACAGAGGAACATGCAAAACTAACAGATCGAAAAATCTTAAATATGGATAAGAAGAAGAAGAAGAAGAAGAAGAAGAAGAAGTTTTATAATTGTATAAGTTTCTTCGTCTCTTAACCTTGTTTTTACTGTGACTTAGTTAAATAGGCAGAAATGCCTAGGTTAAATGCTCGGTTGGGTGTCTTATAATTCTTTAACTACAATTATTATTATAACAATTAATTGTAATTGTGTGTCAATGTAATGTGTATCAATTTTGGTTTGTTTTCGAATCTTTTCAGTTCTGTTGTCCCTGGAATTCTTGTTGCAATGCCTATGGAAGTCGAAATATCAATTTCGGACATATTGTATCAAGTGGGTGAACCTGTTCGACCAATTAAAAGGATATATATTATATTCCAATTAACTTCGGTCACTTCTATCTTTCTTAATTATGGAATGTTGATACTTCAACACTGGAAGGTTCTGGCTAGGAACAGATCCATCTTTCAAACGCATTCTCTGTGTTGTTGAAGTCACTATGAATAATCACAAATAAAATGATAGATCATTGGACAACAATATCAAACTTACCACTGAAAAAATTACCCTTCACAAAGTGCTTGCTGCAAACAAACATAAACTTTGAGATTGGTTTTCCTATCTTTAAGATTTCTAAGCTGCCTTAGAATTTGAAGGAAATGTACACAAAGAATAATCGAAATGCCACATGTAGAGCATTGTGGAACAGAGCATATTTTTCGCGATTTTATCTCCATATCACCTTTTTTAATCTTTTGAAATTTCGAATTTTGTGATTTATTTACACCAATTCTTCGCAAAATATCGTTGAAATATAATACTTTCAATGCTTAAATTGCTCAAAATAATACACAAAGTTCATTTTTCACCCATATAAACAAATGGAGGGTAGTTTTTTGTTCACACCTCGAGAAGTTCATACGATCAATAATAGATGTCGCCCACTCCGTGATTTTTCCCTATTGTCGTCTAATATGAACAATTGTCCATTGCTGACAGCTCGTGTAAGATGAGCATCTTATTGAAAAATGATAGAACTCTAGAAGTTAGTTGGCATTTAAAAACCTTTTCAAAGACTTGCTAAAAATAATTTTGTGTGAATGTATCTACAGCTATATCTAACTTACATAAGTTAAACATTTTTAGCTCAGAATAAAATATCCAAAGAGTAATTAGTTCCACACAATTATTTTTTTTCTCTAAATCAAAGGCATTTCAAGGTCGTTTAAGGAAAATGTCAGAATTTTAATTATTTGTTTGACTTCACATAGCCAAGAAATAAATTAAATAGTTTTGTTTTGTTTAGTTTGGCAGAAAAAAATAATCCAGTACCATACATACATACATATACTCACGTCTTTTTCCCGTAGAGGTAGGCAGAGACCACTTCCTTCCAATTGCTACGTTCTTGCACACATCTTTTACACATCTTTTTTATTGGTACTCATCTTGACCTGGCCTTTCTTTAAAACAATGTTGATCTGATCGAGATATGTTCGCCGAGGTCGACCTCTACCGACTTCCGTCCATTCACACTCGCCCTATAAATTTGTTTCGTCAATCTTCCTTCATCCATCCTTTCAACGTGTCCAAACCATCTAAGCATTCCTTTATATATCTTTGTAACCGCATCTTCTTTTACACCACAACGTTCTCTTATCTCACTATTCTTTACTTTATCCAATCGAGTTACTCCGGCTATACAATTCTCAGACTACTCATCTCCACAGCATTAATCCTGTTTTCATGCTTCTTCTGCCGAACCCAACATTCAGTATCATACATAAGTGTGGGAACCAACACTTCTCCATGCACAGCTAGACGTGGCTTTTTTGACACTTTCTGGCTGTTCATAAAGCTATGCAGTACCCCATTCATTTGTTTTCCTGTCAACACCCTTCGCTCGATGTCACTGTCATACTTTCCATCTCTCGTAAACTTTAAATCCAAGTACGCAAATTCATTTACTTGTTCCACTCTTTCTCCAGGTAAACTAAATTACTTTAAGCAAAAAAGTAAAGGTAATATTTCTTCTTCGAAGCTCTAAAATTACTTTCAGAAACGGTAATTAAAAAAGGCGTAGTGTAATAAGCTTTGAAAAATAATGTTGGTCGCAGAATTTTTGATTGCCGCGTTACCTTCGCTAAACGTCTAATATGTCACCGGAAATGCAGTATCTCTCGTACACATTGTTATTTTAAAGTTAAAATAGCGTGGAAAATAATAAAACTCCCTTCCGGAAATGATTGTAATGCACGCGAATGTACATTTCGTTAGGAAAAACGTTTCCAATTTGTCATAATTAGGCTTTTTTTGTTTGTTAAGGGTTGTTATTTTTAACGGGGACCTACAACTACTTTCTCGACCCGTTTTTTTTTACAAAAATACATCACTAAATACACTGAACTACAGAAAGTTTATTATTTACGAACGAATTAAGAATTAAATAGCACAACACATTTTTTTTGTGCCGTAGTATACGAGGTCAACAATAAAGTGGCACTATAAAGCTACTTTATTTTTAAAAAAGTGGTTGTTGGTGTCAAAAGCCGCTTCACAGAGAAAACATTGTGGAAGTGTGCATTGTCCTGGGTGAAGAATTCAAGTTTTTTTCTGCCACAAATCGTGTCGATGTCCCCTCTCATGTTCTCACACTCTTTCCAAAACTTACAAGCAGTAAGTTTGATTGACCGTTTGGCTCTTAGGCTCTCAAGACTTGTATAATTTTTTATATTTGATGTTGAGTTCTTTTTTTTTTCTTCTTCGCATGCTCCTTCCACTTTAGCTTAGTATTCCTAGAAACTTAGCTATATTCGCATATGGTACGATATCTTCTTATAAGTAAAAATAATGAGCGTTGATTTAACTTAATTTAGTTTCGATACGTTATCGCTTTGTCCAATTGTTGACTTTATTTATTGCGATGTGCATTTGTGGTTACAAAGATAGATAAAGGAATGTTTAGATGGTTTGGACACGTAGAAAGGGTGCCACGTCTTTTTCGTTCTCTAAAGAGTACTCTACCAGTGGTCTCTCTACTGGCAAATTATGCCCGAGCTCAGCCGTAGAGGGTAGAAGAGAAAAAAATATAAAAGTGAGCCGCGCCACCGACTTAGACGGTTCAAGCCGGAAACCCCTAGGTCTTATAGGCACTAGCAGAGCCACACGATAAACAACTAAGATTATGGTGAACCAAATAAATAAAATTATAGCAAAAATATATTGGATACTTTACTCACACAATAAATTAAAATACACAGCTCAATAACAAAATTATAACACATATAATCAAAATTAACAGCCAACAATAAATCGAAACTTCAAAATTTACAACTTTATGAGACAACAATAAATCAAAAATCTAAAGTTTACGATTCCATAAAATAATTAAAACAAAGGTAAGAAAGACAAACCTTATCAGGTTACCAAAAAAAACGTATACAAGTCAACTTTTTAACGATACTTCATCAACGTTCACGTACGGCTGCTAATTTAATCACGTTTTTTTTTCCATTTACATAAAGATTTACACTGTTAAAACAATCGAGCTTATTTAAAAATATTTCTTTTTACGATGGCTGTCCTTCAAAATAGCAATATTGTAGGATATTTACAAATAAGTATGAAGAAAACGTTTTTACTTGGACACAAAGAACTATTGAGAATATTACTTTAATCAAAGTTCAGCCTTGGCATATTATCCAATGCAATAAATAGTTTTCAACAGTGTACCATATTAATAAATTAAAACAAAACTTAATCGCGGTGTCAAAAACAAATCACGTCGTTTAAATATTCTAAAATAAAACACTTGTAACCTTTGGGTATACGAATTCACTAATCCTGTGGCCTACTCCTGTGGCAGGATTGATTATGGAACTGCACCTGCTACTTAACAATGGCTTCCCTCCATCAGATCCCGCATGCGGATATTTTAACTCGACACCAAAATCCAAAATATCAACAACAAAGGTAAGATAGAATGGTCAGGTTAAAAATTAAATGGTTATTCTTCAAAATCCAATTAAGATGGCCCAAATACAGCCAGATATGAAAGAAAAAACCGTAGAGGTGTTGCTCACGTGTTAATATCAAATCGTTCTAAAAACTCTCACCCGACTTCGACGACTGACACCAAGCGACTGTCCAAACTACTGACTCCCAGGCCGGATATCAAGAAAATGACACGGGACACGCGTCAGCCAACAATCTTCGCAAATCTATGTTCCGAACTCATAATCACACTCGTCCATGTTGATAGCCAGCCCATCCACACAGAAATGCAAACCAAACAATAATATAGCTGACAACACACGACAATCGAGGCCAAAAATCAAAGCAAAAATCTAATAACAAAAACCCCCACTCCATCTCCATCGATTAACAAAAATGTCACAGCCATTAATAATTAAATCCTAACACTACAAGGTATGCAACACTATTTACAACGAGTGATAAATTTAAATTACAACAAAATACGGTTAGCGAAACTATTTACGAGCACCTGAGAAATACCAGACTATCAGAGACCCAATTAATAATGGAACTGTAGAAGTGAAAAAATAGGCACGTGACAAGGGTGGATGAAGGAAGATTAACGACACAAATTTATAAGGCGGGTGTGAATGGACGTAAGTCGGTAGAGGTAGACCTCGGCGAACATCGATCTCGATCAGATCAACATTGTTTTAAAGAAAGGCCAGGTCAAGAGTACCAACAACCGACGAGCATGTATAAGAGCACTGATGAAAGTAGAGGAAGCAAAAGATGTGTGTAAGATTCGTAGCGGAAGTGGAAGGAAGTGGTCTCTGCCTACCCCTATGGGAAAAAGGCGTGACTTGCACTATGTAGAGACGTTTCTTGACTGAAGTGGAATGGAATGAAACTCCGGGGCGGCGGCTTTTATCCTTTTATTACAAAAACGTCGTATCTTACGTATAACTACTTCTTTCAAATGATCATGACTAAAGATGTATCTGTTGCCATGATGGCTGCATTGTCGCCGAATGTAGCTATCAGTGTTGCTTGTTGTTTGGTACAAGTTTTACTAACAATTTTAAATGCGCTGCTTGACATTTTTCGACGCGACCTTTGTACGAGGTCTCCTTCTTATTATTGCAACGTTTTACACAAATACAAACTCGAAGTCAGAATTTATATGTATATTTATTTGTAACTTTACTATACAATTTACGTAAACTAGTGAACACAATATTAACTTAAAAAAACTGACTGACTCACTTCCGCGAACGGAGGCCGATTTATGTATTAACGTTAAAACGAGAAAAGACGAGAAGTTTCTAACCGTATCCGGACCATAGATATAATACAGATAGAGTAGGCATACTGGAAGCTTTCACCGAATGAAAAGAGAAAGAGAATCCAATTTCTATTCTCTCTCTTTATGACGTTTATTAATTATCAAAGACAAGCGTATGGTTCTGCCCGAGCAGACGAATGAAAACAATGCGCATGCTCCAGTAGACGAAGACAGCAGTGCCAAAGTCATTGTCTCTCTCTCTCACTATCAAGCGGACGTTTCCACTTGCACGCGGGTACATGGCATGGGAAAAACAAAAAATATTTACAAAGAAATACTGCGTAGTATTTCGATTTCGTTGTAAAAAGATAATGCCCCCGCGTCTCTTTCACCAGATCAAAGGCCGAGCTTCGTGTTTATAAAATATAACAACGTTTTATTTTATTTTTATTTAACCTTTAAATCCATTCACTATAATAAAGATTGTTATATTTCAGAAGTATTCAAACATTTTAACCTAATAATTTATGTGTTATAACAAAAATAATAAGTAAAAAACCAATTAAAAATCCTATTAGAACCATTTTCGACTCTTCTACGCGGACGAAGTCGCGGTAAAAAGCTAGTGCTACGCTAAAACGTTTAAACTTAGCAAAATAATTTGACACATTTTGATTGTCAGTGTGACTATAAGTCCTAGAAATTTGTTGCATGGCTTTGAAAAGTGTCGAAACTTATAATTAGCCAACGGCTTGAGACTTAACAGACATAAAGCAGTTTTGCACCCAAATGAATAAAATCAACTTACACATAAATTAAGCAAACATAGTTTTAACAACGAATACATAAGTTTTCCCATTACCATTCGAACTTCACAAACATCATCATTTTCTAGCCGAGTAATACCCCTCGACATCTCTTTGAATTACACGGGGTGGTAACTGCAAGTTTTCTCTGTTTTTTTTTCTCATCCTTAAATGCGATCGATTCGTTAAACGTTAGGTTTTCTTATGCTTCGTACAAAGAAAAACCGTCACGTCGTGGCCGTGATTTAAGTCGTCGCAAATTCCAATTAGTTGGGACTAGAGATGAAATTTAGTTGCGACAATTGCCACGATGTAGAGCGCACAAAGATTTGCGACTGGTCGATCTTTAAGAAATTAACCAAGACTGACCAAAAATTTAATCAAGCAACGTCGCGTAAGTAAACAATGTGAGCAATGGTTCACTAAAACTGTTCTACAATATTTTGCAAATATCGCTTTCAATCTCAGCGACCCCAAAAACTATGAATTCGACACTAATATCGGCAATTTTAATAGTTTTTATGTTTCCTCCTCCCAAATGCGTATGTTCCTAAAAGTACCAACGCTTTTTATTGCCTTGGATATAATTTTTAAAACACTAAATTATGACATAAGAACTTGTGTCAATTTTGCTATAACTGACAATTAAATATTTGGACTAATTCCTCTTCAAGATTAGTTGAAAATGTTTTTGTAATCAATAAAATGCCGGCTCATATTTGGACCACATTTAAAAAAAAACCCAGTTTTGGTAGTATGTTGTTTCGTATTTTACCCACACGCTTCATTTGATAAAAATAAAATTAAACGATAAAATATCTTTGGTCTGGGTGCGACCCGAAAGGTCCACACGACTAACTTCCCAGTGGAAAGAATGAAAAAATACCATATGTTTTGTTATAATTATTATTACTAAAAAACGATTTCAAATTGTAGAACAAATTATAATTGTCATTAACAATATTCTGTTTAAGTCAACCGTATTCTTTCAAACTTTTTCTTACCATTTCATCAGCGGGAGCTATCTTTAATTTTTTATAACAATTGAATTTTTTTTAATTATTATGATCAATAATCATTTGTTAGTAACAATATTCAATTGTTTTAAACAATGCTTGATTATTATTAACAATAATTTTTCAATGCTATTCTCCCAATACTGACACAAGTTTAAAATTCTCCAAATGCTATTTTTGTTTTCTAAAACTATCTCTTTTTATGAAATATTGTCATCATATTTTTCATACAAATATTCCTAACATGCAATAATCATTTTATTCAAAAAATCTTAAAATTCTGTATTAAAAAAAGTATAATTTATAAATTGCAAAATTCAGGTAGATTACCATTTTTTCAGTTTTTTTATTCTCCATAAAAAACAGCTAAACCGATTTTGCTGAAAATCTAATCAGTTCTAAGTTGCGTGATTATGCGTCGAATGCAATTGGTCATACGTCGATATCATTTTTTGTTCTCGAGATAATCGAGACGAAAAATAATTCCGAACACACACACACACACACACACACACACACACACACACACACACACACACACACACACACACACACACACACACACACACACACACACACACACACACACACACACACACACACACACACACACACACACACACACACACACACACACACACACACACACACACACACACACACACACACACACACACACACACACACACACACACACACACACACACACACACACACACACACACACACACACACACACACACACACACACACACACACACACACACACACACACACACACACACACACACACACACACACACACACACACACACACACACACACACACACACACACACACACACACACACACACACACACACACACACACACACACACACACACACACACACACACACACACACACACACACACACACACACACACACACACACACACACACACACACACACACACACACACACACACACACACACACACACACACACACACACACACACACACACACACACACACACACACACACACACACACACACACACACACACACACACACACACACACACACACACACACACACACACACACACACACACACACACACACACACACACACACACACACACACACACACACACACACACACACACACACACACACACACACACACACACACACACACACACACACACACACACACACACACACACACACACACACACACACACACACACACACACACACACACACACACACACACACACACACACACACACACACACACACACACACACACACACACACACACACACACACACACACACACACACACACACACACACACACACACACACACACACACACACACACACACACACACACACACACACACACACACACACACACACACACACACACACACACACACACACACACACACACACACACACACACACACACACACACACACACACACACACACACACACACACACACACACACACACACACACACACACACACACACACACACACACACACACACACACACACACACACACACACACACACACACACACACACACACACACACACACACACACACAGACGTCCACTTAAAAACTATTGTATTCGACTCTGGGGACCTTGAAATGTGAAGGATATGTCAAAATTCAGGATTCGCAAAATCGGACCCATTACTATAACTTCCACTGGAAAGTTAAAAAACATTAAAAATTTATCTGTTTTGCTAACCATTTATTTATCTGCATGCTCTTTATACATCAGACGTATTATGTTATTTTTTCGTAGTAATATAAATGAAATGCATCGTTTTTACTTGCTAAAGTTTAATCGTCTTACAACTTGAACACAAATCCTTCGTTACAAAAGTATTTTTAAGCCCACACAATATTGGAACCCCATCCCCAAGCGGGCCATCCTGGTGCAACTACAGCGCCGGGAATCGAAGGCGCAACGAGCACAGTTCCTGTTAAAAATATCAATTACATAAATTTCTTATTCAAATGAAGGAAATTCGCGACATTACACTTAATTGTATTACGCGAGATAATATAATAGAGACATAGGAATTGAGTGCGGGATCCCCGTACAAGCCTGCGCTCTGCTGTGATGCCCGACTAGAGAAGAACAACAACTGGGCGCAGGATTCTCTCTCAATCCTGTAACATTTCGCGTGCTCTATTCCTATATCCCTGCGGATAATTATTAGTTTTACGGTTTGGGTTACTAATGAGGTCATTTTTGTACTAAATCTTGGATACTTACAAAAAGTTCTATCAAGAGAGCCGTAGAAAGTAGCAATAATAATTAGAAAAAAAGAAAGGGTGTCATTTAAATAATCGTTATTTTAAATAAAATGAGCGATATCTTTATAAATAGAATGAGCGTCATTTTAATTAAATGAGCTATATTTTTTTTAATTGGTCAATAACTCTTGAGTGATTTTTATTCTAAGCAAGCACTATTTTTTTTAGTTTGAGCGTTTTTTAATATATGATGGCTAGTATTTTATAAAAATCAACAAATAATATTTTTATTAGAACATTAAATTAAATTTTTTAAATTTTGATGTGTTCCAAACTCTTAGAATTTGCGTTTTAAAATATTTTATAAATGTTGTACGATGCTACCTCCATGCATGTGGACCTTTATCGTGCTACATCTGCTCATTCATGCTACGCAGTTATTAACTCAGTCTCGCCATGAAAAATAAGATTGAATATCTTTTTCAATAATCTCGGTAAGTAAAAGTAGCTGAATAGGTATTGAATAAATTTACTAGTTTCATCTTTGGCATCATATTTAGAATGAAGCCCAAGCGCATCTTTAAGACTCTTAAGAAGAAAGGATTTAAGCCACAAAATGTTGCACAGATCAGCAACTACCTCCAAGCACTTAAGATGAGGCTCTAAGGTCCAAGCGCCATCAGCTTAGGTAAACTCGAGGCCTGGTGCATCAGCATCTTTACTATTCCCGAAGATGACAACACTCCCTTCATATTTGTCGATACGGACACTTATGCTGATGAAGACGAAGAAGATGACGAAGCTAGTTTTCGCTTATCAATCTCGACCAATCGACTGTTTGCTCAATCGGCATTGACTAAGCATCTGCACATTGATGCTACTTCTTCTTCTTATAGTGCATCTCCTATCGGAGGTTTGCTATCATCACAGCTATCCGGACCTTATTGACTGCAGCTCGAAAGAGTTCAACATTGCTACAATTAAACCAGTCCCTTAGATTTTTAAGCCAAGACACACGATTCTACGGTAGCACCACAGCTCGAAGGCTTGTAGTTTGTCTGTGTGATTCTTCTTGAGAGTCCATGCCTCCACTCCATACAAAAGCGCGGAAAACACGTAACAACGCAGCATCCTCATCCTAAGTCCAATCTTTATATCTCGACTGGTGAACAACTTTTTCATTTTCGTAAATGTTGACCTGGCTATCTCTATTCTCGTTCTTATTTCTCTTGTTTGGTCACCTGATCCAGGCTCCCAGGTATTTGTATGACTGCACATTCTCTATTAAGATGTCTGCTACTGACACGTTTACATGGTTGTGATTTTGGTTGGCTGATGCTACATATAAGTTGAATTGGGAAGGGATACCTGTCCTAATTGTGGGAATTACAGACTTGGGTGGACACTTTCATCCTTAACCTATACTATGAATAACCTATGCATAAATAAACTTGTCCTTTGAAATAATGCAATTTTACTGAGTTTTAGTGCTTAAAATATAATATTTTATCGCTCAAAATATATTGATTATTGCTCACTTAATTATATTATATCGCTTATCTACAAAAATATCGCTCAAAAAAGAAATTTTATATCGATCAATATCGCTCATACTGTTAACGAAGATATCTCTCATTCTATTTAAAATAACGCTCGTTTAAATATTAGTGAAAATGAAATAGTTAACAAAAAATTTGATTTTTTTGCTTAAAAGAATTTCTGGAAATCCCAATTACTGCTAGCTTCATTCTATCTTGAAAGGCAATTTTTCTTCAAAAAAAAAGAAGGTTCTCAATTCGACTGTTTTTTTTTATTTGAAAACTGATTTGGTCCTGTGGCATCCATTAGAAAATCATATAAGTCTTTGAAGTCGGTTTTTTTGTACGTTTTTGTGTACGGATTATAAACTTTTACGATTGGAGCAACAAGGAGGCCTCTAATGCGGGGGCGAAGTACTAAATTTGGATTCACAGCGAAGCGAAGCTTCAAGTGTTGTCCATGGATCGGAGCACTAAATGGGGCCAAGGGGCGAAGCTCTAAATGGGCCAAAGTCCCGAATGGGTCGAGGGGAAGTCCTAAATAAGTCAACCGTAAAGACCTAAAGGGGTCAAGTCAGATCCCTAAATGGGACCAAAGGGGAGTTTCAAATGAGTCAAGGGGTAGTTAAGTAGAGCTCTAAATGGATGATCGTTTAAAAAATTATGCAGAGCGTCGTCGAAAACGACCGTTTTGAATATCTTACAGAATTTAGCAAAAAAAAATGACTAAATTTTTCATTTAGGCACAACAAAAATAACTTTTATTCTTACCTGAAGGTCCAGCTATCACGGCACCGGGCGCCAAGACACCTGGGGCGGCGATGGTCGAGGCGATTGCCATAATGGCAAAAACACCCATAATGATCAATTTCATTGTTTATAATGTTGATGAAGATTGAATGTTGCAATCTGTTAATTGACCGGTGCAATCACGTCTTTTTATACGTTTTATTGAAGAATGAAATAATTTTTTTAATTAATTCTATAGAATAAACATTAGTTTATCAGGATTGTTTTAAGGAAAAGGTATACAGTGAGTGTCATTCGTCAGATAATTTTATTACTAAAACAAGTTGGTGTATTGCGTAAAATTCACATTGGCACCATCAAATTTGTTCAAAAGATTTGAAAGATAGTGCGTATGGATTGATAATGAATGATTTGATAGTCATGTGTCTTCTACGCATCATTTAAGGAAGAGTTGCAGGCAATGCATGCATTAGACTGTTTAAAAAAAATCGATAACGTTTTTTTTCTTAATTATATCGAAAATATTATTGAAAATGGTGAAAAAAAATACTGTGAAAGTTGGAGCTCTTATTATTAATATTAAGAGGTGCCGCATGGTAAATTTCAATTTCCCATTTAAATAACATGTGAACAACATTCTCTTGGATTTTGGAATTTTGTAACTCACATTAGAGATAAAATTTTAAAATGATTAACACATTATCTTATAGAAAATTTAACGCTCTACAAAAAAGATATTTTACAGTTTTTTGATATATTTATTTTTTCAAAAGGTATTTAACGTTAAAGTTGGATTAATTTAAAAAAAATGTTTTTTTCTTTATTTACTACAATCTGTCTCCTTTGTGGGACATTCAGGTTGGTGCTATCGCTGGCGCGCTCGGTATGTGTCACATCCTCATTGTACATATGTACATTTTTCTTATTTTCCGAAGCAATTATCAACTTTATGAGAAAATATTACAAGCCATTTTTTATAGAGACAAAAATTTAAAGATCGTTCCCATTGAGAAAATACAGTGTTATGCAGGATTCGGAATTTTGTTTTTTGAATTCAATTTGTGGAATAGAGACAGCCATTAATAAAAACTTGACATAGCCAAGAAATAGTTTTCGTTTTGTTTAGTTTGGCAGAAAAAAATAATCCAGTACCATACATACATATACTCACGTCTTTTTCCCGTAAGGGTAGGCAGAGACCACTTCGTTTCAATTGCTACGGTCCTTACACACATATTTTGCTCCCTCTAATTTCATCGGTGCTCTCATACATGCTCGTCGGCTGTTCATAAAGCTATGCAGTGCCCCTTTCATTTGTTTTCCTGCCAACACCCTTCGCTCAATGTTACTGTCATACTTTCCATTCATCGTACCCAGGTATACAAACTCATTTACTTGTTTCGCTCTTTCTCCTTTAATCAGAACTTCACAGTTTGTCATGCTTTCTTCTCTTTCAAAAACCATTACTTTTGTTTTGGTTACAAATAATTATATGGTTGGGTTATCGCGAGAAATAGTAAAAAATTATGTCGGGTCGGACCTGGTTTTCTTTGTTTTTACTATCTGCGAGCCTACTAATGTTTATTGTCACGTCAGCCGCTCGTCCTTGCATTTTTGCCTACGCCCATCCATTTGCTACCAAGATCCCGATGATAAAGTACATATTTATCAAATTTAATGAATTATGGATAGCCGACTAATGCATCTGTATTTAATTTTTTTTATTATTTTATTCTTTGTTCCCTGTAAAAATTGTCAATGTTTAATTTTTGTGTCAATTTATTTTTGAAATGTCAAGTATCCTTTTGACGAAAAAGCGTCTTTCCCAATTCTTGACATTTCTTGCAACCTTTTCAAATTACACAGGTTTACAAGGTTTTGTCGTTGGGTAGCTGCGAGTTATTTTTAAACTATTTTGCTGTGTAGAATCGAGCCATCACGTCATGATTCTAAGATGTTTCAGGTTATGTAGGTACTCAAAAAATGAGTTGTTTGACTACTTTTTAGGTTAAGTACAGGTTTAATGAAACTTAATTCTCAGCTCTATTATAAACAAAGAAAGAGGATAGAAAAAATCTAAATAGATGTTCTTAAATGGAATTGAGTAAGGTCAATTTTAAGCCTAATTTGCATATTTTACCATATTGGGAAACTGAAGTAATGTTATGCAGAAACATACCTATATTTTGACATATTTAAAATAAGGTTAATTTTTCTAAAAAAAATGTGTAAATAGAAATTTTCCATTTTTGTTCATCACAAAATTATAAGCAAATTTTAAAAAAATAGTATTATCAAAAATTCGTAGAGGTATGCAGAGACCACGTCTTTCCATTTCCGCTACGATCCTTAACATCTTTTGATTCCTCTACTTTTATCAGTGCTGTCATACATGCTCGTCGGTTGTTGGTACTCTTGACCTGGCCTTTCTTCAAAACAATGTTGATCTGATCGAGATCGATGTTCGCCGAGGTCGACCTCTACCGACTCCCGTCCATTCATAATCGCCTTATAAATTTGTTTTTTCAATCTTCCTTCATCCATTTTTTCTACGTGCCCAAACCATCTAAGCATTCCTTTATGTATCTTTGTAACCACATCTTTTACACCACAGCGTTTTCTTATCTCACTATTTTTCACTCTATCCAACCGAGTCGCTCCGGCTATACTTTCTCAGACTACTCATCTCCGTAGCATTAATCCTATTTTCATGCTTTTTCTGTCTAACCCAACATTCACTACCATACATAAGTGTAGAAACCAAGACTTCTCTATGCACGACTCATTTTTTGAATGTTTTCCTGTGAGTGAGTGTGTCACGGTTAAAATTATTGAGACAATGTTTTGTTGTGTGCTTTAGTGTAATTACTTATTAGTTAACCATTATTGACATCTAAATAAATTGGTGGTAAAACATTGTTACATTACTGAAACAATAACGACAAATATGGATAAAAGTGCTGGTGTAAAATTTCACAAGTAAGCATGTTTAGTGCTAAATTTGTTAGATATATGGAAATAAACAATTAAAAGTAAAACCCAAAAATTACAAATGATGCCCTGGCGTAGCTTAGGGTAAACACTATGTGTTTAGAGTTTAAGATGTTATTTAATAGATTATAAAAAACTGAAAATATTTACAGGGTGTACTATTTAAAAAATTATTACAATAAGTTAATAAGATAACATCGGAGATGCAAAACAGATGCTCGAAGAAATAGTACAGGCCTCATCAAAAGTCGGTCTCCGAATAAATGCAAGTTAAACCCAAATAATGACTAATCTAGTGTTAACATAGAACATGTGATGTAAAATAACTTATTTAAAACATCATAAAGTGTTATTAAAAAAAATGTATTTATTATTGTTACCTTACTACACGAATAAATGATTATTTTATTATTATGATTTTTGTATTTTTTATTCTACTTTAAAGCCTCTGCAAGTATGTAACTCGTCAAATGAGCTCTTTGAAATCTCCCTTTTCTTTCCTCAATGTCGCCCGGGCGATCGTGAGTAAGCCGTGTACATGTGAAAGTGCTTGCAAGGCACGGCGCCGTGCCGTTGAGACAGCAACCGTATGCATGTGAAAAGGCACTTATCTGAGACTATGCTCTTTTCTGATCAGTTTTATGTTCAAAGATTAAACCCATTTTTTGAGTACACAACCTCAAATATATCAAAATCCTGACTTGCACGCCCGATTCTGACCTTGGATTCGAATTCTACGAAGCACATGATTTCGAAAATGACTGCTGCAAACAAGACCCCATTTTTTGTAAACCTGTGTTATGTACCGTAAATAAACTACGGAAAATCGATTATTTCTATTAAAATGTGTTAAATTTTATTTATTTATGGGATTTATTAACTCACTGGCGTCGTTGTAATCTTTTATAAATAGGTTACATAAATAATTCTGTTATTGCGCTAGATAAAAAAAAATATATTTAATAATTTAAATCAACAATATCATTAAAAATATAAAAAATGTTTAATAATCGTTATTTTTATTTATTTTTGTGTCTCCAAGTGTATTTAAATAACATTTTTTTTTAGAATTTTGTAGCTTATTAACCAATTAACGGATATCTATAAGCAATAAATGCTTTTGTAGGAAATGGAATGCTGTATCCTTTAATTTTTCGATAAACAGACTCGTTTAAAAGTTATTCAAACTGAAAGTTTAATTTATACCATAATAACACTAAGTACACAATTTTGGACAAAATTTATTTAAATTATCATTGAATATAAAAAAAATTCATTAGAAAATCAAAATTACCAGGTTCAATAAGCCTTTCACATTAATTTCACTGAAAAATCGATTTATTTCTAGAAAGAGTGACTCGGTTGGATAAAGTAAAGAATAGTGAGATAACGAGAACGCTGTGGTGTAAAAGAAGATGTCTTTACAAAGATAGATAAAGGAATGCTTAAATGGTTTGGACATGTAGAAAGGATGGATGAAGGAAGATTG
The DNA here is from genome assembly GCA_950111635.1 of Agelastica alni. NCBI lineage: Eukaryota > Metazoa > Arthropoda > Insecta > Coleoptera > Chrysomelidae > Agelastica > Agelastica alni. Next base: position 35,680,993 of record OX467716.1, read on the forward strand.
ACGAAAAAAATTTATAAGGCGAGTGTGAAAGTCGGTAGAGGTCGACCAAGGCGAACATATCTCGATCAGATCAACATTGTTTTGATGAAAGGCCAGGTCAAGAGTACTAACAACCGACGAGCATGTATGAGAGCACCGATGACAGTAGAGGAAGCAAAAAATGTGTGTAAGAACCGTAGCGGAAGTGAAAGGAAGTGGTCTCTGCCTACCCCTACGCGAAAAAGGCATGACTATATGTATGTATGTATGTAAATATTTAAAATTCTATGTTATTGTATTGATTGGTATTTAGGGTCAGCCGCGTGCCCCTCGCGCGTATACCCCGTCCATTAAAGAGAGCGCGAAACAACCTCTTGGGCGACTGTCTCTTTCTCCTCGGGTGCCAACTATCAGCACGGAGACCTGTGTCGATTTTTGAATCATCCCAATAGTTATAAAAATACCCTGAAATAAAATTTTCTATTTTCAGTCCATAATAACAATTAACAGGGATGTACTTTTTTATTTTTTATTTCAAATCCACATTGTAATTATTATTATTATCATTAATAAATAAATATAAATATATATTGAAATTAAATTTTAAATTTAAATTAAATATAAATATCATTAATTTTTTTGTAAAAAAAAATATTCGTGTCTATGCTATTAAAGTTTCTGCAAGATTAACTCCATTGCGCGTTTGATTGCAAAAGAAAACCCGAGATATTTATTATAAATAGTGAACATTTTGAAACGATTTGGTAGTCATGAAGTTTTCTTTGATTATCGTGTTGGTTGTCGTAGTGATCGCTTTGTGTTTTTACATTCCCAATGCGGAAGCAAATTATGTAGGAGCCGAATCTTTTTTTAGACGTCGTATACCTCGTTTGGGTCATCGAAGACACGGCCATCGCCATCACCGGAGACGTCACCACTGGGGATGACGTTACTCTGGTAAACATTTAAGAACACCAACTCAACAATAGCTACAATGAATACCAAAGAAAATTACGAACGTGTTTTTAATCAAATTATGGGCTTACCACGTCGTAGCCAACGGAGATCTGTTGTAAAATTGAATATAAAAAGGAGGACTCTTCAAAAGATATTGAAACAACTTAATTCATACGTTATTCAGACGATTCAACAATTGCTGTAAGACGTATTTATATTTATTATCTAAAATATGTGTAAATATATAGTACAGCATTGTGTTAGCACTTTACATTCCGACCCGATCCTTTTTTTTTTTCGTCATACAGGTGTTCGAAGGTCACCGAATATCGACCCCTCAAACATCAAACGTTCCGACAAGGCTGTCGCTTCTCGGTTTGCTATTATCAGTTCCAAGCGGGATGGATAACGCTAGGTGAAATGTAAATGGACGCAAAAATGAAAAATATGAATTTTTGCAATTAAACTTGTTGCTGCTAGATTCGCATAAAGTTTTTAACAAAACTGCGTTTCAGTGACCCCGCCGAAGGAAAACGTTTACAAGCAGCTAAACTCTTAGAGGTTTCCAGGCCAAAATGTAATCTTACGACAAATGGTAAATTTATTTGAATCGCAGATCGTTATCAAGTGTACATCGGCTTCCATAAATTTTTCGAGCGGCTAGATTTCCATTCGCAGAAAATTGGCTTTCGTTCAATACGTTGCATATAAATTTTGCTGTAAAACGTTTGTTCAACCTCGTTACTTTCAACTAAAATCTTTTTAACGATTGCCTTGCGCAAGAAATTTTTTTATTTTGTATTGGTTATTTGGATTTTCGACCTATTAAAGAGTTCATCAATTTGCTGCTTCATTTCTTGTTTCCAAAAACTTCTAGAGTCATCTCCGGCATACGATTCCTTCTTATAGTATTTGAGTACACATTCAACCTTCCAAATCAGCATCAAACGTCTGACATTAAAGTACTTGAACTACTAAAATAAAGCTTCTTTATTTACTTATTAGTATCTTATTATATTCCACTTTGTAGTTCAGTTAGCAGATACTAAAAATCACCGATCGTAGGAAAATGTTGCGAAGTGAATGATTTTTTTTTCACAATCTTTGTAAGGTGTTGATGATGTTAAATCCAATTTTCTGACCTTGAGGAGCTTGAGCTAAAATTAGATCTTTTGGTTTTTGATTTGTAACTTTTTTCCCTTACATTTTACCGCTAAAAATAATTTGTAATTTTTTAAAGACAATTTCCACTGGCTAAACTTATTTTTTTATTAATTAGTCACCAAGATACAGCGCTTTAAAGAAAAGACAAATTGGTTAAAAATTGCTGAAAATGCAGGTTTTCACACAATATTTACTCAACCACTTATCTAAAACATCTTTTCTAATTATTTAAGGATGGGTGGAGAGTTAACGTTTGAGAATTCCATGAACCTCCTTATCATCCTATCGTCCCTCGTTAGGCCGATCGTTTCAGCTTGGGTAGATTGTAGAGGGGTCGTGAAGGCTATGCCTGCCTCTAAAGCACTTCGACTTATAAGATCTTTTGTGCATAACCCTTAATCTATATCGGAGAGCTTTAGAAGGGCCCCTTCCAGACACTTGAGCCTCTTGCAGAAAAGCGCTGGGCATTCGCAAAGCAAATGTTTCAGCGAAGTTCTCGCAGTAGCGGCAACTATCACTCTCTGTTTTTCCCATCTTTTTCAGGTGATACCTTAGAGGGCAGTGTCCAGTGAGGAGTCCCGTCACCAGTTTCAAGTTTTTTTTGTCCAACTCGAGAAGCTGTTTAGCTTTCCTTGGCGCAAGACTTACTAGCCTTTTCGATTGACTTTGTCCTGGCACTTTATGCCAGTGAGGTTTTATTTCATCTTTTTCCTATCGTCAAACCTCTTCTTTCAAGTGGGCTTTGGAAAGTCCACAGAAGGGTTCTGGGCCGGAAAATTGTGTATTTGCCCCTTCTTTGGCAAGGCAATCTGCTTCTTCGTTGCCTTTAACTCCCTTGTGATCTAGAGCCCACATCAGAGTAACCTGATTTTTTGCTGCCAGCTGTCTCAGAGACTGTTTACAGTCCCAAGTCAGCTGAGATTCACAAGTGCTGCTTAGCTATCTGATAAAATATGGATATCTGCCCTTCGGGTGTTTTGTAGAATGTACTTTAGTTTTTTAAAAGGAGCACAGGTTAATTTCACTCTTCTAGTTATTTCCGATAAATAGATCGTTTAAAAAGTTTAAAGTTTAAGAAGAAATATCGGAATAAATTGTTTAAGTTTTGTACGAAGTGTTTTAAGTTATCGAACCCAAGACAAGATATCGTAATAGTATTTTTGTGGAGTATGTAAACTCTTCATAATTCCTGCGCTATACTGAAACGACTTTAGTTCCAATCATCCACGTAATGCAACTTTTTTTGGCGTTGTTCCAAAAAGTTAAATTATTTTTCTGTTTGTCGAAAAGTCAGAAGTTCAAATTGGGTGGTTGTATGCCCGATAAACAGTATATTTGTAACTCGATGGGAGTATTGTTTTTATAATTGAAATTCCATCATTCTTTGAGCTGCTGGACATTCCGGCTGATTAACGAATCAGACATGACAAAATATTTCTTTCTAATACATTTTACAACATCAACTGTATTTATTTTTGCTTATATAATGCCCGCATTTTATGCGACAACGCCTTCTTCACATGATTATTTATTATATTGTTAATACAAATACGACAACGAGAAGGCATAACTGTAGAATTATTTATCGCAAACAATTTGAAGGTTAAACTACATTAAATTGTGTAAGTTAGGTTAATAAAGAAAATAGTTTAAGAAAAAAATTAACGCAATAATATGAAATTATCCAAAAAATTAATTTATCCTTTTCTAATGTCGGTTTTTGAAGTTTATCGAGTATTTGAATAGTGAACTATGCATATTTTGTCTCGCTGTTAAAACAGCTATCAAAAAAACTCTTCTTTTTTCTTTCTTCTTTAATTTAAGCAAATTGCTTGTTTTTCTTCGTATCCTCTGCCGTTTAATTGTTAGAGACGCTGGTTTCCCAACGCTTCGGCGTCCTAAGGGCGACTTGTCTCTAGTTATTTTGACCATTCTGTCGATATTCATCTGATTTATGTGTTCGTTCCACTCTCTCTTTCTTCCCAGTATTCATTAATTTACGTTGTCTATTTTACTTGTTCTTCTAATGTCCTCGCTTCTCTCCCTGTCAAAAAGTGTTTTTCCAGCGCACTATTTTCATTTCGGTGGTTTCTAATATTCTCTTTGTGTTCGATGTATCTGGTCTAGTTTCCGCTGTGTTTGTTAATATAGGTCGGATAACTGCCTTGTAGATTCTGGATTTGGTCTCGATTCCGATATATTTGTTTCGGAGGATTGTATCGTTCAGGTAAGCTGAGGTTCGTGATGCCATCTTCTGTTGTATAATTTTATCAACCACAACCAGTTTGCATCTGATAGGTGTTTTTTGAGGTGGTCATGCATTTCGTTTTTGCTGCAGATATCTTCATGTTTAGACTTTTTGGCTTATGGGTTCTGGGACGGAAAATAGCGTAATTGCCCCTTCTTTGGCAAGGAAGTCTGCTTCTTCGTTGCCTTTAACTCCCTTGTGACCTAGAACACACCTTTGCTTACTAGAGAGAACAGAGTATCCAGTTTACGTTTTGCTCAAAATCAAATTTGGTCTGTGGATATTTGGAAAAAAAATGTATTCACAGATAAAACCAGAGTTAGCCTATATAACATCCAGATGTTCGTAAAAGAGTACGGCGATGACCGGAAGAGAGGTTTGCTCCTTGCAATATCTCTGCAAGGATTCTATTCAGCGGTGGCTGTGTTACGTTCTGTGGTGGTATATGCTTTGACGCTCGCATAAAATTATTATTTCCTGCCCTTTCTAGATTTATGAATGCTAATTACTATCTTAAGAATACTGTGGTGCTCTCCGGTCCTTTATTGAAACCCTTTTCTTGTTTATGCAAGACAACGTTCGAGCTCAAATAGCTGGGAAGATGTAAAACTTTAAATACCTTCACTTAGAAATCTGAGGGAACTTGAAAATGCAGCTATCACAGCATGGTAATAAATTCTTTAAGGTATCATTAAACGCCAACCAAAATCAAAATTGATTCTAAAAATACATTAATTATGCATTTTTTAATAACAGCTACGTAAAAATCGTTCTATTATAATGTAATGCGAGTAATTTGCAGCAGTGTCAGAAACAGTTACTGAACTTACAAACTTTGGATTGATCCAACTTCCGTTCCATAAAGTGGAAGATTAGTTTCTCTTTATCATAAACTAATTTCAGAACTGAAATCGTCAAGTTCGTCGTCGAAAAACTTTTGTAACTGACATTATATATATATATATATATATATATATATATATATATATATATATATATATATATATATATATATATATATCCGAGGAAACGAATATTTCATAACTAGGTCGACAACGTTTTACCAATAATTCACATCGGATTATAATTGACTAATTCTTTTTTATGTGCAGCTAAATCGTCCAATCTTTACCTGCGCGTCTTTAGTCTACACTAATATAAAACTTTATTAGGAGTATACAGGGTGGCAAGCCAAAAACGAAACAGTGTCATTTGCAGGAACCTCGTCAACATTTTAGAAAAACGCTTAGACCCGTCGATTTTGATTAAAGCGAGACACTCTTTTCCGGTATTTTCGACTCCACTACTTTCAACCCCAAGCGAGGGTAAGAACTACCCCAACATTTTTAAATGGCATTTGGGGTCAAATAAGATGTCTCTTAAAAGCTCTGACAATTCTCTTTAGAATTGTCTTTAAATTTTACATTTCCTCCCAATACTTAAAAAAAATTAGGTGCTAAAATTCCAATTATTTTAGTTGCTTACTCACTACTTAATTGATTAAATGTTCAAATTGATGACCGCCGCTTTCATACAATAACAAAGATTTTGTTTAAAACGTTCACGCACATTCCGAAAAAATTCTGGAGTAATTCGACGTCACTCGTCAACGATTCTTTGACGCAAATCTTCTAACGATGCTGGTATTCTCCGCCGCAACCTATGGGTCAGAATCTTGGACGTTAAACGTAGTATGCCGCAAGAGAATTAAAGCGTTTGAAATTATATATTACTGCAAGATGCTGAGAATCGCTTGGACATCTTAAAGAACAAATATCTCCATAGATTGTAGATTGTAGGGTGGGTCGTGAAGGCCATGCTGCCTCTCAAGCACTTCGACCTAACAGATCTTTTGTGCATAACCCTTAATCTATCTAGGCCCCTTCCAGAAACTTGCAGAAAAGCGCTGGGAATTTGCAAAGCAAATGTTCTGCAGTTTTAGCGAAGTTCTCGCAGTAGCGGCAACTATCAATCTCTGTTTTGCCCATCTTTTTCAGGTGATACCTTAGAGGGTAGTGTCCAGTGAGGAGTCCCGTCACCAGTTTCAAGTTTTTTTTGTCCAACTCGAGAAGCTGTTTAGCTTTCCTTGGCGAAAGACTTACTAGCCTTTTCGCCTGCCTTTGTCCTGGCACTTTATGCCAGTGAGGTTTCATTTAATCTTTTTCCCATCGTCGAACCTCTTCTTTCAAGTGGGCTTTGGAAAATCCTCAGAAGGGTTCTGGGCCAGAAAATTGTGTATTTGCCCCTTCTTTGGCAGGCAAACTGCTCCTTCGTTGCCTTGTGAGCTAGAGCTCACATCAGAGTAACCTGATTGTGCTTTTAGTGCTGCTTGGCTATCTGATAAAATATAGATTTCTGCCCTTCGGGTGTTTCTTTCGATGCACTTCTGGGCACATGTCTCTATGGCATGTAATTCTGCTTGAAAGATGGTTGGGGTGTTACCAAGGGGTTTTGAGAGCCTAAAATCTTGCCCTATAACGCCCACTCCAACCCTTTCATCCATCTTGGATCCACCAGTGTACCACACCAAAGCATCCCTTCCTAGTTGAGGATCGTTCTCTGTGCAAACTTGGTGGTTGTTTATAACCACTTCAAACTGCATGTCGAAGTCGTACCTAACTGGCATGACATAGATTCTAGGGAAATATTTTCCAAAATCTTCAAATATCCTTTCCGATTTCTTGATCGGCTTATTATTGGCTTAGTCTGAAGGCACTGATTGCTACTTCTTTCATTACAGAAAACTGCAATGATGAAAGGTTCAGCATTACCTCTACGGCTGCAGTAGGGCACGTGAATGTTGCCCCTGTGATTCTCAGACAAGCTAGCCGCTGCACTTTCTGCAGCTTGACTTGTGCCGAAATTTGTTGCATTTTTGGCCACCATATCAATGAAGCATAGGTGACCATTGGTTTAATGATCGTTTGGTATGACCAGTAGATTATTTTTGGTTTCAGACCCCATGTCTTGCCAAAGACTCTGCGGCATGTCCAGCTTGCCGCTATAGCTCTGGAAAGAATGTTGTTGAGTTGGCTGTTCCATGTCAATTTTTGGTCGATTATTACGCCCAAATATTAAATTTCTTTGGAAAAAGTAAGCTGAGTTCCATTCAGAGTTGGGGCTTTAAGTTTGTACTTTCGCCTCCTGGTGAATGGAACCAGCACTGTTTTGCTAGGATTGACGTTAAGTCCTTTCTTTGCGCACCAGCTTCTGATTGTGTTTAGGGCTACTTGCATGCGATATCTCCATACGCAAAAAACTAAATATTCGGGATAATGAAAGGCTTTTCCCAAGAATCCAGACGCGCATACTTAAATATTTCAGTCACGTGATACGAAAGGACGGGATGGAGAAAATTGTGATCAAAGGGAAAGTGGACGGCAAAATAACGGAAGGCAGAGCTCCTGTAAGATTCATGGACCAAATCAAGGACCCTACAAATATGTCAATAGCAGAAGTACTGAGAACCGTAGACGATAGACAGGTGGATAGGCATGTACCATAAATCGACAACGACTGAATAAAGAAAGACATTACTACAAGCCTGCCATCTATTCCTGTCGTTAAGTGTTAATTTTGTCACGTTATGCTAAAAGGTTTAGCTAAAGGGATGAAAACGTAATCACATTTTTCTACGAAAAGGAGGTAATAATCTCGCAGGGTCCGGCTTTTCAATATTCAAGTGAGTTATTTTAGTATAATTATTATGCAGAGGCTTATTTTATATAATTAATAATGGAATAAAGGCAATATTATTACAAATTAAAGCAAAAGAACTTACAATAATAATGCTAGAACGTTACAAAGAAGATGCCTTAAATGTCGGTAAAACATGAATGTTAATCAGCTAATAAATTTAAATTATCTGTGACTCAATTTTTTGTTTTACTCCAGCACGTTTAGTGATGATTTTTAGCATAGATGATGACGCGACTTCCGTATCGATCGACGTGTCCAATTTCCATTTTAAATTTGCACTTGCAATGTCTATAAAATCCCAAAAGAATGCGGCAATCGTGTCGCGAATCAAGTTGAAATAATCCAAAAAAAAATAATGGGGTTTACAATTTTTGAATTTTATGTTAAGAAAAGTAATCAAAATTTAAATATAAAAATTTTAAAATTAAAAAAAAAACATTTTGCTCGAGGGCTTAAATTACTTCGCAGAATGTTTCGTAAGCATAAATATTCAACGAAGTAACGATAATTACAATAAAAAAATATTTATGTATTTTTTTTTATTTTTCAACTTATCTGGTGTGTAAACATAAAATTATAAAACCCGATGTCCGAGAGAAATATTGTTATACTGCTCGTTTGTAACATCAATCTTTTTGGACGTCTTCCTCTCTTTCCTACTGAATTGATTACTCACTTTTACATTTTTAAAGTCTGTTGTTTGCCATTATTTATCCACTTTTGTTCAAAAAATTTCAACGGAAATTTTTGCATTTTGCAGAATGTTAATGATGTTAAATCGTGGCCAGGATCTTTTATGTTCCGCAAATATTTTCCATACCTGCGAATATACTCTGTTTAAAATACACAAATATCTGTTTATAATTTTGTAATCATCCTTCAAAACGATAATCTACTTAATTATTAGTGAACGATTCAAAAGTACCCGACCTAACAAGGAAAACAAAAAGTTTGGGTAAAGATATCTTTATTTTAGTCTCCTTTTAGCTCCAAAAGCATAAATATTCAACGAAGTAACGATAATTACAATAAACAAATATTTATGTATTTTTTTTTTATTTTTTAACTCAGCAGGTGTGTAAACATAAAATTCTAATACCCGATGTCCGAAAGAAATGTTGTTATACTGCTCGTCTGTAACATCTTTTTGGACGTCTTCCTCTCTTTCCTATTGAATTGATTACTCACTTTTGCATTTTTAAAGTCTGTTGTTTTCCATTATTTATCCACTTTTGTTCCGAAAATTTCTACGGAATTTTTTGCAGCATGTTTTGTAGGTCAAAGTTCTCTGGAAAAACTGATTTTGGAAGCTTATTTCATTCCGTAGCAGCTCTGTAAAAGAAGGATTCTTGATGAAGATTGGTCCTTGTAGTGTCAATCTTGAGAGTAAATGGGTGAGACTGATCAGCGTGCCGAGTTCTTCGGCCAAATGTGGCCAATGCTGGTACAAGAGTTTTTATTTCTCTGGAGCAACTGCCATGGAAATATCTGTAGAGCAATGACTGGTCTGCAACTCTTCTTCTATGTTCTAGAGGGTGAAGGGTATCTGTGAGAGTTGAGCTGTTTATCAAGCGAATGACTCTTTTCTGAACGGAATCTAGAGGACGAAGAGAATGCCTTGGTGCTGAACCCCAAATGTGCGAGCAATACTTCCGTAGAGGTCGGATTTGAGCCTTGTACGTCGTCAATAGTTGATCAGGAGTAAAAAACTTTCTGGCTTTTCACAGAAAACCAAGCCTCTGGCTTGCCGACTTTGCGATGTTAGCAACATGGTCTGCCAAGACATATTATTGGACACCGTGACTCCCAAAATCGAGATGGAGGGACTTGATTCAAGGGTATTTCCGGCCATTGTGATGGGATGATTTGAGGAATTCATTTTCTTGGAAAACGTGGCACTTTGTGTTTTTGGGGCGTTGAACTGAACAAGATTGTTGGTTCCCCACTCGACGATTGCTTTAAGATCTCTATTGATGGAATCAACCTGTTCCTGCCTGAGTCTATTTGTATCATTCATCGAAAGTGATCGATAGGATGTGAAAGTTGAGACAAGTGTGCTATCGTCTGCGAAACTGTAAATGGGGTTCGTGGTGGTTTTCAAGAGGTCGTTAATGTGTAAAAGAAATAAGGTGGGGGACAGGATGGAACCCTGGGGGACCCCGGCATCATGTTTAATGTAATGTAATGATGTTTAATGGTACTTTTGAGGGGGTAGAGGGTAAAGGAGTTATCCAACTTTCTGGCCTAGGGTCCTAATATACATAAACTTCCTTTTAAATCAAACAAAAATATCAGTGGTCTAGGTGCGACCAGAGAGATCCAAACGACTTACTTCCCAGTGAAAAGTTCATACGATTAATAATAGATGTCGCCCACTCCGTGATTTTTTCGTATACCAACGGTGAGTTGGGGGGTAAGTGAGTTAGGTTAGAGGTAAGTGTCTTAATGGCACAAAACAATGCCATTCATGCATCAGTTTGAATACTTTTGGAACCATCCTCGTATGTATATTTACCTTCTTCAATAATTTGCATATATTGGAAAAATATTTTTCCATAATTTTAAAAATCTAATCCTCTATTGGTTTTTTTTTAAAAATACCACATCTACAAAGTAAACAACATAAGATTATTAAAAATACGAGGAGTGGTTAAATAATAAGCGCCTAAAATTTATTTTTGTAAGTCAACGGTGGGGTCGCCTCACAATACGTACTTTCTTAAAGTGGCAGTAAAAGGGATGAAAATGACTCCAAACTTGAAACGAGCGATGCGTGCCGATGTACTAAACTGGAAACGAGTGCCATAATCATGTTCACATTTTCCATTTGACCGTTCTTCGTACAAATATACGTTTTTTCAGCATTTTAGTTCCCGGAACTAATGGAATATTTACTCGGACCTTTTTTGTGAAGTGGAAAACGTATAAATAGGTTTCTAGCGGTCGTCAGTATTTTAGTTTCGAGCAACTGTGCCTGAAATTAGTAGAAATGAAGTTTATCTGTGTAACTGTCGCAGCAGCATGTTCGATAATCGTCGATGGACAGATCATCGGTCAAGCTCTATATCTGCCGGTGGTGAGACAGTATCCCGTAAATATTCCGACGATATTCGGAAGAGTTTGGTGGTAATGTCTTATAATTTGATTTATGTATTATAAAAAGTACACATTTAAAATAAAATTTTTGTAGGTGCAAAAAAAGCTCAGTTAATTCTGTTTCATTTTCATAAAAGTTCATCCTGAGAGTTTCTTATTTTATTATCACATAATTTTACATATTCGCCGTGCATTAATGGAGTTTGATGTTACGCGTTGCGAGGTTTTTAAAAATGTTTCCCAACAACAATAAATTGCATTGAAAAAACCCGATTTTAAAAAGCTTGGTTGTGCGTTTATAAACAATAAATATGGACTTTCTTAGTACTATTAACATTAATAATAATTATTACCCAACTTTTACAGCGACAGGCACAGGTAAAAGTTTTGTGAAAAAATGTTATCACTAATTAAATAAATTTTAGGTTATGTGATTTTTTTTTTATGAAAATGGTCGCAAAAAGGGGAGACCTATCGTGTGGGCCGCGGACGGCCCGCACTGCGGCTATTAGAAGGGGAAGGGATTATAGAAAGAAAATGATTGTGGACACGCTTTTTAAAAAGTTGTAGGTCATGGTTCTCTGGAAAAACTGATTTTGGAAGCTTATTCCATTCCGTAGCAGCCTGTAAAAGAAGGATTCTTGATGGAGATTGGTCCTTGCAGTGTCAATCTTGAGAGTAAATGGGTGAGACTGATTAACGTGCCGAGTTCTTCGGCCGAATGTGGCCAATGGTGATACAAGAGTTTTTATTTCTCTGGAGCATCTGCCATGGAAATATCTGTAGAGCAATGACTGGTCTGCAACTCTTCTTCTATGTTCTAGAGGGTGAAGGGTATCTGTGAGAGTTGAGCTGTTTATCAAGCAAATGGCTCTTTTCTGAATGGAATCTAGAAGACGAAGAGAATGCCTTGGTGCTGAACCCCAAATGTGCGAGCAATACTCCAGTAGAGGTCGGATTTGAGCCTTGTACGTCGTCAACAGTTGATCAGGAGTAAAAAACTTTCTGGCTTTCCACAGAAAACCTAGCCTCTGGCTTGCCGACTTTGCGATGTTAGCAACATGGTCATGCCAAGACATATTATTGGACACCGTGACTCCCAAAATCGAGATGGAGGGACTTGGTTCAAGGGTATTTCCGGACATTGTGATGGGATGATTTGAGGAATTCACTTTCTTGGAAAAAGTGGCACTTTGTGTTTTTTGGGCGTTGTACTGAACAAGATTGTTGGTTCCCCACTCGACGATTGCTTTAAGATCTCTATTGATGGAATCAACCTGTTCCTGCCTGAGTCTATTTGTATCATTCACCGAAAGTGATCGATAGGATGTGAAAGTTGAGACAAGTGTGCTATCGTCTGCGAAACTGTAAATGGTGTTCGTGGTGGTTTTCAAGAGGTCGTTGATGTGTAAAAGAAATAAGGTGGGGGACAGGATGGAACCCTGCGGGACCCCGGCATTAGTTTTAAACGCATCAGAAGAAATATTTAGGTTTAGAATTAATATGTAGGTTCTTACTTTTATTCAATTAAAATTATTATTTTTGTGTATAAATAGGTTTAATAAACGTTTTTTATTACAAATAGCTGAGATTTGCCATCTACAATATTTAATATCGTATATTTAAATAATAACAATCTGTAATGTTTCACTTAAATCACACTAGGGGGCCGAATTTATATTATATATAATATGCACGTATTTTTTTTTAAATTTTTATTCGATAGTTTACATACATATACATATAGCCACGCCTTTTTCCCGTAGGGGTAGACAGAGACCACTTCCGCTACGGTTCTTACACACATTTTTTGCTTCCTTTACTTTCATCAGTGCTCCCATACATGCTCGTCGGTTGTTGGTACTCTTGACCTGGCCTTTCTTCAAAACAATATGATGCTCGCCGAGGTCGACCTCTACCGACGTCCGTCCATTCACACTCGCCTTATAAATTTGTTTCGTTAATATTTCTCCTTCCTTTCTACGTGTCCAAGGCATCTATCTTTGTCACCACATCTTCTTTTACACCACAGCGTTTTTTAATCTCACTATTATTTACTTTATCCAACCGAGTCACTCCGGCTATACAATTCTCAAACTACTTATCTCTGCAGCATTAATCCTATTTTCATGCTTCTTCTGCTAAACCCAACATTCACTACCATACATAAGTGTAGGAACCAACACTCCTCTATACACTGACAGACCTGCTTTTTTTGACAGTTTCTCGCTATTCATAAAGCTATGCAGTTAACACTGCTTTATAATAAATTTAAATACTAAAAAACCAATTTAAAGTATTTTAAAAAAAGTTAAAAACAGCCAACCAACCCCTGCAATTTAAACTCCCGCCATTTTGGCGCGCTTGGTGTGACGTAATTGATATTTTAACCTTTATTTTCCCGCGCTGTCATTCTGTCGAAAAACATATGTTTTTGACGCCAAGTGTGATTGCATTTGCCATAACCTATGTGTTTACTAAGGAAAGTTTACAATTTACCATTTTCATCAATTTTTGTATATTTGGCTGCTACTCCAAGTCGATGCATCGTGGAGGGTGAAGCTGTTCTTGCAGAAAACCACATTATTGTTTGTGGTGTAAAAAAAAAGGGTGATAAGTGAATAATTAGCTCTTATTGTTTGCAGACCAGTGCCTTTAAAAGTGATCCTCATGAAATCAATGGATGACATGACTTCAATTATAATTATCAGTATTTATTTACTTTTGACTTCAATAAAAATAACCAACAAGAAAACTTGCCTGTCTTCTTTCAATGAGTTTTTCATATCTTTTATTTTCCTCTTCTATCTTCAAACTTTTCGACTTTGTAATAATGCTGGACACAGATAAGTTTTTACTTGGTATAGCAGTGTTTTTCAGCTAAAGTTTTTAATAGTCCCCTGACAGATTGATAGGTAAGTGTATTAATCACATAAAATATAGAAAACAAAAGACTTGCAATCACTAGAAGTTATGTATGCGCAAAAGATCTGATAGATCCAAGTGCTTGAGAGGCAGCATAGCCTTCACGACCACCCCTACAATCTACTAAGAATTATGAAATTTTCTCAACAAAATGTTTAGAACAAACTCTTATGTTTTTGGGAACTCTCTTTCCTTTTTTCAGTTTCATCTCCCACAGTTTCTTCCTATCAACCATAGTCACCATTCCTGATTCTCTAATATGCTCAACTCTTTGACCCTAATTTGGGAAATAATGAAAAGTCAAAATGGGGTGTTTTTTTTATATACTGAGTTGCATCCACGTACACAACAATTTGATCTGCTGGTCATTTTCACGATTAAGAAATTATTAGTCACTATTAAACTATAATCTCCGCACAAATGCGAGCTTCAGGTTATATAAACACAAAGCAATCACACTTGCTTGTCACGTGATATTGATGCGAGTTTATTCCGTCAGATGGCGTATTGCTTAGCATTAAATGACAATAGTATATGACAACAAACAAACAAAAAGTGGAAAGTTTAGGTTGAAAATTATTAAAGAAGTATTGTGATTTGCTGAAAAGGTATGCAAGATAAAATAAACATAAATAATACGTAATAACTTTATCACTCCTTTGATTTCAACAGACGTGAAAAATGGGGTCATCACGAACACATTCATTTTTGGCAAATTATCACAAACATGCATACATAAACACTTCCAAGCAAATACCTAATACCTAATCTAACTACTCAATCTCACTTGATACTTGATATTATTGACATTTTTTGTTGATACATACTTTTACGTCACATTCGCTCTGCCCAATGACGTCGCTTTTCAAATGTTTGAATTTCCCATAGTATTTTTGCACTTTTTAAAAATTGATTTCTAATTATAATCAAAAATATTGATGGTGGCATAATTCTTGAGTAATAAAGTTAATTAAAAAAATATTTAACCCTTATTTGAATCACATGCATATTCCCCGTTTTATTAACTTCTGAAAACTGACTAACTAACTTTCGCCGGCGAAGGCCAATTTATATATTAACGCCATTGGCTGTGACGTCACCGTACCGCTCAGCTCGATTACGTAACATTCCAGTGGCGTATCGCAAAATCGTTAAAAATCATTATGCTGTGGTAAGACAATGGG
This sequence comes from Agelastica alni, assembly GCA_950111635.1. Taxonomy (NCBI): domain Eukaryota; kingdom Metazoa; phylum Arthropoda; class Insecta; order Coleoptera; family Chrysomelidae; genus Agelastica; species Agelastica alni. The sequence goes on from OX467716.1 coordinate 35,696,245, forward strand.
AGTAGTAAACATTGTTTTTAGCTTTTTAAAACTAATTACGAACATTATTATGTCTATATCCGACAGGAAGTCTTCATGTCACACCACCCCAAGGAAAACGAAAGTAAGTATTTATTTCGTTTTTTAAAGAAAGCTCTCGATATTTATTTTTTTCATTTACTCAAAATTACAGTCCGCCATCTATCTCGTCCAAATTCAACTAAATAAAAACATATTAATCGATACAACTCTCCTAGTTAAACAGACGTCTGTTTTTGAAAAGGAGATACAAACTTCTGGCACTTTTGTACGTTCATCAAAACGAATAATTATTTCTGAATAAGACATTAATGGAAAATTGTCTGAACGTGCTTTGTGCTAACGAAGACGAACGATATAATTATTATTATGGCGGGAGGTTCTTGTAATTGGATTCAAAGACAGCTTGATATTGATAATAATTTAACGATGCTTGTTAATTCGTAATTATATCAAGTAAATCTGACAGGTACATTCTCGATGAAATTTACGATACAATTCAACACGAAAGTTCCATTCATCGAGCTATAATTACCAATTAAAAAAAATAGTGAACCTCAATAGAAGTCTTGTCAGATTTACAAATCACTACAATGCTCTATTTTGTTATTAGAGCAGCATATGTTTGCTTACAGCCAAATAAGCTAGTCCACCAAATATATGAAGCCTGGAATAATACCATAAATCATTTCATAGCAAAAAAATGCCTTGACAAGATAAAGACTGCAGTCATTATTTAATAACTTTCTAAAAAACTGTAAAAGTACAACCAGTCCCTAAAAAAGGCAAAAAGACCCTAGCAACTACAGATCTATCGCACAGCTATCTATTATTTCAAAAGTCATGGAAAAAGCCATCAACATCGAGCTCATAAAATATCTGAAACACTCAGGAATTGTCAACGATAGGCAATATGGTTTCCGTCATCAGAGATCAACTGGTGATCTGCTCGCTTACGTCTCACACATATGGCAGCTATAACCTATATATATATATATATATATATATATATATATATATATATATATATATATATATATATATATATATATATATATATATATCGCGTTAAAACGTGCGTCGGCGTCTTGCGATTCCTAATCTCCATTCCTCTCTATTTGTCCACATGTCCTCTCTCAGATCTCTCTCTTCCATCTCTTTTTGTATGCCTTCTCTCCAGCTCTTTCGTGGTCTTCCTCTTCTTCTTCTTCCTCTGGGGTTCCACTGTAATATTTTCTTTGGGATTCTGTCTGGTGGCATTCTTTGAACATGCCCGTACCATATCAACTGTTTAGTTCTTATTTCGTCTGTGATGTCGTGCTGTACTCCCATTATTTGTTTTATCCTCTCATTTGTAACTCTTTCTAGTCTTGATTTCCCCGCTGCTCGTCTCCAGTAATCCATTTCTGTGGCTCTTATTTTTCTTTCGATCTTTTCTTTCAAAGGCCATACTTCGCAACCGTACATTATTATGCTCTTCACTATCGTGTCGTAAATTCTTTTTTTGTTGTTGTTACTTATTGTTCTATCCCACAGTACTCCGTTTAACATTGATATTGCTCTTCTTCCTTTCATATTTCTGTCCAATATTGCTTCTTCGAGTGTCCCATCCTTTGATATTCTCATTCCTAAGTAATTGTAAGCTGACGTGTGTTCGATTTTTTGTCCATTTGATAATTGTAAGTCCTGTTGCACTCCCCCAATACACATATATAGCTATAGCTATAGCTATAACCTAACCTAACCCAATATCTAAAAAGTCTTCTGAACGGTTACAAATATACAAAAAATGCATCTACTTCTTCACATAAACTTGAAATAACAAAAAAACATGAGTCCGCCTTTAAAAATACAAAAATACTAGCACAAGACTTAAATTATGACAAATTAACATTTAAAGAAATGATACACATAAAAAAAATCCAGTAAAAGATAAACAAGACATAAAAAATCTTAGCCAAATTTATTATAGTTTAATTAAATAAATACATTGAAAAAAAAAATAAAAGCAAACTTTTTCGATTTCACTCGTTTATCAGAAATTTATTTTAAGGTATATACTTATCAATATAATATGTTTTCTATACGTTTGAATGTTGGTTTTTATATGAAACCAACTAAATGTATGTGTAAATTAAAAATTAAATAAATTATATATTTTCATTTTATATGACAACCCCACAACCCAAAAAAAAAATTATATATATATACTATATGTAGGAATTATTTACCTACATATTTTTAATGTAGGTATAAGTGGGTCGATTATATATCAGAAAACAAAATACTTCTCTGGCTATATGCCTACGACAGGCATTGAATTACATCTGATATATAACCGTGTATACTACCCCATCACAGGAAGCAAGATATACAGGTGCTTGTTAAGTAGGAGAAAGAGCTATTAAATTTATCTGCTCGAAGGGAGAACCTATGGACCGGTTTCGGAGTAAATTGCTCCTCATCAGCATAGGGTAGGTTTCCTCGAACAGACACAATCATAGCTCCGACTCCTATCAAATACACATGAAGGACCACGCAAAAAGCGTTAGTGGCGACGTCTGTGCTTGTTAAAAAGTACAGATGTCCTAAAGTAAGAGTTTATGCTCTCATTAAAGTGAGCAGATACTCCTATTTACTGGCTACGCGATATGTCACCTAGACATTTCAGCTAACTCCGTCCGCCTTTGTCAGCCTCCTCTTCTGTTATTTTCAGTCTCGACTAAATTGTTGTATATAACCTTGTCGTGTCTAGCCTTGCTGTGTCAGCAAATAGTTGATGATACAACCGAAAACTTCGTGTTGATGATAGTCGCTGAACTCACGTAGCAACCTACACCAACTCAGATAAACTACTGTAGAAAATTGGTGTTAGTAAGTAAATAAATGTTTTGAATTAATTACACAATCCAAGCCTATGATGGCAGCTTGTACAGGGTCTCTCTTTTTATTTCCACACGTAAAACGAGACGAATTTTATACGAAAGCTGTCTTCTTATTGACATCATTAGTGAAATTTTAATTGGGAAACAACTTCTATATCTTTAGACCTCGCTTTGTTCGTTCTAGTGATTTCCCTTATCCATTTAGACGACGAACCGTGTAACTTATTAGAAAAGTTTTGTTTGTATTGTCCTACCGGACGTGAAGCTCGGCATATTCATCTTCAATATTAAAGTTTGGAATTTTTATTAAATATAAAAGTTTCTGTTAATAAAAATTAGACGTTCTTCGCATACGATGCTAAAAGGAATCGATTGCTAGCTTGTTAATACAACTTTTGAAGAAGCTCTTGTAAGATTATATAACCTGCAGCTATTGAGCTTAAACGATCGCTCCTAAAGGACATTCTTTCCCGATTTATCTATGAAGAGATATTTCTTCTGGATGGACGCATCAGAAATCGATACTGATATAGTTTCTGCTTCGTTGTTCCAATGCAGACGTGAATTATGGGAGGCGGATGTACTAGTTTTAAATTGGCGCACGTATTAGAATTAAAAATCATTCGAGAAGTATTTATAGTTTTGCATCAAGCAATAATAATAATGATTGCATGTTTATAACAGTAGTACCGTCAGACAAAATGCTAAGAGATGGCGTTTAGTAAATAATGCATACTGATTTATTTTCGATAACTAATACACGAACGTAAAAGCTATACAGGGCATCTAACTTTTAATAGGAACATTACTGCTATCTCGTGGGATATCTACGAAAATAGGCAATACTTCGGACAGACCCTGTACATCGATAGAGACACGCGCTAGATAAACCCAGTTGATAAAAGAGACGAACAGTGTTGATAAAATAGAGCTAACTTGATGCGTCTCTTGTGAACGGGGGTAAAACACATCTCCCGTTGGTCCGCTTTTTGTTTTTCACCGGGGGATTTATATTTTTGCGGCACAGTTTTTCATTTCCGTCGGCATATCTGGCGCCCGAAAAAGCAACCCCTTGAAATTGAAATGTCACCGCTCGAAAAAATATGTTACAATGCGGGGCTGACGAATCAGAAATCTGCCGGAAAGTAGATCATCTCGCAGCAAATTTGTCGAATCGCTGATTACGCGATTGATATTTTTCTTTTTGATGAAAAATGAAAAATACCACTTAAAAGTCGTGAAAAATAAGACTCCAAATGATGTTTTACAACAATTAAATAGAATGAAATTAACAACTTTAATCATTTATATTTAAATTCACTCGTTGGATAAAGATAAAACCCTCTTGAGACAACTATGGCAATAAATAAACAGATAAAAACATACCAATATAGCATATTTCAGGAAACTACGGTGGTTTCGGATTATCGTTAGAAACTCGATAACCAGTACATTTAAGAAATAAATTTCCCTAACATTTTTAAACGAGTAACGAATTTTATTTTATAGGGACTTCTTGTTTCTTAACACGGTTAATTTTGCAACCAAATCTGTTCTTAATGACTTTATTTATAGTACATAATAAGAGAGGTAGGTAAGTAATCCAAACACATTTCACTAATTAACTAAGCTATTAAGCTTTAATTTGGCTTGTTGATTCATTTTTGTAAGATTTCTAAAGAGTGATTAGTAATCCTGGGTTATCATTGTAGTAGGTGTCGACATTAAAATCGTATAGTAGGTACCGAATTTTAAGAAATTATACTTACTGTAAACAAGAATGCTCTTCATTTGTTTATCTGGACGAAACTTGGATTTTTATTACAGGTGGAACAAAAAGAATTTAGCAGGACGATAACATAAAGTCTATAAAACACACCGACGGTGAAGGAAAAAGACACATTATTGTGCATGCAGATGGAAAGCATGGTTTTGTTGATGGGGCGGATCTTTTATTTACGTCAAAATCAAAATCGGCCGATTATCATGACAATATGGATACAGAGATGTTTGCGAAATCGTTAAAAGAGAAACTATTACCATCGTTACATGAACCATCTGTCATTGTATTAGATAATACTCCGTATCATTCGGAAATTTTAAAGAAGCAACAGTACAGAAAATAAAAGAATGGTTAACGAACGAAAATTTTTCATTTCCATAGTTTTGCTTCAAGTCAGAATTATTATCGATAGCTAAAAGGCATGAAAGAGAAAAAATTTACAAAGTGGATCAAATTATACTCAGTTATAGACATCGTGTGCTAAGACTTTTGCCTTATCATTGCCGATTTAATCCTATCGAGTATATTTGGGGAATATGCAAAACTTATTATGACAATCACGTTGGATCTATTGGTTACAATGATAAGGCTTTTATGGAAACCTGGAAACGAGCACTTAATACTGCAACTCCTGAAATTTGGGATAAATGTGTCACAAAATGTAAAAATTTAATAGAGGAATGGTGGGTTCGTGAAAACCGCATCGAAGCAGTTAATCCTGTTATCATTTACAATCCGAATGAGGATAGCGACGATATTGATTCCGATTATGATGACTATAAATCTGATGGTTGATAATACCGTAAGTACTAATAGCTTAAACATATTTATTAAATTTGTTTCTGTTCATAATAAAGCAAAAAATAAAAATAAAAACTCTCAACAAAAGCATAATAATAAACAAAAAAATTTCGGGTATAAATCTTAGGGGAATTTACTAATGTACCTCTCAACACAGTGCGTCCGTTAAGTCGGTGCCTCGGTGACTATTAAATACCGTCGTATATTGGAGAAATGAGCTATAAAACTCCTGTTCAAACCCCAACCATTTCAAGACTTCGGGGGTTATTATAACATTAATGGATGGTATGTTATTTTTCTTTGCATGAATTCTGGCATGATGAGAGGATCTACTGCTTCCTGTTAATTTCGCAGGCCAGTTGACCATCGCCTTCTTATTACTTCATCTTCAAGTAGCGGCGGCTGTAGTAAAGGATTTTTAGGGGCTTCTAATCTTTGAAAGAAAGCTATAATTACCAAATCAAAATTCAAACTCACGAATTACTACAATGCTCTATTTTGTTATTAGAGCAGCATAACTTTGCTTACAGCCAAATAAGTCAGTATGAAGCCTGGAATGATACCATAAATCAATTCATAGCAAAAAAATGCCTCGACAAGATAAAGAATCCACTCATTATTTAATAACTTTGTTATTTTTGTAATAATATAATATTTTGTATAAATTTTGTAAAATATGATCAACTATTTTGGGGCGTTCGGACATTTTTGTATCAGTATATATGCGGAAATAACATCAACTTTATATTCAGCAGAGTTTTTCCCACATTTCCACACGAGTATCGGGTCATTGGAAAACTAGTTTTCTATCGAATACCCGAAATAATCATACATCTGCTTTTTATCCGATGTAAGTAATTGTTAATGAAGTAGACTCCCTAAATAATAAAACAGTTTCATCGATCTATCGCAGTCATAGGCGAAGTCGTGGGAGTATCGATAGGGTTTATTTTCTTGAATTATGAATGAATACGAAAAATAAATGTAATGTACACGTATCTTTATAGCGTTATAAAAATGATTTATTTCTGTTATACATTAGCATTCTTTGGTGTCACAGCAAAGCACATGGAGGTTATATTGATTTTTTTAATGCATCAAGCTCTCGTTTGGGACTTTAAGCTTGCAGTATGGCCTCTTTACCACTAATCTTTTTATTTAATGGATGCTACATACATTGACTTTAACAAGGCATTTGATAGAATTAATGACCATATTTTATAAAAGAACATTTGAAAGTGTTTTGACTGGTCGTTGAAATCGGGGTATGCAAATCGAGTGATATATTAGTAATATCTGGAGGGTCACATTGTTCAGCTCTGTGAATTTTTAATGTTTGCGGATGACCTGAAGCTTTTAAGACCAAACGACCAAATTCTTCTTACAGCTGATCTTGATAAATTGTATGAATGGTGTGTAACAAATAACTTGTTTCTTAATTTATATAAATGCTATTTTATTACTTTATTAAGAGTTGGTAGAATATTTGATACATCATACAACATAAATGATCAGTAGTTAGAGTATACATCTTAATATATATAATTCTTCTGTCCGTGTGTATGTTGGCGAACTTCTCCTAAACGGCTGGACCAATTTTGATAAATTTATTGTTTTACAGTGAATTGGAGAATGGTAAAAATTCACATTTATTTCACATTTATTTTATGCTGTTTATAGTTGTTTGCTGAAGAAACATTCTGTAATGTCTTATTTTACATTTTATATTTTTATATATTATATTTTATATTGTTAAATGTTGCTGTGAAATTGTACATTGTAATGGGGTGTATCACGTATTTATTAATTAAAGTACAAACTATTGTCGAATCCCTTTTTAATCATTTCTAGCTAATAAACCAAAGTTGTTCATTGTCCTTGTGGTCTGTATCTAGTTGTGATTCATATTAATCGAAAATTTCTTTCAGTGTTGTTGTGCCTTTCCATACTTATAAAAGCGCGCGCTCTACTGTTAAACTTTGACTACGTTAAGGGATTGTGTTGAAAGGGAAGCTTTTAGAGCTCAAAGGACTCGCTAAGGGTAATTATGAACTTTCTGTTTATTCGATAGTTGACCCGTGTTAAAAGAAAACCCAATTGACAACATTCTGGTCGGAAATAGTCTGGTATATTTTAGATTAAAATGTACTGCTAAATCTGCTCCAATAGATCACACCCCCTGGTGGATGATTTATTTTTATGATTATCTTCGCCGTATTTAATATTCTAACACCTCAATTTAAACTCGCAAGTGAAAATTACCATTGTTTCTCCAATTTTTCTCTTCGCGTACATTTTTGTCTGCAGAGAAACAATCTGGGTTACTAAATATAAAATGAGAATTCTCTGTTATCCCCTTACTTTCAGAGATCGTCGGAAGTAACTTATGTTGTTTTGCAATTTCGAATATTTTTTAAATTCTCCGTTGTCTTTCGATTTAAATCATTTACAGCATATTTAACGCAGTAAAGCACTTTAAGAAAATAAATAAATATTGAAGTACGACTTTTTAACTTTTTTGCCTTCTTCCTTGTCAATTTTAGTATTTGGATCCTAAAAAAAAACATTCAAATCAAGAAAAAAACTTTTCAAAACAGTCTATTGTTAGTTGGGACAATTTTGGATAATTTCTTTTACACGTTCGTCTGATTTATTTATTTATTGACATCTTACCTTTCGCTTTCTTGCAATTTGTGGGAGTGATTTCGTGAAATGTAACAGGAAGTGTGTAACATGTAGTCGAGGAAGCACACGCTATTAGCTTCATTTTTTTTTGTTCCTCCAGAGTTCGTCTCGTGTCCTCAAACATAAAAATCAAGCAGTTTATATTTAGGACTTCTTGGTGGCAATTCAAAATCACTTCCTCTGTCAATCCATCGTTGCATAAATCACATTTTCCTTATTACATCTAGTGACGGATTATCCAAAATATTACTAACAGCATTTTGCAAAATTTTGGAGGCAGAACACATGGCCCTAGTAGTTGGTCGCCTATAATGCCACACCATACATATCTCGTAAATCTAAACTCATACTGAAAATGTCTATCTTTAATAGCATGCTGATTTTCTTCTTTTTAGTAATGGCTGTTTCGTCAATTAAAAACTTCCCGTCTGGTAAAAGTCGCTTCATCGGTGAACATAATATTCCTAATTAAATTTCGGTCGACATTATGCGTATTGAAAATACTTTGTCAGAACTGTAATCGTCGCGGGAGATCTCTTGGAAGCAAATTTTGAACAGAAGTGAAGTAATAAGGACTTTTTTTTCCTTAAAGTTTAATAATAGATGACTGACTTGCTTCTGTTGCTGCTAATATATGACGTGAAGTAACTGCAGGATTTTTATCTACTCGAACCAAAATTTCATTTTTTTGATTAGGTGTGATTTGCTTCGGGCGACCACCCTGATTTTGATTGTGAAATGACCCGGTTTCACCCAAACGATAAAATAGATTTGCATAATTTTTATGATTTGGTTGCCTTCTGCCTGAATATAACAATTGTTTTGGCGGCACTTGTAGAGACTCCAAAGACCAGTTCTGGTCCAGTGAACGCAGATGCGGCCCCCTGTTTTCCAAGGGTGTCGGCTTTTTCGATTACCTTCACCCCTGGTGCCCAGGTACCCACAGCAGGGTTATCTGTTGTTCGCACCAAGGTTCTCCAGGAATTTGATGCAATTTCATACAAGTTTAGAATTTATCTTAATGAAGCTCAGAGCTTTTAAAACAGCCTGGCTGTCTGATATTATACTAATGTTTTTGTTTGCTAGAAGTCTGTTTGTCAGATCTCTTACACACAATTCGATAGCGAAGACTTCAGCCTGAAAGATTGTAGCATACCTGCCAATACTGGTAGATATTTCAATATTTGGTTTCCTGCTGAAAACACTGACCTCAACTCCATCTGGGGTTTTTGAGCCATCTGTGTAAATTACGTATTCAGTCTCTGGAAAGAGGATTTCTCCCCTCACCCATTCATCCCTCTTCGGAAAGAGGACTTTGAACGACTTTTCTACGTGTATTTTTGTGGCTAGCATGTCAGGAGCCATTCCGAGAATTCGGTGGTTTTTGTTTCTCTCAGTATGCCAGAGTAGTCCCCAAAATGCTTTTCATTTATTTGCCTTTCCAGAGACAGGAATCTGTAGGAGACTATCCTTGCCTTCCTTTCTAAGAGAATATCTAGGGAAGGAAGATGTAGTAGGTGTTCCATCGCTGTCGTTGGTATGCTGGACATTGCTCCAGTTATGGTCAGGCATGCCAGGATAATAACAAAGTCGGCGCACGCACACGTTCCGATTTGTTTTCATGTTCAATTTCTCGAATAATTCAAACTCTTAAGTCATCCAAAATCGATAGATAAGGTTATAAAAGAGTAGAGCAGCAAGAAGGCACCGGTCAGTTACCATAATAATATTACGCGTAAAAATTTATACTCGTTTACATAAAGAGGCAATCCATCGAAATAATATTTCCTCAGTTCGAGTTAATAAACGATATTTATGCAAACATAAACTTTTTATTGTTCGTATTTCATTCCTCGTTTGTTTTTTGTTTGTGTATGCGAATCCATAAAAACACAAAACGTCAAGAAACATCGGAAATGTACGTCTCTGCTGGGAAACATTTTTGTGCTGTTTACATCCGTTTCGTTTGGAATTTTATACGAACGCTAGAACATTTTATCATTCATTTTTCTTTGGTAATATTTATCTTGTAATTCAGCGGTTTCCAAACTTTCCAGAGTCGCGGCGCCCCTATCCAATTATATCTTTCCATGGCGCCATACTATAAGTTCAAGTATGACCAAACGTAAATAAGGGATAAAAATAAATAAAATGCGTGTACGAGGGTGGTCTGAAAAGTTTAAATTTACGACCTTATCGTCAATAAAAGTTAGATGATGTCATCTTTTGACAGGTAGAGACAGGTAGAAATTGTAAAATTCGCTTTCTATTACAGATGCAATATCAAGTCCAATGATGGAAAATTCTAATACCTTTTTTTTTTACTGGAAATAGTTGCAAAAAGGGTAGACCTATCGACTGCGACTATTAGAAGGGGTAGGGATATATTTATCGTAAACTCTAAATAAAATCTAATATTACTTTGGTTGTGCTAATTATTATAAAAGTTTACACAGTTATCCTATCGTATAGTAGCTCCACCCTTGTTGGACGTGTTTGATGGACACTTTTTCATACATAGTGTAACGTTAAATTTTCCTACTCGAAATTTCAAAGGCCGGATCTGGTCACATTCTATACATATTTAAGTGGTGGGAGTCTTTCGACCCAGGTCGGTTCAAAGTGTGAAATCTAGTCTTGAGTTAGTCTACTTCTTGGCGTTCATTTGGAAGGTTGATCAGATTAAATTCTCCATCCGCTGACTTGCCGTTTCGAGGGGAAGGCGTATTTATTGGTGAGATTTTTGATTTTATTTTATATATATATATATATATATATATATATATATATATATATATATATATATATATCGCGTTAAAACGTGCGTCGGCGTCTTGCGATTCCTAATCTCCATTCCTCTCTATTTGTCCACATGTCCTCTCTCAGATCTCTCTCTTCCATCTCTTTTTGTATGCCTTCTCTCCAGCTCTTTCGTGGTCTTCCTCTTCTTCTTCTTCCTCTGGGGTTCCACTGTAATATTTTCTTTAGGATTCTGTCTGGTGGCATTCTTTGAACATGCCCGTACCATATCAACTGTTTAGTTCTTATTTCGTCTGTGATGTCGTGCTGTACTCCCATTATTTGTTTTATCCTCTCATTTGTAACTCTTTCTAGTCTTGATTTCCCCGCTGCTCGTCTCCAGTAATCCATTTCTGTGGCTCTAATTTTTCTTTCGATCTTTTCTTTCAAAGGCCATACTTCGCAACCGTACATTATTATGCTCTTCACTATCGTGTCGTAAATTCTTTTTTTGTTGTTGTTACTTATTGTTCTATCCCACAGTACTCCGTTTAACATTGATATTGCTCTTCTTCCTTTCATATTTCTGTCCAATATTGCTTCTTCGAGTGTCCCATCCTTTGATATTCTCATTCCTAAGTAATTGTAAGCTGACGTGTGTTTGATTTTTTGTCCATTTGATAATTTGTGACCTACTTTATTATGTTCATTACATAAAAAAATAGAACACAATGTGCTGACGGCAGCTGTTCGCCGGAGAACAGATAAAGTGAGTTCGAATTATTTACGGCTCTAAGAATGAAAATTCAAATTCATTAAGGGCGCCACCCAATTTAGATATTGCTTTACTATATTTGGATAATTGAGAAAACCAAATATCTATCTTTAACAAAATACCTAAAATGACTTAATATTAAATTTTCTTAGACATTCAGGCTGGGCAAATAGGAGAATAAAAAAACATATCACATATAAGAATATAATTAGAATATCAAAGTGGACAAGGCAAAATAGGTTGTAGACCAGGGAACCATAAAATAATAATTACATAAATTAAATAACATATATAATAATATTAACTAATGTATTATAGCGAAATACATACACTTTTATACCTGGTGTTATACCGCTCAAAGTTACCAGAATGGGGTATAATGGTAAGAAATAAACCTGTGACTGAATCTGCTGTCACGTAGTACTATGTGAGAACTTCACAAAAGTCCTTTAGATTATAGTTTATAAAATTATCACGGTGGTATAATATACGATATCAATAATTAGTAATTATTTAAAATGATGGTATGATAAGCACTAATATGATAAAATAGTTATAAAAAATTTCAAAAAGGTAAGAGAACACTGAAGGTGTAAAAAAACCTGGTATTAAAGTCCAATGGTCCACATATGTAGCCTCTATCCAAGGTCCACTTGATGTAGTTGAAGACACAAAAACGAAGACAGGAAGAAGACAGGAAACAGACAGCAAAACGAAGAGAAGGCAGAAGAAAGGCTCAACCTTCCAGGTCAGCCAGGGGTCGATGATGCAACTCAGCAGGTCTCTAGCCTCTATCGGCTACTACTAGATCTCATCCGGTGGATGTCTGTCGACTCTGGCCAGGATTTAAAAGCGACTCGGTGTTGGTCCTCGTGGGAATCTTGACCAAAGTCAAGAGTTGCCACAAGAGTCGTCGTTCGATTTCCAGGAGTCTGATGGTGAGAGCTAAGCTGTACCCTAACACCCTAACAAAAAAATAATCTCATGAAAGGACATGTGCAAAATAAAAAACCAACAAAATGAAGTAGGTATATTTTCAACCTGATCGATATCATTGCTAGTTCAAAAGTCATAACTTACCTTCTGAGAAGGGAGGTAAAACTAGAAGATATCCATAACAGCAAACAGGACTAAAACGGACTAACAGGACATCAGGACAAAATGGCGGTGTTCCCACCGCATGGCAGCTTACCGGTGTTTGGCACAAATCCCCATATAAGGCTCCAAAAAAAACCACTAACGATGGGTGCGACTTGATCTCGGCCCAAACGGCACTTCGTAAATTCCCCCCTAAGGGTTAATTTCGGTTCAATACCGAAAAAGAATCCCAAACACGAGACAAGCGCACCTCATCATGGCCGCACCGAAAAAGAACTCCTCGACGACCACGAGGACAGAACCATCCTCCTATTTCTAACAGTTGTCAGAAAAAACTGCACATCCTGTATGAAATCAGCGCCAGTTTTGAATTCCTAGCCTCTCATTGGTCAGAACCATAAATGCTATTGATTGACAGAATGAATTTCATAGAATGTAATCTAAAAGACCATTCTTCTTCTTTCTTTTCTACTATGGCACGAAACATTAACGGCTAACCGACTTGAGACCGATGACAGAAGTTCTATGAAAGAAGAACAGTGACACGCCCACAATGACTCGACGTCTAGAAAGTAAATAAATATAACCTTTAAGATTATATTTTGAAAAATAAAGAAAAAACCCAGTAAATACCTAGAGATCTCATTCAGAATCAACAAAATCCTGGGACAAACCTTCAATAGCCTAGAATTCATCATACCAGAGAACACAACGGTATGTCGCCTGCTCACATGTGAATGGATGTTTTTATTGACTTCACTATCTTAAATTTCAGAAATCCAGGAATACAGCCAGAAATCATAAGGTTCCTGCAGCTTGAGTATATTACTTTCAACAGCTCTTAGAATGTCAGAAGCAAGAGTATTACCTAGTGTTGAAACTTGTGAAATTCACTAGTATTCAACTATATATATGTTTGTTTTGAAATAGTGAAATAAATGTTTTATTCAGGAATTTGATATCAAAACTGAATGTTCTCTGTAAGTACTATGCCCAATAAATAAAAAACTATTATATATAAAAAAACAAAATTAGCAGGTGGCAATTTCAAATGCTACAATGCCCAATAAATGAAAAATTTACTATATATAAAAAAACAAAATTAACGAGTAGCAATTTCAAATGCTACAAATTGTAAGTCCTGTTGCACTCCCCCAATACACATATATTCCGTTTTTTCTACATTAACCTCTAGTCCCCAAATTTTATATTCTTCTATAAGTTTTCGTGTCATATACTCTGTGTCGTCTATGTCTTGGCCGACTATAATTTGATCGTCTGCGAATGAGAGTGTGTATAATGTTGTGTCCTCATCTAAAGGTATGCCCATGTTTTGGCATTTCCGTTTCCAATTTGCTAGTGCCCGTTCCAAATATATTTTAAATAATGTTGGTGACAAGCAACACCCTTGTTTCAGCCCTTTTGTGATATTAAACCCTGTTGTTAGGTTTTGTCCAACTTTAATTCTTGATTTGGTTTTATTGTATAATGACTTTACTCCTTTTATCAGTTCAATATTAATGTTGGAAGTTTCCAGAGTTTCCCAAAGTTTAATTAAGGGTACGCTGTCGTATGCTTTCTTTAGGTCAACGTACAGTATATGGATCTCTTGATTGAATGCTAGTTTTTTTTCTATAATTTGTGTTAGTGAGAATAGATGGTCAATCGTTGATTTTATTTTATTGGTTTCTTATTAGTTAGTTAAGGCCTTCTTCCTTCTTCTTTTCTTTTTCTCCTTCTTCTTCTCTTCTTGCTGTTTCGAGGGATACCTGGCGTAGGGGTTAACCGTGATCAACAAAGCAGTTCCCCCAGGATGAGGCCCTTTCATTAAATTTGAATGTGTTGAACTCTGCGATTATCCCTAACTATGGTGCATAATTTTTGGTAGTTGGGACTGCATACGCGCTGTCCCGGTAATAGGATTTTTTTCGTCGTCGGTTCGCCGGATGCGTTAGACAGGTTTCGGTTTTAGAAATTTAGAAATTAATACTTTTTTTCGCGCTGGATTTATTTCCAATTTTTCTGTTCCTTACTTAATTTTATTTTATCTCTTTTCGCTTAATATTTATATTTACTTAAAAATTGTATAAACTTTTTTTATTTTAAATAAACCTGTATACATTTTAGTTTTTTTATTAATTGGTTTCTAAAAGATAATGGGAGGTGAAAATAAGTTAATTAGTAAATTGACAGTTTTAAGAAATTTAGATATGATTAATATAATAATATTTTTTATTTCGTAACAATAGAGATGGTGTTCCTTACCTTTATCCTTCTTAAATGCAAGATAGGTTAGCTTGACGTCCTTCAAAAGTATATACACTTTTTCGCGAACATTATAAAAAGAAAGAAATGTTGTCGATCGAGTTTACATTAGTTTGAAGTAAAGTTTTAAGTTTTGAAATAATTATAAAGTGTTAAAAAGAGATGCGTCAAAAACTAACTTTTCAATCGTGATACACAAGAACAACCAATAAATATCATAATCAACGGCGTCACCCTCCAAAATGTCCATAGTTACTTATAATACCTTGGCAGAGAAATAAACACCAACTCAACCACGCGAAGAAGATTAAAAGAAGGATAGAAATAGCCAGGGCAGGTCTTCTAAAAATGCGAAACATACTATGTTATCCAGGTCTATCGTTAGAGGTTAGTCTAAGAACAGTAAAGAGTTATATATGGTCTCCCCTCTTAAACTTGGCATGACCATGTTGCTAACATCGCAAGTCGGCAAGCCAGAGGCTAGGTTTTCTGTGGAAAGCTAGAAAGTTTTTTACTCCTGATCAACTGTTGACGACGTACAAGGCTCAAATCCGACCTCTACTGGAGTATTGCTCGCACATTTGGGGTTCAGCACCAAGGCATTCTCTTCGTCTTCTAGATTACATTCAGAAAAGAGCCATTCGCTTGATAAACAGCTCAACTCTCACAGATACCCTTCACCCTCTAGAACATAGAAGAAGAGTTGCAGACCAGTCATTGCTCTATAGATATTTCCATGGCAGATGCTCCAGAGAAATAAAAACTCTTGTACCACCATTGGCCACATTCGGCCGAAGAACTCGGCACGCTGATCAGTCTCACCCATTTACTCTCAAGATTGACACTGCTAGGACCAATCTTCATCAAGAATCCTTCTTTTACAGGGCTGCTACGGAATGGAATAAGCTTCCAAAATCAGTTTTTCCAGAGAACCTACAACTTTTTAAAAAGCGTGTCCACAATCATTTCCTTTCTATAATCCCTTTCCCTTCTAATAGTCGCAGTGCGGGCCGTCCGCGGCCCACACGATAGGTCTACCCTTTTTGCGACTATTTTCATAAAAAAAAAACGGATGCAGAAGTTCTAACTAAAATGAATACCCACCCACAGTTAACGAAACCGGCTTGCTCCTTGGGCTGATAGCTGTCGAGTTTTTTGGTTAGTCTATCTGTTATTATTTTTATAAACACACACAGTTTTGTTTTCTCGCCCTTTTTGAAAAGTAACACTACCAATGCACTTTTCCAGTCCTCCGGTACATCTTCTTGCAGGCACTCATTATAAGGAATCTTTAGGAGATCGATTACAGTCTCCCCTCCGTATATCAACATTTCCAATATGATCCCGTCTTCTCCCGCTGCTCTTCCTGTTGGAATTCTTGCCAAATAAATTGTTCAGTTTTTAAAATCATCGAACCCAAGAGTAAATACCGTAACAATATATACACATACATACATACATACATAAACTCACGCCTTTTTCCCATAGGGGTAGGCAGAGACCACTTCCTTCCACTTGCTACGGTTCGTACACACATCTTTTGCTTCCTCTACTTTCATCAGTGCTCTCATACATGCTCTTCGGTTGTTGGTACTCTTGATCTGGCCTTTCTTCAAAACAATGTTGATCTGATCGAGATATGTTCTCCGAGGTCGACCTCTACCGATTTGCCCATTCACACTCACCTTATAAATTTGTTTCTTCAATCTTCCTTCATCCATCCTTTCTACGTGTCCAAACCATCTAAGCATTCCTTTATCTATCTTTGTGACCACATCTTCTTTTACACCACAGCGTTTTCTTATCTCATTATTCTTAACTTTATCTAACCGAGTCACTCCGGCTATACTTCTCAGACTACTCATCTCCGCAGAATTAATCCTATTTTCATGCTTCTTCTGCCAAACCCAACATTCACTACCATACATAAGTGTAGGAACCAACACACCTTTATGCACCGCCAGACGTGCCTTTTTTGACACTTTCTGGCTATTCATAAAGCTATGCAGTGCCCCATTCATTAGTTTTCCTGCCAACACCCTTCGCTCAATGTCACTGTCATACTTTCCATCTCTAGTAAATTTTGAACCCAAGTACACAAATTCATTAACTTGTTCCACTCTTTCTCCCTCAATCTTTCTCGTTCAAAAACCATTACTTTCGTTTGGCTCACATTTATTTTCATCCCTTTGATTTTCAGGGAATCATGCATAACATTAACCATCGCCTGCAACTCCTCTTCAGATAACGCTAATATGACCTGATCATCGGCGTAAAGAAGGCATTTGACGATCAAATCATTCATTTTTAATCCATACGCACTCTCTTTCAGATGTTTTAAACAATTGTCTATGTATAAGTTAAACAGTCATGGCGAAGCCACACATCCCTGTCTCACACCTTTTTCGATGTTAAACCAGTCCGTGCAAGCTCCGTTTATCCTGACACAAGCAGTGGAATCCTCGTAAAGTGATTTCAGTGCTCGTATTAAACTACCACTCACCCCATACATAGACAATGTAGACCACAATTCACTCCTCACCACTCTGTCATAGGCCTTTTCCAAGTCTATAAAAGCGCAATAGACCTTCTGACTTCTAGCCAAGAATTTTTCGACTATACCTCGTAATACACACCCTTTATCAATTTCCGTCACACACAAAGGTTGCAGATCAGAATTTCAAAGTCCTTCTATAAGTAGTTTTAAAAATGTCTTGTATCTCTTAAAGGTCGGAAACTTCTCAGACTACCCTCGTATATTTATTATTTAATTTTTTCTTTGTTAGCACTTTAAATTAATGAGGATGAGCCTGCAAAATGCTGCACATTCTCTCAAACTGTGGAATTAAACTGGACACTGCCACCCTCATTTTCGTTCCACTTTGCTTTATACTTGCTTCTTATTACAGATGCTACCGCGAAAACCCAGCTTTGCACAAATACGACGTCGAAAATGAAATTAAAATCCGCAGAGACTTGCGACTCAGAAAGGAATATTCATCTTTTATTAAAATCCAAAATTTCGGTCATGCTTAATTTTGCCTTCAAACTTTTGTCGCGAGTTAAGTTGATAAGATGCCATTATTCTGCTGAAGTAAATTTAAATGAAGCACTGGTGTTAAATAGATCTTGATTCCAAGCAAAATTTTAATTTTAAAAGTATTTTTCAAACTGGATACTTAGCTACGATAGGTGCTCTTCAAATTTGGCTTATATATCTGAGAAAAATCAAGTTTAGATATTTGACGTCAAAACACAAACTTTGTCTGCATCTCTATTTAATGTTCTGCTTCATACTAAAATTTTTAATAGAGCAAAAATAACTCTGATTTTTAAAAAATTATTATTCTAGTTTTATAAAAAAACTAGCGGTCCCGGACGTGCGTAAAAATTCATAAACTAGGTTATTCAACCAATGGGAACAGCGAATCATGAGGTAAAACGCACTGAATTGACCGAGGGTGTAACGCGGTCGAAAAGCTATAAATCATCTTGTATTTGTTTAAAAAGATAGCCTGTGATATCAGTGACGTAGTGTGGTGTGCTGAATTTAGAAATATTATTAAATAAATTGAAATATGGCGTTTTGGAGACCATGGGCTAAAGAAAATAATAAAATTGCACAGTGTAGTGAAAATGAAGACATATATAAATTTAACAATGAAGATTCAGACAGGTATTTTTAAAAATAATAAATTCATAAAATGAGGTATCTCCGCCTATAACAGATCAAACAATATTGTCGGTAGTGGTACGGAACGAGTTTTAATATTCTGTAATTGATAATGAAAGAACTATATACCACAGCAGTAGCTATCAGTTGTCCTGAGCCTGACTCGAGCTTTGGAACCGCTAAGAGTTGATCAACATTGTGTCCATATACATATTAGGATTGAGAGATGATCCACAATCTCGTCTCCACTTATATCTTCAAGCATTTTTCCATCCCAATGCACAGTAAGAAGAACATCAGGCAGTAACATGCTTCCTCTCTCTACTAGCCTCACCGCCCTCCCCCGTTCTCTGCTTTCTTATAGCATTTTACTGTCTTGCTTTTTGTTATCAATTATAATATATATTACGAATCTTTTTTTTTATAGTCGCAAAAAGGGTAGACCTATCGTGTGGGCCGCGGACGGCCCGCAATGCGACTATTAGAAGGGGAAGGGATTATAGAAAGGAAATGATTGTGGACACGCTTTTTGAAAAGGTGCAGGTCATAGTTCTCTGGAAAAACTGATTTTGGAAGCTTATTCCATTCCGTAGCAGCCCTGTAAAAGAAGGATTCTTGATGAAGATTGGTCCTTGTAGTGTCAATCTTGAGAGTAAATGGGTGAGACTGATCAGCGTGCCGAGTTCTTCGGCCAAATATGGCCAATGATGGTACAAGAGTTTTTATTTCTTTGGAGCATCTGCCATGGAAATATCTGTAGAGCAATGACTGGTCTGCAACTCTTCTTCTATGTTCTAGAGGGTGAAGGGTATCTGTGAGAGTTGAGCTGTTTATCAAGCGAATGGCTCTTTTCTGAATGGAATCTAGAAGACGAAGAAAATGCCTTGGTGCTGAACCCCAAATGTGCGAGCAATACTCCAGTATCTACTCCAGTATCCAGATACTCCAGTATCTAAGTATTTTTGTGGAATGCTTATTTTCTGTCAGAGAACAAAATGGAAGGGGTGCCCCAATGTAAAATTTCAAGTTGATTTTTAAGCATCACCCTAATATACCTACCTGCTAAAATTTGGGCGCGCACTTCTTTGCAGGTAATCGCCGACTTTAGTCTCGTGGTGTGTCCTTTAATAATTATTACTTTTTAAGTACAGCTTCGATGTTTCGGTGATTTGCCAGGCGCAGTTCACGACTTTTAGCTGCCTGAGGACAGTTGAGACGATTTAAGAGGACTAATCCTAACGACTTATTCCAGCGAAGAACCAATGAGTGAAGCTTAACCACGTTACCATTAAGCGGTGTATGCATGTTATCGTGAGATGACGAGTTAAATAAAATGACCTTTACCCTGACGCCACTAACAATGAACAGTAGTAAACACAAAACTTAATATACCTCATACTTTTCTACTTACTGTAGAAACACATCATACAATATGTACACTTGTCTTTTAAGCAATGACATACGTTCTTTTGTATCTCTAAGAATTTATTTTGACCTCTTATGACAACTGTCATTATTTTGATACATCGAGTTTTGTTCAAAGCGTTATATCATTTGCATTCAGATAAATTCTATAAAATCGGTTTTTTTTTCAAAACCTCTAATTTGTTATTTTGATTTTACGGTACATTTCCTGTTTTGCATTTAATAAATATTTTTAACATAACCTTACTTCTTAGACGGTGGCTAAAATTTCGTGAAACGGGAACAATATTTATGGTAGATTTATGAAGTCAACTAAAGTAAGAATTACGTTAACAACCAAGAAGTAAGAAAGATACATGCATGTAAACACTCTTTAGAGTCCGACGACGATTTTCTAATATACTTAATCTATATTGTATTGTAAATTTCTGAATGATAATAAATGTATGAATAGTTTACATTAAATACCTTCATTACCATTGATTTGATATTTTTTATTATGCTATCCAAATGTTTTTGTTATCCTTAAATTATGTGCTGTTTTAAATTTAAATAAATTTATTCAAATGAAAGATTCATAGAAATTTTTATTTTCGTTAATGGTTACAGAATAGTTTTTTTTGTGTATTAGTAGCAGACAAAATCAATATTAGTGAATATTAAAGGAATCTTACATAAATTTTCGACTATTTTAAAACAGTAATATGATATTGTTAAGACTTTTCGTTCTTCCGTGGGTTCGGCGATTAAAACTCTCGATACAGTGACATAACGAATGTTTATTGCAATATAATAAATTCTACTTTTATTAATCACTTAAGATATTCACTTAAATATACAACTTTTTATAACTATTTACATTTCTTAATTTATAAACACTTTTAAATCTACTACTGTCTTTCCTCACAACCAACGTCTTTTTTTATACCTATACGATTAACCACGAGAAGGGTCCAGTAATTTCTCGAATAATCCATTGTCTTCTATGCTCATTAAATATTCACCCTAGATTCGGTCGGCGCCGTCGGCAAGTTTGACAGAGACGGGCTCAATAAAATCGTAACAATATTATTTAAATTCAACCAACAGCAATATTTAGTTAGTTATTTTTAAATCAAAAAAATACTGACAAGATAAACAAACAGTGGAGATATTTAGACACACGACAAAGTAACAGTAGCCATTTTTGACTCACTGATTCATTTCGCGAGGTTTGTAGGCATGACGTCAGGGTAAAGGTCAATTTTTTCTACTGTAAATTTTTCTCTCAAAGGAAAGTCATAAAACGATCAAAAATGACTGGTTTAACTTTAGCATGTCTACCCAGACAACTTAAAGATAAAAAATTCAAGTATTTAATAATTTGTTTGCATCGAGGGTTAATTTAGTCACAAAAACCCCATTCACTTAATGTTTCAGATTTGAGTGAATGTTTTTACATTCAGTCATCCGCGACGAGAATGCGATAGCAAAAAGGAACAGTTTTTAATCTTTTTGTGAAATAAAATGTATGTGTCTGTGTGTGCGTGTCGCTGAACACTCCACGTGAAAGGAATGAACGATAAAAAGATAGCAAAGAGCAGCCGCGAGTTATACTTGTTCAAAGTCCAATTAGTCCGGGAAAAGAAATAAATTCAGAAAAAGGAGGCAAACTTTCTACATGATTTTTCTTTCTATTTGGAAGATTTATGCAAGCTTTAAAAAAAGTTGGCCACATTCTTTAACCAATATTTTTCGTTCATTTTAATAAACATTTGATAAGTGACATTTAATGTCGAACTATTATCTAGAGGAAAAAATAAGGGAGATTACAAAAATAAAGCAATTACGATAGTTTTTAAATTGACAGGTTTTTTCGATATATTTCCGAACAATGTTTAATAAGCTGTCGGCCCACTATTTATTATTATTAGTTTTCGTGATATTTGAAACGAATTTCAACCAAATCCGACATGCAAAAATGATTTAACTAGTTATCAGATTGTAAATTATAACCGTTTCACTAATCTATGATGCAATTTAGCAAAATGTTTCGACGTTTCGAATTGTATATTATCTCTAGCGATAAAATTATTGTTATTGTAATTTACAGTTTTTTTATTAATGTATGTTATTTGCATATGTTTAAATTTGACCGCACTGCTGATTGGTTAATAATACATTGATGCTGATTACTTCCTGTCGCATTGGAAAGTTAAATTGTGCGAGAAATCTCACAGTATCTGATCAAATCTACGTATAGCACATCAATTTTATTTATGAAGCAAATACACACACACACACACACAAAATATTCCTGTTGGAAAAAAATTCTAAGTCAAATAGAGGCTTTGCTCATCCAAAAATTTGATTTCCCATATAAAATAATAAACATAAAAATGGTGTGAGACAGAGATGTGTGGCTTCGCCATGGCTGTTTCACTTATACATAGACGATTGTTTAAAAGATTTAAAAGAGAGTGCGTATGGATTGAAAATGAATAATTTGATCGTCAAATGCCTTCTTTACGCCGATGATCAAGTCATATTAGCGTCATCTAAAGAGGAGTTGCAGGCGATGGTTAATGTTATGCATGATGCCCTAAAAATCAAAGGAATAAAAATAAATGTAAGCAAAACAAAGGTAATGGTTTAAAAAAAAAAGAAAACATGACAAACTGTGAAGTTCTGATTAGGGGAGAAGAAGTGGAACAAGTAAATGAGTTTGTATACTTGGGTTCAAAGTTTACGAGAGATGGAAAGTATGACAGTGACATTGAGCAAAGGGAAACATAAAAACAAATGAATGGGGCACTGCATAGCTTTATGAACAGCCAAAAAGTGTTAAAAAAGGCACGTCTGGCTGTGCATAGAGAATTGTTGGGTTTGGTAGAAGAAGCATTGAAATAGAATCAATGCTAAGGAGATGAGTAGTCTAAGAAGTATAGCCGGAGTAACTCGGTTGGATAAAGGGAAGAATAGTAAGATAAGAGAACGCTGTGGTGTAAAAGAAGATGTGGTTACAAAAAAAGATTTAGAAATGCTTAGACGGTTTGGACACGTAGAAAGGATGGATGAAGGAAGATTGACGAAACAAATTTATAAGGCGAGTGTGAATGGACGGAATAAATAATAATAATAAATAAATTAATAATATTTATTAACTTCATATGTATGAATGTATGTATAAATATTTGGTTACGGTTACAAAATATTTACGATACGCCACTGGTATCCAATTCGATATAAATCGGCATTGCACATCTGCTGACTTTGGAAATATGGTGGGGTTTGTGGATAGTTTTTTTTTTTAAATAAATTCAAGTCTACCACAACCGTAAATAAAAATTACACATTTTAAGTCAATTTTTTTCAATAAGTCTCATTTTTCTGTTTCAAAATTTTTATCATGCAAACTGTACGTGAGTTTAAAGTGAATTAATAAAAAAAAATTTTTAAACTCTGTAAACATGAGTAGTGTCAAGAAAGCGATTCATAGTTAAGGTCGAGAAATAATTTATAATATATATATTTTTACGAAAATCGACAAATACAAGGCCTTTTCCTCCCTCTGAACAATGTGTATGATAGAAAAGAAGAAGCTTGTGTGGTTGGTAAAGGGTCGTTAAAAACGGCTCGTTAAAAAGGCGAATAGAAAATCCCCTGGTAGTCACTTTAAGTCACTAAGGAAAATTCAACTTCCAAAGGAGCAGTCAATAAATTTAAAAAAGAAATCATTAATTAGAACAATTCCTTATTCGTTTGTAGCTATTTATAAAAAACCTACAACAAAAACAGTATTTGAAGCAGTCAACAATTAGTTTAATAATAATGGTGACAAGTGTAGTGATATGAGCACGTATTGCGATAGGTTGTTATACTCGTATTATTTATTTATTTATCTATACACGGGAGAAATCCCTTTACAATAAAACTATAGTAATAAAAATATAGTACAGTACAAGCAACCTAACCTAAAATTTGATAAAATAAAGACAAAAAAATAAAATAAAACGGGTACAATAATATAAGATAAACAATAGTATATTATATTTAACGACTATTTATTGTCAAGTCCAGGGCGTAACTGACACATTTGTTTTTTAAATTGTGAAATAGATGTATGTATAATATCACAATTATGATACAGGCGCATACATCTAGTTAGTGGATTAAAATAACCGTAATTATTTCTATGATGGGGTATCGTGAAGAAGGCAACATTGCGTGTCAACCTTGCTGGTACATGAATGGACAACGATGATTCTAGTTCATTACAATTTGTTTTATCAGATGAAACTTTGTGTAGAAATACTAGGTCATTGATATTTCTACGTACATATAAAAATTCTAGATTTAAAAGACTTAAAATAGTGTCATAATCATAATTACCCTGTTCATAACCCATTTTAAAGGCACAGATCCTTAAGAAGCGATTTTGAATAGATTCAAGCCTGTTGATATGAACCGGGTAATGTGTAGACCAGACCATTGAGGCATATTCAAGTGTAGACCTAACATACGCTAAATATAAGGTTTTTAATGCTGCCATACTCAGATCTTTAGAGTTCCTAGTGATTTCGGGATATTGCTTTGGGTTAAATGATATTTGTCATTATTTAGTTTCATTAATTATTCTTACAGGCAAAGTTAGACGGAGAATTCACCAAATCAATACCAGTTGATAGCGGTGTTCGCCAAGCGGATATATTAAGCCCACTTCTCTTCAACATCATCATGGACGAGATTATACAGAAGGTTCGCTTGAGAGGATATAAAATGGGAGATGAAGAGGTAAGAATTTTGTGCTATGCCGACGACGCCGGCGCCGTGCTGATAGCAGAGAACTAAGACGACTTACAAAGACTACTACACTTATTTAACCGTACAGCTAAATCTCTTAGCATGATAATATATCCCACAAAAACAAAGTGTATGACACCATCAAAAACACCATTGAGATGTAACCTGAAGGTAGATGGAGAAGTTATTCAGCAGGAAATGAAATGAAAGTATCTTGGCGTGAAACTCTCGAGCTTAATATAATATGTATTACTTGTGAGATACATTTGTTTTCATGCGATGGCCAAGTCAATATATTTATTTAAAACATAAAAGATTTCTAATATTTATATGGTCACTATAATATGTTGTTAAGTTAGCTAATTACGTAATAACTTAAAACAGAAGGACCCTTAAGAGGGACTGAATAAATTAACCGACTTGGTATTACATGGACCTCACAACTTTTTACGGTAGAACTGAGTTGCGAGACTTGGTGTTTTTGACAAGTTATGTTTTTAATGGCACTCTGACATTTTTAAAAAATCATCGTATTTTCATTATTACGTAAGAAGTTAAAGCGTAGCTTCTATTGGTCAGTCCCACGACTGCCACGTGTTTTTTTATTTAAGGAAGATCTAACTAGACCGCGTTAGTCAAAAGAAAACTGAAGCAAAAATTCTCAACAAAAAGTTGTATGACTAAGTAAAAATATTGTTTTCAGCGTACATAAACATTCCAGACTATTTGAAAATTCTTAAACGTATAAACAATTTAAATAAGTGAATTTAATCAAAATTTGTTTTACGTAGTCTCAGTTAAAACTTTAATCGTGAAAACGTTGCATCACGCGTATATCCGTGTGACTCATTTATCTCTAACGCGTTCTTTTGGCCTGAAAACGAGTTTTTTTAGAATCTAGTTTTTGGTATGATATGGATGAAAATTCGCAGAAAAATATGTGTTGTTTTTTATACACTAACTTACTTTGGTGCCAAATTTCAATGATTTTGCATAAGGTACTCCGTACATTTTGGTGGCTGAATATCCCAAAAGTGCTTATTTCGTAGTGTATAAGTCATTGCTCGTATGTAAAATTTGCAATTTTTGATAAACGATATCTCGAAAACGGTATGATCAAACAATCTTAAATTTCACGCAAGTATTTTCCAATACTATTTTAGTTTTTCACAAAAATTCATTTAATTTGCATCGCTTCTCATTTGTTTAGAACTACCTTGATAAAGTTGGGCACAAAATGGCGAATGCGCTAGTTTACATGCAAACTAGCGCATTCGCCATTTTTTATTGTTTTGGTATATCGTCTTTTTAAAGCAAAAAGCAATGGTCTGTGTTAATTAATTTCCACCTTGGTAATACTAGTTATGATTCTTTTTTTTCCAATTAAATTTTGATTTGTATAACGTTCAATAATAAAAAATAAATCATGCACCAAACAGTAAGATCAATAAATCACACAAATATCATAACACCAATAAAAATCGATTTTGTTTTTACGTTTGAAACACATAATTAATGTTTTTTAAACATTTCTAAATATGTCATATTATTTTCAAAGTTGTTTTCGTGACACGATTTTTTTAAATGGTAATGTATCAAATTGCAGGAAAACATCCATCAATTACAATTCCACCTGAACATGTAAAATTACCGACGAAAATAGAAAAAAAAGAAGGAAATTATTTCACACTTTTTTATTTATTCAAAAGCTGCACCTACTGGAATTTCGTATCGCTATTGACGCAATTCCGTTCAAGTAAAATTGTCCCGGTCAAGGCATTCTTATTGTTAGGTATTTCTTTTAATTTCAAAAAAAAAAATTGCCGAATTACGAGGAGACCGCAAAAATGTCCGTTATGTATATCAGAGCTGTCACCGCGTGATTTTCCTTGCCTCGAATAAATTATAAAGTATTTATTTATTTATATTTCATTACCATCACACAGCCAACTGTGTCAGCTGTGTCCACTGCTCCCGTCAACTTGTCCATTTCCGACGGTCTTGAGCTGCGTTCATCCAATTTATTTCAATCCTCTTGATGTCGTTGGACCATCTTGTTGGTGGGTGTCCACTCTAAAATCCGTAGTGCAAACGGAAAAATTCTTTGATTGCTACTGCCAAAATCCGTAGTGCAAACAGAAAAATTCTTTAAGTCCAACTGCCAAAATCTGTAGTGTAAATGGAAAAATTCTTTAACTCCAACTGCTAAAATCCGTAGTGCAAACGGAAATTTTTTTTGACTTTAACTGCCAAAATCTGTAGTGCAAACGGAAAAATTCTTTGATTCCTACTGCCAAAATCCGTAGTGTAAACAGAAAAATTCTTTAACTCCAACTGCTAAAATCCGTAGTGCAAACAAAAAAGTTCTTTAACTCTTTAAGTTCCCAAATAATATATTTCGAAGAGAAGTTCAAAGCAGTATTCCAAATAAAAAAAACTTCAACAAAGAAGTGCCGGGAAAAAAAAGTTCAGAGAAAAAGAATAAAGCAAATAAATTTATAATATAACTACTACCGACTTTCTGTTATTCTAAACATTTAACTTAAAAATATCGTATTACAGTGAAAAATTCCCGTTTCAAGGTATATCATGGCAATTGCAGTATAAAAATATTTGCAATCTTATTACCATTTTAAAATAGTAGTAGAACCATGACATATTCTGTAAATAAATTCGTCATATCATGTTTTGTATTGAACGTCGACCGACAAATCGGGCAGGAATCTCAGTTACAGAAAATAGTTATTTGAATATAACATTAATTAATACTTTATTATTTGTCATTAGAGTAATTGAAACGAAAATTATTACTCTCAACACGCAAATCGTTTTCTAGTCGTGCATTTTGTTTTTAACAAACACGCAACTGTACATTTTAATTAATTCTATATAGTAGTAGAAGTCATTTTGTAATTACTTCGATAGTAGATTGTGGTACCAACGATAGTATGTCACGAAATTAGGGTTTCCTGCTCTCTGCTCTTTATCTCCCCACTTACACGGAAAGGTTTTCGAAAATAAGAGACACCAGAACGATAAATATTCTCCCGTTTAAAAAACTTTTAAATTGGGCAACGCATTTTAAATTTTATCCGCGTTGTGCTTGCTCAGCATTATTTTCTAGTTAACGACTACACACTTTGACATTTAAATAAATCTCTTCTCTCTCTATTATATGTATACTTACACCCCGCAAAATTCTGGAAATCCTTTTGTGGGTGTTTGAATTCAGAATTTAATATCGTTTATGTATCTACCGTTGTTATGTTGATTTACTTGACGAAACTTTGTTTTGTTTGTTCGGCAAAAGTTTTTAAACTGGGCTTTAATGCAGATAGTTCATTCGTATGGAAAATGCCGCATTGAATAAATCGTTATAATTAATATTTAACTTAGAGATTGCCACGTCTTTTTCGTTCTCTATAGAGTACTCTGCCAGCGGTCTCTCTACTGGCAAATTATGCCCGAGCTCAGCCGTAGAGGGTAGAAGAAAAAAAATATAGAAGTGAGCCGCGCCACCGACTTAGACGGTTCAAGCCGGAAACCCCTAGGTCTTATAGGCACTAGCAGAGCCACACGATAAACAACTGAGATTATGGTGAACCAAATAAATGAAATTCTAGCAAAAATATATTGGATACTTTACTCCTACAATAAATCAAAGTACACAGCTCAATAGCAAAATTATAACAAATATAGTCAAAATCAACAGCTAACAATAAATCAAAGTACTCAGTTCAATAATAACATTATAACAAATATAGTCAAAATCAACAGCCAACAATAAATCAAAGTACTCAGTTCAATAATAACATTATAACAAATATAGTCAAAATCAACAGCCAACAATAAATCGAAGTACTCAGTTCAATAATAACATTATAACAAATATAGTCAAAATCAACAGCCAACAATAAATCAAAGTACTCAGTTTTGGCATATTATCTAATGCAATAAATAGTTTCCAACAATGTACTATATTAATAAATTAAAACAAAACTTAATCGTGGTGTCAAAAATAAGTCACGTCGTTAAATATTTAAAAATAAATCACTTGTAACCTATGGGTATACGAATTCACTACTCCTGTGGCCGGT
Organism: Agelastica alni; assembly: GCA_950111635.1. Lineage (NCBI taxonomy): Eukaryota > Metazoa > Arthropoda > Insecta > Coleoptera > Chrysomelidae > Agelastica > Agelastica alni. The sequence continues at coordinate 35,725,271 of OX467716.1, forward strand.
TTGGTTATGGAACGGCACTTGCTAATTAACAATGGCTTCCCTCAAATAAAATCCGCATGCGGTTATTTTAACTCGACACCAAAATCCAAAATATCAACAACGAAGGTAAGATAGAATGGTCAAGATAAAAATTAAATGGTTTTTCTTCAAAATCCAATTAAGATGGCCCAAATACAGCCAGATATGAAAGAAAAACCGTAGAGGTTCTGCACACTTGCCAATATCACACCGTCCCAAAAATTCTCACCACACCACTCCCAAGACTGCCACCAAACGACTGCCTACTTCCCAAGCCGGATATCAAGAAAAATGACACGGAACCGACGTCAACCAACAATATTCGCAAGTCCATGCTCCACACCAAGAATCGCGCTCGTCCGTGTTGATAGCCAGCCCCATCCACACAGAAATGCAAACCAAACAATAATATAACCGACAACACACAACAATCGAGGCCAAAAACCAAAGCAAAATCTAATAACGAAAACACCCCACTCAATCTCCAGCGATAAGGTATGCAACACTATTTACAACGAATGATATATTTAAGTTACAACAAAATACGGCACGCGACACTATTTACGAGTACCTGAGGAATACAAAACTATCAGAGACACAATTATAATGGAACTGTAGAAGGGAAAAAAAAGGCACGTTACAAGATATCCAACTTCGTGTATTTTATTTAGTACTAGCAGAACCCGGTGTACGTTGCTACACCCTATTATATTATTTTATTTTTTCTGGGATGCCCAATCCACATTGAAATATTATCTAAATCGTAGTCAAAGTCCAATCCAAAAACAAAACCAGCCAATCCATCGATATCAAAATTGTTATCCAACAGTCCAAAATAAAAATCAAGCCAATCCAATATTTTTTAATAATTTAAGAATCATAGGAGTGACCTTTTAAACACTGTTTATTTATTTTTCGGACAGTGACAGACAAATTAGAGTTAAGTGGATTTATGAAAGTGAAATGTTTTGTTTTTAGGAAATTGTCTGCTTAGAGATTTTCCAGCTTCAGCTTAGGAAAATATTTTACAAAATTTCCAATAGCGGGATATAAATAGCCGCTTTACTGTTTTTTTTTGTTTCTTTCGTATAAATGTTTTATATCGGAATCTTCTCACCAAATACTGGATAAATCTTGTCAATGTAAGTATAGAACGTAAATCTATACACATATAAGCGATAAAAAGCTTAAAGCTTCCATTTCAAGTAGGACAGGTGAGGAAAACCTATGAATATGAAGTGAAAATCGCTAAGATGGTTTATGAACATCGATAAACCGTTTAAATATTTTGCTTGATCCGCGGTGGGGGTTTTGGGCTTTCGAATGAATTAGGCAAATTAAGTTATGCGAACGGGAAGTTTAGGATAATCACAAATTATTTTTAGAAAATCGATAAAGATTTACCAAAATAACTACTAAAACCGTATAAATATGCTAACATTCAATAAATTCCAAACATCAATTTTAATAAAATTCATAAAGAATGTGTATTTGATTAACCTTCATAAATGAACACGCTTTCAAAGTAAAGTAGGCCATAGCACTGTCAATCATTTTGATAAAAAAGTCTAGGAGGTTAAAATTCAAGTTCTTATCTGTAAGATATTTTCGAAGTCGTAGAAAAGTTGTTCTTACTGTTAATTCTTTACTTATTTACTTACTTTAAAAACTTGAGAATTAAAATACTTATGACAATTTTCAAAATGATGATTATAAGAGGGTACGAAATGCCACCTATACACTAGTAAGACAATATTGGAAATCCTTTTCGAGAAGAATGGAAAATGACTTTTATGGTCTCCAAAAACAGATGTGCAGATTCATCAGACGCCAGAGAAAAGAAGCAAGTGAATTTATTATCACAAACCACATAACGAAGGAAACTTGGGTCAAGTTTCATAAAGAACTATATAAAAAAGAATACAATAGAATACAACAATGTTGCTTACATGTGTTTTATTGATCTAAAACAGGCTTTTGATAGAGTCAGACTGAAGGATGTGCTTGCACTGCTCGAGGAAAGAAATTTGGACTCCCATCTTATCGCATTAATTAAAGAATTGAATACCGGAAATTCTACGTTTATAAGAGTTGAACAGAAGCTAACAAAAAGGATAGACATATCAACAGGTATAAGACAAGGAGATAGCCTTAGCCCTATTTTGTTCAACATCGTCATGGATAAAATAATCGACGAAGTCAAAACGGCGGGAAAAGGATACAGGATGGGAGATCAGGAGTTTAAAATAATCTGTTATGCTGATGATGCGGTCATTATATCGCAAGACGAGGACAATTTACAGAGAATGCTATTTAAATTCGAGCAAACTGCACAACAGTATAACATGATCATCTCGCAAGAAAAAACACAATCTCTTACAATATCACGAAATCCCAAAAGATGTAAACTGGCATTATATAACAAGAGCGTGGCACAAGTTATGTCATTTAAATACTTGGGTGCTCAAATAACCAGTAACCGTGATCTTAAGTCGGAAGTCAAGTCGCAAACAATCAAAGCAGCAAGACTATCGGGATTCCTACGAGATGTGATATGGAGGAACAAGCACATGTCTATAGCGAGCAAAACAAGAATCTATAAGACCTGCGTAAGACCGGTAATGACCTACGCTACTGAAACGAGGGCAGAAACAGCAGCAACAAAGAGAATTTTAAGAGCAGCCGAAATGAGAACCCTAAGGACCATAACAGAACATACTTTACTCGACAGGCAGAGAAGCGAAGACATCAGAGCTACCTGCGGCATTCAAGATGTAGTAAGATGGTCCAGAGTCCGAAAGAGAGCTTGGATGGATCATGTGGATAGAATGCCTGGAAACCGCCTCGTAAGAGCTGCTAAGCACAACAAGCCTGAAGGTAAAAGACCACCAGGACGACCGCCCAAGAGGTGGCACGAGAGCTGGACATCAGAATCCCAGTTGCGGCTGCTATGAGTGCTAATATATGAGGAAAAACAAGACAAATGTCTTAAGAAAAAGAAGATGAAGATAAAAAAGAAGATATGGAAAGCATACCGGACACCCCAGAAATCGCAACTAACGAAATAGAAATAGAAATATCAGGCAAAAGCAGCACGAACCTTAGCTTACCTGAACGATACGATCCTCCGAAACAAATATATTGGAATCGAGACCAAATCCTAAATCTACAAGGCGGTAAAATTAAAAAAAAATGATATATTTAAAATAAAACTAAATCTAATTATTGTCCATTTCAGTCATAGCATAAAGTGCCAGGACAAAGACAAGCGAAAAGAATAGTAAGCCTTTCGCAAAGGAAAGCTAAACAGCTTCTCGGGTTGGACAAGAAAGACTTGAAACTGAACATTGCTTTGCGAATGCCCAGTGCTTTTCTGCAAGAGGCTTAAGTTTCTGGAAGTGGCCTACCTAAAGCCCTTCGATGTTAGAAACTTAGCCCCCAGGAAACTGATAAACTTTGCTCGAAGTCTTGGAATCCCGGGCATCGAATAGATTAAGGGTTATGCACAAAAGATCTGATAGGTCGAGTTGCTTAAGAGGTTACATACCCTTCACGACCCTCCCTTCAATCTACAATCTCTATTGTAACATCTCCATAGATAATTATTCCATGCCAAAAGCTAGCCACCTTAATGTGATGGAAAGCCCTCGAGTTGCATGAATGGATTCACGAATATTAGTGTTTTTTTTATTACATATTTTGGGTCGCACTAACTCCAATAATAACGAATCAAAACTGTTTTTGTTCATTCTGAGAAAGTTTTCGTAGTCTTCTGGTTATGTTACGAATAGAACGTTGAGTAAATGTTCTTGAGAGAAGCGGTTTTTCAATTAATAAGACTCCTTTTACCACTCTTTTTAAAAGTTCGCTTTTTTGCGAAAACAATGAAAGTTTGTACATCACTTTTAGCAATTAACTAAACACAATTGGAAGCTAACTGCTTATAACAAAACATATACATGCGATAACTCCACAAGGCATACTTGAAATTAATTGATTTATGGTATCCTGGAGAATGCCATTCAGAGCTTCCTGAATTCACTGACGTAGGTCCACTAGTTTATTTGTTGGTGATGATAAACTATATCTCACACATGTTTAAAGTGTAAAAAAGACTGGGGAAGCAGGGTCACGGTATTTTCTTGTAGCGACCGTATGAGCATTGTTTTGGTGTGAAAGGGGTTGAATTAACTCTTCTTAGATAAGGCATCTTAGGATGCATTACGTTTCGTATATAGTAGATAGATTGTTATTGAATTTATCTAAAATCCCCAAAAATTGGGCGCCAATTGTTTAACGAATTTTTTGTAACTCTAAAAAAAACTTACTAGTTCCCCAAATGCTGGGCGACCATTTTGTAATGAATGGTTTCCTACTAATGCCCCTTTAAACTAAATTATTTTATCTAATTAAATGTTACCAAAAATGTGAAAGGAAAAAAAAATTAATGATTTAATAAAGACCTAAAGGTCTAAATACTGAAAAAGTTAAAAGTTTTTTTACTAATTGTCTAAATTGGGAAGGAATCAAATAATAAATGCTAAAAAAACCACTTAAACTTAATTTATTTTAAAATTTAAATTTCAATGTTCAAACTATTTATCAACGAAGTAAACTTAAAGGAAAAAGATCAAAATATTATACTCGGGGTTCCGTGACTCCTTGATTTCTAGATTGGATTATATTTGAGGGGATGATATGGTCAAGTGACAAAATCTCACTATTTTTTACTTTATCCAACCGAGTCACTCCGGCTATACTTCTCAGACTACTCATCTCCGCAGCATTAATCCTATTTTCATGCTTCTTCTGCGAAACTCAACATTCACTACCATACATAAGTGTAGGAACCAACACAACTCTATGCAGTGCCTCATTCATTTGTTTTTCTGCCAACACCCTTCGCTCAATGTCACTGTCATTCATTTACTTGGTTCACTCTTTTTTCCTTAATCGAAACTTCACAGTTTGTCATACTTTCTTCTCTTTCAAAAACCATTACCTTTGTTTTGCTTACATTTATTTTTATCCCTTTGATTTTTAGAACATCATGCATAACATTAATCATCGCCTGCAACTCCTCTTCAGATGACGCCAATATGACTTAATCATCGGCGTAAAGAAGGCATTTGACGATCAAATCATTCGTTTTTAATCCATACGCACTCTCTTACAAAAGTTTTAAACAATCGTCTATGTATAAGTTAAACAGCTATGGCGAAGCCACACATCCCTGTCTCACACCTTTTTCGATGTTAAACCAGTCCGTGCAAGCTTCGTTTATTCTGACACAAGCAGTGGAATCCTTGTAAAATGGCATAATAGTAACCAGTGACCCTGTATCTTAGGGGTTATAAATTTATACAAATTTATACTTCGCATGTGAAGACTCCTTTAGTTCGGGGGTTCTGTGTCATTGTACGCTTCTGATAGTAAAGTAATTGCGATTTTAAAACATTTGGTATTCACAATATATCAATAAAAATTGAAATACATACATTTTAGACGACTCTCAGAATTCGCAATATTACTTTGTAGGTTTTTTTTTCTCTCTTTTTTCCAGTTTCGTTTCCAAATGTTTGTTTCGTACGTGTGTCGCACATATTTCGGTTTTTTGTTACGTCAAACGTGCGATTGTCATTTTGCAATTGAGACTTTCATTTACGCGATCGATATAGTAGGGAAGAATGTTGCTCGATACGTACCAATTAGAATGTATTCTTAAATATTTTTTTCTTGTAATAAAAATACAATAACATTGAGAATCACATTGAGAAGAAAAGGATAAAGCCTGCTTGGAAGTAATAACTTTATTGCCCAACAGTTTAACCCATTTATAGGAGAATATGAGTTGAAATTAAGTATATACAGAAAAGAAAACAGATCATTGTTCTAAGTTTAAGAACATAAGAAAATTAAATTCACCCTATAATCTTATCATTCTATGTGTACTCTAGCTGATCTTCATTTTCTGCAAATTGAGCTTTGTGGAGAATGCTCTTCCGCTTAACTCATTAAAAAAGAAAAACCTACATACATATAGTCACGCCTTTTTCCCGTATGGGTAGGCTGCGGATTTGAGTAGTCTGAGAAGTATAGCCGGAGTGACTCGGTTGGATAAAGTAAAAAATAGTGAGATAAGAGAACGCTGTGGTGTAAAAGAAGATGTGGTTACAAAAATATATAAAGGAATGCTTAGATGGTTTGGACACGTAGAAAAGATGGATGAAGGAAGATTAACGAAACAAATTTATAAGGCGAGTGTGAATGGACGGAAGTCGGTAGAAGTCGACTTCGGCGAACATATCTCGATCAGATCAACATTGTTTTGAAGAAAGGACAGGTCAAGATGAGTACCAACAACCGACGAGCATGTATGAGAGGCGTGACTATATGTATGTATGTAGGCAGAGACCACTTTCTTCTACGCATAAATTGGTGCTTTGAATAATGTATTGGTTCTGGGTATTGAAAGCCTAAAAGTCTCAATATGGCTTGTATGAAAAGTTACTACATTGAAGTTTATTTCCTCAAGTATTTATGTACTATTGGCTTTGCAAAAAACACTAGATGTGCATTCTCTTTGCGATTCAAGGCTGGAAAATTGTAATTCATCACATAACACACTGTATTCAATCCCTCGATCTGGATAAACTCCATTAATTTTTAATGATAACCACTTCAGCAATTCACGCTGCACTTTTTTGACAAGGTTAAAATGAATTTTGTAACACGGATACCAATTTATAAATGCGTACTCCAAATTTAGAACGAACGAATGAATAATGTTGAGTTTTCAGTGCACGAACATTTGTAAAATTTCTAACGATGAAGGCATAGGTTTTCATTGCTTTAGATGACTTGAGACGGATGTCTTAAAGGTTAATTTCGAGTCGAAAATGACTCTTAAATATTTTATAGATTTGCATCTGACCAGGTGGGATTGTTTAATGATAGAGGGGAAGCAGATAGTTGAAATTTTTCTAGTGCAGCTAACAACCGTACATTTACTTGCATTTAAGTCCAGTTTATATTTCATACACCAAGATTAAACTAATTTAAATCGTTCCTGCAGCCTTATACAATCATTAATGCTATCAATACCTTAATATCATCATCAAAGCAAAGTGTCCCACATTGGATAGCCTCACACAAGTCATTGATAAATAATAAGATGAGTAGTGGTCCTAGGTTTGAACCTTGGGGCACCCAAGCATAGTGCATAGTATGCACCAGAGATGAAACCTTTGTAGCTCACATATTTTTGTCGATTGGAAATATATGATTTTAGAAATAGTGTTACGTCACTGTCAAATCCAAAATATGCTACTTTATTAAGTAGAACTTCATGATCAATACGATCAAACAGGGCACGAAATGAGTATAAAAGGTTAAAAGATTTTGCAAAAGAGGTTGTGGCAAGAAATAAGGGCTATGATAAGGATGAATTTGAGGAAAGGTTTTCCGACGATTTCCGTAACAACATTAAATTTTTTTTGAAGTCCATGAGAACAGTTAGAGGTAAACGCAACTGAAAAAAATTCAGATAGTAGTATGGTGAGAGAAGAGGAATGCGTTCTGAAGAGATGGAAAGAATACTTTGAAAGTTTATTTAAGAAAGAGAATACACAAGCGCAAGTTCGATTCGGGGACATGAGTGAAAGTTGTAATGAAAGTAAAATAATTATGAAAGAGATTGTGGAAGCGTTGAACAGTGTAACCTTCGCTGGAGAAGCAGCAGCGCAGTTATCGTTTAGCTTTATAAAGGAAAAGGTTCGCAGCAGGACTAGAAAAACTACCGAGATATTAGTTTACTCAGCATAGTCGGCAAACTGTATTCAAAGGTATTGATTAAAAGAGTGACGAATGAAACTGATGAGAAGATATGGGATGCGCAAGCAGGATTTAAAACAGAAAGGAGAGAAAAGGCGTGACTATAGGGTAATTGAGACGAAAAGAAAAGTGTTGTGTCGTGTAATGTGTAGTCTAGATCTTGCTATTAATATTTGGGTATCGGGTTTTATAGGGAGAGATAAAAATGAAAGACGAAGAAACAGAAAAAGGGTAGTGAGACTTCACCTGTTAAAGAGTAAAGGCTGATTTTCAGTCTAAAATCTGAAGTGGTTAACCTTTTTTCTTAATTTACTTTTATTAAACAATCATACAGTACCTATAGACTTGCAGCAATTTTTCATCAAAGCATTTATACGACTAGGTAACAAATAATAATAAGCCCTCCTACTATCTTTCGACGCATAAACCCGGCCTTAAACGTGTCTCTACCAGTGACAATATTGCGAGTCCTGCTAGATTCGTTTTTCAACGTTTTTACAATATTTCTAACGTTTCTTTCAATCGCATTATACATTTCTCATATGTATGTATGTATGTATGTAATGTATACCTGTTATGTATTACAAGGTTTGACTGGTACAATAAAGCTACTTTAATACTGTCAGACGTTGGGGTGTCTAGTATCGGCTTCGTTGTTTTATTAACTTCTTCTAAGGACTGAAAATGGGTCTCTTTTAAAAATGTCTTTATTGTTGGGAACAAAAAGATCTAAACAGGAACAATCGCCGCATTATAAGGAGGAGCACCGTCCTGTTAAAAATAAAAATGATCTTCCTCATACTGTGCCTTATTTTCAAATACATATCAGCCAAAGCAGGGTCAATAGCGTCTTCCAGTAATTGCAAATACATGTTGCCAGTCCAATTGACTGGTAGAAAAAAAGGACCCACCAGTCGGTCACCGATAAATGCCAGCCCATACATTTAATTTTTTCGGTTGCTGTGTATGCTGTGAAAAACTCTTGGGTTTGAATCGGACCAATAGCGGCAATTGTGGCGATTTACCGTCCCGTGCAGGAAAAAACTAGGTACTGGGTACTAAATTTATACCATTGGCGTACTTAACTCGAATGAATGACAGTTTTACCGTTCGTTATTGTTTGCAGATAAGTTTTACATTTAATCTCTCAATAAGTATTGGGCGGAATTTTAAAATTTAATGACTATTGTATAGAAATTGTAAGAGCTTTTAAAAAAATCTTATTCGACACCCAAGCTATTTAAAAATTTTGGGGTAATTCTTACCCTCGCTTGGGGTTAAAAGTAGAGGGAGTCAAAAATACCGTAAGAGTGTCCCCCTTTAATAAAAAAATCGACGGGCCTGAGCGTTTTTCTAAAATGTTGACGAGGTTCCTGCAAATGGCTCCTTTTCGTTTTCGGTTGGCCACCCTGTATGTTTCGTCAATATTCTTTTTTTTATTCTCTCTACGTGTCCACACCATCTAAGCATTCCTTTATTTATCTCTGTTTCGTTTTCGGTTGGCACAGCGAAAACTGAAATGCTTGAGCAACCAAAAATTCATAAGGCCCGGACAGCAAGAGACCAACCTCTGCACGGCGAAAATGGTCCAAAATGGTGAAAAGCCGGCGAAATGTCAGCGCCAATCCAAAGCATCAGGAAAAAACACATCGATCTAACGCAAAAAGCAAAAAGCAGTGGACAACCAAACAAAAGAAGTCCGTGTCAACTAAAAAAAGTCGTGTACATTCAACCAACCAAAAAAACGTCGATAGCTTAAATAAATTAAAGGCTGAACCAAAAATAATCTAAAATTCATCTTTTCTCTAGGAAAGCTTACAATAATTTAATAAAACTCACCAATTATATTTCCAACTTAACTAAAGAGTGCACATATATTGTATTAAATTATAATTATTACCAACGTAGAATCGCCGTTTTGAACGAAACCAGGAATTTTATACTATTCAAAAAAAGTCGCTCATCAGTAATGTTCGTTTATCGACCAACTAAAAACGACACATATATGCCAGAACCGGCTTTTACAGCTAAAAAATTTAATCCAATTACCAGAGTTGGCATGACGGTTTTATCGAGTGAAAAATACCAGTTACACGAATTATTTATTTTTTTTGCTACATTTAAACTTTAAAACTTATCAAAACTAGACAAGCTACCTTTTCAAGGAATAATGTGATATAATTGGCATTTAAATTTTCAGCAAGGTAACGAGTCTTAGAGCTGAGGATTAAGACGACAGATGCTAGGCTGCGTTTACCTATACTACTACTATTACTTCGTAGCACTACAACCCTTGGTGGGTTTTGGCTGACTGGACAATTTGTCTCCATTTCTCTCGGAAAAAATACGTTGTTATGAAAACCGACAGGATGCCTGTGTCTACCCATGAAAACTAAATATTTGGAGGTGTAAAAGTTTCGGAAATCTTTTTAACCCTCTTCCAGAAAAAAATCTGACGTAGCTTTATTTAAAGACAGCACCCTATTATCCCTTTATAAAATGCCGCTGTTGATAAATAAGTTATCGATTATTACCTTCCCGTTGGATTTTATTTGTGAAAAATTGCTGAATACCTATTTATCTTCCAGAAAACTTGCACGTGCTCGGGCACTGATAGCTAATAATAACGACAGCAGGTAGCATGGAAGGTTCGCATTTTATACTGCTAAATTATGATGATATTTATTGTTTATATAAACGCAAACACAGCTCCTGTGGATAACCTTTACCTTTCAAACGTCGACTTTTACAAAGTAGTTTTTTTTACCTCATATCTTTTACAACGAAAGAATAATATAGCCCCGTTTTTTTTTCGGCAGCAGCATGTAACAAATTACATTTTGAAAAGTATATAGCTGTACGTACGTACATACAAGATGTCAGCTTAAAAACCTTCTTCTCTACGAACGTCATTAGAACTATTTTTCTTTTTGATATTACTACCCCTAACAAATAATTGTTTTAATTTATTTAACCAGCAAATATGATATGTACGAGGGTGGTTTGATAAGTCAGTGACTTTTTGAATAAAACAAATTTTTTTCCGCAAATAAACATTTTATTTTTCTACATAATCACCTTTTAGCTCGATACATTTAGTCCAGCGTTTTTCTAATTTTTTTATTCCCTCCAAATAATAGGTTTTTTCAAAGCTCTCAAAATACGCGTTTGTATCGGTAATGACTTCTTCATTCGACTCAAATCTTTTACCGCCCAGCCATTTCTTTGGGTTTGAAAACAGAAAATAGTCGCAGAGGGCTAAATCTGGAGAATATGCTGGATGGGGTAGCAGTTCGTATCCCAATTCGTGGATTTTGGCCATCGTGACTAGACAAGTGTGCACACGTGCATTGTCTTGATGGAACAGCAATTTCTTCTTCTTAGCCAAATGCGGCCGTTTTTGCTTCAAATCAACGTCGAATCTATTCAAAAGCTTTGAATAATATTCGCCGGTGATCGTTTTACCTTTCTTGAGGTAATCGATGTGAATGACACCGCGTACATCCCAAAAAACTGTGGCCATGACCTTGTTGGCTGACAGACGACTCTGTTTCGCCTTCTTTGGTCCACGTTCACCCCGGACAACCCACTGTTTCGATTGTTCCTTGGTCTCTGGCGTGTTGTGATGGATCCATGTTTCATCCACATTAACAAAACGACGAAAAAATTCGTCCGAATTACGGCTGAACATCGCTAAACACTCTTTTGAAGTGGTCACACGATTGCGCTTATGGTCGAGTGTGAGCAATCGCGGCACCCATCTCGCAGAGAGTTTTTTTCTGTCCAAATATTCGTGTAAAATATGATGTACCCGTTCAGTTGAGATACCTACAACATGAGCCAACTCACGCACTTTCATTCTCCGATCATCCAATATCATTTCATGGATTTTATCGACGATTTTCGGCGTGATCACTTCTTTTGGGCGACCCGGACGTTCGGCGTCACTAGTGCTGGTACGACCACAACGGAACTCTGTAAACCACTTCTTAACCATTGAAATTGATGGTGCCGAGTTCCCGTAGTATTTATCAAGTCTTTCCTTAGTTTCAGTGATGGATTTTTTACGTAAAAAGTAATGCTTAATCAGCACACGAAATTCACTTTTTTCCATTTTCGTACAAATTCACGAGGTTTTCTGCTTTGAACGGCTATCAAACACCAACTGCACGACGTAGCTTGCTCGAAATTAGAAAGTTGCCCACTGATAGATTATAGTTGACGACAGCACTGTTGCATTTGGATTAACTGCGCGGGAAATTCAAAAAGTCACTGGCTTATCAAACTGCCCTCGTATTTTTAATTCTTTTGCTTTGTTATTTTTCTTTTTGGTTATTTAGTCGACAAACTTTATTTTTAACAAAATTGCAACATCTGAAGATGACACTGCAGTAGAAAAATAAATCATAGGGAAGCTACTTCCAAATCTTTGCAACTGCACTAAAACTTGGCGTATCAAATTAAATATAAATCAGTCTGTTCGAAAAATATCTTGGTGTCGGTTTGCAGAAATTCTAAGCCATCAATAGTAGCTTCTTAAGAAAACCAAGTTAATGGTAGTTACAAAGTTCCCCCAAAATCACAACCATGTAAACGTGTCAGAAGCACACATCTTAATAGAGAATGTGCAGTCATACAAATACCTGGGAGCCTGGATAGAACAATAGGGTGACCAAACAAGAGAAATAAGAACGAGAATGGAGATAGCCAGGTCAACATTTACGAAAATGAAAAAGTTGTTCACCAATTTTCCGCGCTTTTGTATGGAGTGGAGGCATGGACTCTCAAGAAGAATCACACGGACAAACTACCAGCCTTCGAGATGTGGTGCTACCGTTGAATGTGGCGTATTCCCTGGACAGAAAAGATCTCTAATGTGGAAGACCTTAATCGGATAAATAAGAAATGTGAAGTCATTACCACTATAAAAAAGAGAAAGCTTCAATATCTAGGTCATATACTGGAAGGACCCAAATACGCACTTCTCCAGCTGATAGTTCGGGGAAAGATTGGTGGAAGAAGGAATATTGGAAGACGCCGTGTGTCTTGGCTTAAAAACCTAAGGGACTGGTTTAATTGTAGCAATGTTGAACTCTTCCGAGCTGCAGTCAATAAGGTTCGGATAGCTGTGATGATAGCAAACCTCCGATAGGAGATGCGCTATAAGAAGAAGAGGTCGAGATTGAATAAAGCCATTGGGTAACTCGACCTTACATGCCTAATCTTACATTAGTTATTTTGTTATTTCTGGGTCCATTTTATATCCTTTAAAATACTAAATCTTGCATCACAATTTCCAAGATTTTCCAAGGTAGGAATTACCTAAATAAATTATCGGGATGGTTCCTGACTTGCTAGCCACAAAAATACACGTAGAAAAGTCTTCGCTATCGAATTGTGTGCAAGAGAGTTGACCAACAGACCTCTAGCAAACAAAAATATAAGTATAATATCAGACAGCGAGGCTGCTTTAAAAACACTGAGCTCCAACAAGATAAATTCTAAACTTGTATGAAATTGCATCGAATCCTTAAAAACCAAAAACCGGTTTTTGGAGTCACTACAACTGCCACCAAAACAATTATTTTGGACTGGGCGGAGAGGAAATTACTTACGTACTGGTCCGATATACCAGGGTTAACTCAGTCGAAGGCGTTTCTACCTAAACCCTCGCGAAACACAACCAAGCAGATCCTAGAATGGAGCAGAAATGACCTGCGTATTCTAACAAAACTGCTTACAGGACACTGTCGTCTAAGATACCACCTCAGAAAGATATGTCTGAACCAATAACCGGACTGTCGGTTCTGCTGCGTAGAAGACGAAACTGCTGAACATATACTATGTTCATGCCCCGGCCTGGGAATAATAAGGTTCAACATATTTGGTTTTACCAACCTAGAATCTACCGATTTAAAAAAAATCTCGCCCTATACAACCATGAAATTCGTGAGAAGGGCTGGATTTTGCGGTGAACTGTAACCTCTAGGGGTGGGCCACAATAAACCTACTAAGGGTCGCGGTGGAGGGGCGACCACGCCTCACTCACATGATACCTAACCTAACCTAACCTACCTAAATGAAGGGATCTTACTCTTTTCTGCGGTAGTGCTTCACTTTTTTTTTTTAAAAAGAGTGTACAATTTCTTTGTCCTTACCGCAGAATCTGTAGGTAACATTCTTCACCTTGCCCATCTTTTTTAGATGTTCATTAACTGGGTGGTGACCTGCGATTCCGACTTTCTTTATAGTAAGAAGTAGCAGCTTGTTTTTCCTACAATATTGCCTCTCCAATATGCGTTTGGCCTGTTAAAACTTAATAAGTTTATGAATGTACAACAAGAAAATATCCAGAAGTACCCGACCTGATCATCCATATGCAGGCAAAGTCATAAAGTCAGTGGAGATAATTTTCATTGATTTTTTATCTCTTAGAAGAAAAAACAAACAACGCGATCGTATTATGCGAACTGATGCATCAAGAAAACGCCCGCATTTGGTCGTAAAAATAAAATTAATGCAATTAGATTTTAAAAATTCGTTCCAAAAATTATACTTTAAGAAGGCAAAAATGTAACAATTTTATATTTTTCCGTCGAAGGAAACGCTTCGATATTTCGTCGTTACATTTTATCATAAATACTCAAAATATTGAGCGGCAAAAGATAGACAAGGAAATTTTGGCGCTACGCCAAATCCATAACAAGAGAGCACGCCGACCTTTTGATATTGTTATTAAAATTCGTAGATTAAACCCTAATTCCTGACGTTCTTCGCTAAACTCTGTTTTGTATGTAAAATTTAAAATGGGTGTCTCGAATAAGGAGATGTATTGTTAAAATTTATTTACTGTAAATCAACTTTAAATATAAATACAGTGTTTTCATTTCAAAAACAGCCAGTTCAAATAACTTTTGATTTTGCGTAAATGTAATAAAAACAAAAAAACGTCGAATTTTTAATCAAATGGGAGGTTTAAAAATGTTACTCTGCTGTTTTCAAGTGGCAACTCTTTAAAACATCCCCCATCCCTCCTTTAAAATGTCAAATAGCAACCCCCTACCTTGTGATACATCAAATAAATACACAAGAAAAATTCAAATTAGCCACAAAAACAACAATTTATTTTGCTCACAACCAAAAATTTTGTGAAATAACATGAGACCATAACAAAAACGACCTGCGCCACTGTTGGATTTCTAATTAGGGATCAATTAGCTTACTTCTTAATACATGTCACTTTTTTGACATTTTTTGAACGAAGTTCCTCATTCAAACTAAAAAGTAAAAAATAATTCTTAACATAGAAATAAAGTTACTGACGAGAAAATTAATTTCACTGTCAAAAAAAAATTAATGTCAATCAATGTCACTGCTTTGTATGACATTTTTTAACTAACTCTGCGTTTCGGAATGAAAGCACCACACGCTTTTAGAACAGTGACATTAATTTTTTCGTAAGTAATTTTATTCCTATGGTAAGAATTATTTTTTACATTTTAGTTCGATTAACTTTAAAAGCGTTTTTTTTAGTTTTTTTAAACTATAATTTATTATGTTAGATCATACAAGAATATTGTTTTATTATTGCAATTAAGTTTTAAAAAATAGAAACTGTAAAGTGTGTGTAACACATATTTAGAAAAGTAAGTTGATAAAATTGTATAACTTGATACAAGTATTTACTGTTTACATTCGTTTATTATACATGTGATTTGAGTGTTTACTATTTAAATTATAGGGAGACAAAAGTGAAATCATGTGTTCAGAGTCCAGAAGAGTATGGAAAGCGCAAACGTCAGAGTGCAAATAAAATACCGAAAAACAATGCTCAACGCCAATGCCCCTCTGGGGAAAGTTCCTTTAGGACTTTACCGTGATTAGATCATATCCTGGGGCTTTAGCCTCTACTATTTCTTTAGTTTTAAATTTTTTTATCAGCAACTCTAGCTGGTAAGGGGCTTGTAAAGATGTGGATATTGATGTTACTATATCGATAGGTAGAGTCTCTGGGTATGGTTGAAATGTATTTTCCAGGTGTTGAGAGAATGTCCCTGCTTTTTCAAGGTCCTCTCCGGCCCATTTTCCGTCCCTTTTTTTTATTGGGGAAATTGATTCTTTTGTGAAAAAATAATATAAAATAAAAATTGAAATATACAGATTTCATTTTGAATTCGGAGTTACGGAGCTTCTCCGACCGCAGAATTTTTTTTTCAATGCAACCAATTTATTGAAATAATTTTTGTATGCACTAAAAAAATGTATTCAATAATACCATCTTACGTTTATCACCCTGTATCCATTTTACGAGGGCAGTTTGATAAGTCAGTGACTTTTTGAATTTCCCGCGCAGTTAATCCAAATGCAACAGTGCTGTCGTCAACTATAATCTATCAGTGGGCAACTTTCTAATTTCGAGCAAGCTACGTCGTGCAGTTGGTGTTTGATAGCCGTTCAAAGCAGAAAACCTCGTGAATTTGTACGAAAATGGAAAAAGGTGAATTTCGTGTGCTGATTAAGCATTACTTTTTACGTAAAAAATCCATCACTGAAACTAAGGAAAGACTTGATAAATACTACGGGGACTTGGCACCATCAATTTCAATGGTTAAGAAGTGGTTTACAGAGTTCCGTTGTGGTCGTACCAGCACTAGTGACGCCGAACGTCCAGGTCGCCCAAAAGAAGTGATCACGCCGGAAATCGTCGATAAAATCCATGAAATGATATTGGATGATCGGAGAATGAAAGTGCGTGAGTTGGCTCATGCTGTAGGTATCTCAACTGAACGGGTACATCATATTTTACACGAATATTTGGTCATAAAAAAACTCTCTGCGAGATGGGTGCCGCGATTGCTCACACTCGACCATAAGCGCAATCGTGTGACCACTTCAAAAGAGTGTTTAGCGATGTTCAGCCGAATTTTTGCGCCGTTTTGTTACTGTAAATGAAACATGGATCCATCACAACACGCCAGAGACCAAGGAACAATCGAAACAGTGGGTTGCTCGGGGTGAACGTGGACCAAAGAAGGCGAAACAGAGTCTATCAGCCAACAAGGTCATGGCCACAGTTTTTTGGGATGTACGCGGTGTCATTCACATCGATTACCTCAAGAAAGGTAAAACGATCACCGGCGAATATTATTCAATGCTTTTGAACAGATTCGACGTTGATTTGAAGCAAAAACGGCCGCATTTGGCTAAGAAGAAGAAAGTGCTGTTCCATCAAGACAATGCACGTGTGCACACTTGTCTAGTCACGATGGCCAAAATCCACGAATCGGGATACGAATTGCTACCCCATCTAGCATATTCTCCAGATTTAGCCCTCTGCGACTATTTTCTGTTTCCAAACCTAAAGAAATGGCTGGGCGGTAAGAGATTTGAGTCGAATGAAGAAGTCATTACCGAAACAAACGCGTATTTTGAAAGCTTTGAAAAAACCTATTATTTGGAGGGAATAAAAAAATTAGAAAAACGCTGGACTAAATGTATCGAGCTAAAAGGTGATTATGTAGAAAAATAAAATGTTTATTTGCGGAAAAAAATTTGTTTTATTCAAAAAGTCACTGACTTATCAAACCGCCCTCGTATTATTAACATTTTACCGGGCATTGTTTATGTTCATTCACCCATTTCGATCCCTTTTTCTACAGTTGTCGTATTCTCCACTAGTTTATATCCAGGGTATAAAAAGTGAATAATTTAACATACCGGTTGTCTCAAATATAAGGAAAATTGGATTTAATCGTACACTCAGGAAACGAAAAATAATCTAGAAAATTCGTTCGAATAGATAAAACAAGATTAAATTTTCATTCGTGAAATTTGGATTAAAGAGCGGTACGTTTGGCAAAGCGAGTCGAAAAATAAGCTTTAGAAAGAATAGAGATTTGAATAAATTAAGACATAAGAGTGAGAGAAAAGATAACAAATCTTTGATGCAGATAAGGCTTATAAGCAGCAGCCGAGTTGCAAATTCACATCTTCCCATTAAAATTAGTCGCCTTCTATTTTTAATATCATTATTGCGTCGTTTATCCGACACCACGTTTACCTAAGCCGCGAAAAATATTATCTACATAAATAGGTGTTGGTGTGTTTATGATACCGGTATTAAATGCAGTGCCACGACGAGCTATTTATGAAAATTTGTCGACATAGATCACACATGGGCGAGAACACTACTTTCTATAAAAAATACCGACACCCGCAGATCATCATCATCATTAGCTCTTTGTGTCCACTGTTGAAAATAGGCTTCCATAATCATTTTCCATTCCAATCGATTCTGTGCTGTTTGTATCCAGTTGCTGCGGGTCCTCTTAATATCGTCTGGCCAACGCGTAGGCGGTCTTCCTCTACTTCGCTTGTCCGTTCTAGGTCTCCACTCGAGAAGCCTCTTTTCCCATCGATCCATCCCCAAGCATGTATCTCTCCATCTTCCTCTGTGTAACTCTTAGTTTCTTAGCTGTTACTATTGTTAGTGTTAGGGTTTCCGAGCCATATGTCATCACTGGCAGCACGCACTGATCAAAAACCCTTCTTTTTAAATTGACGTGGATGTCACTCTTGAAAATGTCTTCCGAAAGCTGCCCATGAGAGAGTGAGCCTTCTCTTTTGTTAGCATGTCTGGTTATCCCTTGAGATGCTGACCTCATGGCCAGGTACACATATCGTATCTACCATTTGAATTTCAGCTCCGCCAATCTTCAAGCCACAGCTGCGAACAAGGTTTCTATGACATTTTTAAACTAACTCTGCGTTTCGGAATGAAAGCACCCCACGCTTTTAGAACAGTGACATTAATTTTTTCGTCAGTAATTTTATTCCTAAGGTAAGAATTATTTTTTACTTTTTAATGTGATTAATTCCAAAAGCGTTATTTTAAGTTTTTTAAAACTATAAGTGACGCCGGCCAAGAAGTTTATGATTTATTATTCAATACTTCAAGGAATTAAATAAAAAATGTAAGAAACTAACAAATTCATAACAGTGTTGCTTGAAATCACCAACTGTAAAGTGCTTTTAATTCATGATACACGCGGAGAACATTTATATTACAATTGGTTTGTTTATTTTACTGATGATAGCTCATAAAAATGTTAGTACCGGTTCTAACAAAATGATGTATAGGAGTATAATACTTGTCAATAATAATTTCTAACCGGAAATGCGTTAACGATGATTAAAATGGAGCACTGCCAAACGTTTTATAACTCTGTGAACTGGATGTTGTTTTGTTACTAAATTTTAAGGATAATGGTAAACTTTAAAAAAATTTTTAGGAAATAGTACATACAGAGGTTTAAAAAAGTGTTCGTCTAGAGGTTGCTCTCAGAATACATGGGCCGACCCCTGATAAAAAAAGGCATTTAGGAATTTTAGTGTAGACCCCTCTACTGCAGACCCTATGCACGATCAATGCTTTGAGCAGATAAAGTGGTCAAAATTGTAGGGCAATAATATCACAAAACACAAACTTACAGTGTGTGTTTAAAGTTTTATAGCCTACCATACAAAATAATCTAATAAATTTAGTTGATTAAGACGAATCTAGAAAACCAGTATAAGTCGCAATTTAAGCCCACTAAGTTGATATAGAGGTAATTTAAAATTTAGTTTAACAAAGCAGATAATCTTCCTGGCCTGATTGCAGAATGGTATCATTAAGTAAAGCCAACGCTAATAAAATTTGCAATTTCAACCCCACTTTAATAAAAACAAATACAATTGCAAAGATTTGTTTAATATTTTGAGGCACTCTCTTACAATTAGATAATAAATTTCGGCTTATAATACTGGATTTTAACGTTTACCTCTTCGTAGTAGAGCTCTTAAAGATTTTATTCCTGGCTTTAGGCGATTATCCCATTTCTAAATAGATACTACAAAAAACAATTTACTGTTAATGATTTTATGGATTGCTTAGTAATTTTTTGCTTTAATTATATACAGTATGGTCCAAATAA
The DNA here is from genome assembly GCA_950111635.1 of Agelastica alni. NCBI lineage: Eukaryota > Metazoa > Arthropoda > Insecta > Coleoptera > Chrysomelidae > Agelastica > Agelastica alni. Next base: position 35,745,097 of record OX467716.1, read on the forward strand.
AGGGAATCAATTTATTATGTTCGCGCCACTCTCTTTATTATCTATAATAAATCGGTTTCTTCAGGGTTTGGGTAAGAACGCATTCGAGTGAGTCAGCCCTGGTATATCGGACCAGTACGTGAGTATTTTCCTCTCTGTCCAGTTCGAAATCATTGTTTTGGCGGCACTTGTAGTGATTCAAAAGACCGGTTCTGGTCCAGTGAACGCAGATTCGGCCCCCTGTTATGCAACCCCCTGCTTCACAGGTATCCACAACAGGGTCACCCTATTGTTCGCACTAAGGTACTCTAGAGATTTGATGCAATTCCATACAAGTTAAGAATTTATCTTGTTGGAGCTTAGTGCTTTTAAAGCAGCCTGGCTGTCTGATATTATACTAATGTTTTTGTTTGCTAGCTCTCTCGCACACAATTCGATAGCAAAGACTTCAGCCTGAAAGATTGTAGCATACCTGCCAAGACTGGTAGATATTTCAATCTTTGGTTTCCTGCCCGAGAATTTGGAGGTTTTTTGTTTCACTCAGCATCCCGGGGTGGTCCCTGAGTTGCTCTCCATTAATTTGCCTTTCCAAAGACCGGAATCTGTAGGAGACTGTTCTGGCCTCCCTCTCTAAGAGAATATCTAGGGGAGGAAGATTTAGGAGGTGTTACATCGCTGCCGTTGGTATGCTGGACATAGCTCCAGTTATGGCCAGGCATGCCAGCCGCTGAAGGCCAGCAAGTTTTGATCTAGCTGTACTTGTAACACTTTGGTCCACCAGACTACTGAGCCATACGTGACTATAGATATTATTATTGTTTGGTTAATTCAGTAAATATGTTTGGGGTTCCTTCACCATAATTTGCCACATACTCTTTTGAGATTCCAGAGAAAGAACCTGGCTTTATTTATTGTTTTTTCCAGGTGGGAGTTCCAGGTGAGTCTTTTAATTTTAGTACAAAATTAATACTAGTTTCATTCATGTCAGTAGTTTCCAATATACAGATATTTTTAGCTCGACGTCTCACACACTTCATAAATTAATCTCTTTAATAAAAATAAAGTATTAAACATTTACTTTTACAGTCATTTTTAGATTTGGAATAATAATGAAAGGAAATGGGAAAAAATTAACCCCATCTGATATCGAAGTCCCACCTAGTCCAAACTAAAAAAAAATACTATACATATACCCTGCTTGTGATAGATTACTGAAAATGCTGCAAAAAATGCTCTACAGCTATTTGATATCCAAGGGAGAGCTTTTTTAAAAAAAAATCAAAATAACAGAGCAGCTTTAACTCCATTGTTTGACCAACGTGACTATCTTATTAAAATGTCGCTTTGCACCGAGAGAACCAGGTGAATTACGGAAATGAAAACGGTATTTCGTAATATCCCGACGGATTCTGCGGTAAACCTAGATTTCTCAAAATCCCGTATCTCGCAAATACATTCCATCAGTCTTGTAGGCTCCGCTTTCATTTTAATAACTAGATAAGAGTACTGCTTGTTTTTTACGACTGTTGTAAAGCTAAATGTAAAAGTTTTGTTTTTAAGTGTGTTTGAAATTTTGCAAACTAAATGAGGCTCATTTAAATAACATACCTCTTAAAAAAAATTGCTTTTATCATCCCAGCAAAAGTCAAGTAATTGGAATTAAATCAGGAACATACAAAGCAAGCGTCAGTCACCAATAGATGGATGATTCCTGAGAAAAATTCTAGAGGAGACATATCTTAATCAAAGTAAAAAATGACAGTTTAAAAATATTGGTAATATCTACTATTTGTAAGACTACAGAAAAAAAATTATCTCCATGACCAGAAGCTGCAGTGGCTGCGAATGAATGAATGAATAAATTGATAGGAGTTGTGGAAGAGGTCTAATTTTGCCCTAAGCACTGCAGCATTGTTTGCTTTTGTACCTTTCCAGATCCTTAGGTTAGACCCATTTCTTTAATTTTCCTGTTAAGGACTAGAAGCTCTTGTATTGCTATTGCCCCAGGTGGATCACTCCCTTGGTCTTGTATACACCACAGGTAGTGCCTCCACTGGGCGGTGGCTTCGCATTCGAAGATAATATGAGTGGCTGTTTCCTGTTTCCTCCTTCTCATTACATAATCTCCATAAAGGTTCTGTGTCAGACACGCCTATATTGTGCAGATGTTTCCTCAAAAACCAGTGTCCGGTACAAAGCCCTACAACTGTTCTAAGTTTTTCCCTACTTAGCGAGAGCAGCTTCTCTGCCTGCCTATTCCAGAGCCCCGCCTTTATGCCCTGGCACCCACGACGAAGTGACCTTGTTATGGTTAGCCAAGGTTCGTAGGTTTCCGGCATATTCCCGGACAATTTTTGAGTATATTCTCTGTGATGCCAAAGCTTTAAGGGCTGCTTGACTATCTGATCTAATGAGGATTTTTTTTTTTGTATCCTCGTCTCAGATTTTCAACAGCACAAGCGTTTATGGCATGTACTTCAGCTTGGAAGACCAAGGCATGTCTCCCCAGTGAGTTTGTTTACTCATATTTGGGTTTTATAGAATAGACGCCTGAGCCAGTTCCTTCGCTGGTTTTTGATCCATCTGTGTACCAGGTGAGTTCACCAAGTTGATCATCATTTCCTTTGTCATCTATGAGTTTTGCGTGAACCTCATAGTTTTCTGGGCAATATCACCACCACCTATTTTGAAACAATTGAATTGCTGAATGCCTGAACGGACCCAATGAGGTTTGAATCACTTGGCAGGCAAAAGTTTTTCTTTAATATTTTAATTTTGTTTTTATTTTTGAGCTGGTATGTTAACAAGGAGTAAAAAACAAAAAAATATATAATAATGATAGAAAGGTTCATAGCCAATTTTAATACAGAAACTTTAATTTCGTTAAATTGGAACATCAGGACGTTTACTTATGTAATTTAAGATATAATATCGTCAATTTGTAGAGGGCTAATTTCTGTTTGACATACTACATATAGCAACCGTTTCAAATCCAAGAAATAAGAACGCGCTACCCTTCTAAAAACGCGCAACCTTTTCAAGACCTGATTGTTGATCGAGACCTATTCTAAGATCATGGCAACAAACCTCGGCGCCGATTGTAAGATATCGACCAACGTCTCGTTTCATTATCCAGAAATAAACTTTTAACTTGTTTACAAATAAATACACTTGCAAGATTTCTTATTGATTTAACGACGAATAATACAGTTTCACAAAATTTCGATTATTTTTACAGGTGCGTAGAGACATTACCGGTTTTTTGGTAAGTTTTTTAAAACTAATTACAAGCAAGCTCAAGTAAAATTAAATGTATAGAGTGAGTGATGGTCTGCAACGAAATGCTTTAAATAAAAATACGATGAATATGAAGAGTTTTGCATTAACGCTTACTTTATTCGATGTATATCATCATATTTGTACACACAAGACTGTTAAAAAGAGAAGAACGATATCGACTGATGTAGTTTTTACACTAAAACATGCACCTGAGCAGTTCTCAATGTGATTCCATGAAGCTCGGTACATTTAAAAGTTGAACATTGAATTTTTATTTAATTTACACCTACATACATACATATAGACACGCCTTTTCCCGTAGCGGTAGGCAGAAACCACTTCCTTCCACTTCCGCTACGGTTCTTACACACATATTTTGCTTCTTCTACTTTTATCAGCGCTCTCATACATGTCTGTCGGTTGTTGGAACTCTTGACCTGGCCTTTCTTCAAAACTTCACGCTGTCGAAAAATGTTTATAGTTTACTATAATATTATAGCATTTTATAAATTTTGCAGATACATATATATATATATATATATATATATATATATATATATATATAATACAAAAATTTTTAAAACTATATTTTAATTCAGAAGTATCAAATCTATAATAATTATGCATAATAAAAAGGAAAAAAAAAATGTTACAGACCAATGTAATTTTTTAATACTGTATAATGCAATCGTTTTATGCAAATTAAGCATGCAAACTAATGTTTCTTTGTTGATGTCTTGATATATAGCGATGTCGTCTGCAGTTGCATACCAAAATTGTGCCAATAAATTCCAGACTCTCGTGACTAATGTTATTTGTTCTGGCAATGTTTTAAAACATTATTTTTTTTCTAATTAATTCATCATTAAGCGTGCAGCGCAAAAACCAACTGGGTCTGATTTAAATTATTTTATAAATAACTGCTTTCTTTAATCTAAACGTAGAATCTTGAATTTTTGTCTCACATTCTCAGACATCTACGAATATTTTTATTTGCGAGCTTAGTAGTTTTAAATAATAAAATTATGTAAAGTTATGTATTCCAGAGCATTCCAGGCAATGAAAAGGCCAATGCATTGACGAAAACGTTTTAAAGGAACTACCAATACGTCCAGAACCATTCTGTGGATATACAAAACAATATACAGATTGTAAAGTTTGAAATTAGACAAGAGTTTCACTATTGCAAGGAAAATATAAGTTTTGTTGCAACAGTGCTTAATCCCTCTCGCCGGCCGGCGTAATGCGGAGGAGCACCGTCTTCCAGTTATTGCAAATACATTCCGTCAGTTTCCTGGTAGAAAAAAAAGCACCCACCGGTTGCTGTGTATGCACCTCGTGAAAAACTCTTGGGTTTGAATCGGACTGTGTCTCTACCAATGACAATATTGCGAGTCCTGCTAGATTCGTTTTTCAACGTTTTTACAATATTTCTAACGTTTCTTTCAATCGCAATATACATTTCTCATATGTATGTATGTATGTATTGTATACCTGTTATGAATTACAAGGTTTGACTGGTACAATAAAGCTACTTTATTAAGTAGAACTTCATGATCAATACGATCAAACAGGGCAAGAAATGAGTATAAAAGGTTGAAAGATTTTGCAAAAGAGGTTGTGGCAAGAAATAAGGGCTATGATAAGGATGAATTTGAAGAATGGTTATCCGACGATTTCCGTAACAACATTAAATTTTTTTTGAAGTCCATGAGAACAGTTAGAGGTAAACGCAACTGAAAAAAATTCAGATAGTAGTATGGTGAGAGAAGAGGAATGCGTTCTGAAGAGATGGAAAGAATACTTTGAAAGTTTATTTAAGAAAGAGAATACACAAGCGCAAGTTCGATTCGGGGACATGAGTGAAAGTTGTAATGAAAGTAAAATAATTATGAAAGAGATTGTGGAAGCGTTGAACAGTGTAACCTTCGCTGGAGAAGCAGCAGCGCAGTTATCGTTTAGCTTTATAAAGGAAAAGGTTCGCAGCAGGACTAGAAAAACTACCGAGATATTAGTTTACTCAGCATAGTCGGCAAACTGTATTCAAAGGTATTGATTAAAAGAGTGACGAATGAAACTGATGAGAAGATATGGGATGCGCAAGCAGGATTTAAAACAGAAAGGAGAGAAAAGGCGTGACTATAAGGCAATTGAGACGAAAAGAAAAGTGTTGTGTCGTGTAATGTGTAGTCTAGATCTTGCTATTAATATTTGGGTATCGGGTTTTATAGGGAGAGATAAAAACGAAAGACGAAGAAAAGGAAAAAGGGTAGTGAGATTCACCTGTTAAAGAGTAAAGGCTGATTTTCAGTCTAAAATCTGAAGTGGTTTACCGTTTTTCTTAATTTAATTTGTTTTAAATAGTTTTTACTTTTATTAAACAATCATACATTACCTATAGACTTGCAGCAATTTTTCATCAAAGCATTTATACGACTAGGTAACAAATAATAATAAGCCCTCCTACTATCTTTCGACGCATAAACCCGGCCTTAAACGTGTCTCTACCAGTGACAATATTGCGAGTCCTGCTAGATTCGTTTTTCAACGTTTTTACAATATTTCTAACGTTTTTTTCAATCGCAATATACATTTCTCATATGTATGTATGTATGTATTGTATACCTGTTATGTATTACAAGGTTTGACTGGTACAATAAAGCTACTTTATTACTGTCAGACGTTGGGGTGTCTAGTATCGGCTTCGTTGTTTTATTAACTTCTTCTAAGGACTGAAAATGGGTCTCTTTTAAAAATGTCTTTATTGTTGGGAACAAAAAGATCTAAACAGGAACAATCGCCGCATTATAAGAAGGAGCACCGTCCTGTTGAAAATAAAAATGATCTTCCTCATACTGTGGCTTATTTTCAAATACATATCAGTCAAAGCAGGGTCAATAGCGTCTTCCAGTAATTGCAAATACATTTTGCCAGTCCAATTGACTGGTAGAAAAAAAAGACCCACCAGTCGGTCACCGATAAATGCCAGCCCATACATTTAATTTCTCCGGTTGCTGTGTATGCACCTCGTGAAAAACTCTTGGGTTTGAATCGGACCAATAGCGGCAATTGTGGCGATTTACCGTCCCGTGCAAGAAAAAACTAGGTATTGAGTACTAAATTTATACCATTGGCGTACTTAACTCGAATAAATGACATTTTTACCGTTCGTGATTGTTTGCAGATTTATTTCACATTTAAAATATAATTTCTAAATAAGTAATAGGCGGAATTTTAAAATTTAAATACTATTGTATGGAGAATTGTAAGAGCTTTTGAAAGACATCTTATTCGACCCCCAATGCCATTTAAAAATTTTGGGGTAATTATTACCCTCGCTTGGGGTTGAAAGCAGTAAAGTCAAAAATAACGGAAAAGAGTGTACCTTTTCAATCAAAAATCGACGGGTCTGAGCGTTTTTCTAAAATGTTGACGAGGTTCCTGCAAATGGCTCTGTTTAGTTTTCGGTTGGCCACCCTGTATTTTCGTTCTAGTATAGTATTAAAAAAAGACCCTGTACAGGGTTACGAGTGTGTTCTGATTAGTTTTCGACCTTAATGTGAAGATGGCAGCACTCGTCAATGTGATTGCGCATCTTTTGACAGGTATCAAAATTTCAGTCATTTTGGACGCGCAGTTGTTGCTTGATAATCGTTTGAGTGAGTGTTTTTGTGAAAATGGAAAAAATCGAGTACGGGGACTCTGCACCATCATTTACCATCGTGAAATTTTGGGCAGCTGAATTTAAAAGTGGCTGTACCGGCTTGGGAGACTGTTAACGTTCAGGAAGTCCAAAACCTGCAACCACTTACGATAACATAACCAAAGTTCACCAAATGGTGCTTAATGACCGTCGAGTTAAAATAAAAGATATAGCAGAGGCTATGAATATGTACAAAGAACGTGTTTGTCATATATTAAATCAAGAATTAGGCATGATAAAGCATGGGAGGCTCGTTTGCTCACGTTTGTCCTATATTGAATCAAGAATTAGGCATGATAAAGCATGGGAGGCGCGTTTGCTCACGTTTGTCATATATTGAATCAAGAATTAGGCATGATAAAGCATGGGAGAGGCGCGTTTGCTCACGTTTGTCATATATTGAATCAAGAATTAGGCATGATAAAGCATGGGATGAGGCGCGTTTGCTCACGTTTGTCATATATTGAATCACGAATTAGGCATGATAAAGCATGGGTGGCGCGATTGCTCACGCGCTTTGTTGGCGCAGATAAATCGGAGCTTTGGCGCCGTTTGATTACTGTAGATAAAACTTGGATACACTATTATCTGCCCGAAACGAAAATGCAATGGACTGCGAAAGGGGTAATCGGCTCCAAATAAAAAGGAAAACACTTTAGGCTGGGAAAGTAGAAATTACAAAAAAACGGCCACACATTTGCACAAAAAAATTCTGTTTCACCAAGACAATGCGCTGTTTCAGATCTCAGTGGTTGCCATGGCAAAATCCACGAATTACAGTTTAAATTGCTTGGATGCACCATCCTTACTTATGAGATCTAGTCCCAAGAGACTTCTTTTTGTTTCCTAATCTAAAAATGAGGAGGCCATCACCATCATAGATAATTATTTTGCCGAGTACAATGGCAACGGTGTGTAGTCTAACAAGGATATAATGTAGAAAAATAAAAATAAATTTAAAGAAAAAATGTCTTGTAGGTATCTTTGTTGGATCGGAAACTTTTCGGATCACCCTTGTATTTACAATAATAATAATGCAATAACGTGCAGATTTCTGGAAATACTAAAAAATAATAGATATTTGTATGCTCATCCAGCAATTTTGTTGTGATACATGAGGTTTTTTGAAGACTGGGAATCATCAGGGAAATAAAATGACGACAGAGTAAAGTTGAACAGGAACAGTGTTTGTGGAAGGATGCTTTCTCAGAATCAAAAAAACGCCCTCTTGGACATTCTTAAACAGTTTAAAGGACATCCGAATTTAGTGAAAAATGTGACCGCTTGAATATTCCCGTATAATTTCTAAATCGAGAGGCAGTCGTGCATTTGAAGCAAATCGAAAATGAAGGTGATGCTCATCATTTTTCCGACGTGACAGGCATAATTCAATTCGGAAGCAGAATGTCTATTCAACTTACTACCTGAAAGTATTGAGTCATATTACTTTATTGCCAGATCTCGTATTTTCGACGAATCTTCTCATTTGGTTAACGAAATTGAGAAATCGAAAATGCCCGTTTCAAATCTTAAAGCTCGAGTGGTATCCTACACAACGTCCAATAGATTTATTTGGAATAATTTATTGCGATTCCGGTTTGGTGATCAAATCGGGGACGTTGCGCGACTAGCCGTTCGTTGACCGCGCCATCTATAATCGCATTGACATCTCGTGACCGATAGATACGTTTCGATGGTCATCACGTGAAAACCGTCAATTTGCTACGCCACTGATTAAGCGATCTCATTACAGCATTGTGGTGGTCCATAGTAAGATAATTCTTATGGAAAGATTGGTTTTTATTCATGTAATTGCTGTTTTGGCCTGCCGTCTCTGCTTAACATTATCCACAAAATGTATTATGTTGCAAAATGCTATTTAAATAAAAAAATAATAAATGAGAAGGATGTACCGTACGACTCCTCTCTCTTTGAAACACTCACAGTGCCTCTGAAACGACTTGGCACCACGTAAATCGTTCCCCATTTTCCTTTTACTGGTTTGAAAGCTTCCTTAACATTAACTGGGATATTTTAAAAACCGATACTGATGTTAATAATGCCGTGGAGTTATTCTATAATAAGATTTATTACTGTCTTAATAACTTGTCACGTGGGTTGACGTTTATTCCGCGCCATTTTTCTTGATTTCCGATATAGGAGCGTCAGTCGTGTTTTGAGAGTCTTGGAGGTCAGGTGTCGGTGAACGTTGTTGGGGACGGTGTGTTATTAGCACGTGTGCAGAACCTCTATGGGATTTCTTTCATATCTGGCTGTATTTGGGCCATCTTAATTGGATTTTGAAGAAAAACCATTTGATTTTCAACTTGACCATTTTGTCTTGCCATTGTTGTGGATATTGTTGGAGTTGGTGTCAAGTTGAATAGCCGTTATCGGGATTTGTTTGAGGGAAGCCATTGTTAACCAGTGCCGCCCCCATAATCTAACCAGCCACAGGAGTAGGCCTCAGGCCTATGTGAATTCGCATACCCAAAGGTTATCAGTGATTTATTTTTAAATATATAACGCTGTGTCTCATTTCGACACCACCATTAAGTTTTGTTTCAGTTTATAAGTATAGTACTTTGTGAATTCGTATACCCAAAGGTTATAAGTGATTTATTTTTAAATATATAACGCAGTGACTCACGCTGACACCACTGTTATGTTCTGTTTAGTTTATTAGTATAGTACATTGTTGTAATCTTTTTATTGCATTAGATAATATGCCAAAACTAAACTTGGATTAAAATAACCTTCCCAATAATTCTTTATGTCCAAGTAAAAACATATTTTCTTCCTACTTATTTGTAAATATCCTACAATCTTGATATTTTAAAGGACAACCATGTAAAGGTATTTTTAAATGAACTTGATTGTTTTGGCAGTGAAAATCTTTATGTAAAAGGTTAACTAGTGAATTTTCTTTGCCTTTATGTAAATGCTTGAATTAGTGTTATTAATGAGTTAATTTATATATGTCTTACTTTTTGTTGTAACTTGGTAAAGTCTGTTACTCTTACTTCTGTTTTGGTTATTTTATAAATTTGTAAATTTTACATTTTTGGTTTGTTTTAGCAAGGAAATTTTACCATAGCTGTTAACTTTGACTGTATTTGTTATGATGTTGCTATTGAACTGTGTACCTTAATTATCCATTGTGTGATTAAAGTATCCAACATATTATTGCTATAATTTTATTTATTTGGTTCACCATAATCATAGTTGTTTATCTTGTGTCTCTGCTAGTGCCTATAAGATCTAGGGGTTTCCGGCTTATACCGTCAAACCGGTGGCGCGGCTCACTTTTATATTTTTTTTCTTCTACCCTCTACGGCTGAGCTCGGGCATAATTTGCCAGTAGAGAAACCGCTAGCAGAGTACTCGTTAGAGAACGAAAAAGACGTGGCAAACTATGTCCGCAAAACTGTAAAACATATTAAATCTTTCGAAATTATAAAATAAATAAGGCAAAAATAATAACTCGTGGAAAAAATATAAGCGTTATAATAACCAAACCGATTTAATCAAAAGTTTAGAGAATTGCGTTCCAAAATCAAAAAAGATTTCGAGATGATCCTTCAGCAATACTGTACTAATTTGGAAAATAACTTAGTGTCTCAACCTAACAACTTTTGTAAGCTGATTTAGAAATCACGAAATAATAACTCAATACCTCAAAATATAACTGATCAACAGGGTACACTCTTATCTGATTCTCAAAGCATAGATTTCTTTAAAAGTTCATACACTACTTCGACAACTACTCAATTTAACATCAGTACGAAATATCTCACGCTTAGTTTCGTTTCTTTCGGTGATACTTTTCATTTCCCTCGTATATTGTATCTTCACGAATTCAATTATGGTGGGTTGTATGGTATATAGTTGACCGATACATCACAAGACTAGAGTTCAAAACTTGATCTCTGGTCAAAACATTTTCTGTTGTATGGTGATCGATCAAACCAAGTTCAGCTGCTTTGTGGTTCTGTCTGTTGGTACTATGCTGGTTGCTCTGGAGGTGAAAACGCGCTTGCGCCACGATATTGATTTTGTACGTTACTGCTCTATGATTATATGATAGCGAAGAGAAATCAGTCGGGTCTGTGTACGTGTGTTTGGCAAGTTTCGTACGTATAAAATTTCCACAAAAACCCTGAAAAACATGGCAAAATTACCATGAATTCATCAGTCTGCATTGTAAATAAGACTTTATGGTGTTGATGCAATGGCTTTAATATCTCGGCATTCATATCCATTCAGATATTTGGACCAAACAGACAACGGCTCCAAAACGTTAGATTCAATAGTGGCGGTGAATTCGGTAGAAGAAGTAGACAACAATTCGACGTTAGAGAGCAGACTGAAGACATATTCAAATTGGCCGAATTCACAGGTGTCGAGCGAGGCGTTAGCCAAGGCTGGTTTCGTATACAAAGGCTACGATGACATCGTCGTGTGTCCTTTGTGTAAGATAGAAGGATACAATTGGGTATCCGGAGATGACCCGATGGCTGACCATCGAGTTTGAAGTCCCAACTGTTCCTTTATCAGAAGCAACATAGAGCACGATCACGCAGAAAGTACCAGCCGAGCCGCCGACACTTGCGGCTTGTTTGAAGTTTTACCGAATTCCCTTCCCGAGGACGACAGACCAATCGACCTGCAACGATTAGGCTTGCAAAAGGGTAAAGGTCCCCAGAATCAGGACAAAATAACGTACGATAGTCGATTGGCGACGTTCCACAATTGGCCAAGATCATTAAAACAGCGACCTTGGGATTTAGCAGAAGCGGGATTTTACTATACCGGAGCCGGAGATCAAACCTTGTGTTTCTATTGCGGCGGCGGTTTGAAAGACTGGGAAGAGGACGACGATCCTTGAGAGCAGCACGCTCTCTGGTTCCTGAAGTGCGTTTTTCTAAATTTGAAAAAGGGCAAAGAATACGTGGAGCAGGTGAAAAGAAACGCGGAGCCCAGCACCAGTGGTGCTCAATCGAACTAACAACTGCTGGATAGTGATAAACAGCGCGAATCTGTAAAATCGGACGACGATTGTGTCGGTGGTGGTGAAACGGAAGCGACTGAAAAAACTTTGTGTAAAATTTGCTACAAGAATGAAGTTGGTGTTGTGTTCTTGCCCTGTGGACATATTGTAGCTTGTGTAGATTGCGCTGCTGCTCTTAAAACGTGTGCGGTCTGCAGAAAACCCTTGGAAGCAACAGTCAGAGCGTTCCTATCCTAAATTATAAATTAGTATTTTCCCACTTTTTATTATTTCTATTAACATCTAGTCAAGATTGTTTTTGGCGAAATCTGAATTATTAATTGATAAATGGAATTCCGGCATTTCCTAAAATTTTTAATTTCTAGTCTATGGTGGTAGGTACTTTCTTTCTTTCTTTATTTCTTTTTCCGTAGCACTACAACCCAGGGTGGATTTTGTCTGCCTTCATCACTTGTCTCCATCTGGGGCGGTCTTCTGCGGCTTCCTGCCATGTGTTCGGGTCCACTCCTATTGTTGTGGGGTCTTTCCTGGTGTTGTCCCGCCATTTCAATCTTGGCCTTCCTAATGGTCTCCTTCTTGCGGTACTTCCTCCCACACTGGAGGTTTAGGGTTCCGGTTCGCAGACGACAGCACATTTGTCTCAACTTTCACATCCTATCGATCACTTTCGATGAATAATACAAATAGACTCAGGCAGGAATAGGTTGACTCCATCAATAGAAATCTTGAAGCAATCGTCGAGTGGGGAACCAACAATCTTGTTTAGTTCAACGCCCAGAAAACACAAAGCGCCACGTTTTCCAAGAAAGTGAATTCCTCAAATCATTCCATCACAATGTCCGGAAATATCCTTAAATCAAGTCCTTTTATCCCAATTTTGGGAGTCACGGTGTCTAAAAATATGTCTTGGCATGACCATATTGCTAACATCGCAAAGTCAGCAAGCCAGAGGCTGGGTTTTCTGTGGAAAGCTAGAAAGTTTTTTACTCCTGATCAACTGTTGACGACGTACAAGGCTCAAATCCGACCTCTACTCGCACATTTGGGGTTCAGCACCAAGGCATTCCCTTCGTCTTCTAGATTCCATTCAGAAAAGGGCCATTCGGTTGATAAACAGCTCAACTCTCACAGGTACCGGTCACCTACTAGAACATAGAACATAGTCTTGCAGCTATTAAAACAGTACACTTTTCTTAGATACAAATTAACGGTTTACCGCACAATCCAGCCCTTCTCACGAAATTCATGGTTGTATAGGGTAAGTTTTTTTGAAATCGGTAGGTTCTAAGTTGGTGTATCCAAATATGTTTAACCTTATTTTTCCAGGCCGGGGCATGATTATAGTATATGTTCAGCAGTTTCATCTTCCACGCAGCAAAACCGACAGTCCGTTCGTTGGTTCAGACCTATCTTTCTGAGGTGGTATCTTAGACGACAGTGTCCTGTAAGCAGTCCTATTAGAATACGCAGGTCATTTCTGCTCTATTCTAGGATCTGCTTAGTTGTGTTTCTCGAGCGTTTAGGTAGAAACGCCTTCGAGTGAGTTAACCCTGGTATATTGGACCAGTACGTGAGTATTTTCCTCTCCGCCCAGTCCGAAATGATTGTTTTGGCGGCACTTCTGGTGACTCTAAAAACCGGTTCTGGTCCAGTGAACGCAGATTCGGCCCTCTATTTTGCAAGGGTGTCGCTTTTTCGTTTTCCTCCAACCCCTGGTGCCCATGTACCTACAGTAGGGTCACCCTGTTGTTCGCACCAAGGTACTCTAAGGATTCGATTCAATTCCATACAAGTTTAGAATTTATCTTGTTGGAGCTCAGTGTTTTCGTAAAAAATAAGTTATTTTGATTATCCGAACGTACGTTTTTTGACAAAACCGATGTTGTTATTTTTGAAAATTTATTCGTAAACCGGCGCATTTGCCATTTTATTTAAATATTTTTGGTAATTGAAATTTTTGCCCTAACTCTGAGTGGAAGATCCCCGTGCACGCGATTTTCTGATTTAATATGCAGAAGAGGTCGTTGTCGTGCCGGGGAAGAGGTCATTTGTAGTGGAAATAGATATCGGAAGACGTAAATAGATGTTAAGGGTGAGTTTTCGGTTCGAAAAATACCATTTAGGCGGGTAAATTATCAACTAATCAGGAATACTTCGGACGAATCCAAATGAAGAGCTCTGAATAATTTCGCAAGAAACATTTTTGTCGAAGTAGGTACGATAATTCTGGTCGATTTGTCGGCCAGCATTTACTTAAATGACACCGATATTCTATCAAGAATACGTAAAAAATAAAACTTGGTTGTTGAACTGTCAAGTTGTAATAATAAGGCCAAATAACTAGCAAGATATTTATTAAAATACAACAAGCATATAATATGTGTAACGAAATATCTCACGCTTGTGAATTTCGTTCTCTAGTAAATTCTATCTGTACAAATTTAATTAACGTACGTTGATTGGTGTATTTGTTGATCATCGAAAGAATTATGTTAAATACAGAGCAAAAGAAGTAGCTTGGCGGGCGACTAGCCTCTAAAATAACAAATATTCGGCTGAATATACTTCACATTTGTAAACTTCTTCCTCCGATTGTACTTGAGACTCACGATTGATGAAAATTTCGTCGTCGCCGATCGGATCGTTATTCAAATGTTTTCGTTGTGCGCAGATTTTGTGATCTCTTGCCCGCCAAGCTACTTCTGTTGCACTTTGTTGTCACTTTACAGCTTTTTCAAGTATTATGGTTACTTTCTGTTCAACCAATTTAATCATTTAATATTTTCTTTGTAGAAATGATGTATTTTAAAATTATGACAGTAAAATAATCTTTTTAACTTCACAGTGGAAGTTATTGTAATGGGTTCGATTTTCCGAATCCCGAATTTTGACATATCTCCACATTTTAAGGTCCCCAGATTCGAATACAATAGTTTTAAAGTGAACGTCTGTGTTTGTGTATGTGCGTATGTTCGTATTATCTCAAGAACAAAAAATGATATCGACGTGGGACCAATTGCATGCGACGCATAATTACGTAACTTAGAACTGATTAGATTTTCAGCAAAATCGGTCGAACTGTTTTTTATGGAGAATTAAAAAACTTAAAAAATGGTAAACTACCTGAATTTTGCAAAAGGATCTTTTGTGCAAACTTTATGCTTCTAGACCCACATGTTTAGGGATTTGTATAAGGTCAAATTACGTAGTATATCTAATTAATTTTTAAACTTAATAAAATGTAATAAATTTTATACAGCGACATTTCCTTTTAATTATAATGAGTTCCTATAATAGATCTTTTGAAAAAAAATTTATAATTAATTATAAAAAAATATTTAACATTGAGTTTTACTACCGCGTTTGTAGTCGGAAGAAAATCTGGCAACACTGTAGGTCGCGTGGCGTCTTAACGCTCGGAAAATT
Source organism: Agelastica alni (assembly GCA_950111635.1). Classification (NCBI taxonomy): domain Eukaryota; kingdom Metazoa; phylum Arthropoda; class Insecta; order Coleoptera; family Chrysomelidae; genus Agelastica; species Agelastica alni. The sequence goes on from OX467716.1 coordinate 35,760,495, forward strand.
GTGTATTTGAATTTATAACCCTGAAATTTTGACAGTGATGGATACTACTAGTGATGCACATAAAAGTGTTAATATATTTATACATATCTCAATTATAATAATGTGTTGATAATATGTTGTATATTATGTTATATATTGTTTATGAAATAAAAATGTATTTTCATGCGAGTTTAACATATTAATTTCAAATACGAGGGCAGTTTGATAAGTCAGTGACTTTTTGAATTTCCCGCGCAGTTACTCCAAATGCAACAGTGCTGCCGTCAACTATAATCTATCAGTGGGCAACTTTATAATTTTGAGCAAGCTACGGCTGGGCGGTAAGAGATTTGAGTTGAATGAAGAAGTCATTACCGAAACAAATGCGTATTTTGAGAGCTTTGAAAAAACCTAATATTTGGAGGGAATAAAAAAATTAGAAAAACGCTGGACTAAATGTATCGAGCTAAAAGGTGATTATGTAGAAAAATAAAATGTTTATTTGCGGAAAAAAATTTGTTTTATTCAAAAAGTCACTGACTTATCAAACCGCCCTCGTAGAGAGGAAAATAAAGAGCGCGTTATTATCGTGCGATGTTGTCAGATTTTTATATTGCAAACATCTACACCGGTAGTGAGTTCAGAACGAATAATTTCATGAACATAAAATCAAAATATCTTTCCGCTTATTTTGAAATTCAAAAAATCGCAAATCGTCTGAACTTACTAACTATAAGTTATACACATCCTTAAACTGTGCGTTGGAAAGATATCCTGACAGAACCGCGTACAGTGAAATTAATAAAAGAAGAATAGATAAGTGACGTGTTGTCATTATTTTGACGACAAATTATTTTTAATTTTTTTATCGAGTACAATAAATAAAAGTCAATCCCTGAACTGATATATTTTAGAATAATATGCGCAAGTATTGTATATACGTTTGTTTCAATAAATAATAATAACCCACGAAGTATGTCAAGATCGGAAAAATGTGAATGCCGTAAATACACTCCCGTAACGCATGTCATTTTTGACTTGGATGGAACCATTTTAGGTAAACTATTTTGTGATAATTTTAATTCAAAATTCCTTGAACTGCATCTCTTAGATTTGTCCGGTTTCTTGGGTTACAATTGACACACGCATACTTTGAATTAGTCTCCCCGTATCCCACTTGTGGGTCTAACGGGCTGTAGGGGTTTTCTCGTTCGCGAGATGACTCCTTACCTACTGTCAACAATTAAAAAACAGCATATAATAATGCCTTTTATTTGGTAGATATTTTATTAAATCTATGTACAGCTTCAAACTTTTATTAATTGAAAAAACAATGCATGTAATTATTTTTATACAAAGGATAAAATTGCCAAACGCTTTTAACAAAGAAAAACTTTGTTGCTACGAAGGCTATAGACAATTATTATAAGTCTTATTGCTTTCCTACAAGTACTATTCAATAACTAGATGATTTCACCTGAAGATTCAATAACTTCGTCGTACCTTCATTTCTAAAGCATCGTGACACTACGGCTACATGTAACTAAAAACTTTACATTTTCAAAGATGGCGATCTTGACCTCGCGGAGATTCGTTAGCAATGGTTAATCTGTGATCTGGGGGCACGGCAGTCGAGCAAAAAAGCGGCACAGCCGTACTATCCTTTTCTCGAAGCGGTTCAGGCCATTTTCGTCCCCCTATAACTTCGTTGTGGATAAAACTAGAAGCCTGAATTTTCAGTAACCAAGCATGCATTGCATAAAAACGGTATATTTTAAATTTCATTCAATTTGAACCAATAGTTTAAGAGTTATAACTAGTCAAAGTTTCTTAATTTTGTCACTCCCTGACTGATCGATCATCAAAACTCTAAGGCACTTCTAGCAGACATAGAAGCTTCAAATTTAAAATACAATTAGTGTTTAGTGTACAAATCAAGGAAAAACTAAAATATTTTGCAATTTCGGTTCAGTTTTATAGATACACCAACTGCATAAATAACTTTGTAATTCCATATAAATATATGGGATTACAAAGTGACATTTGCAGTGAATGAATCAGTGCACCTGTATTTGTATAATAAAGAAAAAAAAAAGAAATGAGATGCCATCAAAAACATAACTTGTAAAAAACACCAAGTCTCGCAACTCAGTTCTTCTACCGTAAAAAGTTGTGAGATCCATGTATTACCAAGTCGGTTAATTTATTCAGTCCCTACTTAAGGGTCCTCCTGTCTTAAGTTATTACGTAATTAGCTAACCTAACAACATCTCATAGTGACCATATCAATATTAAAAATCTTTTATGTTTTAAATAAATAGATTTTTCCTGGCCATCGCATGAAAACACAATGTATCTTACAAGTAATACATATTATATAAAAATGGATTTTTAGTGCGATTGCCAAGTCAATCTATTTACGAGGGCAGTTTGATAAGTCAGTGACTTTTTGAATTTCCCGCGCAGTTACTCCAAATGCAACAGTGCTGCCGTCAACTATAATCTATCAGTGGGCAACTTTATAATTTTGAGCAAGCTACGTGTCGTGCAGTTGGTGTTTGATAGCCGTTCAAAGCAGACAACCTCGTGAATTTTTACGAAAATGGAAAAAAGTGAATTTCGTGTGCTGATTAAGCATTACTTTTTACGTAAAAAATCCATCACTGAAACTAAGGAAAGACTTGATAAATACTACGGGGACTCGGCACCGTCAATTTCAATGGTTAAGAAGTGGTTTACAGAGTTCCGTTGTGGTCGTACCAGCACTAGTGACGCCGAACGTCCAGGTCGCCCAAAAGGAGTGATCACGCCGGAAATCGTCGATAAAATCCATGAAATGATATTGGATGATCGGAGATTGAAAGTGCGTGAGTTGGCTCATGCTGTAGGTATCTCAACTGAACGGGTACATCATATTTTACACAAATATTTGGACATGAAAAAACTCTCTGCGAGATGGGTGCCGCGATTGCTCACACTCGACCATAAGCGCAATCGTGTGACCACTTAAACAGAGTGTTTAGAGATGTTCAGCCGTAATCCGGAAGAATTTTTTCGTCGTTTTGTTACTGTGGATGAAACATGGATCCATCACAACACGTCAGAGACCAAGTAACAATCGAAACAGTGGGTTGCTCGGGGTGAACGTGGACCAAAGAAGGCGAAACAGAGTCGTCTGTCAGCCAACAAGGTCATGGCCACAGTTTTTTGGGATGTACGCGGTGTCATTCACATCGATTACCTCAAGAAAGGTAAAACGATCACCGGCGAATATTATTCAAAGCTTTTGAACAGATTCGACGTTGATTTGAAGCAAAAACGGCCGCATTTGGCTAAGAAGAAGAAAGTGCTGTTCCATCAAGACAATGCACGTGTGCATACTTGTCTGGTCACGATGGCCAAAATCCATGAATTGGGATACGAACTGCTACTCCATCCAGCATATTCTCCAGATTTAGCCCCCTGCGACTATTTTCTGTTTTTAAACCTAAAGAAATGGCTGGTCGGTAAAAGATTTGAGTCGAATGAAGAAGTCATTACCGAAACAAACGCGTATTTTGAGAGCTTTGAAAAAACCTATTATTTGGAGGGAATAAAAAAATTAGAAAAACGCTGGACTAAATGTATCGAGCTAAAAGGTGATTATGTAGAAAAATAAAATGTTTATTTGCGGGAAAAAATTTGTTTTATTCAAAAAGTCACTGACTTATCAAACCGCCCTCGTATTTAGAACATAAAATATTTTTAATATTGATGTTGTTAAGTTAGCCAAATCTGGGGTGTGTCCCATTATGTATTCGCCAAAGGCATTGTACAATCTGGGTAACAATATAGTACACCGCAGGGATGATGTTCAATAACATCAGCTATCAAATCCTGGTGATACCTCGCTTCCAAGATCTTGGAGGAATGGTTTTTTTTTTGCTTGCTTATTACTAACTGCACCAATATGTTTTGGTCAGGATAAAGGCTAAGTAGAAAATTCACATTAATGCTCTTGCAGCAAGACCTAGCCTTTTGAACTTCTACAAGAGTTGCTGTATCTTTCGGTATGGTTTATTTATAAGAATATCTTTGACTTATAAATGGCAACCAAGCATTCTTTTATCGATGAAATGAGCATCAACAAATTACCAAAAGACATTGGCCAAAAGGCAGGCTAGGAAATGCCGCTGATCAGATCTTAACAGTTGATTCGAGCCAATATTTAATGTATTTACTTCAAAACGAGTTGTGGCGAAAAAAAAATAAACGTAGAAGTTGTGGTAAAAATTGTTTAACGGTGTTATTAAAAATTGTTTAACAGTGTTATTTATTCGTCTAAGAAAATCAAATAAGTCTCGGTCCAAAAATAGTGAGTATTAAATTTAATTACCACGACAAGCTAATATAAAAAATGGGGTATGTCTGGAAGTCGTAATAAACTAAGGTCGCACACCCTGCCCTTTTTAATAAATGAGCGTTTTATAGGAGACGAACAAAACAAATTTAAGGGTCTTGGCTAATGTATTTTCTACTAATGGAAAAAAATACGTTTCGTCTATGGCGGGCGCATGCAGGATCATCAGTATTGGAACGTTTATTACCTTAAAAAATGGACACTTTTAATGTAAAACATTCACTAATTTATGTTGGAGGCATTCTCTTCGTCTTCTGGATTCCATTCAGAAAAGGGCCATTCGGTTGATAAACAGTTGCAGACCAGACATTACTCTACAGATATTTTCATGGCAGATGCTCCAGAGAAATAAAAACTCTTATACAACCACTGGCCACATTCGGTCGAGGAACCCGGCACGCTGATCAGTCTCACCCATTTACTCTCAAGATTGACACTACTAGGACCAATCTCTATCAAGAATCCTTCTTTTACAGGGCTGCTACGGAATGGAACAGGCTTCCAAAATCAGTTTTTCCAGAAAACTATGACCTGCAACTTTTCAAAAAGCGGGTCCACAATCACCTCCTTTCTACGAGGGCGGTTTGATAAGTCAGTGACTTTTTGAATAAAACAAATTTTTTCCCGCAAATAAACATTTTATTTTTCTACATAATCACCTTTTAGCTCGATACACATTTAGTCCAGCGTTTTTCTAATTTTTTTATTCCCTCCAAATATTAGGTTTTTTCAAAGCTCTCAAAATACGCATTTGTTTCGGTAATGACTTCTTCATTCAACTCAAATCTCTTACCGCCCAGCCATTTCTTTCGGTTTGGAAACAGAAAATAGTCGCAGTGGGCTAAATCTGGAGAATATGCTGGATGAGGTAGCAGTTCGTATCCCAATTCGTGGATTTTGGCCATCGTGACTAGACAAGTGTGCACACGTGCATTGTCTTGATGGAACAGCACTTTCTTCTTCTTAGCCAAATGCGGCCGTTTTTGCTTCAAATCAACGTCGAATCTGTTCAAAAGCTTTGAATAATATTCGCCGGTGATCGTTTACCTTTCTTGAGGTAATCGATGTGAATGACACCGCGTAAATTCCAAAAAACTGTGGCCATGACCTTGTTGGCTGACAGACTCTCGCCTTCTTTGGTCTACGTTCACCCCGGCAACCCACTGTTTCGATTGTTCCTTGGTCTCTGGCGTGTTGTGATGGATCCATGTTTCATTCACAGTAACAAAACGGCGCAAAAATTCGTCCGGATTACGGCTGAACATCGCTAAACACTCTTTTGAAGTGGTCACACGATTGCGCTTATGGTCGAGTGTGAGCAATTGCGGCACCCATCTCGCAGAGTTTTTTTATGTCCAAATATTCGTGTAAAATATGATGTACCCGTTCAGTTGAGATACCTACAGCATGAGCCAACTCACGCACTTTCATTCTCCGATTATCCAATATCATTTCATGGATTTTATCGACGATTTCCGGCGTGATCACTTCTTTTGGGCGACCTGGACGTTCGGCGTCACTAGTGCTGGTACGACCACAACGGAACTCTGTAAACCACTTCTTAACCATTGAAATTGACGGTGCCGAGTCCCCGTAGTATTTATCAAGTCTTTCCTTAGTTTCAGTGATGGATTTTTTACGTAAAAAGTAATGCTTAATCAGCACACGAAATTCACTTTTTTCCATTTTCGTAAAAATTCACGAGGTTGTCTGCTTTGAACGGCTATCAAACACCAACTGCACGACACGTAGCTTGCTCAAAATTATAAAGTTGCCCACTGATAGATTATAGTTGACGGCAGCACTGTTGCATTTGGAGTAACTGCGCGGGAAATTCAAAAAGTCACTGACTTATCAAACTGCCCTCGTATAATCCCTCCCCCTTCTAATAGTCGCAGTGCGGGCCGTCCGCGGCCATTACGATACGATAGGTCTACCCTTTTTGCGACTATTTCCAGTAAAAAAAAATATTAATAGTAAATTATTAAACATCTGTCAATGTGGGACTCAACCAATCATCAATTGATTCTATCACGGAAATCGAAGAATTTAGTTGTGTGGTATCACAAGCGATCGATAAACCAGTGTCCATCGAAGGTATGATCTTGGAAAGTACGTAGTAACTCTTTGTTGCGTCGAGCACTAATAGTGACTGGTTTTACTCGATTTTGTAATTGGGTCAAACTGTGTTTAATAGAATGAAGCTGTTTTACATGCATCTTTTTTAAAGCAAAATATTTTCCACGGTGCAAACACGTTCTATCTTTAAGATCGGTCTGAATAGTTGGACAATAATAATCATAAGGCATATAAAGAAACTCACCCCCCACGTAACAGCGTATAACATGAAACATTTCCGCAGTTTATGGATGGCCCCTAAGACAAAGTCCGTCAGTTTTTTTTATCACAAATTTCGATTGCAGAAACGGAAGGTATTTATAAAAAGTCTTTAAGATTTATAACCGAGCAGTACGGCAAAGAAATGACCGACGAATACCATGTAGCACTAAACGGAATGACGGAAACTGACACGTGCAAAAAAGTCATCGAAGATTTTCAACTTCCGCTAGCTCTAGAAGATTTCCGAGCGATGTTTAGAAAAAACAGCGACGATCTGATAGGAGATGCTGAATTTATGCCGGGTAAAATATTCATATTCATATTTTACTTAAAATTTACATCTTTGAATCGTTGAATTTTTACCAGGCGTAATAAATAATTCTGCAAAATTTTAAACGAAACAAAAAAAACTAAATCGATATTATAAACGACGCTTATGTAAATTACGTAGTTTGAATAAAAAAATCAAGCAATCGTATGTTATTTCCAGGCATAATCTAAAAAAAATCAAACGTTTAATACACTTGGCACAAAAGATATCCAATAATTTTAAAAATTATAAAAAAGTTTGAAGTCGTGAAATAAATCTTGACGCAAAATATGAATTTTCACGTAAATTTGACTGCAAGCACAAGAAAGACAATAAAATTTAGCTTATAATGTGCCAATAGCAAACAACAATGACGTGTGATAAATGTTACTTTTCTAGTAAAAAAAGATTCAAGTTAAGCATGAGTTTAATGTCACATAGAAAGAGATAATCCTTATTTATTTTATCGTTTATTTATAACACACTGGTAAAAATTTAACAATTAATAATTGTTGTGATCATAGATCGAACCACGTCCCTTTTAAATTTTATTTTTTTTTTCAATTTTTAATCCTTTTACGACGCCAATGTCTTAAAACCGTTTTGCACTAGGCAAAATCCGCTCCCCTTCACCTTACCCGCGATATCACCGACCGGAGAGTCTCGACTAGGCGCAGTAGTAAGTTTCCTCTTCTAACGTGTCGGCTCAATTCAACGCAATAGTAGTATTGTTTCGGCAGTCGCAGCGAGCGGCCGTCATACAGTTTCTTTTTTCACGGCGATTAAACCTCGCTTGTCACTTGTAATAAGAAGCATTCTTCCGACCGTTAAAAACAACGGTCGTTCAACAGTAGTATTCCTCCGACCGTTGAGAGTGACGAGTCATTTTTTTGTTTCAAGCTTTATTCGTTCCTATTTTTCAACGACATTAGAGTAAGATTTAATGTTAAGATTCTTTAATCATCTCCCATCATCAATGAAAAATATATCAGATATCAAACTCTTCAAAAGGCAACGATTTTATGTTGAAATATGTCATATGTTGTAAAGGATGTTTTGTATGCTGGCACTTGTTCAATACCAATATTTATCTCTTTATTTTTATTTCCCTGTACGTCTTAAATTATTTCCGTTTCATCAAAAGAGATTTATCATTATCTTCATCAGCCTACACTGTCCACTTCTGGACAAAAGCCTCTCTTATAAAAAAGATTAATAAAGTATATTATTATTATCAACTATTGCTCCATCAAATGGTGAAACTGAAGAAATTTCCAGTGAAGAGAGAAAGAGAGAGATAGAGAGAGAGAGAGAGAGAGAGAGAGAGAGAGATTTGGTTCCTTCGGCAAGCGACAGTTCAGACATTAACTCGTAATAATGAATAAAGCTTATGATTATTAATGTTTATTTTAGGTGCAGAACGGCTCATAAAACATTTTTATAATCACAAGATTCCTTTAGCAATAGCGACTTCGTCACCCGAATATTCGGCCCAATTAAAGTTTAGAAAAAAAAGAGAAATCTTCGATTTGTTTGATCACATCGTGTGCGGTGGCACAGATCCGGAAGTTAAACAAGGAAAACCTGCACCAGATATTTACCTGATAGCTGCCAGAAGGTTAGAACGCACAACAAACCGCGATTTTTTTGGAAAGGTTTATACAAAACACAGATTCGTTATTGATTCTCAAAATAAGTTTAGTATAAAAAATTAAAATTTTATAATTTGTAAATTATAATCATTCAATATGTTCCCTTAAACTAACTTTTGTAGAGCTGGGTTCAAACATGTACAACGGAAATATATTTTTTGCTTCCTAGCGGGAGTCCGATTTTGCGAATACCACATTTCAAGGTCCCCAGTGTCGAATACAATAGTTTTTAAATGGACGTCTGTGTGTATGTATGTGCGTATGTTCGTATGTGCGTTCGGAATTATTTTTCGTCTCGATTATCTCGAGAACAAAAAATGATATCGACGTTGGACCAAATTACGCAACTTAGAACTGATTGGATTTTCAGCAAAATCGGTCGAACTTTTTTTTTAAGGAGAATAAAAAAAATTGTAAACTACCTGAAAACCTCTATGTAGACGGAGAACAATTAGAGAGGGTTACAAGATAAAACTATCTGAGTACAAACATCACCTGCACCGCTGATTATTGTTTCGAAATTAAGATCCCTATAGAAAAAGCACGTGCAGCTTTTGTCAAAATGAAGAAGATGCTTTGTAACCGCGATTTGAGCCTAGATCTTACAACATGCTGAAGTGCTGTGTTTATTACCGGTACTGTATTATGGCGTAGAAACTTGGACCCTTAACATAATAAACGAAAGAAAAATAAAAGCATTTGAGATGTGGATTTACAGAAGAATGCTCAGAATATCGTGGGTGGAGCACACGACCAACGCAGAATTGCTTATCAGAATGAATAAAGAGTTGGGAGTGTTGAAGGAAGTGTAGAAAAGAAAGATCACCTATCTGGTTCACATAATGCGAGGTTTAAAATATGAGATACTCCACTTGATAATCCAGGGAAAGATTATGGGCAAAAGGTCAATTGGAAGAAGAAAAATATCTTGGCTGCGGAATCTGCGAGAATGGTTCAACATATTTTCTGCAGATCTATTCAGAGCAGCAGTTACCAAGGTCAGGATTGCCATGATGTTAGCAAACCTTCGATAATGTATAAGCTACATGAAGAAGAAGACCTGAATTTTGCAATTTATAAATTATACTATTTTTAATACAGAATTTTAAGATGTTATGAATAATATGATTATTGCATGTTAGGAATATTTGTATGAAAAATATGATGATAATATTTCATAAAAAGAGATAGTTTTAGAAAACATAAATAGGAATTGGAGAATTTTAAACTTGTGCCAGTATTGAGAAAATAGCATTGAAGATGCTATAATATAAAAATTATTGTTAGTAATAATCAAGAAATGTTTATAACAATTAAATATTGTTACTAACTAATTCAATTGTTATAAACAATTGAAAATAGCTCCCGCTTATGAAAAAGTTTGAAAGAATACTGTTGACATAGACAGAATATTGTTAATGACAATTATAATTTGTTACAAACAATTTGAAATCGTTTTTTATTATAATTTTAATAATAATAATAATTATAACAACAAATTATATGGTATTTTTTCATTATTTTTACTAGGAAGTTAGTCGTGAGGACCTCTCGGGTCGCCCAGACCACTGATATTTTAATATCGGGTTCATCCCTAAATTTAGTTCAGTAAAACTAATCCTTGAACCGACACTGTACAACCGGGTCATATAAGGCCCTCATTGCATGATATATTGCAGAGGTCAAACATTAAAAATGAAATAATATCAAATTTTAAAAACGCAAGTATTGATCCGAATATGGAAAATATTTGAAAATAAATGCTTTGTTTACAATAGCTGCCTATTCCGACTGGCAAATGTTTAGATTTCTTCAGTCTCTTATCGCCCGAATTTACCATGCTTGTTGTCTCGTACACAGTTTTTTAACATTTATGGCTTTCTTTTTGAGTTTTTCCCTCAATGTGCTACCATATTTTATAATTATTACTTGGTTTATTCTACTAATTGTAAATGCGTACTTTTTTATTTTAACTTATAACTTGTGTTATATATACCGGATAATATGTAATCTCTTGTTGTTTTAAACCATTGTTGTTTGTTTTTGCTTGTTACAGTTTAAAATTAACAATGTCCTGCACTGGGCTTGTCTCGTAGAATAAAAAAAAACATGTTAAACTTTTCTCGAAAGCAAAGAATACAGAAGCGCACCAGGAACGTCATATAGCTTCTTCTTCTTCTTCTGTCTGTCTGTCAAAAAGTGGCCTCGAGCTGACAGCCCACTTTTATATTATTTATTAATCAATGATTATATTTCCCAATCATAAAATTTTAATTTTTTAATTATTTGAAAATGAATAATCATAGTTTTAAGCTTTTACTTCTGTCGGCAATTTTTTTACCTAATTAAAAATGTATTTATTTAAATATATAGATTCAATTTTTGACAGCCGCTGTCACTTTCTACATCGCAAACACTATAGAGGGTAGGAATATGGAGAACAATCCAAAGTTTTTTATTTCATTTTTACTTTTACGTTTACTTGAGCAACTTGTTTTATTTTGACTTACTTTACATCATCTAAAACAGCTAAGTTTAGATCTAACATTACGTCCATATAACCTAATGAAAGAAGAAGCCATGACGTCACCCATCTGTTTCTGACGCTGACGACAGGTTACGTGGAACCAAAGGTTTTACCCTTACCAAATTTTGCTTAAACGCACCTAAAGAAGTTTGCACTTTAAAAACAGATTTGTCAAACTGTCTTTAAATAATAATACACAACGTTTCGATCGCAATTACATAATCGGAAATTACAAGAATTGACAATTGTTAGTAGTTTTTACATACATACATATATATATATATATATATATATATATATATATATATATATATATATATATATATATATATATATATATATATATAGTCACGCCTTTTTCCCGTAGGATTAGGTAGAGACCACTTGCTTTCACTTCCGCTACGGTTCTTACACACATCTTTTGCTTCCTCTACTTTCATCAGTGCTCTCATACATGCTCGTCGGTTGTTGGTACTCTTGACCTGGCCTTTCTTCAAAACAATGTTGATCTGATCGAGATATGTTCACCGAGGTCGACCTCTACCGACTTCCGTCCATTCACACTCGCCTCATAAATTTGTTTCGTCAATCTTCCTTCATCCATCCTTTCTACGTGTCCAAACCATCTAAGCATTCCTTTATCTATCTTTGTAACTATATCTTCTTTTACACCACAGCGTTCTCTTATCTCACTATTCTTCACTTTATCTAAATGAGTCACTTCAGCTATACTTCTCAGACTACTCATCCCAGCATTAATTCTATTTTTATGCTTCTTTTGCCAAACCCAACATTCACTACCATACATAAGTGTAGGAACCAACACACCTCTAAACAAAGCCAGACGTGCCTTTTTTGACACTTTCTGACTATTCATAAAGCTATGTAGTGCCCCATTCATTTGTTTTCCTGCCAAAACCCTTCGCTCAATGTCACTGTCATACTTACCATCTCTCGTAATTTTTGAACTTAAGTACACAAATTCATTTACTTGTTCCACTCTTTCTCCCTCAATTGAAACGCCACAGTTTGTCATGCTCTTGTTCTCTCTATTTATTGTTTATGTATTTATTCCTGTTTGCTGCTAGTTACAGATGATATAATTTATCAGGTTTCCCGACAATCCCCCTCCACATAAATGTTTGGTCTTCGAAGATGCCATAAATGGCATAAAGGCAGCCATAGCCGCAGGAATGCAAGTCATTATGACTCCCGATCCGGCGGTTACTCAAGAATACTGGAAGCTGGCCACTTTGAAACTGGACAGTCTAGAATACATGGCTCCACAATTGTTCGGTTTGCCCCCTTTTGAAAAGACAGATTAATAAAGAAGACAAGACGAAAAAAACCAGTTTGATAATGAAATGGAAAATACCGATTTTTGTTAAATGAAACATAAATAGTGTAGTTTTTATGTGAAATTCTTTTATCGTAAATAAATTTTCTTTCATAATTGTCACACCCTTTCAAAAAATCATTTATTAGCCAGGCGTTTGTCATTAGTTTTTACATAAATGTATCACAACCAAGACGAGTCTCGTACTCCATTGACGTATTGTTACTAAAAATCAATTTAAAAAAAGTAAGAACTTAATATTTTGGAAAATCCGTAAGTTATTTAAATGATTTACAAAATTTTCTATTAATACACAGTTTGCGATGCACTGTATTCTAACTTTACATCCCTCAAACCATTGACCATAATATCTGTTTTCCGAGCGCAACTTTAAGATAAGGGAATACAAAGAAGTCGCTTAGAACTAGATCTGGTGATTAAAGAGGGTAGTCAAGCAGCACAAACCGTAATTATAAATAATTTAATTTATTTAAAATTTTTTCTTTATTTATTGAAAGTGACAATGGTGCACCTAATCTTGCGATTAAACATCTTTTTGTATTTGACCTAATCTACTACTTTACCATTTTTTAATAAAATATTTTTAAACTCGTATACAGGGCGTGGCGCGAAAAGTTTTGATTAAAAGTAATGGCGGAGACAGTAATGTTAAAAATCTGAAATTACGAAGCTGTAGGTTTTGGATGACGCCGAGTTCAAATAGAATGTTGTTCTGAATGTGGCATTCCGGTTATACCGGAAATAGACGTCAACTTTGTTATTTTAAATGGAACCCAATATTTTTTATTTTTTTTTCAAATTCTACAGAAAATTTTAGATAAAATTTGTGCACAATGTCCTATACCAAAAATGAAGTAATTTCGAGATATTTTGATTTTTTTCAAAATTTTGAAAAAATCCTAATCCACATTTAATAATGATATCTCCATTAATAACGAAGCTAGTGACGATAAATTGTAACCAATAAAAAACGCTTGCCCGTTAACTCCATATGGCCAACTCTTTGATATTTCATACAGGGTGTTTTAAACTGTCAAAATGCACAATTTAAATCAATTATAAGTTGCTTACTTTAAATAGAACACCCTGTATTTTATTACATTTTTCGCTGAATTTTTTTAAACCAATTCGTTTGGTATCGGTATTCCCTATACCTAAATCCAACCACTTTTAAGATATTTCATTATCTTAGTTAAAACATAACACTACTTAATTATTTCAACATTAGTAAGGGGTAGGCCATGATTCCCATTATTTAAGGTGATATTTATTATTTTATTATAGCTTCGTAATTTCGGACTTTTAACATAACTGTATCCGCCATTACTATTAATCAAAACTTTTCGCGCCACACCCTGTATAATGTTATTAATGTGAATGTTGGCAGATCTTGTTACATATAGTTAACGTCTGCTAATACGCTAACCTCTAAAATAATTTAAAATAAAATTATTATTATTTAATACAATTACCGTAACAAATTATAAATACATACAAACATATAGTCACGCATTTTTCCCGTAGGGGTAGGCAGAGACCCTTTCCTTTCACTTCCGCTACGGTTCTTACACACATCTTTTGCTTCCTCGCCTTAAAATTTGTTTCGTCAATCTTCCTTCATTCATCCTTTCTACGTGTCCAAACCATCTGAGCATTCCTTTATCTATTTTTGTTACCACATCTTTTACACCACAGCGTTCTCTTATCTCTATCCAACCGAGTCACTCCGGCTATACAATTCTCAGACTACTCATCTCCGCAGCATTAATCCTATATTCATGCTTCTTCTGCCAAACCCAACATTTATTACCATACTGATAAGTGTAGGAACCAACACACCTCTATGCACAGCCAGACGTGCCTTTTTTGACACTTTCTGGCTGTTCATAAATTATAAATGAACAATAATTTTAAAAAAAAATTAATAATTACATTGTATTAGTTAAATAAAAGTTTAAAGTCATTGTAGATAGATATACAGGGTGATTCATAACTATTAGGACGTAGGCTATAGTTATGCTTTTGTGCCGTTTTTGATAAATTTACAGTGAAATTATTAGCAAGAAATGAAAACAAAATTTTAAATTTACCGCCCTGTTTCTTTTTCCAAAGCAGTATTTTATCAAGGCATAATTGGTTCTATGGTCATATTTTGGTCCAAATCACCCGCCCTTAGCCTGTCCCAATAGTTATGAATCGCCCTGTATTATTCAAATAAATGTTACCCACATAAACCTTCTTCATACATAAAATAATCATAGCAAATTTTTTTCTTTGCAAAATTTGTTCAGAAAATGAGCTCTTTTTAAATATGCCAAAATACCTAAGTAAATGTAAAATATAAAGAGAACAGTCAGAGCTTTCAAAAGATTTTGGGGTAATTACTTAAAAAAGTGGAGTCAAAAATACCGGAAAAGAGTGTCCCCCTTTAATCAAAATTCGACGGGTCTGAGCGTTTTTCTAAAATGTTGACGAGGTTCTGTTTCGTTTTCGGTTGGCCACCCTGTAGATAGATTATTTATTGAATGGCCTCCACGATCGCCAGATTTATCGCCCCTCGATTTCTTTTTGTGGGGACATCTGAAAAGTAAAATCTATAAAACACAACCACCGGCGTCGTTGGAAGATTTGCGTCAAAGAATCGTTGACGAGTGCCATCGTCGAATTACGCTGGAAATTTTTTGGAATGTGCGTGAACGTTTTGAACAAAACCTTTATTGTTGTATTGAAGCGGGCGGGCATCAGTTTGAACATTTAATCAATTAAGTAGTAAGTAAGCCACTAAAATAATTGGAATTTTAACATGTATTGGGAGGAAATGTAAAATTTAAAGACTATTGTCGGAGCTTTCAAAAGACATCTTATTCGACCCCCAATGCCATTTAAAAATGTTGGGGTAATTCCTACCCTCGCTTGTGGTTAAAAAAAGTGGAGTTCAAAATACCGGAAAAGAGTGTCCCCCTTTAATCTGAGCGTTTTTCTAAAATGTTGACGAGGTTCCTGCAAATGGCTCTGTTTTGTTTTTGGTTGACCAACCTGTATTTTAATCTATTTGTGTCTGTACATAGGTTAGTATTCCTGACTAGCCTGATAAAATTTTATGAATGTATGTACAGTTGTAAACATTTTCAATGATGAATAAATTTCTATTCTATTTTTATTCTATAATCTTTTAGACACCATTTGTTGTTAATTTATTTATTTATTTAGTGTGGTGTACTCATTGAACGCTTAATTTTACCCACTAAAAAAGCCTTGTGTATGTTTCCACTGTTTACTCCCACAGGATATGCTCAATAACCTTTAAGAATGGTTCCTCGTCAATCGTCGTATTTTGTAGACGTTTAATCCCACTCCGTCGAATTTAGCCACGCCATTTTTAATAGGAAAGAATTGTTTATTTATATCTCCAATCCTTAGTCAATGCTTGCCTAATTAACGTTTTTAAAAAATAGTTTTAACTGTAAAGGTACCTATATAGAATTATAAGTGTAACCAATATTATCTGTTAAATTATTTCATTAATAAAATAATATACTTTTATGTAAAATGCAACAAAATTACATAAAAAGGTTTATTTAAAAAAGTCCAAAATTATTAAATTCGCAAAAATATAAACATATTTTTCTAAAAATGTGCAAAACATTCCCCCTTCTAAATCGCGTTTTCTATTGATACAAATTCTACCACCTCACCTCATCACCCTTTTGCTACTGCAGTAGCAACCGAGAGACTTCACGAGGGATGATAAAATCATACCAAAGAGAACTTGAAATTAGAAGAAACAATGTTTTAGAAATGATGTGCACCAATCGCGTTTTCTATTGATACAAATTCTACCACCTCACCTCATCACCCTGTTGCTACTGCAGTAGCAACCGAGAGACTTCACGAGGGATGATAAAATCATACCAAAGAGAACTTGAAATTAAAAGAAACAATGTTTTAGAAATGATATGCACAAAAGCCCCATCTTAGATTGATTGACCTCTATATAAGCTTATATTCTCCAGTCGCACCCAAGACAAGACCCATCTCCAGTTTAAACATATAATAGAACTCCTATATATAGTGAATTGAAATGAGTGTGTGTCGGTGGGTTGTAATCGATGCGATCGAAGACTACGCGTCATACACTGAGTAAGCAATCGAACCAATCAGCTGCGCGTCCTTCCTTCGAACAATTAGCGGCTTAATAGCACGGTAACTATTTCATTATTAAACATGATTAATATTTGAATATAATAATAGCACGGTCAATATTGAAATCTTTATAAATAAAAATCAATGTAAGTATGTTTGTCCTCTATGGAACGATGTTAATGAAATTTTCAGGCAATCTTCAGATTAGCACAGCGGGTGATCCTGTGAAGTTTGATAACGATCGGATTGCTAAATGAGGTATGAAGGGGATGAAATATAAAAATTATATAAAAATTATCAAAACGGCTAATCATCCGATTTTAGTGAAATTTTGTAAATGCGTATTGATTGCTACAACTTGAGAAACAGGATAGTTTTTAATGCGATAAGCCCACACGAAAGTGGTTAAAGGGGGTTGAAATATAAAAACTAATAAACATGGCCGACAATAATGTCAAATTAATAGGTTTGTGGGGTGGCTGAGTTTGGTAGTAACATTCCCAATTTTGTTAGCACCCTTACGAAAGGGGATAATAAAAATCTCAATAACGGCTGATATTAGTTTCGAATTCATAGTCTCCGGGAACGCTGAGTTTAATAGTAACATTTCCAATCATGTTGGCACCCATACAAAAGGGGTGAGAAGGGAATGAAATATAAAAACTATTCAAAACAGCTAATATAAGTGTCGAATTCATATTTTTCGGGGACGCTGAGTTTGATAGTAACATTCCCAATTATGTTAGCACCCATACAAAAGGGTTGGGAAGGGGATGGAATATATTAACTATTAAAAACGGCTAATATAAGTATCGAATAGAGTGTCTTCAGGGACACTGAATTTGATAGTAACATTTCTTATTTTGTTTGCAATCGTACGAAAGGGGTGGGTAGGGGATGAAATATAAAAACTATTAAAAACGCCGATATTAGTGTCAAATTCATAATTTGTAAGGTCACTGAGTTTTATTATGATATCTCCAATGTTAGCATCCCTTACGAAAGGGGCGGGGAGGGGATGGAATAAAAAAATCTTTCAAAAACAGCCATGTAAGTGTCGAATTTATGGTTTTCGGGGACGCTGAGTTTGAGGGTTTTTTTTTCCAATTTTGTTAGCACCACTACGAAAAGAGTGAGAACGGGATGAAATGTAAAAACTATCAAAAACGGCTAATATAAGTGTCAAATTCATAGTCCTCGGGAACGCTAAGTTTGATAGTGATATTCTGAGATATGTAAGCATCCATACAAAAGGGGTGGGAGAGGGATGAAATATAAAAACTATTTAAAACACCGATATTATTGTCGGAGTTTATCGTTTTTGGGGTGGCTGAGTTTGATGGTAAAATTCCCAATTTTGTTAGCTCGCCTACGATAGGGGTGAGAGGAGGATGGAATTTAAAAATAAAAAACGGCTGATATTAGTGTCGGAATTAATTGTTTTTGGGGTTGCTTAATTTGATAGTAACATTTCTTATTTTGTTAGCACCCCTACGATAGGGGTGGGTAGGGGATGAAAAATAAAAACTATTAAAAACGCCGATATTAGTGTCAAATTCATAGTTTTCTAGGTCGCCGAGTTTGACTGTGATGTCTCCAATGTTGTTAGCACCCCTACGAAAGGAGTGGGAAGAGAATATGAAAAACGCATTATTGGTGTTGAATTTATAGTTTTTGACGTCGCTGAGTTTGATAGTGATATTTTCAAAGCAGGCAAGCCAAAGTTCGCGTAGGTCAACGTCTGCCTTGTCCGCCAGTTAGTTAATTATTTATTATAACAATTTTTTTGTTTGCACTAACAATAAACATACTTCCCGATGCAGTTGATAAGTAAAATTATAAGCGTAAATTTGTAAAATACGGCCAAACTCGTATGGAAGAGGAGATTTTAATAATGACTGAATATACAGGATTATGTATTTAAAAAACCAAAGTGACTAATAATATCAGAGAAACGGCAAATCTGACAACATTGCAAATGTCAAATCTGGAATCTCCGTATCTCAAAATAGGCTTATCCGAAATGTCGTACAATTCGAACTAGCAATTTACCAGATTTGGTCCACTCTGTATAGAGCTGAGACATCGAGTCACCCTTTACATAATTCTGTAAGCATTGAACGTTCTTAAAATATTCACTAGCCTTCTATTAATAGGCTTGGCCTGTGACTAAAAAAGTAAACAGCTAAAAATTAACCTAACCAAAAAAATAAAGACTTCGTCACCATTACGTCCGTTATGTCATAATGTATCATCGTCAATTGTCACTTTCGCAAAAAGTAATGTAGCACACGCGAGTCGTTTTTACATTTTAGTTTAGAAACCTTGTTAGAAATTTCAAATTATCCAGTGATGGAAAATGTCGGAATTGAGAAGATGTTGCATACCCAAAAAATACAAACCCGTGACGCACTGCATTTTTGATTTGGATGGTACGATTTTAGGTCAGTATGAAAGTTTGAATCATAAAATTTTTGTCTCGTTTAATAAAATTATTTTTTTTACGGTTCGTCCTGTATTTTTTTTCTCTCTGATTTCGCACCAAACAACGAGTCTGACAAGGTAAAAATAATAATTAAGTAATTAAGATTATCACCAACCGTGAAATATTAAATTACATATAAAGTATTCTCATTATATTGGGGTATCTACTGGTTTGTAAAAAACGTTTTGCCGAAAAAGTATCTTTTTACAATCAGCGTTTCTTCAGTTTAAAGCAATATTTCAATGAGATATGAACTCAATTTATAAGTCATTGCGAGGATAGTTCACGAATTGGTATCCCTAACATAGAAGCAAACACACGAGAAGAATGAAACTAATTTATTTTTCAATATAGTCTCCTGCAACGTTTATACGGTTGGTATATCGGTGATGAAGTGTTTGAAACCCTTCTGAAAAAAATTCAGAACTTTGAGTCTACAGCCTTCAGTCTGATGATCTGGGAGGCAACGTGTAGATATTAAACGCTTAGAAAACGTCGTTTGAAGAAATTGTGTCATTCTGTTGAAACCAAATGTCCCGAAAATTAATGGAAAGTAGCTATTGGAATAATTTGATCTTGCAGAAGGTGCAGATATTTGACAGCGTTTAGTTTACCATCGATAAATCCGGAACCTATAAATAGTCTTCTAAAGTTTCTGTCCAAACATTAAGTTTTTGTGGGTATTAATTACGTACAGGGATACTTGGATGCTGAATTGTGTTTCCTGTGAAAAGAAAACGATGACTTGTCCGTAAATAATGTTTTGTAAAAAAGCATCCTTTTAATTTTGCTCTACCATCATCAATCAATCAATATATTCCCATCATTCCATGGCGGAACATAGGGCCTCAACAAAGTTTCTCCATCGGACTGTATTTCTGGCAAGCATTTTGACTTCTTGCCATGATTTATTCATTTTTCGTATTTCACTTAATATCGATCTTCTCCAGGTTGTCTTTGGGCGGCCCCCTAGCGCGGCTACCTTGGGGATTCCGCTCCAGGGCCATTCGGGCTATATTATTTTCAGGTTTTCTAAGGGTGTGACCCAGCCATCCCCATTTGCGCTTCCGTATCTCCGTGTTGGTCGGAGTGCAGAGCTCTGGATGAACTTTTAGTGGTTTTCCATGTTTCGCATCCGTACAGAAGAACAGATTTTACGTTTGTATTGAAGATACGTAGTTTTGTGTTGGTGGTGTATGCTCTCGAACTCCAGACCCTGCTAAGCATTCCAAAAGCTCTCCTTGCTTTTTGTATTCTGGTTTTAATGTCTGTATCTGTGCCACCCTCCTTGTCAATTACACTTCCAAGATAAACAAAGTGTTCGACTAGTTCGATTGGTTGGTTCTCAATATGTAATGGATTAACGTTGTCAGTGTTAATTCTTAACTGTTTAGTTTTATTGATTTTAATCTTAAGACCAACTTTCTTGGCTTCTTTACTGAGTCTGACGAGCTTCTGCATCATATCTTCAAAAGAGTGAGCCAGAAAACAGATATCGTCGGCGTAGTCTAGGTCTTCTAGCCGGCCATTGAAACCCCATCTTATTCCTCTGTCCTGGTCATTAGTTTTGCGGAGAACGGAATCCAGCACGATATTAAAGAGCATTGGAGATAGAACACAACCCTGCTTAAGATTGTTATAGGTTCGCTTGGTATTCCTTTGTGAAGTACTTGACATGCAGAGTTTGAATAGAGCTGTTTTATAATTTGAATCATTTTGATTGGAATGCCAGTTTCCCTGAGAAGCTCCCACACTGCGTGATGCGATAGTGTGTCCATCATGGTTTGACAAAATTCCATGTTTTACAGTAAAATTAAACTATCGTAAAATAGTTTATGAAAATAAAATTTTTTTTTCGTAGAAACCGAAAGTATTTACAAAAATGTGGTCTCTTCCATATTGGAAGAATACGGCAAAGAAAGCGAATACACCGACGAATACAATATAACTCTTATAGGAATGACAGATAAGGACACTTTTACGAAAATTCTGACCGATTTTGAACTTCCCCTATCTTTCGAGGAAATCCATGACCAATTCCGTGAAAGGAGCGACGATCTGACCGCAGATGCTGAGTTTATGCCAGGTAGTAATGATCAGTTAACTATTACACGAAGGAAACAGCTAGTTACAGTTTTAAGTATGTTGCCACACTATTCGTCAATCTAGCTATATTTCTCAGACTAAGCATTCATCTTATTTTCATGCTTCTTAAGCCAAACCCAACATTCACTACCATACTGATAAGTGTAAAAACCAGTACTCCACTATGCTTTTTTCTGTTGCCATAAAACAAAACTGCTTTTTATTGAACAATAAAGTACATCGTTTGTTTTTAATTTATTGTTGGTCGTTAAATCACTTAGAAATCAATGAAACCTAATGACAGCTCTGTCAGTTCAGTTTTCCCAAAACTGGAGTTAGTATGAGCAATGACTTTCACACTTCTTTGGATATAATTTGATTCCGAAAGTTTAGGAACAGAAATATAAAAAAGCCTACAAATACTTTACAGATTAGCAAAAGAAATATTTTGTCTCTTTAACTTTAGAATAAATATTACGAATATGTAAATTTTAAAAAAAAATTTAAAAGTTGTACGGGGTCTTTTTCTGTTAATTACTACACTTGCACGTTAAAACTCGAAAGCTGAATTTTTTAAGAATAACATACATACATACATACATAGAGTCACGCCTTTTTCCCATAGGGGTAGGCAGAAACCACTTCCTTCCACTTCCGCTACGGTTCGTACACACATCTTTTGCTTCCTCTACTTTCATCGGTGCTCTCATACATGCTCTTCGGTTGTTGGTACTCTTGACCTGGCCTTTCTTCAAAACAATGTTGATCTGATCGAGATATGTTCTCCGAGGTCGACCTCTAACGATTTGCCCATTCACACTCGCCTTATAAATTTGTTTCGTCAATTTTCCTTCATCCATCCTTTCTACGTGTCCAAACCATCTAAGCATTCCTTTATCTATCTTTGTGACCACATCTTCTTTTACATCACAGCGTTTTCTTATCTCACTATTCTTAACTTTATCCAACCGAGTCACTCCGGCTATACAATTCTCAGACTACTCATCTCCGCAACATTAATCCTATTTTCATGCTTCTTCTGCCAAACCCAACATTCACTACCATACTGATAAGTGTAGGAACCAACACACCTCTATGCACCGCCAGACGTGCCTTTTTTGACACTTTCTGGCTATTCATAAAGCTATGCAGTGCCCCATTCATTTGTTTTCCTGCCAACACCCTTCGCTCAATGTCATATTATCAGACCTCGTACAATATACTGCGTGTCTGATTAAAAAAGGTAACCCGCTGTATCTCAGGAGCTATTTATAGTACAACTTAAGCAAAAAAATCCGTATTACAAATTTACATACGAGAAACTGCTGGAAATTATTTTCAAGTTTCCTACTCCATCGCTAGAGGGCGTACTTTACAATAATAACACAAAAACATCATTTTTCTATAATGAATGCACAGTAATAGAGTACCACAAAATTAAAATAGATCATATACTAGGGCAACCAAACTTTGATGACTTATCTGATCTTAACTCAGTTAGCATAAAAGACCTTACTTTTTTCATTAAAAGTTCCAACTGTTTCTAACGGTAGAGGGGAAAGGCACCGCCGTCCATAACGGTAATGGTTGTCACGTGCCTATTTTTTCCCTTCTACCGTTCCATTATAATTGTGTCTCTGATAGTTTTGTATTCCTCAGGTACCGTATTTTGTTGTAACTTAAATATATCATTCGTTGTAAATAGTGTTGCATACCTTGTAGTGATGGGATTCGATTGTTAATGGCTGTGGCATTTTTCGTTAATCGATGGAGATTGAGTGGGGGTTTTCGTTATTAGATTTTGCTTTGGTTTTTGGCCTCGATTGTTGTGTGTTGTCGGTTATATTATTGTTTGGTTTGCATTTCTGTGTGGATGGGGCTGGCTATCAACACGGACGAGTGCGATTATGAGTTTGGAACATAGATTTGCGAAGATTGTTGGTTGACGCGTGTTCCGTGTCATTTCTTGATATCCGGCCTGGGAAGTAGTAGTCGTTTGGTGGCAGTCTTGGGAGTGGTGTGGTGAGAATTTTTGTGACGGTGAGATATTAACACGTGTGCAAAACCTCTACGGTTTATCTTTCATATCTGGCTGTATTTGGGCCATCTTGATTGGATTTTGAAGAAAAACCATTTAATTTTTAACTTGACCATTCTATCTTACCTTTGTTGTTGATATTTTGGATTTTGGTGTCGAGTTAAAATAACCGTATGCGGGATTTATTTGAGGGAAGCCATTGTTAATTAGCAGGTGCCGTTCCATAATCAAACCGGCCACAGTAGTGAATTCGTATACCCAAAGGTTACAAGTGATTTATTTTAGAATATTTAAACGACGTGATTTGTTTTTGACACCACGATTAAGTTTTGTTTTAATTTATTGATATGGTACATTGTTGAAAACTATTTATTGCTTTGGATAATATGCCAAGGCTGAACTTTGATTAAAGTAATCTTCTCAATAGTTTTTTGTGTCCAAGTAAAAATGTTTTCTTCATACTTATTTGTAAATATCCTACAATATTGATATTTTGAAGGACAGCCATTGTAAAAAGAAATATTTTTAAATAAGCTCGATTGTTTTAACAGTGTAAATCTTTATGTAAATGGTAAAAACATGTGTAATTCAGCAGCCTTATGTAAACGTTTGATTTATTGTTAGCTGTTGATTTTGATTATATTTGTTGTAAGTTTATTATTGAACTGAGTACTTCGATTTATTGTTGGCTGTTGATTTTGACTATATTTGTTATAATGTTATTATTGAACTGAGTACCTTGATTTATTGTTAGCTGTTGATTTTGATTATATTTGTTATAAGTTTATTATTGAACTGGGTACTTTGATTTATTGTTGACTGTTGATTTTGAATATATTTGTTATAATGTTGCTATTGAGCTGTGTACTTTGATTTATTGTGTGAGTAAAGTATCCAATATATTTTTGCAATTTTATTTATTTGGTTCACCATAATCTTAGTTGTTTATCATGTGGCTCTGCTAGTGCCTATAAGACCTAGGGGTTTCCGGCTTGAACCGTCTAAGTCGGTGGCGCGGCTCACTTTTATTTTCTTTTTTTTTTTCTACCCTCTACGGCTGAGCTTGGGCATAATTTGCCAGTAGAGAGACCGCTGGCAGAGTACTCAATAGAGAACGAAAAAGACGTGGCACGGTATAACGGTATTATTGTGAACTAAGCCCACTAGCGGCGGAGTAGAAAACTTAAAAATAATTTCCAGCAGTTTCTCGTATGTAAATTTGTAATAAAGATTTTTTTCACAAGTTCTACGATAAACAGTTTCTGAGATAAAGCGGGTTACCTCTCTTAATCAAACACCCGGTACAATTATTGTGTAAGATTTTCGTTACAGGTGCCTTAAATCTCATTCAGCATTTACATCTTCATAAAATTCCGATGGCAATAGCTACATCGTCGAGTGTTTCCGCGACAGAAATTAAATTTAGCAAGAAAAAAGACATTTTCGATTTATTTGATCACGTCGTTTGTGGTAGCACCGATCCAGAAGTTTTATTCGGCAAGCCTGCACCAGATATTTTTATTGTAGCTGCCAGAAGGTTAGCATTATCGTATTATTATTACTATTGGAAATAACTACAATTATTTTTGTGGTTTGGTAATTAATTTGAAATATCGTTGCAGCTCTTTAAGTGTTAGACGTTCAAGTACGTCTTAACTGCCGTCGACTGCGCCATTAGACTTATTACACCGTACCATTTCAAAATAGAGTATAGACATACATTTGGATCTAACATAAATGAATTTCAAAACCTCGAATTTTGTTCGCTGTCCGCTTTATGTGATATGCCCATTATTCTAATTTTTAAAAAAATCCAAACACCCATATACATTTTTTAAATAAAATAATAGCCAAAGGTTTCTTATCCATTTTATAACTTTTCGAGGCATGATTGAAGTTAAATGAAAGAAAAAAAGGAAAAAAGAAAGAAAGAAAAAAAGAAAGAATTAAAAAAAAAGAAAGAAAGAAAAAAAAGAAAGAATTAAAAAAAAAGAAAGAAAGATAAAAGAAAGAAAGAAAGAAAAAAGAAAGAAAGAAAGAAAGAAAGAAAGAAAGAAAGAAAGAAAGAAAGAAAGAAAGAAAAAAGAAAAAAGAAAGAAAGAAAGAAAGAAAAAAGAAAGAAAGAAAAAAGAAAGAAAGAAAAAAGAAAGAAAGAAAAAAGAAAGAAAGAAAGAAAGAAAGAAAAAAGAAAGAAAGAAAAAAGAAAGAAAGAAAAAAGAAAGAAAGAAAAAAGAAAGAAAGAAAAAAGAAAGAAAGAAAAAAGAAAGAAAGAAAAAAGAAAGAAAGAAAAAAGAAAGAAAGAAAAAAGAAAGAAAGAAAAAAGAAAGAAAGAAAAAAGAAAGAAAGAAAAAAGAAAGAAAGAAAAAAGAAAGAAAGAAAAAAGAAAGAAAGAAAGAAAGAAAGAAAAAAAGAAAGAAAGAAAGAAAAAAAGAAAGAAAGAAAGAAAGAAAAAAGAAAGAAAGAAAGAAAAAAGAAAGAAAGAAAGAAAAAAGAAAGAAAGAAAGAAAAAAGAAAGAAAGAAAGAAAGAAAAAAGAAAGAAAGAAAGAAAGAAAAAAGAAAGAAAGAAAGAAAGAAAGAAAGAAAGAAAGAAAGAAAGAAAAAAGAAAGAAAGAAAGAAAGAAAGAAAGAAAGAAAGAAAGAAAGAAAGAAAGAAAGAAAGAAAAAAGAAAGAAATAAAGAAAAAAGAAAGAAAGAAAAAAGAAAGAAAGAAAAAAGAAAGAAAGAAATAAAGAAAGAAAGAAAGAAACAAAGAAAGAAAGAAAGAAAGAAAGAAAGAAAGAAAGAAAGAAAGAAAGAAAAAAAGAAAGAAAAAGAAAGAAAGCACAATTGAGCACAAAATATTGCTTCAAACTAAAGAAAGCTAAATTTAAAGAGATAAAAAAAAATAAATGAGCCGTCGCGGGACGCCTGGCATATGTGAAACATCGAAACTATTTGATATAAAAAATTTGCATGAAAGGATGGTTTATTAAAAGAAATAAATATGTCATAATCAAAAACCGCATATTCAGATATAAAAAATATAAACGCACTCATGTACATACACAAAGGGACACCTTAATTTTAAAAGTATAATTAACTTACTCTTGACTTAACATTCAATCATTCCAACATTTGGTTATTGGAATATAAGTATAGAAAAATTAATTGCAATTGGTTGACTCTTTGTGGGTGTTGGAATTTTTTGAAAATGAGTACATTTAATACCAGATTTTAAAATTGAATTCGGTAGATTTTCTGACCGTCCACGCCCACATCAATGTTTGGTATTCGAAGACGCCGTAGTGGGCATAAAGGCGGCCATAGCCGCTGGTATGCAGGTGGTCATGATTCCAGACCTAGCAGTTCCTTACGACGAGTGGAAACTTGCCACCTTGCGTCTAGATAATTTGGATTGTATGGTACCAGAATTGTTCGGTCTACCTGCCGTCGGATCTCCCGTGGAAGAGCAGCAGCAGAGTATTGATGAAGAGGATAACAAGCAAGAAGGAGACGAAACAGCGAAATTGGAAACTTACGAAAATACCTCAGAAATTATATTGAAGGAAACGTTGTGAAACTAATATAGCACGACCTTTATAACTGGCACGAAATATTTTTTTAATTAATTAATCATAATTATCACAAAAATTTGAATCAACGCATTGATAAATGGATATTATACGACGGTGACAAAATGATGACCAGAACTTTTTTTATGAATGATATATCCTGATGAAGGTCGACGTTGTTTAATTGACACGTCGAGTGACACTCTCCAAACGCAGCCTCATTAATTTTGTACACACTTTTGAAGGGTAAATGTCGACCTTGTTACGTCTAGAATGAAATAAAAGTTTTAAATGTATCTAATGTATCGACTTTCCATTCTGACAAAAAAACAATAAAATTGCTGAATAAATACAGGATTTTTAGCGTTACTTTGTTATTTATTTTCTTATCATAAACCTGTCAAAAAAATGAAATGTTTTTATTTTTTTAATGAAATTTAGTAAATCTTCATAAAAATCAAGAGAGATTTGGTCATTAAAATTAAATTAAATTCCTAATAAACTATATATCTGTGACAATCAGGGTTTGTAAATCCCCTTTTTCTACACGGGAGAAATTTTACTCAATTTCGATAATTAGTGGACTGGAAATAATCATAATTCACTGGTTTTTAAAGTATTTATTTAACACAAAATATATTTCTCTCTTCAATGCACAATGCACTTGTACCAATTAACGAATTACTGCAAGCAATGAATTCAATTCAAAGCCGTGAAATAAATAGGAATTAAAGTTTGGAACCAAGGCTGTGAATAAATTAAACTGAAAGACTCGTCACTCTCGACGGTCGGAGCAATGCTACTATTGTGTCGACTCGAGACTTCGCGTAGAAAAAGGGAGCCGGCTACCGTGTCAGCCAGAGACATCGCGAGTGAAAGAGAAATGTTATAACTCGTCAAGAATGCATTTAAAATAGAAACAAACAATCATTAGTGTTGAAATCGCCCGATTTCAACAGCAGCCCGTGTACGTGAATAAATATTTTTTATTAAGATTTATTTCGCGATTTCAAACTTCTTAACTTCCCAGTGGAAGTTATAGTAATGGGTCCGGTTTTGCGAATCCCGAATTGTTAAGTGGACGTCTGTGAGTGTATGTACAGTGCAACAGAAGTAGCTTGGCGTGCGACTAGCCTCTAAAATAACAAATATTGGCTGAATATACTTCGCATTCGTAAACTTCTTCCTCCGATTATACTTGAGACTCACGATTACCGAAAATTTCGTCGTCGCCGATCGGATCGTTATTCGAATGTTTTCGTTGTGCGCAGATTTTGTGATCTCTCGCCCGCCAAGCTACTTCTGTTGCACCGTGCGTATGTGCGTTCGGAATTATTTTTCGTCTCGATTATCTCGAGAACAAAAAATGATATCGACGTAGGACCAATTGTATGCGACGCATAATTACGCGACTTAGAACTGATTAGATTTTTAGCAAAATTGGTAAAGCTATTTTTTATTGAGAATAAAAAAACTGAAAAAAATGGTAAACTTTCGGAATTATTTTTCGTCTCGATTATCTCGAGAACAAAAAATGATATCGACGTGGAACCAACTGCATTCGACGCATAATTACGCAACTTAGAACTAATTAGATTTTCAGCAAAATCGGTCAAGCTGTTTTTTATGGAGAATCAAAAAACTGAATTTTGCAATTTATAAATTATACTATTTTTAATACAGAATTTTAAGATCTTTTGAATGATATGATTTTTTTTTTCCTTTTTTTTTTGACTGTGGAAACTAATAATATGATTATTGCATTTTAGAAATATTTATATGAAAACTATGATGACAATATTTTTTTAATAATAAGTTAGTCGTGTGAACCTCTCGGGTCGCACCCAGATCACTGATATTTATAATTTGTAAAATTATGCGGTGTTTTTTAAGTTTACTTATAATTACATTAAAGACGTCGTTAGAACCCTTTCACTGTTCACTGAGCCGCTTTTAATACGCCATTTTGTCACAGATTAATCGATTCCTTCGAAGAAGGAAGATGAAATAAAACGAATTTCGCCGCGTTCGATTTAGTCCTTCATTAGAATCGTCAAAAAAAACCTTTTGGATTAATTGGCAGCTCTTTAGATTAAGTTACTTCCGAACATAACAAGGTTTTCGTCCTTCATCCCGTTCCGTCCTACGTCCCTTCCGATTCGCAGGTCACTACAGAAATCGATACGTGTGTTTTTGAATGTACAAGGTGAGCCACGCTTTAATAGACCTGAATACAAGGTGTTGTTTAAGCTCGAGCTTAAACTTAAAATCGTACTGATTATGACATTTTTTCCAAAATGCAGTATAGGAAAATACGAAACTATGAAAAAACGATCTTTATACCATAGATAGATAAATAATTTATTTATACTAAGAACATTTATATAGTACAGGTCAATAATTAAAACCAATAGTACCTATATGAATAGAATTACAATTACATCAAAAGATTTCAAATATTATTGTTCACATCTTGTAAATAAGGTATAGTTTTGTTGCTCATTATAGATAAAGGTATTTAAATATCTATATGTTTCCCATCGGACCCGAAGTTTAAAAAGCATCAGAAGAAACACCATTAAAAAGTGGATGCATTTAGAAGCTTCGGCTAAACGAAATGGATCCGCATGCCAGAGGAACGCGCGAAAAAGTTCATAAAAGAACCCTTGCGTGCGACCACGACAGACCTGCTCAATCTCAGCCTTTCTGGACTGAAATTAACAATGGGCCTGCTGACACCTTTTAAGGTTAGAGAACAGTGAATGCCGTTTCTTTATCAGGACCACCAACAGCCTCTGGAAATTGATAAACATCAAATACCTGCACCTATAAAAGTCCGTTCATAATTTGTCGATAGCACAAAATGTGCGTCCAAGTCATAAAACGGCCGTAATAGTCGTAAAATCATAGGCGGAGGTTCCTGAGGTGTTTATTCATGTCCGTACACAATTTGTTGATAGCTCACTGCAAGTTTGACCCTCATTAGGTTTAGTACGTTTTTGATCGCATTTAATTTACGGCTCGTTGGTGTTTCGGCGTCTACGGCAGTAATTAACGTCTCTAATATTTATTTTGCGAATTTTGTGCAGTGCGTGAGTAACTTTTTTTCATATTCCTACAAACATATACGTACCTTTCGTTCCTGCTTGTTTTGTTTGATTGCTTGCGATGGCTTCGTCATCATCATCAACATCATCAAGTTTTACACCGGTACTGTTGCGTACAGTCAGTAAGTCTGTCTATTCACCAAGAGAGAAGACTATTGTTTTGAACGTTCACGATGCTCTGCTTTCTCAGAATCCCACAAACACTGTTCAGAACATAATCAAGAGTTGTGCCCACATGACGGGCGTAGGGGAGTCAACAATATATAGGTTCCTATCAGAAAGAAAAAAACAAGGTATAGCTAACCCAAATACAAACGAATACTTAAAGAGGGGGAGAAAACCTATTGAAATTGATGAATTTGCCAAAAATGGTATTCGAAGGAAAATTCACGAATTTTTTTACAAAAAAGAAATACCCAACTTAAACAAAATTTTACAAGAAGTTAGAGACGACCCGGATTTGCCTCATGTCGGACGAACCAAATTGTGGCAAGTTTTAAAAGAATTAAATTTCCGGTGGGAGAAATCAGACCGAAAATCACTTTTGATTGACCGGGAAGAGATAATATGTTGGAGAAGAAAGTATCTAAGATCTATACGAAAATTTCGGGCTGAAGGAAAGCCAATTTACTATCAGGACGAAACGTGGGTAAACGCAGGTCATACTCTCACAAAAATTTGGTCAGATAAAAATATATCAAGCTCCAGGCAAGCCTTTATGGAAGGTTGGTCTACTGGTATTTCCCCACCCTCTGGTAAAGGCAGTAGATTAATAGTTTCTCACATTGGCAGTGAAAAAGGATTTGCTAAGCATGGTTTGTTGGAATTTCAATCCAAAAGCACAAAAGACTATCACGAGGAGATGACAGCTGATGTTTTCGAAGAGTATTTTGAGCAGATGATTGAACATATACCACCAAACTCAATTATAGTATTAGATAATGCACCTTATCATCCACGACTAGTAGAAAGACTTTCAACGACTGCGTGGAAGAAACAGGATATCATTGAATGGCTGCGGAATAAGTCCCTGCCTTACAAAGATGGAATGGTTAAAGCAGAACTTTTAAAAATTGCCCGGCAACACAAATCTGAGTTCAAGAAATACGTAGTTGACAAAATGGCGGAAAGACGAAACATCACAGTCCTTAGACTTCCACCCTACCACTGCGAATTAAATCCAATTGAACTCATTTGGGCACAAATGAAAAGCTATGTGGCTAGAAAAAATACGTCATATAAAATACAAGCTGTACGCGAATTGTTATATGAGTCTTTACAACATATTACAGAACAAAATTGGCGAGATGCAGTAAGACATGTAATAGAAGAAGAACAAAAAATGTGGGATCTTGACAATATAATTGATGCGACTGTAGAGACACAACCGCTAATTATTAACCTGCAAGACGACTCGGATTTCGAAGATGATCCTGTTTATTTTGAATTTGAATAGTTTTGTAAGTAATCGTAGTTTATATCATTTAAAAATAGGTATTAATTAAATAAATGTATTTTTTACAAATTGCAAGTAACTTTTTATTTTTAAATAAAATAAAGAAATTTTATTAAAATAAAAATACAATTTACAGTACCTACAGTTTAAGAATATTAATATATTTATTTATTTAAAGTAACGTAATGTTTTAATCATATACTCTACGACACTGGTCAGTCATTTCCACTCAAAATACCTACATAATCGGATTAAAAGTTCTATAGCTGTATTGTATTTATTCAGATACAAGGTGGGTTAGTCGAAAACATCTTAAACTGCCAGTTTTAGGTTGGTTTTTGTTATTATATCATACTACCTGTCCTCTCTGTATTTCAGTTCTCTAATGAGGGTCAAACTTGCAGTGAGCTATCAACAAATTGTGTACGGACTATAGAAACCTGAAGGAACTTAAAAATGCAGTTATCACAGCATAGGAACAAATTCCTCAACTTTAAATTTAATCTTACCGAGAAATATTGAAGCTAATTTACTTTTAAACTACCTAAATACGTTTGTTCTAATTTTTAATGTAACCAATATCCATACAAAATTATTAAAATTAGTTCGTTGTAGCAATTTGTATTAAATAAGGTAATACCACAGATTAACTACGCACAGATGCGAAACCCGGCGAAAGATCAAATAATTTTTTATTTATTCATGGACATTTAAATGGGTTTAATTGCATTGTCGCCAATATTAGTGTCGAATTCATAATTTTTGTTGTTGCTGAGTTTGATAGTGACATTTTAATTTTGTAAACACCCCTACAAAAGGGGTGAAAAGGGGATAAAATATAAATACTATTAAAAAGGCCGGTATTAGTATCGAATTCAAAGTTTTCGGGGTCGCTAAGTTTGATAGTGATATTCCCAAAGCAGGCAAGTTAACGTTCAGGCAGGACAACGTCTGCCAGGTCCGCTAGTATGAAATAAAATCTGTGATTTCTCGTAAGGATCAATGGTAAAGGCAAAAATTGTTTAATATTATCTTTTTTCTAGTTCTTTGCACTGTACTAATATTTCGAATTTCATTAAGTTTTGAACAGTAATTCTATATCCGAGGGTACTACCTTAATATGTTGTTGCGTTTGACTTTTGTTTAAGGCTTTCAAGCAGTCCAGATAAACTTTTAATCTACTCGCATAAAACATCTGACCACCTTGACACCCGATTATTTTAATCTTAGCAAATTCTCGTAAGTTTTATAAATTTTACCGCCTGAAAAGGCCTCATACAATGGACGGCGAATGCTTTTATTTTTTTATTTTAAAGCAGGTATTTTTGCCGGTAAATGGATCCTATATCTCTAAATAAAATACAAAAATTTCATAATTTTTCTTCCAGTAAATTCAAACGCACCAATACATTCCAGAATGATCTCTTTTAATCAGAACAACAAGTCCAATTAATCAAAACCAATTGATATATTTCTCTTTTCCGTTATTTTTCCTAATTTTAAACCTCGCTACAAAGTTCATTCTTTTGAGTTATTGGTCGCCTGCGTCAAAGTCTTTTTCGTACAGTATAGCTCTATTAAGTTTAGCTTTACTACATTTTTATGGGACCAATTTAAGTGATTTACCCAATCTGGAACTTTTTCACTCACAAAATTTCTTTGGAAGAATCAAACCAAACGACCGCTTAAGTTGTTACGACTAAATATGATTAATGAATGAACTGGAAACGTTTTGTAACTATATTTTTTAATCCGCAAAACTGTATTATTATTATTATTATTTTTTTATTTATTTAAAGCATCGACTACAGTGGTCATTAGCCTTTCATTCCCAAAAGGTTCGGAAATTCATCTGATATACTTCATCTACACCTTTTTTATTTATAAATTGAATTGTTTTCTGACAGTATTGCTCATTTCTTACGAGAAGTAAATGTTCCACAGTAAGTTATCCGTTGCAGGTATTACATATCATGGGTCTAGAACCACCCAGAAGGTAGGTGTGATATGTTTTTTTATCTTTTAAGAATTGGACGGTTCTTCCAATGAAGTAGGGATTTGATGGGCATTCTTGCATAGATTGCGGTAGGCATAAGTTTCTTCTTTGATTTGTATCTTTTCTGCAGTTAATCATAATATTTTCTACTGTAATTGCTGTTTCACATTCTTTGCACGTAGGCTGGGGATCTTCTAGTACGAGGGCGGTTTGATAAGTCAGTGACTTTTTGAATAAAACAAATTTTTTTCCGCAAATAAACATTTTATTTTTCTACATAATCACCTTTTAGCTCGATACATTTAGTCCAGCGTTTTTCTAATTTTTTTATTCCCTCCAAATAATAGGTTTTTTCAAAGCTCTCAAAATACGCGTTTGTTTCGGTAATGACTTCTTCATTCGACTCAAATATCTTACCGCCCTGCCATTTCTTTAGGTTTGGAAACAGAAAATAGTCGCAGGGGGCTAAATCTGTAGAATATGCTGGATGGGGTAGCAATTCGTATCCCGATTCGTGGATTTTGGCCATCGTGACTAGACAAGTGTGCACACGTACATTGTCTTGATGGAACAGCACTTTCTTCTTCTTAGCCAAATGCGGCCGTTTTTGCTTCAAATCAACGTCGAATCTGTTCAAAAGCTTTGAATAATATTCGCCGGTGATTTTACCTTTCTTGAGGTAATCGATGTGAATGACACCGCGTACATCCCAAAAAACTGTGGCCATGACCTTGTTGGCTGACAGACTCTGTTTCGCCTTCTTTGGTCCACGTTCACCCCGAGCAACCCACTGTTTCGATTGTTCCTTGGTCTCTGGCGCGTTGTGATGGATCCATGTTTCATTTACAGTAACAAAACGGCGCAAAAATTCGGCTGAACATCGCTAAACACTCTTTTGAAGTAGTCACACGATTGCGCTTATGGTCGAGTGTGAGCAATCGCGGCACCCATCTCACAGAGAGTTTTTTCATGTTCAAATATTCGTGTAAAATATGATTTACCCGTTCAGTTGAGATAACTACAGCATGAGCCAACTCACGCACTTTCATTCTCCGATCATCCAATATCATTTCATGGGTTTTATCGACGATTTCCGGCGTGATCACTTCTTTTCGGCGTCACTAGTGCTGGTACGACCACAACGGAACTCTGTAAACCACTTCTTAACCATTGAAATTGATGGTGCCGAGTCCCCGTAGTATTTATCAAGTCTTTCCTTAGTTTCAGAGATGGATTTTTTACGTAAAAAGTAATCAGCGCACGAAATTCACTTTTTTCCCTTTTCGTAAAAATTCACGAGGTTGTCTGCTTTGAACGGCTATCAAACACCAACTGCACGACGTAGCTTGCTCAAAATTAAAAAGTTGCCCACTGATAGATTATAGTTGACGGCAGCACTGTTGCATTTGGAGTAACTGCGCGGGAAATTCAAAAAGTCACTGACTTATCAAACTGCCCTCGTAGTAAGTACATTGAGGTGAGATTTGTATGTTCAATTTGTAATCTGCACAAAATGACTTGATCTCTCCATTTCTGCTTGTTGCAGAGTTTCCATTTTGTTATCAATGGTTTGGTGTTTTTTAATTTTGATCGTTTCGTGCTCCAATCATGTTGCCAACTATTCAGCATCCTTTCAGGTATATTCTGATGTCATCCAGTTTTGAATTTGTGTTGCTTTTTGATCTGCTTCTTCACTGAAATGTATGCCAATATGACTTGGTATCCATATCATAATTTTCCGTCCTTTCGTCTCCAACCAATGATGTGTATACTGAATAGTTTTCACCAACGGAACTTCATTGTATACATTGAAGATACTTTGGAGAGAACTGAGTGAGTATGAGCATCTTATTGAGCTATTTATCTCTGATATGTTTATGCATTTAAAAGCTTGCCAAATGGCATATAGTTCAGCCGTGTTACTGGCGTAAGTTAGAATTCTGAAATGATAATTTGTTGAGTTTAATTTTTATTATATTTCAAGCATTTTCACTGTATCTTTGGTGTTCGGATTATCCAAGGTGGTATTTTATGTTGAGCAGGGTGTAGTAATTTAGGTAACTCCATTTGAAGGTTGTTTAATGATTCTTTGAGGCGGAATATAAGGGGTTTACGTGCGAAAGATTTTTCTTCATATATTTCAAAGTTCTCTTCTAAGAATAGTCTGTGATAAAGTGGATGGTCAGATTGGGCGAAGACTTTTGTTTCAAAGGATACGAAAAATTGCCCTCTTATATAATTAGGTAGGGTTAGGTATCAGTCCAACACATATAATAATAATAATAATAATCTTTATTGATTTCCAAGACCTACATGGTAAGTATAAAACAAGTCAAAATAGAACATTCAAAATAAGTAAAACCAACAAGTACATATAATTTAAATTTAAATAAATAAAAGAGTATAAATAAAAGAGTATGAGGAACAAAGAGAGCCTATTATGACGAAAGGAACTCACCCATTGTATAAAACATGTTGTTCAGTAAATATATCTTCAACGCTTTTCGGAATTTGACGTAATATGCTTCTTGTTTAATAATTGGAAGTAAGTGGTTGTATTTCAATTATTTCAATATTAATTTTGAAGTGAACGAAGTAGTGTCACTACTATCACCAATAAATTTTTTAATAAAGTCAATCATAATACCGAATAGATTTTTCAACAAAAGGTTTTTTGGTTATTTTTTTGCAAGAGCGTTAAAAACATATATAATATGTCATGAGAATATTCTTCACTGTGGTTATAAACGTGTCACATACTTTCAAAATGGAATAAACTTGGGTAAATAGGATGCTTTGTTGTTTGAAAGAGAAACAAAACCCGGATAATTAAAACACGAAAGTTAAAGTTAAGTGTCAAGAACATTATTTTAGGTAATTAAGTTTGGTCGACTAATGATGACGTTGAGCAAGGTTCTAAAACTTTAGGTAACGAGATCGAGGATCATCATACCGAAGCTACACCCTTATTAAACTTAATCCCGAGTATCTTTTTACAAATATCCGGGTTCAGTAATACATCACACAATTAAAACAGTTTTTTTTTTAAAGAGAAGAAAGCATGACAAACTGTAAAGTTCTGATTAAAGGAAGAAAGAGTGGCACGAGAAAATGAGTTGGGTATACTTGGGTTCAAAGTTTACGAGAGATGGAAAGTATGACAGTGATATTGGTGTAGTAAACTTTGACCCCAAGTACACAAATTCCTTTACTTGTTCCACTCTTTCTCCCTCAATCGAAACTCCACAGTTTGTCATGCTTTCTTCTCTTTCAAAAACCATTACTTTTGTTTTGCTCACATTAAGTAATTAAAGATAATACTGTTAATAAAAAATGGAAGTAACACAAGATGTTGTGTCATTTTAATCCTTTTTATTAAAGCCACATTTAATAAAAAAAAAGTATCTAAATAAATAAGGGTATTTTTTGCAAAATTATTAGTGTTTTCTTTGCTATGCGACATTTGGGCGTCGTGAACTTCAATGGAAAGCTATTAAGTTAACATGAAAGTAACTATCTTTCGACTGCTTCATTTGTATTCGCTAATAAACACGTCGTTATCACAATCAGCGCACAGCCATTTGGCGCAAACGAACTTTCAAAACTGAAATCAACAGGGAGAATTCGAGCGGAAGTAAACGGTTAATGCTGTACTAATTGTAATATGAACATCTGGACTGCGCGCCTAGCGACGCGACTTTCGCCAACTAACTATTAAATCCGCATCTCTTGATAATCTTGATGTACATGAAACTTCTGGATTAAAACGACCGTCTATAAGCTTACGCGCTTTCCCATTCCGAATTCGCTACAACATAATAATCTTGTTGTCTAACATCCTTCGGTACAATGGGGTGACACAGTGAAAGGATTTTATTAGACGCAGCGCTGTCAAAACACTTCCTGAAACGGAAATGGCGAAGACTGCTCAACGATTTCATTAATTTTATTAAACATATTTTTAACAACTTAGAGTTAGTTATAACTAATATTTACCCTAGTTGTGATCGACTCGCTGGTGCCTCAAGGTGGCAGACAACAGGGCCGGCTCGTAACAATGCAAAAAGTCATCGCATAAGCGCACAGTTGTCAAACTGCAAAAAAAGTAATACGTTGTGTTTAAATTTCGTGATCATGGAATTCCTTGATTTAAAACCCTCCTAAATACAGCAGCTAGACGCGTGCTATAGGCAACCAATTATACACATAACTGTTATACGTGAACCAATTAAAACGCTGACATCGCGCCGACAAAACTGAAACTAATTCTTTGCGGGTTTCCGACAACCGCCTTCTTCCCAGTTTTCAAGCGAACAGCTTCGTTTCGAAACCCACGCGTTGCTATGTAGTCCTTCTTTAGTTTTATTTAAAAAATCTTCATAAACAGTTAAACAGTAATAATATAATCCGATTATGGATTGTATTTAGTTCAAGGATAAAAACAGTGAAAAGATTCTAACGATAATACAACGAGGCCTGAAATTGTAATTAATCATGTTTCAATAGAGACAAAATGGAGTCTCCATGTATCCAGCTAAAATATACTACGAGTATAAATGGTAAATGTATGGTGTTTTATTTTATTAAAAACAAGTCTAATAATCAGGATTACCACGGCGGTAACCCAAAGAAAACACTCGGGAACTTATAGCAGGTAGAATCAATTAAATCAGCGACCCTACTACCTATCGATGGAAAACAACATCTCATCGAAGCGGTCGACGGCATCTGCAGAGAAGCTGACGGCACTATGTCCGTAAGCCAACATTTACACCTTCTCGTTGCTCGCCCGCTCGACACGTTGCTATTTGTTATTTCTAAACGACTGGATTTTTTGCGCACTTAATATACTGATACCGCAGGAATAATTTATACTTGGCAACGTTGCTTTATTCTGATTAGTTTGTTATCACTTATAAATGTTCGTGTTTCTGATTGGGTCAGTTGAACGTGCGTCGTTTTTTATTTGTTGACACTGCACTAATTTTTTGTTTTTAAAAGTCCACATGGACAAGTGACAAAGTGGGAGTGGTTGAATAATTTTTAATTTTCTTTTGGCTTGATATCCAGTCTTATTTGTTGTTCTGGCACGTGTCGTTGTGTTAAAGTGTTTTTTTGCTTATTCCAGTGTTGTATTTGGATTTTATTTTATAAAGATTTTATCAGATTCGAAGTTTCTTCTGAGAGCAAAGAAGTATTGGAGGAGAAGCAGAATGTGCAATAAAAATTAGCTATTTTTATGAAGATGTCGTCACAAACATACATATAGTCACGCCTTTTTATCCTTAGGGGTAGGCAGAGACCACTTCCGCTACGGTTCTTACACACATCCTTTGTTTCCTCTACTTTCATCAGTGCTCTCATACATGCTCGTCGGTTGCTGGTACTCATCTTGACAGCTGGCCTTTCTTCAAAACAATGTTGATCTGATCGAGATATGTTGTCCGAGGTCGACCTCTACCGACTTCCGTCCATTCACACTCGCCTTATAAATTTGTTTCGTCAATCTTCCTACATCCATCATTTCTACGTGTCCAAACCATCTAAGCATTCCTCTATCTATTCTTGTAACCACATCTTCTTTTACACCACAGCGCTCTCTTATCTCACTTATGTCACCCTCCACTTAAACAGTTATTAAAAATATGTACCACTCAAACTAAAAAGGATTAATGTTTTGTCAAACATTTCAAAACCCTCCATTAGTAGTAGTAGTAGTTCGCCTCTAGTTTTTATCGACAGAAATTTGAGTTAACATAATTACATTTAAAACGTATTGCAGTCTGTTGTCATACCTACCACGGTTATATCAACCATTTTTTCAAAAAGACAACGCACCTTCTCACACTACAACCTATTTGATCTTCGCTACGGAACTCAAGAAGTATGAAATGACATTCCTCAGAATACCATAAGTCACCTAATTTTAAACAAGCCCTGACTGTATAAGAAACTGTTGCGGGAACCCACACATTATTATTTTTTAATAGGTATTGTTACGATATTTCGTATTGGGTTAATATATTAAAAAGAAAACACTCAGAACACTCAGCTGAACAATTTATTCCAATCTAACTATACATCAAACTATATGCTCACAAAACTAAAAACTTCAACTTAAATTTCCCTTTTCGCGGCACCGCGGTCCTTAAATAGGTACCAAACAGTGTTTCTTTCCGGAATCATCACAAATATTCTCATAACATCGAAGGTTTCCAATTGCGGGCCGCGACTATAAATAATCCGCTATTATGTCGGGCGTTTGATGCTACCGAAAAGCCAAAAATCATACGGTTTCTTTGTAGGCGCCGCACTGTCAGGTCAGATCACTGACCACAATCCGTAACAATGTTTTAGTTTTTTTTAAAGTTTAATTAAATACGCATTCTGCATATACTTTATTAAAAATTACAAGTACTTTACAAATATCTACACTTAGTTTTTAAAACTGTCGTTAGAACTATTGATCTATAATAATAAGTTTAAATTGATCAACAATGAACTTATCTGTTACTATTAGTGGTAAGAATAAGAATAATTACAAATTGCAGTGACAAAGGAGCCCATTAATTTTCTCCATTTAAACGAAAAACAAACTGCATAACAATAGGGACTCTCTAGAAAAGTGAATATTCCACGAGAAATGCGAGTTAGTTGTCGAGAATGCAAATGTTAATTCGTACCTAGTAGCTTTTTATTTCCGGCAATTGCCAACGATGACACACAAAGGGAGAGCTCTAATGCATTTGCATTTTCAAGGAAATTTATTGAAAAGTTTGTAACTACTTCGTCAGCTGGATGATAGAAAAGTTAACGCCTGTAATTTGGTACATAATCTCGTCTTTTTTTTTTGAAGTAAAAACTTTTTTAGGCGCGTCTGAACAAAATTTGGTAGGGGGCAAACTTATGATTTCTTTTTCTATTTGTCTGTCAAAAAGTGGCTCCGAGCGACAGGCCACTTTTGTAAGGTTATTTATTATTTATTGATTTTAATATGAATGGTAGAAAAAGGGATTTTTATTGAAAAAGTATCCACCAAATTGTGGTGTATATAAAGGTGAGGCTGGTAGTCGTGAAGATATATCTGAACCTAACTGTTTTAGATAAAATGAAGTATGTCAAAGAGACATAGATATGCAATTATTTTTAAATAAAATAATTATGTTGTAAGAAGTTACTCAAATGAACATAAAAGTAAAAAGGAAATAATAATAATAATGGCGCAAAATTGTCGCCCAATATTTGGGGAATTAGTAAGTTTTTTTAAAGTTACACAAAATTGGCACCCCACTTTTGTAACTTTAGAAAAACAGTTTAGTTAGGGTAACACAATTTGGCGCCCAACTTTTGGGGTTAAGAAAAATACTTTTAGTAGGCTACAACACTTTTATTTGATAAAAAACTGAGTACCACCTATTCATAAATATATTCTCATAAAAAACTAAATATTACCCGATAAATATATTATCATTTTGAACAAACAGCACGCCACTGATTGCAAGCGTGGCCGTAAGTCCACAATAATGTTGCCAGCACGAGAACGGGACAAAGAGAATCGATTGGTATTCTTTATCATACTCATGGCCACTTTCGTGTAATCATTCCGATAAAACACGTAGAGTTTTATAAATGGGATGTTGCGTGTCCTTTGGGTAATCTATCTTCATATTTATCTATCTTTGTAACCACATCTTCTTTTACACCACAGCGTTCTCTTATCTCACTATTCTTTACTTTATCCAAATTTGAGATAATCCATGACAGACAATATGGATTTCGACAACTTCGGTCTACTGGAGATTTGCTGGCTTATGTCACTCATCTCTGGACAAACACTATTGAAAAGTTTGGTGAATCCCGTGCAATAGCCTTGGATATATCTAAAGCCTTTGACCGCGTTTGGCACCAGGCATTGTTAAGTAAATTATCTGCCTACGGTCTCCCAACCAAACTGCGCCAATGGCTCTTGAGCTTCATGCAAGATTGCTCCTTACATGTGGCAGTTGACGGTATTTCTTCTGATGCGTTTAAAACTAATGCCGGGGTCCCCCAGTGTTCCATCCTGTCCACCATCTTATTTCTTTTACACATCAACGACCTCTTGAAAACCACCACGAACCCCATTTACAGTTTCGCAGACGATAGCACACTTGTCTCAACTTTCACATCTTATCGATCACTTTCGGTGAATGATACAAATAGACTCAGGCAGGAACAGGTTGATTCCAACAATAGAGCTCTTAAAGCAATCGTCGAGTGGGGAACTAACAATCTTGTTCAATTTAACGCCCAAAAAACACAAAGTGCCACGTTTTCCAAGAAAGTGAATTCCTCAAATCATCCCATCACAATGTCCGGAAATACCCCTGAACCAAGTCCCTCCATCTCGATTTTGGGAGT
This sequence comes from Agelastica alni, assembly GCA_950111635.1. Taxonomy (NCBI): domain Eukaryota; kingdom Metazoa; phylum Arthropoda; class Insecta; order Coleoptera; family Chrysomelidae; genus Agelastica; species Agelastica alni. The sequence goes on from OX467716.1 coordinate 35,802,321, forward strand.
CACGGTGTCCAATAATATGTCTTGGCATGACCATGTTGCTAACATCGCAAAGTCGGCAAGCCAGAGGCTAGGTTTTCTGTGGAAAACCAGAAAGTTTTTTACTCCTGATCAAATGTTGACGACGTACAAGGCTCAAATCCGACCTCTTCTGGAGTATTGCTCGCACATTTGGGGTTCAGCACCAAGGCATTCTCTTCGTCTTCTAGATTCCATTCAGAAAAGAGCCATTCGCTTGATAAACAGCTCAACTCTCACAGATACCCTTCACCCTCTAGAACATAGAAGAAGAGTTGCAGACCAGTCATTGCTCTACAGATATTTCCATGGCAGATGCTCCAGAGAAATAAGAACACTTGTACCACCATTGGCCACATTCGGCCGAAGAACTCGGCACGTTTATCAGTCTCAACCATTTACTCTCAAGATTGACACTGCAAGGACCAATCTTCATCAAGAATCCTTCTTTTACAGGGCTGCTACGGAATGGAATAAGCTTCCAAAATCAGTTTTTCCAGAGAACTATGACCTACAACTTTTTAAAAAGCGTGTCCACAATCATTTCCTTTCTATAATCCCTTCCCCTTCTAATAGTCGCAGTGCGGGCCGTCCGCGGCCCACACGATAGGTCTACCCTTTTTGCGACTATTTACATAAAAAAAAAAAAAACCCAGTCACTCCGGCTATACTTCTCAGACTACTCATTTCCGCGGCATTAATCCTATTTTCATGCTTCTTCTGCCAAACCCAACATTCACTACCATACATAAGTGTAGGAACCAACATACCTCTATGCACAGCCAGACGTGCCTTTTTTGACACTTTCTGGCTGTTCATAAAGCTATGCAGTGCCCCATTCATTTGTTTTCCTCCCAACACCCTTCGCTCAATGTCACTGTCATACTTTCCATCTCTAGTAAACTTTGAACCCAAGTTAAACGCGAGCGAGTATAAGAACGACACGACATGCTTATGATGCTTAAACAATTACCTGTCAGTTACATAAAAGCAACAGCCAAATAAATTGTATCGTAAAGCTCAATAACGGCTTCGACTATCGAGTATATTTTTTCCAACAGTTTGTTTAGATATGTTAAAAGATTTGGCAACATTTTGAAAACTGCAACTAGCCTGGTTTAAGCATTCATGACATCTCCCCTTTTTCGTGCATCTTACGCTTTTCAAATAAAAGATTTCATATAAAAAACAGTGCTTTTAACGCAGTAACTTGCTTTATGTTACTATTAACATAAAATTTTTAATTTAATACCCTTATAACCTGCATTTCATTACGCAAACAATTTAATATTCGTTTTTATTATGATTATTATAATGACCACTTTTCGAAAAAATACCCACTTTTATAACCTAAGAGGTAAAGGTAAACATATAAAATCGTCAATTAACAAAATTTATGTTCACGTTAATGGTCTTTCTATGCATTTTCGATAAATAAAAGACCGTAATCTCCATTTTTTAATAGTTATAGCTCTCGAGGGCGTAAATTATTAAATATACGCAAAAATTATAAAAAACGTTTTACCACTTAATACGATTGGCTCTGTAACGGGAATTTTTTCCTAGGCAGAACCATTAAGCCAACTCTCATAATTGAATTAAATTATTTAGTTGTAAAAGCCGTTACTTCGTTATTCGTTTAGTTTTTACTTGGTTGATAAACGGACATGCTGATAAGCAACATTTCGAACGATAAAATTCCTGGTTTCGTTGAAGACGGCGATTCTTCGTTGGTAATAATTCTAATTTTGATTCAATACATATGTGTACTGTTTGTGGTTAATAATTGTCACCAACGAATAACGGGACAACGAATAACGAATAGCAGGCCATGAATAATTGAATAACAGATTATCGAATAACGGAATAACTGAATATCCTGAAATTACAGAATAAGTTACCAAAAAAAAATTAAGAAACCCATGAATAAGAGCTAGAGTTTTTATTAAAGGAAATTTTAGTTATATCAGATATTCGGGTTGATTTTTTGTGTTAAACTATTGGATTAAAGCTGGATTTAAGGTTTGTCTTCGACGTTTCAGTTTTATTGTCGCTGGATTCTTGTTAAATGCCAGTAAAGACCAGGTGTGTTCAGGTATCAATATTCAGTTCAGTTCAATTTTCAGTTCTGCTGTCACTGGAATTCTGGTTACAATGGATATGAAAGTCGAAATATCAATTTCGGACATATTGTATATGTGGGTGAACGTGTTCGACCAATTAAGGCAGGTGACGAGGTTTTTAAGGCTGGCGACATCATTTTATGTGGAATTGACATCAAAAGTTTATGCATGAGATCCATTTCTGAGCTGTCTTAGAATTTGAATGAAATTTATAAAAAGATATAATCGAATCGCCATAGGTAGAGTATTGTGAAACAGAGCATATTTTTCGCGTTTTTATCCACTTATCATCTTTTTTAATCCTTTACATTAGCAGATTTTGAGGTTTATTAACACCAATTATTTACTAAATATCGTTCAAATATAACAATGTTAATGCTTAAATTGCTTATGTATAAAGTTCAATTTTCACCCATAGAAGCAAATGGAGGTTTGTTTGTTGTTCACGCTTTAAAAAAGTTCAAACGATCGATAAGAGATGTCGCTCACTCCATGATTTTTCCATATAGTACTAAATAAAACTTTCCTCAACAAACACCTTTGGATTATTTTTTGTGGAGATATTGTAAGTCGTTGAACTATGCCAACAAACATCGAACTAGAACTTTGAAATTTTGCTATAATGAAATTACACCTGATTTATTGTCACCGAAAACTGGGTTCATCGAATTCGATCCTGCAAACGAAGCCGTGAAGGACATTTAAATGATGTGTTATTCAAAACGAAACTGTCATAAAGTATACTATAAAAAAAGTTCGTGAAGCGCGCCATTAGGTGTTTCACATCAATAAAAAAAAAAGTTTTGCTTTTATCTCAATTATTTTGTTTTTATTTCTTTAATTTTAAAAATATATCATCCTTATTGGGAAACACTTTACATACGTTTTCAGTGAGTAACAAATTATGTGAGGTAGAAATGGAATATAAACAATAGTATCTTTCATTAGGAGTCGAGAAAATAGGCTTTTTCCGTGCTCGCGCGACAAGTTTTTATGGACGTGTAATGAACGATATTTTTCAATATATGTACCTTCAAACCACAAATTGTTAAGATATTATCCATAAAAATATCAAAAAATTGTCATCAAACAAGCGTTATTTACCCCGTTGCTAAGAAAATAAACCAAAACTTTGCGATTTCTAGAGAATGATGACACTAGTGCACGGAAAAAGCCCACTTTCGGCGCGCTAAATAGGCATGTAAACTTAGTGTTTTCAGGTAGGTATAATGAAAAATAATAATTGTAATTAATGTTAACTGACTGGTATTTCAAGGGGGCATTAATCAGTTGTCGATTTAATTTTAAGTAAGTAGAGCGCCATATTTAAATAGCTCTAGCTCCATAACAGGCATTTAAAAATGATTTGCATTAAATTGGCATAAAATGAACCCCAGATTTTGCAGTTTTTTTCTTCGAAGAATCTTCCTGAGCACTCTGTATTTACGTAGAAATTCTTAACTACTATCATTTACGTATGCAATGAAATACCAATTCCGCGTTGTCGTTGTGTAACATTAGCATAGTCCCTACTTAATAGTAGTGGTTCATGGCAGAAAGACATTACGAGTTGACGAATGAGGACCCCTGTATTCTTAGTTAGAATACATATCATTACAAAACCGGGATAATTTCCTGAGGAAGGGACATTCGAGCCCCGAGCGAAACTCTACCGTTAATAATAAAGCATAATTATTCGCGCAACATTCGTTGGTGTGGAAATAAAAGATGATCCTCGTAGTGCCAGGTGAAGGAAGATTAAAGGGGGTACATACAGTAGCTCTATTGTATAATGAATAACCACAGGGATGTGTGGCTTCGCCATGGCTGTTTACATAGACGATTGTTTAAAAGATTTGAAAGAGAGTGCGTATGATTTGAAAATGAGTGATTTGATCGCATAAGTAATCTGAGATATGCCGATGATACTCTCATATTGGCGACAGATCAACTCGAGCTGGAAATGATCATGACAAAACTGGGAAATATAAGCAAGGAGTACGGCTTAAAACTAAACAACAGAAAAAACAAAGTCATGATAGTAGACCGGAAAACAACAACTCTCCGCATATACGACAGGTAGCCGGTTTCGAAGTAGTGGATACATTTATTTATCTTGGCTCACTCATCACCAACACAGGAGGTAGCGAAGAGGAAATAAGGCGACGGCTAGCAATAGCAAAAACGTCCACAGCTAAACTGACACGCATATGGAAGGACACGTCGTAGTTAAGCTACGAAAATTAGGCTGGTCTCTACTTTAATTTTCCCAATTGCATCATACGCGGCTGAAACCTGGTCGATCAGACAAGCGGACAGAAATGTGGGTTTACCGACGAATGCTTCGAATATCATGGACGCAGCACCGCACCAATGTATCGATCCTGGATGGACTGAAAATCGAGGACAGGCTGTCCAAGAGAATAAACCGGAACAAAATGCGATATTTCAGGCATGTCTCCAGAAGACCGGATGCTTTAGAAAAGCTGGTGGTTCAAGGCAAAGTCGACGGACGAAGGTCACGAGAAAGATCTCCAACCCGATGGGTAGACGGAATCACAAGCTTGACTGGACTTTCTCTGTACAAGGTCACAGAACTAGCCCAGAACAAAGAGTAGTGGAAAATTGCTATAAAAATGGTAGAAGCATAGTGCCACCAAACCCTTGTGAGGGTAATAGGACCGAGGAGAGAGAGATTTGATCGTTAAATGCCTTCTTTACGTCGATGATCAAGTCATATTAGCGTCATCTAAAGAGGAGTTGCAGGCGATGGTTAATGTTAAGCATGATGCCCTGAAAATCAAAGGGATAAACATAAATGTAAGCAAAAAGAAAGCAATGGTTTTTGAAAGAAAAAGAAAGCATGACAAATTGTGAAGTTTCGATTGGGGGAGAAAAAGTATAACAAGTAAATGAATTTGTGTACTTGAGTTCAAAGTTTTCGAGAGATGGAAAGTATGACAGTGACATTGAGCGAAGGGTGATGGCAGGAAAACAAATGAATAGGGCACTGCATGCTTTATGAACAGCAAGAAAGTGTCAAAAAAGGCACGTTTGTCTGTGCATAGAGGTGTGTTGGTTTCTACACTGATGTATAGTAGTGAATGTTGTGTTTGGTAGAAGAAGCATGAAAATAGGATTAATGCTGCGGAGATGGGTAGTCTGAGAAGTATAGCCGGAGTGACTCGGTTGGATAAAGTAAAGAATATTGAGATAATAGAACGATGTGTAAAAGAAGATGTGGTTACAAGGATAGATAAAGGAATGGTTTTGACACGTAGAAAGGATGGATGATGGAAGATTGACGAAACAAAATTATAAGGCAAGTGTGAACGACGGAAGTCGGTAGAGGTCGACCTCGGCGAACATCGATCTCGATCAATCAACATTGTTTTGAAGAAATCCAGGTCAAGAGTACCAACAACCGACGAGCATGTATGAGAGCACTGATGAAAGTAGAGGAAGCAAAAAATGTTTGTAAGAACCGTAGCGGAAGTGGAAGGAAGTGGTCTCTGCCTACCCCTACGGGAAAAAAGCGTGACTATGTGTGTGTATGTATGTATAATCATGCAACAATTTTATAGCGCTTTACTGAGAGCGGTACTCGATAGGAACTTGGAATCATCGCCACCTAGCATTTTTACAACCAACCAAATTTTTTTTAATGCCATTTTATTTGAATTAATTCCCATTTTCCATAGCACGTAATATGGATGTCAAAGTTTTTATTACAGGACTCGTATTGTTACGCAGTGCCGTTGCGCTTTGGTGTTATAATACAAAGTTCTTTTGTGTATCTTTACACACCTTTCACACAAACTTTCTCGGAGAGTGTAGCTTTTCGCATTACAATAATTTCCACTGATTTCCTAATTCATTCTTGCTAAATGAATTCAGTTATAAATTTAATTTACTTATGGGGAATAACAAGCTTTGCATGTTTTGTGCGCAAATTATTAGCAAAATAAGCTTATCTCATACTTGTATAAATAACACTTTTAATTTTCGATAAACCAACCGAAGCTTATATATCAAACATATCGTAACATAATCTACGACCTTCAATTTATATAAGTAGTTTATTATGCTTTACAAAACACTGAAGTCTTATTAAGTATACATACGTGAACATTAAACCACAAAGTTCAAGCACAGTTTTTAATTTAAATAATTTTAATGGTCAAAAATGCAGGATGGATTAAGCAAGGCTTCTAAAATGTAAGAGAGAGAGTTATAACAAGGAATCTACAGATCTTCGTCTTCTTGTGCCTTATCCTCAGTGGACGTTGGCGATTACTATGGCCCATTTGATTTTATTAGCTGTAGCCCGAAATAAATCCATAGATGTCATTCCTGTCCATTGTCTTAGATTTCGCAGCCACGATATTCGTCGTCTTTCAGTACCCCTTTTGCCGTTAAGCTTGCCCTGCATAATGAGCTGAAGTAGGCTATATTTCTGGTTTCGCATGTCCGAAGTATGAAAGCTTGCGTTCTTTGATTACGTTTAAAACCCCTTTTTGTTTTTCTACGCTGTAGGACAGCTTCGTTGATTACGTGGTAAATCCATGATATTCTAAGTATGCGTCTGAAGCACCACATCTCAAATGCTTCCAGACGTTTACATGCAGCGTCGGTCAGAGTCCAAGCTTCCACCCCATATGTTAGTATTGAGAAAACATAGCATCCAAGAACTCTGACTCTAAGGTGCAAGCCTATAATTAAATGGCACAGCACGCTTCCTAATCTACAGATGCAGATGCTTTCACTCAATTTGGATAAGTTTTGAAACAGCACGATGCAAGAGGGGTGCGTACTCTAGAGCATTTTTAGAAATGATGGAGGGGCAACCCTCCAAATATGAAAAGACAAGTATCTATTCGATTTTTAAAGAAAGAGTCTTTGAGCAAAATGATTACATATTTTTCACAGGGTTCTAGTCTTATGAGGTGGTGATAATTTCAAGTGCAAGTGAGTTTTACAAAATTTATGTAATGTGGCCAGTGAAGAGACTGTAAAAAATTATTTTTTTCATGTGCGACAATTACGGATACCTTATCAGGTGCTTTCATTTCAAAACCAGTCCAAATAACTTTTGATTTTGGCCAGGTCAAGAGTACCAATAACCGACGAGCATGTATGAGAGCACTGATGAAAGTAGAAGAAGCGAAAGATGTGTGTAAGAACCGTAGCGGAAGTGAAAGGAAGTGATCTCTGCCTACCCTTACGGGAAAAAGGCGTGACTATATGGATGTATGTTATTTTACAAAATTTGTCGTACCAGCAAAATAAATCGACAGAATAAATTGTTGTTTTTATGGCTGATTTGCATTTTTCTTGGATTTTCATTTAATGTATCACAAGGTAGGGGTTGCAATTTGACATTTAAAAAAGAGGTGGCGGATGTTAAAGGGGTGCTACTTGAAAACAGCAGATATTTTTATGGCAGATGCTCCAGAGAAATAAAAACTCTTGTAACACCATTGGCCACATTCGGCCGAAGAACTCGGCACGCTGATCAGTCTCACCCATTTACTCTCAAGATTGACACTACAAGGACCAATCTTCATCAAGAATCCTTCTTTTACAGGGCTGCTACGGAATGGAATAAGCTTCCAAAATCAGTTTTTCCAGAGAACTATGACCTGCAACTTTTTAAAAAGTGTGTCCACAATCATTTCCTTTCTATAATCCCTTTCCCTTCTAATAGTCGCAGTGCGGGCCGTCCGCGGCCCACAGGTCTACCCTTTTAGCGACTAATTTCATTAAAAAAAAATAAAAAAAAATAACATTTTCAACCTACCCCTTGATTTAAAATTCGATGTGTTTTTTGTTTTTCTTGCATGTACCTACGCAAAATAAAAAGTCATTTGGACTGGCTGGTTTTAAAATGAAAGCACTGTATATTATGTAATGAAATAACCTCGTTCCATTTTCAACAACAAATCTCGCAACACATGCGTGCTTATAGCACTCTTTTCTCTCTGGCACTCTACCCCTCTAGCAATGTAACTATATTTATTTGTTAAGTTTATTATAGTGGCGCGATTCTAATTCTCTTTTATTACCCAAATGTTTACTTAGTTTATTTACTTACATGAAATTACTTTGCAGCAGGGTTGTTCATGTCGACGAAACAATAAAAAACATGAAAATGTTAAAGGTGGGTCGCCACTTGCGATTGAAAAATGAAGACCTACCCCCAAAATTCTACTTAAATTGAATAGACGACAAAAAATTTCGAATACAAAATACAAAATACAAAATATATATATATATATATATATATATATATATATATATATATATATATATATATATATATATATATATATATATATATATATATATCGGCTTATAGCGTTCTACGACGCCTTCCGACTCCTAACCGCCATTCATCTCTATCTTGCCATAAGTTCTCCGTCAAGTCTCTTTCTTTCATCTCTTTGTCAATGCCCTCTCTCCAGCTTCTTCTTGGTCTTCCCCTTCCTCTCTTCCCTTGGGGTGTCCATGTCAAAATTTGTTTTGGTAACCTATCGTCTGACATTCTTTGGACGTGACCATACCATATTAACTGTTTTGTTCTTATATCACCAACAATCGTGTGTCTGGCACCCATTATATCTCTCATTTTGTCGTTGTGTATCCTGTCTCTTCTTGATTTACCCGCAGATCTCCTCCAGAAGTCCATCTCAGTTGTTATTAGCATTTTTTTGTAGACTGCTTTATTTGCCATGTTTCACTACCGTAGGTTATAATGCTTTTAAGGACGGTATTATATATTCTTTGTTTATTAGTTTTCGATATAGTTTGATCCCATAAGATTCCGTTCATCGTAGAGATAACTTTTCTGCCTTGTGAGTTTCGTTCTTTGATTGCTGTGTCGAGTAGACCATCGTGTGTTATCTTCATTCTCAAGAATTTATATTCCTCGCAGAGTTTAATCTTTGTTCCATCATCCAAGTCAATGTCCTGTGCCAGACCACCAATGCACATACATTCTGTTTTTTTTATGTTGACTTCAAGGCCCCATTTCTTGTACTCTTCTATAAGTTTTCGAGTCATATAGCTTAAATCATCATGATCCTGTGCTATTACGATTTGGTCGTCGGCGAAACATAGGGTGTATAGGGTATTATTATTATTATTATTGAGAGGTATTCCCATACCATTGCATTTCCGTTTCCATACTTTGAGGGCCTGTTCTAAATAAAGTGACGGCGAAAGACAGCATTCCCGTTTTAAACCTTTTGTAACAGTGAACCCATTGGAGATATTTCGTCCTATTTTAATTTTTGTTTCGCAAAAATAATGATATATTTAATTAATGTTTACTAACCGTTCGACCCTTGTAAAACGGAAATATGTGTACTGTAAACAATTTTTCCCCGGAAACAAACGGCAACTAGCCGTGACTAAATTAATCGAGTTAAAAGTGTTTGTAAACGAGTTCGAAGGTCATGTATCGTGCACGCGTAAGCTACACTGATAAGGGTGAGAGATATGAAAAGAAAATTATGATAACGTAAAAGTTATACAGAAATCGTTAATTTGGACCAGACTTTGGTGGAAAAAAGAGTTGATGATTTAGCAAGAACATTTATTACAGTGGAGATATCTGCCACTCCGGACAGAGTACTACAAAGAGTTCTATTTGGAACTGACCTGTCAGAAAATAGGTTACACTCTTAAAAATATGAACCCTGATAAACTAAATAATATATTACACTAAGTGAAATATTTTTTGGGCAAAATAGTAGGATTTGACAGATACGTTTAGAATTTAAATTTTCTGGGAGATGTTTGTTTGAAAAATAAAAAAATTGTTAGTGTGATAAGAATCAAAATGGGAGTATGAAATCAGTTTTAAAAAAGAGCAGACGTGTATTGTGTTATAAAAAGAAAGTTATTAGATTTAAAAATAAAAAGAAAATATAATAATAATAAAAGTTATTAGTAAAAAGTTGAAAATTAGCAGTTTGGTTAAAAAAACAGGAGGAATAAAAAAAAAGGGGTCTCCTTTTTTTTAGCAACCCAACGAATCAGCAATTCATTGATTCAGCACTCAATCAGCATAGTGCACACATATTCAGGAAGTTTAAAAAGGTTGGATAAATTATATATATTATTTGTGTACACAATTGTTTATTTTGTCATCGGAAAAAAATTTGAACTTGAATTTTGGGAAGAATATCGATCCATCAGCCTCATGAGTCATGTTCTAAAAATTTTACTTAAGATCATACACGGGCGAATATATCCAAAACTTGAACAAGACATTAGCGACACACAATTCGGATTCAGGAATGGCCTAGGTACGAGAGAGGCATTATTTAGTTTAATCGTTTTGGTCCAACGAAGCCGCGACGTTAATTTTGATGTTTTTGCCTGCTTTATTGACTTTAAAAAATCTTTTGATCGCGTTAATTATTAAAATTTAATAGAAATATTTAACGAATACCAACTAGATGATAAAGATAAGAGTTATATCTAATCTTTACTGGAAGCAAGAATCATTTGTTTAAGGAAATGGAAATGGAATCCCAAAAATTTAAAATTCGTCAAGGTTGTGTATTATCTCCTTTGCTCTTTAACATTTACTCAGAAAAACTATTTCAGGAAGCTCTTGAAAAGGTAACAGATGGTATTTCTATAAATGGTGTACTGATCAACAACTTAAGGTTTGCAGATGATACTGTTCTGCTTGCAGATACAGCTGAGGGTCTCCAGAGGTTAATAGATGAGTTAATAGCTGAGATGTGCGAAAAATATAATATGCGATTAAACACAAACAAAATAAAGGTAATAATAATAAGAAAACAAACCGTTTAGAACGTATTGTTTCACATCAGAAATTCCCCCATTGAAACAGTCTCAAACATTAACTATCTAGGAGTGCAACTAAATAACGATTGGGACAAAATAAAAGAGATAAAGATACGAATCGAGAAAGCCAAATCTTACTTCAATCGCATGAAAACTCTCCTGTGTAATATGAAACTTAATTTAAATCTATGCACTCGTTTATTAAAATGTTACATATTTTCAATATTAATGTATGGTGTTGAATCATGGACATTGACGGATGCAGCTTGCAAAAGACTTGAGGCGTTTGAGATGTGGTGCTACCGACGCATGTTGAGAATATCTTGGACTCATCACGTAACTAATGAAGCTGTCGTATGCAAAAAGAAAAAGAATTTATGAAGAACATCAAAGAAAGAAAACTTGCATACTTTGGACACATAAGGCGTAACCAAAAATATGAAATACTGCAGCTGGTTATGCAAGGTAAAATGGATAGCAAGACACCGAATATCAAGGTTACATAATCTTAGGCAATGGACTGGGAAAACATCAGCAGAGCTGCCGTCAACAAAGTTATGTGGGCCAGAATGATCGCCAACATCCATTGAGCACAAGGCACTAGAAGAAGAATAAGAAGCGGACATAGATGGGGCCATTGGGAAAAAGCGTGAAAAGAGCCAAGTAAAGGAGCTCTGAATGGAGCAAAAGCACTAAATGAATTTAAAAATCGCAAGAAGCAAATAAATTATTAGTTGTAGCATTTTTGTGAGTGTGAAAAACTATACGTCGTTTCTTCGAAATGAGAATTTAACAAAAAAAACAAAGCCCCAGACGATTTATTAGGAAAGTTGTAGGTGCAAAACTCGTACTTTAGATTCTATAAATCTTGCGCTTGCAGTAAGAAAAGGCTATTTTCAAAGGGTAATGAAAAAATAAATTTAAACTTTCCAACTCCAATAAAGGATCACCCTTCAGAAAACATTACATTTCTTTTGATTTTTTTTAACCATTTCCAAAAGTTATTGAATCGTTTATGAACTTTTGACGTAAAAATTTTGTGTCTGCGTGTGCCATTATCGTCTCAACTTTCCCGATATAACCCCTCCCCATTGCGCGGGATATTCTTTCTTTTTAAACCGCTACATCGAATTATAACTTTTTGATTTATAGGTCGTAATTTTTCGCCGCGGTATTCACTCAGTTAATGCAGTAGGGGTTAGGTTTATCTCGAAGTCTATAAAATGTGAAAGGATACGACATTCTCTACCTGTTCGTGCCAAAAAGTATTTTTCCTATGACTGTTGAAAAATAGGCCCTTTTTATGTAACAAATTCATTCATTACCTACAAAACAATTGACACCAGTTGTACAAAATGGAATATGAGGCATGCAGTGCAATGTTTGAATCAGACTCACCGTGAAATGTCATAATGTGACATATATATATATATATATATATATATATATATATATATATATATATATATATATACCTAGCTGCGGTTATTTAGAAAGGCAAAATCCAAGGAAGAAGACGCACGTCCTGGCTGAAAAACCTGAGAGTGTCGCTGCTAATAAAATAAAAATCATAATGATGATCGCCGACGTCCTAGGAGGACACTGCACGTGAAGAAAAAGAAGATTAAAATATTCTCTAAATATCTCGTCCGTTTGAATTAAATAGTGAACACTCAGTCATAGAAAAAGTATAGTATTTTACTATCGTGTAGTGGCTATTACTTATTCGAATTATTACGACGTTCGCCTGCGGCTTACGTCGCAAACTTCATGCTCATGAGTAGTAGCCATCATTACACGCTGAGCTGAGCCACAGAAGAAATGTTGGCGGCTTGTCTTTGTTTTATCGATACTTTCACAACAGATGATCCAAATGATCCGATTGGGGAGTGGAATCTTTCTAGAACAATTTATCTTATAAGTCTTCAAGAGAAGGGTCAAATATCAAATATCTGGAGAAATTTGAGATAATCCATGACAGACAATATGGATTTCGACAACTTCGGTCTACTGGAGATTTGCTGGCTTAAGTCACTCAGCTCTGGACAAACACTATTGAAAAGTTTGGTGAATCCCGTGCAATAGCCTTGGATATATCTAAAGCCTTTGACCGCGTTTGGCACCAGGCATTGTTAAGTAAATTATCTGCCTACGGTCTCCCAACCAAACTGTGCCAATGGCTCTTGAGCTTCATGCAAGATCGCTCCTTACATGTTGCAGTTGATGGTATTTCTTCTGATGCGTTTAAAACTAATGCCGGGGTCCCCCAGGGTTCCATCCTGTCCCCCACCTTATTTCTTTTACACATCAACGACCTCTTGAAAACCACCACAAACCCCATTTACAGTTTCGCAGACGATAGCACACTTGTCTCAACTTTCACATCCTATCGATTACTTTCGGTGAATGATACAAATAGACTCAGGCAGGAACAGGTTGATTCCATCAATAGAGATCTTAAAGCAATCGTCGAGTGGGGAACCAACAATCTTGTTCAGTTCAACGCCCAAAAAACACAAAGTGCCACGTTTTCCAAGAAAGTGAATTCCTCAAATCATCCCATCACAATGTCCGGAAATACCCTTAAACCACGTCCCTCCATCTCGATTTTGGGAGTTACGGTGTCCAATAATATGTTTTGGCATGACCATGTTGCAAACATCGCAAAGTCGGCAAGCCAGAGGCTAGGTTTTCTGTGGAAAGCCAGAAAGTTTTTTACTCCTGATCAACTGTTGACGACGTACAAGGTTCAAATCCGACCTCTACTGGAGTATTGCTCGTACATTTGGGGTTCAGCACCAAGGCATTCTCTTCGTCTTCTAGATTCCAGAAGAAAAGTTGCAGACCAGTCATTACTCTACAGATATTTCCATGGCAGATGCTCCAGAGAAATAAAAACTCTTGTACCACAATTGGCCACATTCGGCCGAAGAACTCGGCACGCTGATCAGTCTCACCCATTTACTCTCAAAATTGACACTACAAGGACCAATCTTCATCAATAATCCTTCTTTTACAGGGCTGCTACGGAATGGAATAAGCTTCCAAAATCAGTTTTTCCAGAGAACTATGACCTGCAACTTTTCAAAAAGCGGGTCCAAAATCATCTCCTTTCTATAATCCCTTTCCCTTCTAATAATCGCAGTGCGGGCCGTCCGCGGCCCACACGATAGGTCTACCCTTTTGGCGACTATTTTCATTAAAAAAAAAAAAAAAAAAAAAAAAAAAAGCTGATCAAAACAAATATTAACAATTTTACAAGAATTTTTACGAACGGCCGCCATTTTTATTAAACTAAATTTACTATTGCGGAAACAGTTTGGGTCGAGTTTCTTACTTGGAAACTTTAATAGTGAATGATTGTATAAGTTTTTTTCCTAGTTTAATGGCACTGGCAGAGCCAACAGGCCAATATCTCAATTTTATTATGTTAACAGCTTAATTTTCTTTTTTTTTTACAATATACTGTGTTAGTACTCTTGTCCAATGGATTATTGTATTGTATTGTATTCTCAAATTTGACTCCTCCAACACGTCAACGTCGAGGCAATCCAGATTCTCGACAATGCAAATTTGGTAAGAAGACTCGAGAGGACGAAGCCTTTCGAGTTAGTGAAGTGACCGTAAAAAGCAGAGCATAGTTCGGTAGTGGCACACGATAATATTAGTGTAATAAAGTTGTTAGAATCTAAGGCATACTAGTGAGTATGTCCTTAGTTTGAAGTATTGTTGTAGCTAATTTAGGTTAGATAAAAGTTGCTTATTGATCTTATTTAGTTCAGATTGTAATTTTAAAAAATATCTATTTCAAGGTATTTGTCTCTGGCATGTCTGCGATGTAGGGATCGAAAAGGAGGGATACGAGTACTGATCCCTGTGGCAGACCGTTCTTAAATTTCCTTAATGAGCTTGTATCGGGTCACAAGATGACTCGGAATGTTCGGTCATTCAGCATATTGCTTAGTAGCCGAGCTGTTAATTTGCATGGGATTACGCGGAGGAATTTGTAAATCATGCCTTCTCTCCAGACGGTATCGTAAGCGGCAGATAAATCAACGAACGTGGCAGAAGTTTTAAGCTTTTAAGAAATCCCGCGACAGGACTTGTTCCACGCAGCTTCGTTTAGGTCTAAAACCTGCTTGTTCGATCGGAATTACGTCGTTTATTCTCTGGCCGATTCTGTTGTAGATGAGCCTTTCCAGTAGTTTGTGTGTCACCGATAATGGTGCTATAGGCCTGTAGCTCTAAGGCGAGTCAGCTGGTTTGTTACCGGTCTGTTACCGCTGATAATAGTGCTTGTAAGTCATCTTTATCTGTTGCAATTAAGAGACCGTGTCGTCAGCATATCTTGGGTCGTCATTTGATATTTTTAAACGAATTTTTCGTCTTAACCGTCCCGAATGATATTCACCCGAACGGTGGGAGTTGGTTCGTAAAAAAACAAAAACGAATCCCCTTTGGAAATTTATTAGGATGTTTAGGTGTCTGAGGGCGGCGCAAAAAATAGTCATGCATAAATACAGGGCATTACATTATACGGATGATTCGAATTGATAAGGGACGTGACTTAGTAGACGAAACGTAGATTTCCAGATATAAAAATACGTTCCTTTACATTTAGAAATCGAAAACAACATTTGAAAGGTTATTTGGTAAAAGAAAGTCGTTTGCGAATAAAAACATTATCTAACTAACTTGATTTATTATTCCGCCGGACTGGTAACACATCTTACTTGCACAAGCAACTTCTACATTAAATTGTAAACTTTTTAAAATCGTACAAAAGGCTCTTTTGTTTAACAACACAAATGCATACAACGACTGAAACTGTGCAAAGTCCAAATAAGATCGGCTAGCTTACAGTTGTTTGTTACTGTAAACTTTTTTTTTATCTCTACGAGCTGTAACAGAAGTGTGTCTCTACAAGATATCGTTACGATAATTCGTCTTGGGTTCGTTAAATTAAGGTACAAAAGAAACGTTCCAGAAAAAACGTTTTCTTTCTAGAAATCATCACGAATATTATAATAAAACCGCAGGTCTTCAATTGCTGCTCGCGGCTATAAATCATCCGCTAATATGTCGGGCGTTTGATGCTACCGAAAAGCCATAAATCGTAAGGTTTCTTTGTAGGCGATTCGCCGCGTCGCGGTCAAATAATGGCTCCAGGGGCGTACTCGCTGAACACGATACGTAATAATATTTACAAAAAGAAACGAACAATTTTAAAGAAATTTTTTTTACCGTTTACTGACATCTTTGTTATTTTTATCGTGATGACATTTTCTAAGCCAGCAGTTAAGGACAAATCATCCTCGTTCTTTTGCTCGTTTTTTTTTAAATACAGTGAACAGTCTATTTCGTATATCAAATTTAATTTCTGGTAACTCCATACTTGCCAACATTGCAGTATTAAACTGGTTGGACATATTTTTAGCGGGAAATAAACATACTGTATCATCGGAAAGTAGTCTAAAATAAGATGTGATTTCTTTAGGCCGGTCGTTTTGATTTTTAACGGTTAATTTGAGGAGTCGATTAGATAAAGTGCAACTGTCCTAACTTAATACTACACGCATTCTTAAACGATTCAAAATTTCGCCGAAAAGTTGGTCAGGTTTTATCGCATCAGTCCCCTCCCCGCTGCTCCACGGCCGCCGCACCGAGCACCAAGGTCCAGAATACCCATTTTATTTAATTATTTATAAGTAATGATATAACAGTTGACGGAATTTCTTCATATGCGTTAAAAACCAATGCCGGGGTCCCCCAGGGTTCCATCCTGTCCCCCACCCTATTTCTTTTACACATCAATAAAATAAATACAAGCAGCTGCAAGAAGCACGGTCTCCCAACCAAACTGCGCCAATGGATCTTGGGCTTCATGCAAGATCGCTCCTTACATGTGGCAGTTGACGGTATTTCTTCTGATACGTTTAAAACCAATGCCGGGGTCCCCCAGGGTTCCATCCTGTCCCCCACCTTATTTCTTTTACACATCAACGACCTCTTGAAAACCACCACGAACCCCATTTACAGTTTCGCAGACGACAACACACTTGTCTCAACTTTCACATCCTGTCGATCACTTTCGGTGAATGATACAAATAGACTTAGGCAGGAACAGGTTGATTCCATCAATAGAGATCTTAAAGCAATCGTCGAGTGCGCACCGAGCACCAAGGTCCAGAATACCCATTTTATTTAATTATTTATAAGTAATGATATAACAGTTGACGGAATTTCTTCATATGCGTTAAAAACCAATGCCGGGGTCCCCCAGGGTTCCATCCTGTCCCCCACCCTATTTCTTTTACACATCAATAAAATAAATACAAGCAGCTGCAAGAAGCACGGTCTCCCAACCAAACTGCGCCAATGGATCTTGGGCTTCATGCAAGATCGCTCCTTACATGTGGCAGTTGACGGTATTTCTTCTGATACGTTTAAAACCAATGCCGGGGTCCCCCAGGGTTCCATCCTGTCCCCCACCTTATTTCTTTTACACATCAACGACCTCTTGAAAACCACCACGAACCCCATTTACAGTTTCGCAGACGACAACACACTTGTCTCAACTTTCACATCCTGTCGATCACTTTCGGTGAATGATACAAATAGACTTAGGCAGGAACAGGTTGATTCCATCAATAGAGATCTTAAAGCAATCGTCGAGTGGGGAACCAACAATCTTGTTCAGTTCAACGCCCAGAAAACACAAAGCGCCACTTTTTCCAAGAAAGTGAATTCCTCAAATCATTCCATCCCAATATCCAGAAATACCCTTGAATCAAGTCCCTTCATCTCGATTTTGGGAGTCACGGTGTCTAAAATATGTCTTGGCATGACCATGTAGCTAACATCGCAAAGTCAGCAGGCCATAGGCTAGGTTTTCTGCGGAAAGCTAGAAAGTTTTTTACTCCCGATCAACTGTTGACGACGTATAAGGCTCAAATCCGACCTCTACCGGAGTATTGCTCGCACATTTGGGGTTTAGCACCAAGGCATTCTTTTGGTCTTCTAGATTCCATTCAGAAAAGGGCCATTCGGTTGATAAACAGCTCAACTCTCACAGATACCCTTCACCCACTAGAATATAGAAGAAGAGTTGCAGACCAGACATTACTCTACAGATATTTCCATGGCAGATGTTCCAGAGAAATAAAAACTCTTATACCAACACTGGCCACATTCTGCCGAAGAACTCGGCACGCTGATCAGTCTTACCCATTTACTCTCAAAATTGACACTACAAGGACCAATCTCCATCAAGAATCCTTCTTTTACAGAGCTGCTACGGAATGGAACAGGCTTTTAAAAATCAATTTTTTCAGAAGACTATGACCTGCAACTGTTCAAAAAGCGGGTCCACAATCTCCATTCTATAATCCCTCCCCCTTCTAATAGTCGCAGTGCGGGCCGTCCGCGGCCCACACGATAGGTTTACCCGTTTTGCGACTATTTTTAGTAAAGGAAAAAGACTGAATATTACCCACATTGAAAGTTTGACACTATTGATGTTCGCTTATTATTGAAATAATAATTACTAAATCCCAGTTAATAATTTAATAAATACGAAATTTTGACTATACTATTAGTTATAAGTACTAAAACTGATAGGTGTGGATTAAAAAAAATTAAGGGTCGTATTCCACTCGTTATATATTCACGTAAAGACCTTAAAATCCACATAAAGACCGGCTGACATCAATTTTGATTGCTGATTCTTACATTAAGGGCACTATAAGTAAGTTTTCCCAATAGAATCAATTAATTGAAAAATTATAAAATGATAAAAATGCAATAGTTTCTGATTTATTCCTTTGTATTTACCCAAACACCTATCTGGATGCCAAATTTGAACTTTCATCTGGAACTGGGTTAGAGTTTTGGCCCGTAGGGCAGTCAGTGATAGAAATGACGATTTTTGGACCTTAATATCTAAATAACTGTTTAAGGTGTGTTTATGAAATTTGGAACACATATGTATCTCGCAAGTCTCAATATATTAGCCAAATTTGACATGTTTATGTGAAATAGTTTTCGAGTTATGAGGGGGTCAAAAGTGGCTTCAAATGGTTCGTGAAATTTTACACACGGTACCACTCGCCATTCTGTTAGCTTAAACCTGGCTTGACACGCTGCCGCGTGTGTAGACATCTATGAATACTTCTTGATACTGATGTAATTTTTTCATTTTTTAAAAATGGTTCAATAAAACTAGTTTGAAATTAATCCATGTTTTTATTTTTTTTTTATTGGTCGTAGATAAAATAGTATAAGCAACAATCATGAAATGGCTATTAATTCGCGAACGTTGCATAATATACTATTTTAATCCGATTTCATTCGTAGACAACTTCGATTTCCTTTTCTTTTTTTATGTTTTTCGCGCGTCAGAAATTCTATTACCTCTTCGCATACTCATTAAAAAAGTTGATTCATGGTCCCCGAAGCGAACTCGCTCATTCTTCTGGAACAATGCTGATATTACTCGACAGCAAAGTGGTTTTAAACGTCGGCGTCGTTAAAAAAAATACCCGAGAAAAGCGAACGATGAGACGGCGGTAAGTAATTCGTATGTACAACGATTGTAGGGTCCTCGACAATTTTTTTTACACTCTTCATTGCATAAAATTACCCCCAAGAAATCGACGCCGATCTCGTCGCCGGCGCTTCACCGGTCAATAATAATGTTGTCGATATAATTTCCTTATATGAAGACAAATAATGGCACCTTTGGTGGAGACAGAAGAAAACTTGGATAACATATGGAAAGAAACGAAAAAAGTCATAATAACCACAGCTAAAAACAAAATAGGGTATCAAAAAAGAGACCACAAAAAACCTTGGATGACGGACGAGATTCTTTTACTAATAGATGAATGACGAAAATCAGAAATCGCAGAGATCCAAGTGAATACAAAAACATTCATAATCTAATAAGAACGATGATCAGGAGAGCGAAGAATGATTGGTTGAAATGTGAATGTGAAGAGATCGAAAACCTGCAAATGTTACAAGACAATTTCAACCTACATAAAAAGGTAGAAGAAACAGCTGAAATATACCGAAGGAGGGCATTCTCCATGATAAAAAATGACCACAACGAAATCTCCAGCAATGTCGAAGAACGAAAAATCATCTTCTTCTTCTTCTTTAGGTGCCCTGTCCTCCTCGGACGTTGGCAATCATCAACGCTATCTGAACCTTGTCTACAGCTCGGCGGAACAATGTGGTAGTGCTCACTCCATACCATTGTCTTAAGTTTTTTAGCCAGGATATCTTTCTTCTACCCGGGCCTCTTCGTCCTTCGATCTTCCCTTCTATAATAAGCTTTAAAAGTCGATACTTGTCATTTCTTAAGATGTGACCAAAATACTCCAGTTTGCGCTTTTTTAGTGTAAACAGAACTTCCAGCTGCTTGTCGAGGCGTTGAAGTACCTCGGTGTTACGCACTCTTTCTACCCAGGAGATTCTTAATAACCTTCTGTACGTCCACATTTCAAAGGCCTCCAATTTTTTGCACATCGCATCTGTCAAAGTCCAAGCTTCTATTCCATAAAACAGTATGCTGAACACGTAACAGCGAAGCACTCGGACGCGCAGAGGCAAGCTTAAATTTCTGCTGCAAAGTACTTTACGCATTTTCAGGAACGAAGCACGAGCTTGTTCTATTCTGGCACGAATCTCCTGCATGCCGTCCCACTTCTCATTTAGTTGACACCCGAGATATTTAAAAGTTTCTACTCGCTCAATTCGTTGACCGTTAATTGTCAGGTGTCCGTCCACGTTGTTTGATTTGCTAACTGCTAGCCACTTTGTCTTTCTCACGTTCAGGCTAAGTCTGGCCTCTGAGCTTGCAGCCGTCACGCGGCTTACCAGTTCCTGCAGTCCTTCCAGTGAGTCGGCAACAAGAACCGTGTCATCCGCATACCTCAGATTGTTGATATTAATCCCATTGACAGATATCCCCTCGTCACATTCATCCAACGCCTCTTGAAATATCCTGTCGGAATACAAATTAAATAACAGTGGTGATAAAATGCATCCTTGACGAACGCCTTTCAGGATTTTGATCTCGTCGGACGCGGTGTTATCGATTCTTATTTGAGCACTTTGGTTCCAGTAAAGGTTGGCTATTATTCTAAGGTCTCGTTGTTCCAGTCTTATTTCTCTAAGAAAGTTTTTCGTGCTTTACTTTATCAAAGGCTTTTTCGTAATCGATGAAACATGCGTAAACGGTCACCGACATGTCCCGGCACCTTTGGATAAGAACCTGTATGCTAAATAGTGCCTCCCTTGTTCCAAAGCCATTGCGAAAACCAAACTGAGAGTCCCCCATCATTGTCTCGCAGTTCGCATATATTCTTTTGTGTATTATATACTATATAAGAAACTTATTTTCAGACGCACCAACGGAAAACGAAAGCACAAAAGAGGATATGACAGGCCCTTCAATAACAAAATCTGAAATCAAAAAAGCCATCCACAATCTCAAGGATAATAAAGCACCAGGACCTGACGAGATTCCGGCAGAATTAATTAAACTTCTAAACGACGAAGGCATTGCAGTTCTTCAAAAACTCCTTAACAAAATATATGTAACTGGCCAGTATCCTGCCCAGTGGCTTCTATCAACTTTTATACCCTTACCAAAAGAGAACAATGCAAGAAAATGTGATGAGCATAGGCTTATCAGCATCATGAGTCACACCCTAAAACTATTCCCAAAGATCATACACCAGAGAATATTTAGAAAATGCAAACTAATCATCAGTGACTCACAGTTTGGGTTAAGACAAGGTATGGCACGAG
The DNA here is from genome assembly GCA_950111635.1 of Agelastica alni. NCBI lineage: Eukaryota > Metazoa > Arthropoda > Insecta > Coleoptera > Chrysomelidae > Agelastica > Agelastica alni. Next base: position 35,824,100 of record OX467716.1, read on the forward strand.
AGAAACCTTGGTTGCAACGCAAGAACTGTTACGACCAGAGAACAAATGTAATCATTTGCTTCATAGACTTTGAGAAGGCCTTTGACAGGGTACAACACCAAAAATTGTTGCAAATTCTAAGACGAATGGATATTGACCAAAAGGATATCCGAGGTATTGCAAATCTATATCTGAACCAAACAGCCCAAATTAAGATTGATGGAGAGAGTTGAAATTCGTAGATGAGTCCGCCAAGGATGTGTTTTCTTGTTGTTTAATCTGTATTCCGAACATATTTTGAGATGGGCATCAAAGTTAACGGGGTGTGGATTAATTACATCCGATATGCGGACGATACCGTTCTAATCTCTAATAAAATGCATAATCTTCAACACCTAGTCAACGTAATAGGAGAATACTGTAAAATAATGGGCATTGAAATAAACACGAAAAAAGCAAAATACATGAGAGTGACCCGTGAACCTAACACTTTCAGAAACTCCGGTCTAACACACGGAGGCGAGCCAATTGAGCGTGAGATTTATAAAGTGTTACATCTGGTCAGTACTTTTATATGGAATGGAGGGATGGACCTTGAAAGTGACCACAATGAACAAACTGGAAGCCTTTGAAATGTGGATATACCGCAGAGTACTTAAAATTCCATGGACGGCACGAGAAACAAATGAGAAGGATAAGGAAAGATAGAGAACTACTAACAACAATCAAGAAAATAAAAACAGCGTACACATAAGGACACATCACAAAATACCAATTATTACAACTAATTATTGAAGGAAGGTACGAAGGTAAGAGAGGAAGGGGAAGGAAAAAAATGTCATGGTTACGCAATGTAAGACAATGGACCGAAATGAGAACGATAAATGACCTAATACATTCATTAAGAGACCGGAATAAAATGAAAAATGTGGTCGCAAACATTCAGTAATGGATACGCATGAGGAGAAGAAGAATTCTTTAAAAAAAACCGACTTCAAATTAATTTGCTCCTAAAAATTGAAGAGTTCCGTTACTTTGTCTTGGATACTATAATCAGAACATGACCAAACTCTCAACAAACTACCCTTAAAGTACATCTTTTCTAATGAAAAAAGAATCATCGAAATCGGTTGGCTTGATATTGAGTTATTCGTCCATTTGTCGCGCACATACTTAATGAAAATTTAAGACTTATTTGGTTTTCTTATGGATGCAATTGTCAGAACTGAACCACACGAAAAGCGCTAGCTTTCAAATAAAAAAAGAATCATCAAAATCGGTTCACCCAGTCGAAAGTTCTGAGGTAACAAACTTAAAAAAAAAATATTCAGTCGAATTGAGAACCTCCTCCTTTTTTGAAGTAGGTTAAAAAGGTCGACGTCTAAAACGTAGTGGGAGTGATTAAAACCTGGATGTGACACAAAATTTAACGAAAGAACGAAAAAAGTTCGTCAAAAATTCGTTTAAATATACATTGTAGTTGCACGAACTTCATCGGCGCTTTTTATTATTTGATATTTTCGTTTCAATCTCGATAATGGAGGAAATAAAACTGTGTCGCAATTAAACGCGGTTGGAAAGCGTGAAAACTTCAACGTTACAAAAGTATTCAAACTGGAATCGATAAAGTCGTCGTCGTCGGTGGCAAGACGCGAAAAATAAGGGAAAATCTTAATCACAACGTCCAAAGACATTTTCAAATGATCTATTGGAAGTTTTGGAAATTTTTATCCATAAAATGCATTCGAAATGTTTTTGTTATGTTTTTTGATTCGTAGAATATTTATTTTATTTTCGGAGCCGTTGTGGTGATGGTGAACACATTTTTAGTTTAATTCCTATTTATTTCACGGCAATTAATTAATGAAGAGAGAAATAGTATTTATATTTTGTGTTAATTAAAAACGTTTAAAAACCAACTTAATTTGTAATTTTTTCAGTCCGCTTATATCAAAAATAAGTAAACATTACTTCTGTGTAGAAAAAAGAAAATTAAAAACCACCGATTTCTATACGTAGATTTCCTGTCGATGGGACATGTTCGATCGTGGTTTAATAAGCTTCAAGTCAAGAGTACCAACAACCGACGAGCATTTATGAGAGCACTGATGAAAGTAGAAGAAGCAAAAGATGTGTGTAAGAACCGTAGCGGAAGTGAAAGGAAGTGGTATCTGCCTACCCCTATGGGAAAAAGTCGTGTCTTTATGTATGTATGTATATTCTTTACGCCGATGATCAAGTCATATTAGCGTCATCTGAAAAGGAGTTGCAGGCGATGGTTAATGTTATGTATGAAGCCATGAAAATCAAAGGGATGAAAATAAATGTAAGCAAAACGAAAGTAAGGGTTTTTGAAAGAAAAGAAAGCATGACAAACTGTAAAGTTCTGATTAAGGAAGAAAGAGTGGAACAAGTAAATGAGTTTTTTCAAAGTTTACGAGAGATGGAAAGTATGGGGCACTGAATAGCTTTATGAACAGCCAGAAAGTGTCAAAAAAAGGCACGTCTGGCTGTGCATAGAGGAGTGTTGGTTTCTACATTTATGTATGGTAGTGAATGTTGGGTTTGGTAGAAGAAGCATTAAAATAGGATTAATGCTGCGGATATGAGTAGTCTGAGAATTGTATAGCCGGAGTGACTCGGTTGGATAAGGTAAATAATAGTGAGATAAGAGTACGCTGTGGTGTAAAAGAAGATGTGGTTACAAAGATAGATAAAGGAATGCTTAGATGGTTTGAGACGTAGAAAGGATGGATGAAGGATTGAGGAAACAAATTTATAAGGCAAATGTGAATGGACGGACCCACGGGCATGTATGAAAGCACTGATGAAAATAGAGGACGCAAAAGATGTGTGTAAGAACCGTGGCAAGTGAAAGGAAGTGGTCTCTGCCTACCACTTCGGGAAAAAGGCGTGACTATATGTATGTATGTACATACGAAGGCAGATTTACGAGTTTGTATAAAAATAATGGAAAGATATATTTTTAAAGTTGCAGAAAATTTTCCAAAGAATTTGTTAGTTAATAAATTCGGTAACTGTTTCGTTTTTATAAAATCGCTGAGAATGATATCTTTCCCATATAAACGGGCTGGGCTGACTAGTGGATGCACAGCCACCCAGCCACCTGAATTTGGGAATGAACGACACAAAACCAGGGAACCTTTTTTATATTATATAAGCTTTATTATAGTTCGAACAAGAACTGTTCTAGAACTGTCAGGAGTTTGCTCAGTAGAATTGGTCACGTTCGGGTTTTGCTCTAGGACTAACTTATTACGCGTTCGGGTTTTTTAAGAATCGTCCTGGGACGGTCCTAGAACTATCCGAGAATCGTATCTGTGCTAGAACAAGAACCATTCTGGAATTTGCAACTCGTAACAGTAACAAACAATAATATTAATCGAGTTTAAAATTTAATTGACCTCGTCAGTGTATTTTAATCTTAAAGAACAAAATGTGCAAATTATCCATGCGATCAATAATTATCGGTTCAGAGGAATAAAAAGAAAGAGTAATTTAACTAATTAGTTTTCCGATCAACGTCTTTGGCTTGTTTGAAGAAGAGCAGAAAAAAGAACGGCAAAGAAAACGGAGCGCGACAGAAAAAAAATCCAGTACAAAGTAAAATAGGACTTTATTGAATTTTTTATTACCCTCGTTGATCCTTTTATTTATTTGCGACCCCGAAAAAGTCGATTTCAGTTTGTTAATGAATTTAATTATTAACAACCCCAGGTTGCGTGTCTTTTTTAAATATTGTTGCGAAATTTACTCTTTGGGTCCGATGATTCTAAACACTCAGTACAATAACTACACAATTTTATCCTAATACTAGCAGAATCCGGCAGACTTTGTCCTGCCCGAACGTTAGCTTGCCTGCTTTAGGAATATCACTATCATACTCAGCGACCCCGAAAACTATAAATTCGACATTAAATCGGTTTTTTTAAAAGTGTTTATATTTCATCCCTTTTCCATCCCTTTTGTATAGGTGCAAACATAATTGGAAATGTTACTATCAAAGTCAGCGAACTCAAATACTATGAATTCGACACCACTGTCGGCCGTTTTTCATAGTTTTTATAATTCATCGCTTCTCACCTCTTTCGTATAGGTGCTAGCAAAATGGGAATTTTACTATTAAACTCAGTGACCCCAAAAATGATGAGCTTGATACTAATATCGGCAATTTTTAATAGTTTTTATTTTTCAACACCCTTTCACCTTTGGGAATATCACTATCGAACTCAGAACCCCGAAAACTATAAATTTAACACTAATATCGGCGTTTTTGATAGTTTTTATATTTCAACCCCCTCTTATCTCTTTCATAGGCATGCCTGCTTTGGAAATGTTACTATTAAACTCTGCGTCCCGAAGACTATAAATTTGACACTTATATCGGTGTTTTTAATAGTTTTTATATTTTTCTCCTTCCTACCCTTCTCTCAGGAGTCCTACAAAATTGGGGATCTTACTATCAAACTTAGCGACCCCAAAAACTATTAAGGTTAGCTGGAATCCCGGGCCTCGAATAGATTAAAGGTTATGCACAAAAGATCTGATAACTCGAGGTGCTTGGGAGGCTGCATAGCCTTTACGACCCCCCTACAACCTACAACCTAGGTTAGCTGGACGTCCCTTGACACAATAAATTTTATTTTATTCGCGAAAAATTGCCTATATATATTTTAACAAATCACTCGCGAAAAACTCCCTCAAAGAAAGATAGGTTAGCTTGACGTGCTTCAAAAATGTATACATTTTTTCTCGAATAAAATTTACTCTGTTTCTTTGAAAGATAAAGTTCCCGAAAATATACAACTCTATTTTGCACTATTTATTCGTTAATTAGAACACCTGAAATCTGTGTTCTTGGCTATCAGATCAATGGCTCACCCTGTATTTTGTTTATCTCGTAAATCTGTGACTGCAACTTGTGCTATGATTCCTTACAGTCTCTCCTATTAATTATTGCCTGTAGTTCTAAATGCTCTTGGAGTGTAAAAATGTGATTTTAAATCGTAAATGGATTTAAGTCTACGTTTACTGACTATCTGACTCCAGATATTACTAGTTGTTATTCAGGTGTTTTTATTTAAAATAAGTACTTTATAGAATCTCAATAATTTAGCGCAGGCTGGGTTCTGATTTTCACTAGCCAGAAAATCAGTGGAACACCAAAATTTATCCCCTTTTACCAAAATATCGAATTTAATTTGTGTAAATTGCCCTACTAAGCAACTAGGATTGTTAGTGACGAGTATCTACCCATCCAAATTTTGTAATTAACAAGCTCGAAATTGGTCTTAGACTTCCACAATTTACTGCATCAATGAACCAAATTAAATCTAATCCTTTTAGTGTTTATTACGTTAAGTTGGAATAAACTTGTATGAGGCATATGGGCTACTAGTTTCTTTACATGGGACTAGTTCTGTTTAACTGGATAGACTTGAAGCCCTCCATATATTTTTGGGGGTTTGTGGTTCTTTCTGCTTGCAGGTGAAATCTTTTGCCTTGTCAGTTTTTTACAATGGCTTAATAAATGCATCCTCTTGTTAGATCCTACACTAGATAAACTTAAGTCCTTCATATATTTTTGTGGGTTTTGGTTCTTCCTTCCGTGCAAGTGAAAACTTTTGCATTGTTAGTGTCCTCTTGTCAGAGTATGCTCGTGGTTGTTTTTAACCATCCACGTTTTTGTTGAATCAACATCTATCTGTTGGGATCCCAACTTCTCATAGATTTTGGTGTTTTAGATACTATTATGTTAAGATAGCAAAGAAGACAACCTAAACTTTATTTTTGTAGTAAAAAATGTAAAACCATGGTTGAAGACCAATTAGACAAATCAAAAAAATACATGTCAAAACAGTGACCCATTATTTCAAAAAGTTAATAGCGTAAAAAAATTTTTCGCCAGATTTTCAGATCTGTTACGTAATCCCTTTCGCGTTTGTCGACAAAATGAAACCTGCAACGCTAAGCTCCCTTTAGCGAAAAACCAAAGCCGGAAAACGCGTTTTTTCAATTAACTGAAACGGAAAAATATATACCAATTGCAGCACTCGTTATTCGTCAGTTAAGTCGATTTTTCAAAAAGCGTGTCAATTAAAAAATACGGCGCGTGCGATGATAGCACGGCAGCGTTGGCATTGATCAATTTTCGAATCTGAAAGAACATTCCCGTTGATGAGATACCGTTTCGGAGGTGGAATGTTTAACCATCAGGAAAAAATCGTTGGAATATTCATTTTTAACAATTTATTTTATCCCAAAAATTGAATTTATCGATAATATAGATAGAATAAGTTTCTGTAAATAATAATATGTAAAAGTCGTGTTCACCTTCGTCACAGTTAAATCAAACTTTGTTACATTCTTACAATTTTATTTCTTATTTTACGCCAAGAAACCTTCTCAACAAACTCCTTTTAAACATCTCGCAATCCAGTTAAATAAAACAGATCATTTTTAATTAAAACTATCTTTAAATTATTTTCCAATAAACAACACTATTTATAATTTTGTTTGGAATTTGCACAAAAATACAAATTCCGCGTCTACTGAGCGCCCAGTTTCTTTTGTAATAAACGTTTATACGATCTCAAAGAGTTAAAGATTAGGTAAAAGAAAAAATAAATAAGTGTTTTTTTATTGGCAATGAAAAGGAAAATGGCAAAGTGATTGTTCTATGATTCCAACTTTTGGAAGATTTCTCCAATAACTGACGAGTTGATAGTAAACAGCGCTAGAAAGCGCAAATAGAGCAAAGTTGGTATTTATCATGATTTACTATTATCATTAGTGAAATATTTTTACGAAACATTCTATTTGTATCGCCTGTTTCGAAGAGAAATATTTAGAAGTCCTCGGCATTTTAGTACGTTATTGCTCTTTGTAAATTGTAATGTTCACCTAACACGAAGACAATATTTGCATAAAATAGACAGTAATATTAAATCTGAAATGTTAAAATGATGTAAGCGGTTTTATTACATCTGCATTATATACCTCGTATAAATTTACTGCTATACAGTTTGCTAGATTTAATTATCACTGCAAAATTGAACATTATTCGTGTAAACGGTTTTCCATGTTTTCACCAAAATTATTAACCGAAAACAAGTTCTAAATTTGGTTAAATTATTTGGGAATATTTTAGTAACACGTTGAACGGACTTAACCAAAAAAATCAGAAAATAAATAGACATTACAATAGTCTAGAACGGACCTTTTTTTCGTCAAGCCTTTCCGAATTATGTGTAATATTTGTATATCCGCCCTTTACTTTGTTCATGACAAAAAGAACGCACAATATGTTAACGACATTTATTCATTTTAATTCTATGTTATGCACAATAAACTTTAACCAAATTTAAAGTTTTTTTTTAGGCTTAAATTTACTTTATGGGACTCACCAAAAAAAAACATTTATTTTAGTCGATGCGGCTTGTAAAGCTGAGTCGAATAACACCCCTCTCAGGGAGAGGAAATACCCCGTTCAAAAGTTAGGCCCCTTTTAATTTTTAACTTTCCAATTTTTAGAGGAACATTTTCATATAGGAGCATAGGAAACACATAGCATCGGAGAAATCGTATTTTAGTTGTTAAGTTTAAAAAGTGGCATTTAAACAATTTCGACATTTTAAGGAATACAGCGCGAGCCCTCTCTATTCGACAACGTATTTCGAGAGAATGATCCCAACTTTCATTGATTGTAGTTTCCAAATATGTTGTAGTCTCTACTTTTTCAATAACAGTATTATTTATAATAAGCTGCCTGGGTGGTGGTGGAAAAATTCAAACGCATTCCGCCCCCCTTGACACCTCTCTACGCCCTCCTGTTTGGGAACTGCTGGTTTAGAACATTTGCATTTTTTTTATCATTTTTATGTCAATTTTGGACATCACAAAAATACATTTATAAAAAAAATATCTCACCGATTTCTGGTTTCATTCGACGCTTAATAGAAGTTGAAATCTTACCTGCAAAGAAAATACAAATATTTTTAACAATTTAAAAAAAAAAAAGAATAAAAATTTTCATGCAAAGTACAAACGATTATTTATCAAGAGATATTGTTTCGCAGCCTACACCGATGTTACACAGGCCTTCGACAAAGATTGTCGTGATGGGTTACTCTATAAAATAAAAATGATCCTTTGAGTTATAAACAAATGTTGCTCAATACAAACTTAACAAACGAGAACGGGCTGAGCCCGCTCTGACTTACGATCATACATACATATAGTCACGCCTTTTTTCCCGTAGGGATAGGCAGAGACCACTTCCTTCCACTTCCGCTACGGTTCTTACACACATCTTTTGCTTCCTCTACTTTCATTAGTGCTCTCATACATGCTCGTCGGTTGTTGGTACTCTTGACCTGGCCTTCCTTTAAAACAATGTTGATCTGATCAAGATATGTTCGCCGAGGTCGACCTCTACAATTTATCCAACCGATTTACCCCGGCTTTACTTCTCAGACTACTCATCTCCGCAGCATCAATCCTATTTTCATGTTTCTTTTGCCAAACCCAACATTCACTACCACACATAAATGTATGAACCAACACTCCTCTATGCACAGACAGACGTGCCTTTTTTGACACTTTCTGGCTGTCGGGTGTATTGTTTCTACTTTTTTTGAGGAAAGAGTAGTCGATACTAAAAATAATGAAACAAAAAACTCTAGATACTCTATCTTAGAACCTCGAAGAAATTTAACCGTATCTTTAAATTTTAATACAAAGAGTACGTGTAAAACTAGAAGCAATCTTGTTATCACCTTTTTTTTTAAAATAAATAATACAGTTGCAATAATTTACTAACTAGTTAAATACAAAAAAAAAATTGAAAATAGGTCAAAAACAATTTGACTGCAAGAAATTTTTAAGAGTGCAAAAAGTTCACAAATGGTAAATAGAAAAAATCAAAAAAAAATACAACTTATACTGTGTGTCTCAGCAATGGCAATCCCAAATTGTTATCGCTAAACGGGAACCATCAATATGGGATCATTAACAGGGCTCATATGTAGCATCGAATCATAGTTCGAATGGGGATCCAATAACTTGGTAGAATTCAATGCAAACAAAACACAAGCATGTCTTTTCTCTAGAAAAGCTGATCTCACTGTGCCTAACATAACTTTGTCAGGAGTAACCATACCACTGAAGTCATCCATATCGATGCTTGGTATTACTATCAGCAATAACCTTTCCTGAGAAAATCACGTGAGGTCCATTGCCAAAAGTGCATCCCAAAAAACTTGGTTTTTTGTTTCGTGCCAAGAGCTATTTCACCTCCAGTCAGCTGCTTATGATCTATAAGGCACAGATCCGACCTGTACTGGAATACTGTTCCCATATTTGGAGTGCAGCACCTAAACATATCCTGAAGCTATTGGATTCTGTCCAAAAAAGGGCAATTCGTCTCGTCGGTGATGCCTCGCTTACAAACTCGTTCACTTATCTGGAACACCGTAGAAAAGTTGGCGATTTGTCTATTTGTCTATTTTATAGATATTTTCATGGGCGATGCTCTTTTAAAATATCAACAATCGTTCCTCCTTTGGCAGTCTCTTCGAGATTAACCCGTCAAGTTCAGTCTTCACACCCCTTCGTGGTCACTTTGGAGACCTGCAGAACATCACTTTCCAAAGACTCATTTATCCAACGAATTGCGAGGCTTTGGAACTCATTGCCTAGGGAGGTGTTCCCCGAGGCATACAACCTCCAGAAATTTAAGAAGAACACCAACTCCTACCTTCTTTCCCTTGGTTCCCACGATGTTCTCTGAACATTACAGGATATCCCTTTTCGTGGGAACCAGAACATATAAAAAAAAATCTCGTATCCCCAGTAGGACTTCCTTCCTTGGAGAAAATCCTTTATGGAGAAGTTATGAGCCTGAAAGCTCAAGGTCTACCGTGAGACTTCACTGACTATGTCAGATCTACTCACTAAAATTCCACCCCTATTTAGGTCCGTCTGGCTATTGCTTCCGGTGACACTTAAGCCTGTTGGGAAAAATTCCCATTACTCGGTTTGCGAAAGTGGATAGTTTGGATTTAACTCGGCCTAACAAAATGGAACGTATACGAACGAGTTCTAACTGTAAAATCCCAGAAGAAGACGTATATTATTTTAATTACCGTCAACCCCTCGTCGCATGGGGTGCTATAAATTAATATTTGTGTACGGAATAAATTATGCCACGACATCCATTAACAAAATGAATTAGACAACATTGAACTCCGCACGCATTCTTTTTGTTTTAAAAGTGCGTGTTAGGCGCGTTAAGATCGCGCGTTTCATAAGTGCTATTGAAATTAAAAAAATTTCACGAACGTTTCTTAAAACTATACGGGGTGTCCCATTATTAAAAACGCATTGGGTGTACGTGTCCGTTGAATATTGATGCACGTCACGGAGAAGCCAAAAAGAAGTTGTATCACTCGTAAATCTCTAGCTCTTTATAGTTCTGGATGGCTTTTTATCAAGTTCCTAATAAACTCTAGCATAGCAGAACTAAAAGCTCTGAAGTCATACGATTGTAAGTGTAAGCTGACTTGCGAATGTAAACAATCCCTAAGACAACTGGCAGCAAACAATCAGGTTACTCTGATGTGGGTTCCAGGTCACATGGGAGTTAGAGGCAACGAGGAAGCAGACTGCTTTGTCAAGGAAGGGGCAAAAACATAATTTTTAGGGCCCAGAACCCTTCTGTGGACTCTCCAAAGCCCACTTGGAAGAAGAGGTTCGACGCTGGGAAACCGATGAAATGAAATCTCACTGGCACAAGGAAAGCTAAACAGCTTCTCGAGTTGGACATGAAAGACTTAAAACTGGTGACGGGACTCCTCACTCGACACTGCCCTCTGTCTTTATTACAGGCGATATTCGTGTTCGAAAATCAAGTACATGAAAATTCAGATTTTCAATGTTTTCGAAAAATTTACAAGGGAGCTGATTTTTCTGCAGACGTCAGTAAATGGAGCTAATTGAAACTCGTTTAACTAGCTGCCGCGAATTGCATTCGAATAAACTTTGCGGCTGGGGTGGGCTCGGTTTACAACTTCCTTTGACCTATTCCTAACGGAATCAAGGCTTACTCATTCATGACGGTTATTGGATTATGTTGTGTATTTATTGTATGCAAAATAATACGAATACCTAATTAAGTTTAGTCTACAAAATTTGTGGAAACCTGCAACGTTTAATAATGAAAAAAGCGCGCATCCCGAAAAGGAAAAATAAAAATACTTGTGGATCCTACGAGTTTGGAAAAAAATTTAGGACGAATAAATTCTTGATCATCCTGCATTAGTGATAGAGATACTTTATCTTAATGGCATTCTAAAGAACCAGATATTGCGAGAAAAAAAACTCTGGGGAAAAATAATATCAGCGGAAAAGAAGACGTTATGGAAATTACAGAGCTTTAAATCCCGAATGATATACGATAAATATATCAAAATATACCGAGGAATTCCCTCCCTAGTGGCACAATGGATTCCCATAATTCCATATTTATACTTGGAAGTAGGTAACAAAAAAATAATAAAATTTCGGAAATATGTAATAATTTAAAATTGGATAACATTATTGTGAGTTTATAGTGATGTAAGATAATATTAGGTAAGTGGCAGGAACCTGCACAGCAATGGAGATAGTTCGCAGAGATACCGATAGATGGATTACTTGTACGTAATCGTGAAATGAAATGTTTAGCTTCGGTCAAGAAAGTAAAGGAAGTATTCGTCAGGAGATTCAGCAGTTAACAACCGCGAATACTGAGAAATCCAAGTCAAGCATATGGAGGCAGTTTACAAAATTTTGCGACGAAAAATCGTATGATTTTAATAGAGCGGATATAAACGTCACAAAGTTTCCGATTTAATTCGCTTAGCGGGTCTCCGAGAGAAAAAAATGTCCACTAAAATACATACGTTACCATGGTGATCTGTCAAAAAAACTCAATTTGTTTGGTTAAAAATTACTGGTGTAGAATGTTCACTTATTGCACGAAAGGTTTGTATTTTAGCGGGCCCAATAGCTGTGGGCCAAGGTATTCGACAAGGGGATTTCCTGAGCCCTCTGCTCTTCAACATCATTATGGACGAAGTAATAAGCAAAGTACGTTTACTGAAAGGATACAGAATGGATGACCGTAAAATTACTGTTATAGGCTATGCCGATGACGCAGTACTATTTGCTGAAAATGAAGACTATTACATCGATTTAACTGCACTGCCAAATCACTTAATATGGTAATATCGGCACTTCTTCTTCTTCTTTAGGTGCCCTGTCCTCCTCGGACGTAGGCAATCATCAGCGCTATCTGAATCTTGTCTACAGCTCGGCGGAACAATGTGGTAGTGCTCACTCCATACCATTGTCTTAAGTTTTTTAGCCAAGATATCTTTCTTCTACCCGGGCCTCTTCGTCCTTTGATCTTCCCTTCCAAAATAAGCTTTAAAAGTCGATACTTGTCATTTCTTAAGATGTGACCAGAATACTCCAGTTTGCGCTTTTTTAGTGTAAACAGAACTTCCAGCTGCTTGTCGAGGCGTTGAAGTACCTCGGTGTTAAGCACTCTTTCTACCCAGGAGATTCTTAATAGCCTTCTGTACGTCCACATTTCAAAGGCCTCCAATTTTTTGCACATCGCATCTGTCAAAGTTCAAGCTTCCATTCCACAAAACAGTATGCTGAACACGTAACAGCGAAGCACTCGGACGCGCAGAGGCAAGCTTAAATTTCTGCTGCAAAGTACTTTACGCATTTTCAGGAACGAAGCACGAGCTTGTTCTATTCTGGCACGAATCTCCTGCATGCTGTCCCACTTCTCATTTAGTTGACACCCAAGATATTTAAAAGTTTCTACTCGCTCAATTCGTTGACCGTTAATTGTCAGGTGTCCGTCCACGTTGTTTGATTTGCTAACTGCTAGCCACTTTCGGCCCAGAAAACTAAATGCATGACGACATCAAAAACGCCATTAAGGCGCAAACTGGAAGTTGAAGGCAAAGTTATCCAACAGGAAATGAAATATAAGTATCTGGGCATAGAAATCTCAGGCTATGGTGATGTTGAGACGGAGGTGAGAGAACAGACAACGAAGGCAACAAGAATAGCAGGATGCCTAAATGACACAATATGGCGAAATAAAAACATTAAAATAAAAACCAAATCAAGAATTTACAAGGCAATAGTAAGACCAACTATGACATACATGTCAGAAACTCGACCAGACACAGCGAGGACTAAACAACTTCTAGAGACAACCGAAATGAGAGTACTTCGTAGAATAACTGGAAAGACGATCTTGGACAGATACAGAAGCGAGAATATAAGAAGGACATGCAAGGTAGAAAACATTAATGAGTGGGTTCTCGGCAGAAAGAGGAAGTGGAATGAGCACATAAGTGGAATGGACAACGAAAGAATAGTCGGAACAGCACGCGACAAATCACCAATGGGTCGCAGGAGTTTAGGACGCCCCCGAAAACGATGGAACGACAACTTAGCAGTGCAATAGGCAGAGGAACGATGAAAAGAAACAGGCGATCCGTCTAGATTAAAGAAGAAATAAGAAGAAAAAATTTGGGTTGTTTAATGTGAAACTGTTGGAAGCAAAATAAATTTCCAGAAGAATGGTCGATGGGAGTTATTCAACCCATACATAAAAAAGGAGATAAGCTGGAGTGCTCCAATTATAGATGTGGCTTGCAAAGTGCTATCTGGCATTATTTGTAACAGACCCATTGCAGAGAAACTGTTAGGAGAGTACCAATGTGGGTTCAGCCCAAACCGCTCGACTATTGATCAAATCTTCGCCGTTATACAGGTTCAAGAGAAAGCTTACGAACACAACATACATCTATATAATCTGTATATAGACTTCAAACAAGCTTTTGATAGTGTTAATCGAAATAAAATGATCGATAATGATCTTTTAATACCAGGCATCCCAAAAAAGCTGGCCCAACTCGTGAATACGACCATGGTCGGTTCCAAGGCAAGCGTAAGAGTTGACAATGAATACAAACGGCTTGAACATTACATCGGGAGCAAGGCAAGGCGACGCACTACCTTCCATACTATTTGATGGTTTGGTCACGTAGAAAGGATGGATAAAGGAAGATTAACGAAACAAATTTATAAGGCGAGTTTGAGTGGACGGAAGTCGGTAGAGGCCGACCTCGGCGATCATATCTCGATCAGATCAACATTGTTTTAGAAAAAGGCCAGGTCAAGAGTACCAACAACCGAGGAGCATGTATGAGAGCACTGATGAAAATAGAGGAAGCAAAAGATGTGTGTAAGAACCGTAACAAGTGGGAGGAAGTGGTCTCTGCCTACCCTTACGGGAAAAAGGCGTGACTATATGTCTGTATGTATGTACTTAAATGGTGAAACGATGATAATCAGTTTCAATACAGCAATTAGTTAAAAAAACGCCGTCATTTTCGAGGGTACTAATTATTTAAAAAACGCTTGTAATCGTCGTTTTCGAACATGTTTCCGGCGTTTACTTAAATCCGACTCTGAGTCGAGTGAGGCGGGGAAAAATGCAGCGCTTTGCGAAGGGTGTACCCAAAATCAAAACGTCGTCGTCAACTCCTGACCGCCTCCATAAAAACCTAATTTCATGGACGATTCGACTACTTAACGTGTGCCGAATCCTTAATGGGAAACAATGCATTCGTTCCCTAAAAAGGACGTGGCCATCCGAAGAGTAAGGATCATTTCGGCCGTTGAAAGGTTTAAGTCTCGACGAAATTTGGTTGCATCAAAAATTTTTAAGCACAACGTAATTGAGTCATTTTTTATGAGTGTCCTTAGCTGTTGTGACGGTATTGATTGTTTAAAATTACCAAAAATGGGTGACTAGACATGTGTTTTTTGGAGTTACCGGTTCAGTTGCGAGTTACATGCGTCATTTCCGCTGACTTCTATTAGAATAGCAAGATCACCATTTTTGCGACTCAGCAGTTCTATGAAGAAGCTTCCAGAAATTGCTTGCCTAAAAGAATTTCACACTCGCATTTTCCTTTGTTTAACTTTATTATAAATTATGCTTTATGTATCAAAATTAGTTAGTCTTGACTTTACTTCTGAATTGTTAGCTTCGTTGTTATATTTTTTTATATTATATTTATATGTAATAATTTCGTTAAAGTAAAAAGTTTTTTTTAAAATAATTCAAAACGAATTATAAAATTTGCGTCAAAATAAATCGATACCGGCTATAGGGGATGACACATCCCATACTCCGTTTTACCATTCTTGGCTTGTGTCTAAGATAATCTACCACGTAGTTTTTAATATCCGTCTCTCTCCAATGCACGTCACGTTTGTTATGCCGAAGTAAGATAGACAGATTATTCATCGGAGTCAAGCAGACACTCATGTCTCGTAGTTTTATAGCATAGATTTCGCTGGTTTTTAAAAGCAGGAATGGACATTTTTACTTTGTGTGATCAAACGTCCTGGTGATGTTAAAAATTATCGCCCCATCAGCCTTTTATCCCTTGCAGACAAATTTAAGAGTACCGGAAGACCGACAGCACTGGAGACAATGGACCCAACAACGCTCATAGAAATGACTAAGAAGCACATACGATAAAACAAATAAGTGTTTAAAGGAAAACAGAATCAATTTGGTCGGCGTTAGAGATAAGAAAACATCCGCAATTAGTTCAGTCACACACGTACAAGTGATAAATAAAAATAGCAATCGATGATTCGAAAATTAAAAAAACCAACACAACATTTTGTTGACATACTTTTTGCTAATAGGTATAAATGTTTCGAGTGATGGCAATTTGCAATTAAATAAATTAAATGTCGGTAATTATTCCGATAATAATAAACTTGTTGAATAATAATTATAATAATAATCTATTCATAGGACGTCCGAACCGTGACTATTTAAGCAAAAATTATTTTCAGGTCGTTGTTATTTGAATAATGGAATTTTAACGGATTCGTAAAACTGTGTAATTACTTTTAGTTTTCGTCCAATTGGTAGTTCTTAAAATAGAATTAATTGCATTGTCACCAAGTTGAAAAGGGAATTAGGCTCGAAATCGTCGAAACCACCAGAATTCGATACCTCTCGTGTTCTCTACGAGCACGACCGAACATTTTTTCTTGAGGTTAATGCTCGATCGAATTTTGATCCGGACCTTTTGGTAGCCTCTTCATAACTAGTATCTCTCTTTCTTTTTCTTGAGGTTAATGCTCGATCGGATTTCGATCCGGACCTTTTGGTAGCCTCTTCATAACTAGTATCTCTCTTTCTTTTTCTTGAGGCTCGATCAGATTTTGATTCCTTTGGTTCTAGGAGCACTTATCTTTTTATCCAAGCAGGTCGCTGGCCTCACTTGAAAAACTCCTCTTTTTTCCGGGCTTGTGACCGGCTGTATTGGTCAGTAAGCTAATCAATCCACCTATTGACCTCTACAGGCAGAGTTCTAATACGTCAAATTACTGAGAAAGCCATTGAGTTCAATAAAGTAGCCTTCACGTGTTTCATTGACCTAACCCAGGCATTCGATAGGGTACGGTTAACAGACGTCTTGACCCTACTACAAAAGAGAAGAATTCATCCGAATGTAATAAAGACCATCGAAGAATTGAACAAGAACAACTACACATACGTAAGAACTGCAAATAAGCTAAGCAATAAAATACCTATGACAACCGGAATCAGGCAAGGAGATAACCTAAGCCCAATCCTATTTAATATCATCATGGATGAAATTATAAATGAAGTCAAAGTAACTGGGAGAGGATATCGACTGGGAGATAAAGAAATAAAAATCATATGCTACGCTGATGATGCTGTAATCGTATCGGAAGACGAGGACAACCTACAGAGACTCTTACACAAGTTCCAAAAAACAGCTGAAGAATTCAATATGCAAATATCCGTCAAGAAAACCAAATCGCTAACAATATCCAAAGAACCGAGAAGATGTAAACTCGCAATCTATGAGCAGAGTGTAGAACAAGTGATGTCCTTTAAATATTTAGGAGCTAATATAAGTAGCACTAGAAATATTAAGGAGGAAGTAAAAGCTCGAACAACAAAGGCATCTCTAATCTCAGGATTCTTGAGAGACATAATCTGGAGAAATAAACACATGAGTACCAGAAGTAAGGTCAGAATATATAAGACATGTGTAAGACCGATTATGACATACGCGATAGAGACCAGAGCGGAGAACACGACTACAAAGCGACTTCTTAGATCAACGGAAATGCGAATTCTTAGATCGATAACTGGCTATACCTTACTTGACCATAAAAGAAGCGAAGAGATAAGGGAAATATGTGAAGTCCAAGACATAGTAAGATGGGCAAGAAACCGAAGAAGAGAATGGAGAGACCATGTTAGCAGAATGCCAAACGACCGGCTGGCAAAAATTGTGAGAGAGAAGCGGCCCAACACACCACGCCCAACTGGGCGCCCACCAAAAAGATGGTATGATAGCTGGTCTTCATCGTCCCAATTGTTTTTGGGCAACCTTTGAGGCAAACACAGGACGTAGTTCTAACGTAAGAAGAAGGAGAAGAAGATGATGATTCGGAATTTTTGGTAGCCTCTTCATAACTGGTATCTCTCTTTCTCCAGTCCTTCACACTACGTGAGGGTAAGAAAGGCCAGGTCAAGAGTACCAACAACCGACGACCATGTATGAGAGCACTGATGAAAGTAGAGGAAGCAAAAGATGTGTGTAAGAACCGTAGCAAGTTAAAGGAAATGGTCTCTGCCTACCCTTATGGGAAAAATGCGCGACTTTATGTATGTATGTATGCATGAATTTTGTTCACAATAAACTGTAACAATATGAAGTCTGTCACATAAAATTTAAACTAAAGTCACGTTTGTTCGTCAGTTAATGGTATTTTAAAAAATAAATGTAAATAAAGTAAACGAGATCTAAATAGTTTTTTTTTGTTGTTGTTGGAAGAGTTTCGAAATACCACGGCATCGTTAAAAATTATTTCCTTTCGGGATATCGCATTTAACTTGAAACTAAAACCATAAGTAAGAGAAAATGGATAAGAGTAATACTTTTCTTCCTAGCCGCTCATTATTCAACCCTACGGAGGTGTAGCGAGAGATTACAATTTCTAACGAAATAGCGAGGGATGTGAAAAATGGAGAATCCTCCATTGCGCATCACTCATTTTTCAAAATTATCGTCAAAGATTAAAATAGCAGAGGTGTAGTCGCAGTATTTTTAATATTTACCAACTTTAAAAAGTATGACAATATGAAATAAAATTATTTTTAAAATATAATGTCAAATATAAAAGATTCGAAAATATGTCCGTTTACTTCAATAAATACACAGGTTTATCCTCCTGTGGGAATTTTTAATATTTATTTATCAAAAAGGTTCGCAGCAGGACTGTAAGAACTACCGAGGTATAAGGTTACTCAGCATAGTCGGCAAACTGTATGTATTGATGATATTGATTAAAAGAGTAACGAATGAAACTGAGAAGATAATATGGGATGTGCAAGTAGGATTTAGAAGAGGAAGGAGATCAGTATCGATCAGATCTTTTCATTACGAGGTATAATCAAAAAATTCTTGACTAGAAGTCAGAAGGTCTGCTGCGCTTTTATAGACTTGGAAAAGGCCTATGACAGAGCGGTGAGGAGTGAATTGTGGTCGACATTGTCTATGTATGGGGTGAGCGGTAGTTTAATACAAGCACTGAAATCACTTTACGAGGATTCCACTGCTTATGTCAGGATAAATGAAGCTTACACGGACTGGTTTAACATCGAAAAAGGTGTGAGACAGGGATAAAACTTCACCTAAGCAGGCAGGTAAGCTGCTCTCGCTAATTAGGAAAAAACTTGTAGGGCTTTGTACCGAACACTGGTTTTTGAGAAAACATCTGCACAATATATGCATGTGTGACACATAACCTATATGCAGATTATGTAATAAGAAGGAGAAAATAGCCACTCATATTATCGCGAAACCACCGCACAGTGGAGGCACTACCTGGGGTGTATTCAAGACCAAAGAAGTGATCCTCCTGGGGCAATAGCATATAATCTTAAACAGGAGAATTGAAGAAATGGGACTTAACTAAGGTCAAATACCTGCACCTAAAAATCTGAGAGAACTTGAAAATGCAGTTATGACAGGTCGACCTAGACATATACATATACATACATAAAGTCACGCCTTTTTCCCATAGGGGTAGGCAGAGACCACTTCCTTCCACTTGCTACGGTTCTTACACACATCTTTTGCTTCCTCTACTTTCATCAGTGCTCTCATACATGCTCGTCGGTTGTTGGTACTCTTGACCTGGCCTTTCTTCAAAACAATGTTGATCTGATCGAGATATGTCCGCCGAGGTCGACCTCTACCGACTTGTCCATTCACACTCGCCTTATAAATTTGTTTCGTCAATCTTCCTTCATCCATCCTTTCTACGAGTCCAAACCATCTAAGCATTCCTTTATCTATCTTTGTAACCACATCTTCTTTTACACCATAGCGTTCTCTTATCTCACTATTCTTTACTTTATTTAACCGAGTCACTCCGGCTATACAATTCTCAGACTACTCATCTCCGCAGCGTTAATCATATTCTCATGCTTCTTCTGCCAAACCTTACATTCACTACCATACATAAGTGTAGAAACCAAAACACTTCTATGCACAGCCACAGCCTTTTTTGACACTTTCTGTCTATTCATAAAGCTATGCAGTATCCCAATCAAATGGAAATTGTTTTGAGGAAAGGCCAGATTAAGAGTCTTAACAACCGACGAGCGTGATGAAAGTAGAAGAAGCGAAAGACTTGTGTAACAACCGTAACGAGTGGAAAAAAGTTGAAAAAAGAGTCATTGTCTACCCGTGATTTATGGTGAATAAATATTATTATTATTATTTATAATGGTTTAAGACGGGACAGCCCGTAAAACCTTACCAGCGTGATTTATTTTACCACTCAATGCATTACTTATTTACACTGCAACTAAACCAATTATCTCGTCTTGAATTCGTTTTGCAATTAAGAAAGTAGCGGCAACAAAAATAAACAAAAAAGCAGACTAGAAGGGCGTGTAATTCAATTTCTGAACAAATATCCACCGATCGAGGGAAATCCGTATCCCTTATTGGTTCTCACAAGTCTCGTACAATTAGGTCCAAGCAGCTCTTGACCCTGGAACCTCGATTGAACTTCGGTAAATATTCTGCTCTTTCATCGTCGATCATTTCTGAATGGATCGTTTTATATTTCTCGAGTGATATAGGGTATTAAATCAAATTTTTCTTATATTTTTTTTCGTTTGGAAAAGTTCAAAGCTGAAATCGAGTCGAAGAGGAAAATTAGACGAGTTATATCGTATTTTCCAGGACTCTTTAAAACAAGACGAACAAAAAAGTCCTTGGAAGGATCTGTAATTATACAGGCAGCCCTCGTAGGTATCGATCCGCGGGTCTAATGATTCGCCCACGTGTGCCCTTTGATATGTTCTTCTACTGATATTGAATAAACATGCGACGATAAAATTACACATTATTTAAGGAATCTCCGTTTGGAAAAAAATTCCGGCGTATAATGGACAATTTTTTGACAAATATGCGGTTTACAACTCAATTTTGGAACCGCAATTAACATGACCTGACCTATCAAATTGGTCGTTTAACATTAAAGACTTTATTTGCCATGTCACACGATCACCTATTCACAAAAACTTACAAATCAACTAACAATGGAATTCCGACAATTGTCCTGAAGACCTGTGCTCAAGATCTCACCCCAGTTCTCTGTAGACTCTTCAAGTTATCATACAGCAAAGGAGTATTTCCGTCCATGTGGAAAAACGCTAAAGTCCAACCGATTCCGAAAAAAGGAAAGAAGACTATTCCTGCAAATTATCGCCCTATTGCATTGCTCTCAGTCATATCCAAAGTTATGGAAAAAGCGATTAACACAGAACTTATCAAATATCTGAAGAAATTTGAGATAATCCATGACAGACAATATGGATTTCGACAACTTCGGTCTACTGGAGATTTGCTGGCTTATGTCACTCAGCTCTGGACAAACACTATTGAAAAGTTTGGTGAATCCCGTGCAATAGCCTTGGATATATCTAAAGCCTTTGACCGCGTTTGGCACCAGGCAATATTAAGTAAATTATCTGCCTACGGTCTCCCAACCAAATTGCGCCAATGGCTCTTGAGCTTCATGCAAGATCGCTCCTTTCATGTGGCAGTTGACGGTATTTCTTCTGATGCGTTTAAAACTAATGCCGGGGTCCCCCAGAGTTCCATCCTGTCCCCCACCTTATTTCTTTTACACATCAACGACCTCTTGAAAACCACCACGGACCCCATTTACAGTTTCGCAGACGATAGCACACTTGTATCAACTTTCACAACCTATCGATCACTTTCGGTGAATGATACAAATAGACTCAGGCAGGAACAGGTTGATTTCATCAATAGAGATCTTAAAGCAATCGTCGAGTGGGGGGAACCAACAATCTTGTTCAGTTTAACGCCCAAAAAACATAAAGTGCCACGTTTTCCAAGAAAGTGAATTCCTCAAATCATCCCATCACAATGTCCGGAAAAACACTTGAACCAAGTCCCTCCATCTCGATTTTGGGAGTCACGGTGTCCAATAATATGTCTTGGCATGACCACGTTGCTAACATCGCAAAGTTGGCAAGCCAGAGGCTAGGTTTTCTGTGGAAAGCCAAAAAGTTTTTTACTCCTGATCAACTGTTGAGGACGTACAAGGCTCAAATCCGACCTCTACTGGAGTATTGCTCGCACATTTGGGGTTCAGCACCAAGGCATTATTCGTCTTCTAGATTCCATTCAGAAAAAAACCATTCGCTTGATAAACAGCTCAACTTTCACAGATACCCTTCACCCTCTAAAACATAGAAGAAGAGTTGCAGACCAGTCATTGCTCTACAGATATTTCCATGGCAGATGCTCCAGAGAAATAAAAACTCTTGTACCACCATTAGCCACATTCGGCCGAAGAACTCGGCACGCTGATCAGTCTCACCCATTTACTCTCAAGATTGACACTACTAGGACCAATCTTCATCAAGAATCCTTCTTTTACAGGGCTGCTACGGAATGGAATAAGCTTCCAAAATCAGTTTTTCCAGAGAACTATGACCTACAACTTTTTAAAAAGCGTGTCCACAATCATTTCCTTTCTATAATCCCTTCCCCTTCTAATAGTCGCAGTGCGGGTCGTCCTTGGCCCACACGATAGGTCTACCCTTTTTGCGACTATTTTCATAAAAAAAAAAAAAGAAAAAAAAAAAAAAAAAAAAAAAATCCATCCATCCTGTGAAAACAACTGGATAAAAAAGCAATTCCATCGACACCAACTTGCTCAACAATTTCCCGTTATCTGGAGTTCAGTCATACAAGTTTCTACGCCAGAATAAGATAATGGTTGATGACATTAGTCAAGAAATTAAAAGTGAGAAAAAAATTGGCCGAATCGCTTAAATCAACCTCCCAGCTATGACATATGCAAGCGAGACGTGGATCAGAGTTATCAGTTATGGATGAAAGCAAGGGAAGGTGGACAGCACACTTAGCCATAGTCTTCTTGTAAGTCTACACACTTTTCTCTGCGTGCTACCATCTCTTTAACCCTTCCAAATAGTACTCGGCGTCTTTCTCTACAAAATAGTTGCTTTCGAAGGTGATGCCCTTCTCATTTTTGTATTAGGGAAGTAGAGCTTTTAAGCAGTTCAAACAGTAATTTGTAGATTTTCGCCATGCAAATGCAAATGTGGCTGTTTTTTCGCAATTTCTGCCTTTAGCTTGTCAAGTATTGATACGTTATATCTTTGCTTCTGTAATGGTTTTTTCTTTTTAAAGATAATCGATTAAGAATTGATTAAAAAACACTTTTTCAACCAAAAAAAAAACATTTTTGCTTAATTTTGGAGCCGATTTCCACTTCGCAGTCCACTATTTTGACTGTATTTTTGTTTCGGGCGCGAATGGTGTATTCCAAGTTTCATCTACAGTAATTAATCAATGCCAATACTCCGATTCATTGCGCCTTAGGTATAACGTGAGCAAACGCGAAATATTCTCATTATATTTTTCATGTAAAAATTCCTAACATGCAATAATCATATTATTCAAAAGATTTTAAAATTCAGTATTAAAAATAGTATTATTTATGAATTGTAAAATTTACAATTTTTTTATTCTCCATTAAAAACAGTTTGACCGATTTTGCTGAAAATCCAATCAGTTCTAAGTTGCGTAATTATGCGTCGAATGCAATTGGTCCCACGTCGATATCATTTTTTGTTCTCGAGATAATCGAGACGAAAAATAATTCCGAATGCACATACGAACATACGGACATACGCACATACGTCCACTTGTATTCGACTCTGGGGACCTTGAAATGTGGAAATATGTCAAAATTCGGGATTCGCAAAATCGGACCCATTACTATAACTTACACTGGGAAGTTAAAAATTGGTTTAAGTTACAAAACAACAATTTTAATAATAAAACGGAGAATTTTAATAATGCTTGATAAGTTGTGCAACTAGTTTTTTCTTTGCAAATTTCAAATAAATGCGCTATTTATATAAAAAGCACAATATTAATTATTTAAATTATATCTTTTCTGGGACTACAATAAAAATCGAATGAATTAATATTCCACAACAATAGGCCGATAAAATGATTTTAACTTGTTAAAAACATTTCGCAAATAGATTTTTTCGTTGAAATGTATCATTGCTAAAATAAATATTTAAAGTTGTAAACCAATAAAAGTCAGAAAAATGGGAGCCAATTTTTAGAAGTAAACTGTGTTAAAAAAAAACATACAGGGTGATCCTATTTAAATTGTAGTAATGGTATTTCTTACGCCATTCTTTTTATCGCCCTGTACAGAACTTCGCAGCAACACTGGTATGATTTATGTAATAACTATATTGCACTCCAATAGTTATTATTCAGGATGCAACTGCTTATCCAATGATAAGGATACAAATAACCCTGTACAAGGATATTGTGATATAATCGCGTATAATTGCATAAATCAAACAATTTTCAGTACACAAGAATCCATGTTGGATAATAATAATGAGTCATTAATTATGCAAGATTCTGGAAACTTGAATTGTGCCTTTGAATTTAAACGAGATGACTTTGATGTCAATTTCGGCGACAAACAATCTAATACGCGAGCTTCATTCTTCCAACTAATAAATCATTTTATCCATCAAGAACTTCGGCAGCACGAAAGTATACCAAACGCTAAATAAAAATGGAATGATGATGATAACGATATACTTTCCCACTTGGAAATATCAAGAATTATTTGCAATTATTATTATATGTGTCTCATACTATAGTGTAATAGCCCGGGCAACGAAGGCCAAATTTCATGAAATAAAAATAATAAATACGAAAGTTTTGAAATTTGGTGATAATGTTTATTATGGCTTACTCTATTGAACGTGTTAAAAGTCCTGAACAATTGAAGGTGCGGAATCGCCGGAAGAAAGGTGCATTTTTATGGCTTTTGTTGTATAACCTCTTACTTATCGTGTTTATTGGAAAAATTATTTTTACAAAAGTTGGAGAACATTAAATTGCCTTTAAAAAAGTCCTTATTCATTTTTTCGTAAAAATAATATTTTTTCGTACAAATGGACGATGAACGAGAATGCAGAAACTCTGCGAACATAGAAATTCAAATTTATTACTATTAATTTTATTACGACAATGTTTTGTTCATTTTACACAACATTTTTATACTCAAATCTTTGTATACAACGCTTCTTAACGGTTTGACTGATAGCTGGGTTATCCTCAACCACATCAGGAGAAACCGATGAACCGATAATCGTCTTGAGCTTGTTGTCGATGATACCCTGGGTATAATCGCCCTCGTCTCCATCCTCATTTTCAGTCAGACGCACTTTGTCATATGCCTTGGTGAGGTCGACAAAATATAGGTATGCTGGCACGTTGTATTCGATTGCTTTTTCTTTTAATTGTTCGATTATGATTAGGATATCTGTAGTGGATCTGTATCGTCTGAAACACTTCTGTTCTTCTCTATTTTGTATTTGTGCCTCGAGCTAACATCTCAAGATGTGTGTGAGTAGCTTCATGCTTGAATTTAAGAGAGTTATGCCTCTGTAGTTCTCTGGTAGAGTTTTCTGGCTCTTTTTGAAAATGGGGCTTGTAACGCTTTCGTGCCAGTCGCTGGGTATTTCTGATATATCGAGAATCTTTATACGAGTTCGGGATAGTTACGCTTTTTTAAAAATAGTACTATTCCCAGTGTTATTGGACCTCGTATCTTCTCAGACAGAATCCGACGGTTTTGAAATTTAACGATATATCGCAGACTTTCGTAGAAACACAATCAGGTACAATTTACAGTCTCGATTTTCACACCATCATCGGACATCTCTGGCGAGTGGAGCGGTTAACGTGGGTGGAATCTTAAGAAAGCTTCGAACAACCATCATGATAAACTAAGAGTCGACATGTTGAATAACAATTAGGTTGGCCAACAATCTGACGCAGAGCTGCCATCAGAAATAGTATTTTTAATTCAATATTATACAGTGTGTTAGTAAATAAGTACGACAAACTTAAGGGGTTTATTCTGCATACAAAAATAATGACATTTTACTATGTACCTAAACCTAGTCCGCAAATACTTCGTTTCAGAGTCACGGGGTGTTAGTTTTTCTTAAAAAATGACGATTTATTTATTGCTCTGAAACCGGTCGACATATGCAAATGAAATTTGGGTATTATGAGGTAGTTGTTGCGCATTTTTTGACGTGCAATTAAGAATTTTATGTTCATCATTGGCGCGCATACGCACTATCTAATACAATAACATAAAACCAGAACCCGTATCTCCGAAAACGAAGTATTTGCGGACATACGTTTATATAGCAACCTGTCATTATTTTTTTATGTCGAATTAACCCCTAAAGTTTTTCGCACTTATTTACTAACACCCTGTATTATATTACCCCATCGTACGGTCGATTTATGTTTCATTTGCACAGAAGTTCTACAAGGAAGCATGCTTGTATCGCTGCTCTTTTTAATAAACACACTTATAAGATATTAGCAGCAATATTTGCTGATTATTTATTATTATTTAACAATAGGGTTGTTGATTTAGCGTTAATTGCTATCATCAAAGCTATCCGGACGTTATTGACTGCAGTTCGGAAGAGTTCAACATTGCTACAATTAAACCAGTCCCTTAGGTTTTTAAGCCAAGACACACGGGCGTCTTCCAATTTTCCTCCTTTCACCAATCTTTCCTGGAACTATCGGCTGGAGAAGTGCGTATTTGGGTCCTCTCAGTATATGACCTAGATATTGAAGCTTTCTCTTTTTTATGGTGTTAATGACTCCACATTCCTTATTCTTTCGATTTAGGACTTCCACATTAGAGATCTGTTCTGTCCAGGGGATACGCCACATTCTACGGTAGCACCACATCTCGAAGGCTTGTAGTTTGTCCGTATGATTCTTCTTGAGAGTCCATGCCTCCACTCCATACAAAAGCGCGTAAAACACGTAACAACGCAGCATCCTCATCCTAAGTTCAATCTTGATATCTCTATTCACGTTCTTATTTCTCTTGTTTGGTCACCCGATTGTTCTATCCAGGCTCCCAGGTATTTGTATGACTGCACATTCTCTATTAAGATGTCTGCTACTGACACGTTTACATGGTTGTGATTTTGGGGGAACTTTGTAACTACCATTAACTTGGTTTTCTTAAGATTTATCTTTAGACCGTATTCGTAACATCGATCATTTAATTTCTCTAGAAGATGTTGTATGTTTCTTTGATTGCTCGTTAACAAGACGGTGTCATCAGCATATCGCATATTATTTATAACCTCTCCGTTAATAACTATCCCTACGGATTCTTCTTGCAAGGTTTCTTTAAAAATGGCTTCGCTATACAGGTTGAATAGTATTGGCGATAGGATGCATCCTTGTCTTACACCACGACGGATTTCCATTTCCTCTTTTGGCTGGTTTTCTACTTTTGTATTCGCTCTTTGGCCACAGTATAGGTTACTAATTATTCTTACATTGTCCAAGTCAATGTTTTTACTGACGAGTAGCTGATGTAACTTGTCATGTTTCACTTTGTCAAAAGCTTTCTCAAAATCGATGTAACATGCTGGAAAAGGACGTTTATCCCAAAAAGCGCCTCTCTTGTTCCAAGTCCTTCGCGGAATCCAAACTGCGTGTTACTCATGACCTCCTCAAGTTTTCTGTATATTCTTTTACGGTTGATCTTTAAAAACAGCTTTAAGCTGTGACTCATGAGTGCAATGGTCCGGTAGTCTGAGCATGCTCTTGGGTTTGGTTTCTTAGGTATAAGTACAAAAGTAGATGTCAGCCATTGCTTAGGAATTTCTCCCCTATCATAAATGTTGTTAAAAAGGTCCAGAAGAATATCTATCACATCGTCATCAAAGAGTTTGACAAGTTCTATGGGTATTTGATCAGAACCAGCATCTTTGCCGGGTTTCATAGTTTCCAAAGCATATTCTATTTTATAGCATATTCAATTTTAGTTTACCCTATTTTTTATTAATACAAGTGTACATTTAAAATTGCAATAGCTTGAGTTGTAACAAATGTTCAACTCGAAAAAGTTAATATTTGAAAAAAAAAATTTGATTATCATTTTTGGAATTAAAAATCTCGTTCGCCTCAGGTAGAGCAAGTTATTTCCACTAGAAATGTTCTATGGACACGTTCGATTCTATTTTTACCTCATTGAACGGCGAGTGTATTTTTTCGATCTCGATTGGCACTGCATTAAAATTGAAAATGCGGCATTTTCGTCGGTTACATGCGACGTCTGATAATCCTTCGAGAGAAAAAAAAAGAACTATATTTTTACCGCATTTCTCAAGTAGATTCTCTCGAATGAAATTTAAAAGAACAACATGAGATGTTAAAATTATTTACGAATATATAATTGCACCTTTTTGGGAAGAAGACTAAAGGGACAGTTGTCTATGAAAACCTCGTCGATCAACTTAAATGGTGGTCTTTAAGTAAGGTTAGGAGTTATGTTGTCATTGTCAAAAATGAAACTGCGTTTGACTCTCAGATATACAGTTCGTTGACATTTCTCATCCATATTAATGGTCCTTCGAGCCGGATTAATCAATCATTGCATACAGATTTATTTTTTTTTTTTCAAGTGCCGTGACCTCCTAGAACATTGGCGATCACTGAAATTTAAAAAGGGCGCAGAGTCGCCTTAAGAAAAGATTATATCTTGAAAGAAAATCGTTTTGGAGGAAATTTCGAATACCACTCTCTCGAAATAAATATTTGTATTGCAGCATAAAATTTCGCCTTGGATTAGTCGAAGGTTGAGGAGATGCGCGAGTGTAACGAGGCTTGACAACCAGAGAGCAAGAAGAAAGAACTCCCGTGCTGATTGGTGAGGAGTCTATAGACTCGTTTAAGTTACAGGCACTATACTTTAAGACGGAAATAATAGTCAGTGACTCATTTAAACCATTAATAAACCTTTAATAACAAGAAACCTGAATGCGTTTGAAGACTCACAGTTAACATTCAACGCAATGCGCGTAGGCAGAGTGAGCAAATTTAAATACTTGGGCATATGGTTATCTGAAGACTGGACCTCTGATATCGAAAGCAAGAGTCGCATTGCACAGGCCCGACAAGCATTCATAGGACTGAGAAGAGTATTTAGTTATTCGGACTTCGATCTTAGTCTGAGGTTGAGATTTTTAAAGTGCTATGTATGGTCGGTACTTCTCTACGGGATGGAAGGTTGGACCCTTAAAGTCAACAACATTAACAAATTGGAAGCGCTCGAGATGTGGCTTTACCGCAGAATGCTCAAGATACCGTGGACTGCAAGAATAACAAACGTAGAAGTTCTGTCCAGCATCAACAAAGAACGTGAACTGTTAACTACCATTAAAAAGAGACAGACTGCATATCTGGGGCACGTCATGAGGAACAAAAATTATGAGTACTTGCAGTTGTTGATCGAGGGTAAGATAGAAGGCCGTAGAGGAATAGGAAGAAAGAAATTGTCCTGGTTGCGGAACATAAGACAGTGGACAGGAATGAATGACATACAGACCCTAATTCATACCGCAAGGGATAGAGAGGAGATGGAAAATGTGATCGCAAACATCCGTTAGTGGATACATGTTGGCATGAAATGCGCACCATTGGCCCTAGTATCGGAGCTTACGAAGCATTTGAAACCTCTATTTTAATGGAGTTTCGCGGTCGACGCATGCAATTATGTGCTGAAATTTTTTGACGGCCGTGCGGAGGTTGCAACACTGAACAGTCCATTACGTTGTCGAGTCAAGATTTGTTTGTCGGTCGTGCTTTTGGGTGGTTTTATATTAAATAATTATTTTAAATTTGAATTTGTTAAATGGAACAGGGAGAATAAGTTTCGACATGTACTGCCAAAAAAGTGAAAAGACATTCAAGTGTGTTAAATACGTTTTTCATTTCTCCACAACCTTTAATCACCCAGTGTGTACACACCTACTACTTACTTAAAAAAACTTAAAATTGTACCTGATAGTTTGTGATATTTGATATAAGAAAATCAAATACGATTTATACTAACAAATTTTGTCCGTCAAACTTGCAAAAAATTTAAAATAATTAATTACAATTTCAAAAATCCCTATATAACAATTTCATTTAAAAAGAAATTGTACCCGACACTGGAATAACCTTCTATATTTCCTTCTTCACTTCCCCTGCCACGAAGCTTTGAATGAGTCACTGACTATTATTTCCTTCCTGTAGTGTATAACATTCGATTTGCAAAATTTATTTATTTTGGCTGCGAAATGTATCAACTTGAACTTCAAGATTCAGTTACAAAGAAGTCCTTACAATAAGAAACGGTATTCGGCTTAGCAAACTGGAAGTTATTTAATTTACGAGTTACCAAAACTTCTTAATTAGTTCAAATTAAATTTCTTCCATCAAAATGGAAAGTTATAAGGTTTCTGGTATACGTTTTCGTAGTTGAATCATTAATTGTGTTGACGGCAGAAATATTTTGCTTCGTTTTTAATAAAGGTGCGTACGAGCGCTGCGCATTATTTCAGCAACCAATTGAAACAGTTTAAAATAATCAATGGATATACTTTTTTCCTTCCTTTATCTATTTTACCCTTTTTTTAAAAATTGAGTGGAATGACCATATCACACGTATGACAGAAGAACGAATAGTGAGGATTGCCAGAGATAAATCACCTTCGGGGAGGCGAAGCACAGGAAGGCCTCGAAAACGTTGGAGTGATAATCTACCTCCATAAAGCGAGTTACGATGAGGAACAGGTATTATGCCTAATTAGAAGAAAGAAGAAGAACCTTTTTTATTAAATAGTAACGTTATTACTTGTCAGTTACATTGATATTGAGCGAAGGGTGTTGGCAGGAAAACAAATGAATGGAGCACTGCATAGAGCTGCATGGAGTAGCCAGCAAGTGTCAAAAAAGGCACGTCTGACTGTGCATAGAGGTGTGTTGATCACTACACTTATGTCTGGTAGTAAATGTTGGGTTTGGCAGAAGAAGCATGAAAATAGGATTCATGCTGCAGAGATGAGTAGTCTGAGAAGTATAGCCAGAGTGACTCAGTTGGATAAAGTGAAGAATTGTGAGATAAGGGAACTCTGTGACATAAAAGAAGATGTAGTTACAAATATAGCTATAGGAATGCTTAGATGGTTTGGACACGTAGAAAGGATGGATGAAGGAAGATTGATGAAAGAAATTTATAATGCGAGTGTGAATGGACGAAAGTCGGTAAAGGTCAACCTCGGCGAACATATCTCGATCAGATCAACATTGGTTTGAAGAAAGGCCAGGTCAAGAGAACCAACAACCGACGAGTATGTATGAGAGCACTTATGAAAGTAGAGGAAGCAAAATATGTGTGTAAGAACCGTAGAACTGTATGTATGTACTTGTATCTAGGTCTAGTGCGACATTTATTATCAGTTCGAGACTCCATCTAGTGTTGCAATAACATTTTTTTAAATTTATTTTCATATGTTGTGCCAAAAATGTCAAGCTTCATTATAAAGCAAACATTTATAATATTTACTGGCAACGTCTTGATAACTGATTATATAGTTTCGGGTGGAAATACTTCATTTAATCAATTCGTAAATCATCAATCATTTTCTCCAGACGACGCCTCTTGAAGCATTCAAGGAAAGAAAACAAGAAATTCCACGACAATTTATCACCCACTCCATTTTATTTTCACTTTTTTTATTGAATATCACATTCTTAAAGATCATTTTTCTTTTATTGTTTTGATACCACCTCACAAGTATTCACTCCTTTAGAGTCCAGTAGCCGAGTATGAAATCTCCTGTCATCTGCTTGTTAATAGACGAGACAGTAGACATAGCCCACTGTTCAAATACTCGATAAACTTAAAAAACGAACATAAGAAAAAGATAAATTAATTTTTTGGATAATTTCATATTGCTGCATTAATTTTGTCCAGGGGTTTATTGTCTTAAAGGTTTAAAAAAATGCTGCATCTAATTTGCAGGTTTTAGCCCTGTTACAGTTATTAAGTAAAGAAATTATGCATCTGGCAGTAGTCCAGAATCGGAGGTTGTAGTTCAGATGTTAATTGCAAATCTAATAATATCTTGTCACGATTCAATTCACTGGAACTATTACGGTAAAGGTTAAACGCTGTTTCTACCGCAGACAATTTATATTACCTTGTTTTAAATAATGTAACTACGAACAGAATTTAATGGAAAGGGGAATTTTTATCGTAGGTATACTGCAAAAAAACACTATTACTGCTCCATGGCTCTACAACCCGGGTTGCACATCATCCGTCACTTCATTCCAGGACGTCCTAAAGATCTTCGTTCTACTGGTGCTCCTTCCCAAGCCAATTTCACCATTCGTGTGTCAGGCTGTCTTTGCACATGACCTACCCATTGCAGCCTTCTTGCCCATATCTCCTTCACAATAACTGGATCTTCGTATAATTCTGATATTTCTTGGTTGGTTCTTACTCAGTACTGCTGGATTACTGGGCTACGCAGTGGTCCAAAAATCTTGCGTAGAACTTTTCTTTCGAAAATTCTTAATTTCGCGTCTCCCTGCTTTTTATTTTAAAAGGGTCGAAAAGTATATCACTTGACCCGCAATATTATCGGTGAGACTGCAAAACCGCGTAACAGCAGTCTGAAATACCGCGTATCTACATTTTCGCATAACTGGAGGAGGAAAAAAAGCTGATAATCTTGGCTATTATTAAAAATTGTTTTAACTAAAGGTACTCGTGATTCCTATGACTATTATTTTATTTGTGACTTAAATTTACCAATATCTTTATTAGATTGTGAGAAATATATAACAATTAATCAGAAACATGCGCCACTCGTGTCAAGACTTTTTCTATCATTCGGTACACACGCAGCTTTGCTGCCAAACACTCGCCAACCGTAACACCAACTACTGATACGCGGAATTGTTTTAACGGCTAAATAGACGTTCATTATTGGCTAATTTCAATCCCGTGAGTTCTTCTTCTTGAAATTTCGCTCCTATCGGAGATTGGAAATCATCACCACTACTCGGACCTTATCAATCGCCTGCCTGAAGAATTCTGCGGACGTGCAACCAAACCACTCCCTCAAGTTGCGCAGCCAAGAGATTCTTCTCTTGCCTTTTATTTTGCCTTGAATAATTAGCTTAAGGATATTATATTTATCTCCTCCCAGAACATGTCCTAGATATTCTAATTTTCTCCTTTTTATGATGTTACTAATTTCTTTGGCTTTATTCATTCGGCGTAGTACTTCCTCATTTAAAACCTTGTCAACCTATGGTATTATTAGCATCCTCCTATAACACCACATTTCAAATGCTTCTATGTTCTTGATGTTTTCTGATTTGAGTGCCGAAGCCTCCATTCCATACAATAGAATGGAGAATATATAGCATTTTAGCATTCTGGTTCTCAGTGTTAATGTTATATCTCATTTATTCATTTTTATTAAAGCGCTGCGAGCTACTTCAATTCGACACTTGATTTCTTTTGTGTGTTCTGCTGTTTCAGTTACCCATGTGCCAAGATATTGGTAAGAGGATACCCATTCCAGGTTGTCGTTATTAATATTTATAGATGGTCTATTGTGATTTGTGCTTTGGTTTTTTGAAGTTGTCATGACGTTTTCTTTAAGTTCATATCTAGGCCATATTTCTTGCAGAAGATGTTTGTTAACTTAACCAGAGGTTGTAGATCTTCCAGACTGTCGGCGAAGATAAGGGTATCGTCTGCGTATCGCAATTTGTTAATTCTTTTGTTAATTCGTGAGTTCTACTACGCGGTGCAGTGCTGTTACGCGGTTTTGTAGTTGCACCGACGATATGCTTGTCTAAAGTCTACGAAAAGATGATGGACATCCCGGTTAAACTCCCAGAATTTTTCCAGCAATTGCCTTATAGTAAAAATTTGGTCAACTGTTGATCTGTTTCTTCGGAAGTCGCACTGATAGTCCAATACACACAAAAAAGGAGATAAAAAGAAGTGCAGCAATTACAAGGGAATCTCCCTTATTAGTACCACATATAAAGTTCTAGTCAACATAGTCCTGGAACGCCTAAAACCAATTACAGAAGAAAGTATTGTAAAAAAAACACCCTCTCTATTAATCAGTAGCAAATTCTTTATTTTTTTTAAGCTTCCGATAAAAATTTGCACCTTTATCATTCCTTGAGCTATTAGAGTTTATCCAAAATTAACTGTCATAATAGGACAAACTGTAATCTTCTACAACCTCACTCTGAACTCTTTTAGATTTCTAGGTCTTCTTGAGTATGAAATAGATCCTCTAGAATGTGGATTTTAATTCAAAGCCATATATTTGCTTATTAGCGAATCTAGTACAAAGCTCAAATACTACCAAGTTTTGAGCATTCCTTACGTATTTGTTAAACTGCATCTTCATTCTCTATGAAGCTGGTGTGCTCTATTCAGAAGAGATGTACTATGATTATAATCAACTAAATCCAAGTTACAGCAAATTTATCGTTTTATTTTTAAATAAATGTGAATGTACCGAATTTATCAATTATACCACTATTTTGATTTGCTAATTCAACTACCTGCATAATTGAATCATTGTCAACGAACCAAAACAGTTCTGAAAATCTTGTTCTTCTATGATTGTCATTTAAATTAAAGAGTTCAATTAAATTCGGACAGTTATAGCTCCATTAATCACCTCGTGCAGAAATCTTATATCTATTTTAACACTTTGATGTTCCAAACTTGATAAATTTAAAATATACAAATTGTCAGAATATTTAGCTCTCCTCTGATATCTGCATTCAAACGCACACGAAGCATAATAATTCAAATGATTTGGAAACGATATTATTGATGGGTGTCTAAAATGTTACTTTGCAGTCAAATAATATGTTAACACCATTTGCAAATAAACATGTTTCGCTCGATAAGAGTATTTAATTTGATTCAAAATTCTCGAAAAAGTTTTCTGATAACATTTGTATATATTTAGATGAAGCTTACTTACATCACAATTTGCTCAAATCTATTTGCAGTAGTTCATAATCGTAGATACTGGAAATTATGTTTAAAGTCATTTGCAAACATCAAATAAGGGCTGTGATGTATTACTTCTGATACATCATTAAAAAAAACAAAAATAATAGTAGACCTTTATGTGATCCTTGGGGAACCCTAGATGTTACAGACATTTCTGATGACACAGAAGAAGAAAGAATATTTGAGACATTGATTCTTTCCTTTCAAATAAGATCCTATTTAGTTCCAAAAATTAGAGAATCCTATGAACCACTTGCTCTAATCTCTGTGCAATAGTTTTAAATTGCAGTTATTGTTAATGATTCTATAAAGTTTAGAGTCATTTGCACAAACATCAAATAAGTGCTGTGATGTATTACTTCTGATACATCATTAAAAAAAACAAAAATAATAGTGGACCTTTATGTGATCCTTGGGGAACCCTAGATGTTACAGACATTTCTGATGACACAGAAGAAGAAAGAATATTAGAGACATTGATTCTTTCCTTTCAAATAAGATCCTATTTAGTTCAAAAAATTAGAGAATCCTATGAACCACTTGCTCTAATTTCTGTGCAATAGTTTTAAATTACAGTTATTGTTAATGATTCTATAAAGTTTAGAGTCATTTTCACAAACATCAAATAAGTGCTGTGATGTATTACTTCTGATACATCATTAAAAAAAACAAAAATAATAGTGGACCTTTATGTGATCCTTGGGGAACCCTAGATGTTACAGACATTTCTGATGACACAGAAGAAGAAAGAATATTAGAGACATTGATTCTTTCCTTTCAAATAAGATCCTATTTAGTTCAAAAAATTAGAGAATCCTATGAACCACTTGCTCTAATTTCTGTGCAATAGTTTTAAATTACAGTTATTGTTAATGATTCTATAAAGTTTAGAGTCATTTTCACAAACATCAAATAAGTGCTGTGATGTATTACTTCTGATACATCATTAAAAAAAACAAAAATAATAGTGGACCTTTATGTGATCCTTGGGGAACCCTAGATGTTACAGACATTTCTGATGACACAGAAGAAGAAAGAATATTAGAGACATTAATTCTTTCCTTTCAAATAAGATCCTATTTAGTTCAAAAAATTAGAGAATCCTATGAACCACTTGCTCTAATCTCTGTGCAATAGTTTTAAATTGCAGTTATTGTTAATGATTCTATAAAGTTTAGAGTCATTTGCACAAACATCAAATAAGTGCTGTGATGTATTACTTCTGATACATCATTAAAAAAAAACAAAAATAATAGTGGACCTTTATGTGATCCTTGGGGAACCCTAGATGTTACAGACATTTCTGATGACACAGAAGAAGAAAGAATATTTGAGACATTGATTCTTTCCTTTCAAATAAGATCCTATTTAGTTCAAAAAATTAGAGAATCCTATGAACCATTTGTTTTAATTTCTGTGCAATAGTTTTAAATTACAGTTATTGTTAATGATTCTATAAAGTTTAGAGTCATTTTCACAAACATCAAATAAGGGCTGTGATGTATTACTTCTGATACATCATTAAAAAAAACAAAAATAATAGTGGACCTTTATGTGATCCTTGGGGAACCCTAGATGTTACAGACATTTCTGATGACACAGAAGCATCATATTTAATACATTGATTTCTACCGCTGAAATATGATCCAATTCAGTTCACAAACATTAGTTACTGCAGTGATTGCTGTCAAATATATTTGGAGACAGAAAAATTTAGAATTTGTTAAAACAGATTTGTTTAAGAAATACATTTGAAGATGAGTTTGTAATATTTTTTTCGTGAAAGCCATGTCATCGCAAAAGG
This sequence comes from Agelastica alni, assembly GCA_950111635.1. NCBI lineage: Eukaryota > Metazoa > Arthropoda > Insecta > Coleoptera > Chrysomelidae > Agelastica > Agelastica alni. Next base: position 35,860,617 of record OX467716.1, read on the forward strand.
TCTGAGTATTGCTTGGAAGGAAACCGAGATTGAATTTTGCTAAAATATCATTTGTAGTCATTTAAATCTTGTTTAATATTTTGATTAACCGTTAAAGGCACTCCGTGATACAAATAATCCTTACAAAGACAAGTGTATGTGTGTGTGTGTTTAAAAATAAACTAACCTTGCGTCTTTTAAACAACCCTATTTGACATGTATCCTCCAAAAAGTATCTCGATATCTGGTTAATAACAATAAGAAACTAAACAGTAAACACAGTAGGGGCGGGAAGAGGGGTTGGATCACTGCAGTTCCGTTGAAAAATCACGGATTTTTCTTAGATTCACCGATGGGGGCGTTTCGGCATCGTCTTCGTAACATCGGGGATATATTAACGCGTAGCGAGTTCCGTTGTTCACCATGGAAAACGCCGAACTGAAAACGCGAATACGTCGACGTAAAGGCGCCGCCGACGTCGACGAGGACCATAGGGGTGGGACGTCCACAACAGGATCGGCTTGGCTGATCACCATCCCGACGAAATACAACTCTATATTATTAACTACGAGGATATTCATACATCACAGTATCAGTGATTCAGCGATCATCCTGCTGTAGGTATTACTCTTTAATTGTATACATTTTTAAAAATAAATATTATCTTATATCAGCAAAATACCTGTCCATGTGAAAAAAAAAGAGAAGATTTCGGCTTAAAATACTCGGGAGAAATTCCAAGCTGTCCATCTACAATAAATTGGTCCTGTATAAGCAAGTTTTAAAACCGGTTTGGACCTACGGCATTCAACTATGGGGCTGTGCTAGCAAATGCAACATTTTAAAGATTCAAAGATTCCAGAAGTGCTGAGAAACATCGTCGATGCTCCTTTGGGTACTTTCGTAACTGACCTTCATCGGGACCTAGAAATAGACACACTTACCCAGACCAGACCAGATGCACCGATTGTATGGCCACCGCGCGGTCCCTATCTGAATCCATTAGATTTTTAAGGATTTATGAAAAAAAAAATGTATTCTGTGGAAATAACTAGTGAGCAACAATTATTAACGGACAGAATTTTATAAAATTTGTCAAAAATGGGCGTTGACTCACTCTGAAAACCCATAAAAGATGAAAACAAATGAATGCAACTACTTTAAATTAATTGTATACAGTATCATATATTAATTTTCATAAATTAACGTTTAACCGTTTTCGAGCAACGTTTAAAAAAATAGATAGATTTTTAAAATTAAACACCCTGTAATTTTTTTGTATGAACTTTTTTAAAAGGCGTGACTATACGTACGAGGGTGGTCCGATAAGTACTTAGCCTCACCGCCCGATGGCCCCGATATTGCAAGAGAAATTTACTATCGTGTAGTACATTCTCGTAGACGACTAATGTCGAAATTTTAGCCGAATCGGACTCGTGAGACCACTTCAGAGTAGTGTTTGAAGCTGTTTAAGTGCAATCCAAAGGAGCGTCTGCGTCGTTTCGTAACCGTAGACGAAACACGGATCCACTGGTACGCACCAGAGATCAAGGAACAGTCAAAACAGTGGACTTCACCCGGTGAACGTGCTCCAAAGAAGGCGAAGCAGACTGTCTAATCGGCCGGAAAGGTGATGGCCACTATTTTCTGGCATTCACAAGGTGTGATCTACATCGACTACATGGAGAAGGGCAAAACAGTCACAGAGCTGTACTTATGTCACGTGCCTATTTTCTCCCTTCTACAGTTCCATTATTAATTGGGTCGCTGATAGTCTGGTGCTCGTAAATAGTTTTGCATACCGTATTTTGTTGTAACTTAAGTATATCATTCGTTGTAAATAGTGTTGCATACCTAGTAGTGATGGGATTTAATTATTAATGGCTGTGACATTTTTGTTAATCGGTGGAGATGGAGTGAGGGTTTTTGTTATTAGATTTTGCCTTGATTTTTGGCCTCGATTGTCGTGTGTTGTCAGCTATATTATTGTTTGGTTTGCTTTTCTGTGTGGATGGGCTGGCTATCAATACGGACGAGCGCGATTATGAGTTTGGAACATAGATTTGCGAAGGTTGTTGGCTGACGCGTGTCCCGTGTCATTTTCTGATATCCGGCCTGGGAGTGAGTAGTTGGAGACAGTCGCTTGGTGTCAGTCGTGGAAGTCGGGTGAGAGTTTTTGAAACGATTTGATATTAACACGTGAGCAGAACCTCTACGGTTTTTTCTTTCATATCTGGCTGTATTTGGGCCATCTTAATTGGATTTTGAAGAATAACCATTTAATTTTTAACTTGACCATTCTATCTTACCTTTGTTGTTGATATTTTGGATTTTGGTGTCGAGTTAAAATATCCGCGTGCGGGATTTGATGGAGGGAAGCCATTGTTAATTAGCAGGTGCCGTTCCATAATCAAGCCGGCCATAGGAGTAGTGAAATTCGTGTACCCAAAGGTTACAAGTGATTTATTTTAGTATATTTAAACGACGTGACTTATTTTTGACACCGCGATTAAGTTTTGTTTTAATTTATTAATATGGTACACTGTTGAAAACTATTTATTGCATTGGATAATATGCCAAGGCTGAAAGTAATATCTCAATAGTTCTTTGTGTCCAAGTAAAAACGTTGTCTTCATACTTATTTGTAAATATCCTACAATATTGCTATTTTGAAGGACCGCCATCGTAAAAAAAAATATTTTTAAATAAGCTCGATTGTTTTAACAGTGTAAATCTTTATGTAAATGAAAAAAAAAACGTTATTAAATTGGCAGCCGTACGTGAACGTTGATGAAGTATTGTTAAAAAGTTGACTTGTATACGTTTTTTTTTTGGTAACCTAATAAGGTTTGTCATTCTTACCTTTGTTTTACTTATTTTATGGAATCGTAAACTTTGGATTTTTGATTTATTGTTGTCTCATAAAGTTGTAAATTTTGAAGTTTCGATTTATTGTTGGCTGTTAATTTTGATTATATGTGTTATAATTTTGTTATTGAGCTGTGTATTTTAATTTATTGTGTGAGTAAAGTATTCAATATATTTTTGCTATAATTTTATTTATTTGGTTCACCATAATCTTAGTTGTTTATCGTGTGGCTCTGCTAGTGCCTATAAGACCTAGGGGTTTCCGGCTTGAACCGTCTAAGTCGGTGGCGCGGCTCACTTTTATATGTTTTTTTCTTCTACCCTCTACGGCTGAGCTCGGGCATAATTTGCCAGTAGAGAGACCACTGGCAGAGTACTCTTTAGAGAATGAAAAAGACGTGGCACTATGCCGAATTATTGTACCGATTCGACGCCGAATTGTAGAATTACGGCCCCATTTGGCGAAGAAAAAAGTGCTCTTTCACCATGACAACGCCACCGGTTCACACCTCCGCCCTTGCCATGGCCAAATTGGTCAAATTGGGCAACGAACTGCTGCTCCATCCACCGTATTCTCCAGATTTGGCCCCGTGCGACTTCTTTTTGTTTCCAAACTTGCAAAAGTCACTCGCCGGGCAGAAATTTGAGTCATCGCCGCCACGGAGGCATACTTTGCAGACCTCGAGAAATCGTATTTTTCGGACGGGTTAAAGAAGTTGAAGCATCGCTGGGTCAAGTGTATCGAACTCAAAGGAGACCATTTGAAAAAGAAATTGCCGCTTTTTTAAAATTTTCTTTTGTAGGCTAAGTACTTATCGTACCATCCACCGCACTGCGGTCCACCAATTATAAAAAAAATTTACATTTTGTTTACATATATTTAGGGCGAGATTCAGTTTGTATGTAATAATAAATAAGGTACAATATAACTATATACTTGGTATTTAACATACATCTGCTCTTCCATCTAACCCCAAAAGAAAGTCAAAGACAGCAAATAGAATAATAGAAAAATAATTTAAATTAATAGAAAAAAAATAATAGTTTAGCAATAAATTAGCAATTTTAATCCAAAAAATTAAATTATTGTTGAGAAAAATATAGTCAAAGAGAGCTCGTTTAAGTTTATGTAGTGATGAGTTACTGTAATCGTGAGGTAAATTATTGAGACAGTTAACAATACAATAAAAAAAGGATCGTTTGAAAGACTCAGTGTGGTGACGTGGTATAGTTAGAGTATTTCTATGTCTTAAGTTTAGAGAATGTACATCGGTTCTGTATTTTATTTTATGATACAGATATGGTGGAGATTTTTCCTTCAGTAGCTTAATATAAAACATGGTAGAATGCAATTCTCGACGACTTTTCATGTGTAACCTTTAGTAATTGTGAATGTATGGCTGATATGTTCAAATTTGCGAATACCAAAAGTTAGTCTTAGGCATGAATTTTGCAATTTTTGTATTCTATTTATATCAAATAAATTTAAACAAGAATTATATAAAATGTCACAGAAATTCAGCTTAGATAGCACTAGTGATTCGCATAGTAGGATTTTGACCGATTTATCTAACACATGGCGAGATTGATATATAAGTTTTAGAGCTGCATATGCTTTTTGTAAACATTTACTAATATGGCGCGAGAATCTTAAATTTTCATCAAACCACACTCCCAAGTTTTTTAGTTTTTCGCTAAATTGTATAGTATTACCATTAATTATAATATTTGATGAGTATTCTTGTTTGAACACCTGCGAATCAACTTTACAACATGTTTGTTGTTCTTTTTTTTTTTCGAAATGTTGGCGTTTCATCTAACGTGAATATATCGAATAGCAAATTGTTCTTGAATACCTACTCTGCGACTGCATTTTCTAATCCACCTACGAAAATTTTTAGACCTATCGGCGGATTTTATTACCTCTAGGAAAAGTCTATTTGGGATATTGTAAACAATTTCGATTTTATTAGTCCAGCGAAACTTTTATTTATTTTTCTTTCTTTTCCTTTAACTTAGGAACTACTTAATGAAAAATTATTGGTTTACAATCAAACCGTAACCGTTCCACAACATTTTTGAACGGTTAAATGATAATATATAAAAAAAAATATTTACTCAAAATTACTTTACTAACAATGAAGATCTTCTTTTTCTTTGTTGTAGAATTGCATCCTGTATGTCTTTAACGATTACAACCGTAGTTGAGACGCCGAGCTCCAGCTTTCGTGCCATCGTATTGTCATCTCTGCTGTTCTGAGGATTCGCTTCGTTGTGTCGTTTTCTGCTCTGGTTTCGATAGCGTATGTCATGATCGGTCTTACAGAGATCTTGTATATTCTTGCCTTGCTCTCGACAGACATGTACTTGTTTCGCCATATTATATCCCGCAGATAGTCCGATATCAACGAAGCTTTAACTGTTTATGCTTTCACTTTCTCCGAGTCCCTACTGCTTGTTATATTGACGCCCAGGTACTCGACATTCATAACTTGTTCTACGCTCTTTCCGTATACGGTGTTTTGCTCGTCGATATCTGCATGTTGAATTCTGACGCAGTTTGTTCGAACTTATAAAGAAGTCGTTGCAAATCGTCTTCGCTGTCTGATATCAATAGCATATTACTCTGATTTCTTTGTCCCCCATCCGATATCCTCGCCCCACCTTCTTGACCTCTGTTATCATTTCGTCCATGATTATGTTGAATAGGATGGGGCTTAGTCTGTCTTCCTGTCTTATTCAAGTTGCTACGGGTATTTTCTCGGACAGCCTATCTGCTACTTTTATGGATCTGTAATTATTGGTGTTTAGCTTGGCAATGATAGTTATTATGCGGGGATGTATATGTCTTTTTTGCAGAAGCGGCCCGACGTCATCTAGCCTCACTCTGTCGAAGGCTTGGGCGAGGTCGACGAACCACATAAAAGCAGGCTTGTTAAATTCTATGGCTTTCTCAGTTATCTGTCGTATGGTAATTATTGCGTCTATGGTGGACAATAGTGAAGCAAAAGTCAAATTAAAACAAAGGCTAACAAAAGGGTTTCAAGTGAATAAAGGTCTTAAACAAGGTTGCTGTATTTCGCCAACGTTTTTTAAGATTTATTTAAAACAAGTCCTTAAAATATGGAAAAGAAAATGTCAAAATATGGGAATTCCATTTAGTGAAACCATTTTATATACCTTATGTTTCGCCGACGATCAAATAGTAGTGGCCCAGGACTATGAGGATTTGGAATATATAACTCGAAAACTGATAGAATAATACAAAAAGTGGGGTTTGGAGGTCAATATAAAAAAGACAGAGTATATGTGCGTTGGTGGAATGAAACAAGATTTAGTATTAAATACGGGACATCGAATCAAGTCTTGTGACGAGTATAAATACTTAAAACTAAAAATAACAGCGGACGGAACACTAAACAGAGCTAAAAAAGACCAAAATGTAACGATAGTGGACGAGATAAGAACTAAACTACTGATATGGTACGGGCATGTGCAGAGAATGGAGAACGAAAGACTACCTAAACAAATACTACGATGGAATCCAAATGGGCGAAGAAAGCGAGGAAGACCACGGAGGAGTTGGAGAGAAGGAAAAGACAGCGAAATGAGAATTAGGGGCCTGGATTACGATTGATGGGCAAACAGAAACGAGTGGAGATTGGGCATCGGAAGACGAGGGGACGTTGTAAAACCGATTAATATATACTTAGGAGTCCGATTCCTCTGTAGTTTGCTGGATCAGTCTTTGCTCCCTTTTTGTGTATTGGTATTTTTACGCTGTGCTTTCACTCCGTCGGTACGTCCTTATTGTTAAAAAGAACCTGAATCTGATCCAATAGTAGTAAGATAATAATTTATATTAATAAAAAATATCAACATTACGCATATAGCAACAAAATGTAATTATTTTTGCACTGCTTAAAAATTGTTGATAATAATAGTGATGACGATGAATATGTTTTTTAACTTTTCTCAGCTGTAATTAATAAATAAATAGTTTAATTTATTTACCATAATAGTAAATTGTAAAATTCTTTCAACACTTACTTTAAATTTAAAAATACTTGCAGTGCAGATAATTTTATTTAAATATATTAATTTAATAATTTGATGTATTACCCCCCTAAATATTTACAACAGACCGCCTATGTAAAGTGTGTTTTGATTGGACTTAATAAAAATATACAATCAATCCGTTTCTGAAGTAGTTTGCTGAAAATATTAAAACAAATATGAATCAACTTCATTAGATTTTGTTATGCTTACTTTAAAGATGTAATTTTTATTGAAAAAAATATTTGTCTTTTGTAAAAATGGGTATTTTCGTACGCTCTATGTCTCGATGAAATTTTTTATAACTCGATTAAAATTAAATAAAAGAAAATCAAAATCTTACCTTATTTTCACTGTTTCTGCAATCGTATTGATCCCATTACATGCACTTGAACCAAAAAGTTTTTCGCGATTTCGTATCACTAAGAACAACGTTTCTACCTGTAATAGAAGTATAAATAGTTTACAAAACTGTGTCCATATAGTTTTTTATGCTACACTTTTTCTACTTTGTTTTCTATGTAATATAAATTTGTTTTAAAAACGAAATGCAACCATTAATTGGCACAGTCAGTAGGATATTATATTATATTTTTGAAAAGAATAAATGTGATTTTTTTAAAACCAAAACGACTGGACTAACTAGAAGTTCTAGAATTGAGAGCAAAGTAACTAGAGTAAAACTTCTGTTAACGAACAACGGAATCATCTCCTGAACGGACAATTTTTATGGTACCTAAAATTTCATATGTGTGTAAACCCACATTTTTTCTATGTAATTCTTGTAATTTTACCTAGCTACTGACATACATATTCATATAGTCACGCCTTTTTCCCGTAGGAGTAGGAATAAAACACATCCTTTCACTTGCTACGGTTCTTACACACATCTTTTGCTTCCTCTACTTTCACCAGCGCTCTCATACATGCTCGTCGATTGTCGGTACTCTTGACCTGACCTTTATTCAAAACAATGTTGATCTGATCAAGATCGATGTTCGCCGAGGTCGACTTCTACCGACTTCCGTCCATTCACACTCACCTTATAAATTTTTTTCGTCAATCTTCCATCCTTTCTACGTGTCCAAACCATCTAAGCATTCCTTTATCTATCTTTGTAACCACATCTTCTTTTACATCATCTTCTTTTATCTCACTATTTTTTACTTTATCCAACAGAGTCACTCCGGCTATACTTCTCAGACACTTTCTGGCTGTTCATAAAGCTATGCAGTGCCCCATTCATTTGTTTTTCTGCCAACACCATTCGCTCAATGTAACTGTCATACTTTCCATCACTCGTAAACTTTGAACCCAAGTACACAAATTCATTTACTTGTTCCACTCTTTCACACTTAGTCAGAACTTTACAGTTTGTCATGCTTTCTTCTCTTTCAAAAACCATTACTTTTGTTTCGCTTACATTTATTTTCATCCCTTTGATTTTCAGAGCATCATGCTTAACATAAACCATTGCCTGCAACTCCTCTTCAGATGACGCTAATATGACTTGATCATCGGCGTAAAGAAGGCAATTGACGATCAAACCCCTTACTCCACGTAGAAAAGATGGATAAAGAAAGATTGAGGAAACAAATTTATAAGGCGAGTGTAAATGGACAAGTCGGTAGACGTCGACCTCGGACAACATATCTCGTACAGATCAACATTGTTTTGAAGAAAGGCCAGCTGTCAAGAGTACCAACAACCGAAGAGCATGTATGAAAGCACTGATGAAAGTAGAGGAAACAAAAGATGTGTGTAAGAACAGTAGCAAGTGGAAGGAAGTGGTCTCTGCCTACCCCTATGGGAAAAAGGCGTGACTTTATGTATGTTACTCCATACATAGACAATGTCGACCACAATTCACTCCTCACCTCATCAGTTGCCTTCTGCCTAGGACAAGGCAGTGGCAGAAAAGATCCTCATCGTGACAGCTTCTACAGAAATCGTGTCGTAGCTCTGCGATTCCCCTGCGCCGTGCATGGGATCCACCTACCCAGTGTCCTGTTATGACCGTGATCGCATTGCCAATGGACTCCTTGGATAGAGTTAAAACATCATTAGTTTGACGTAGATCTAGTTTAGTCCAAATCTGTTTCGATGATTCGTGCATGTGGGTTCATTTTGTCACCTCAAGTTGGCTTTTTGAACTACTTTGCTGTGCAGGAGGAGCCAGCAGTTTGCAATCGGTACTCCTGGCTAAAGTGAGACAGATACAGCTGAGAGGGTGGTCCCCTGTCTTGCTAGCTCATCCGCCTTACAGTTGCCTGGTATGTCCCTGTGTCCGGGTACCCAGACAATGTGAACTCTAAACTCAGTTGCTTGCTCATTCAGGGCGGCTCGGCATTGCACCGCTGCCCTAGAGATCAAGTAGACTGAGTTCAGTGATTAGATAGTAGCCTGGCTGACGCAAAGAATGGATATCTCGCTGAACTTTTGTTCGCTGCTGCCTCGGTAATGGCTGTCATTTCGGCTTGATACGCACTACAGTTATCGTTCTACTAGTTACTTATAAAAAATAGAAAAAATACAAATGTGCAATTCCAGGCGATGCTATCACAACTGCTTTACGAAGAATTAATTTTTATAAAAAAATAGAGCGTGGAATACGTAAAAATATTCATATGAATGCGAATGGGACCTAAAAAATAAATTGGGTACATGTAAAATCGGTCGAACAAATCCCAGACGAATTTTCGGAAAGATCATATCAGGAACATGATTGAACGAACAAAAAAACAACTTTAAACCTCTACAGGAGTATGAACTCTTGCAAGATTACAAGCCCAAAATGTTACACTATCCACTTCAGAGGACGTGGATTTGTTTTATTCGACTCACCCTTTCAAAACAAATCCTGTCTAACAGAGACATTTTAAAAAAATACATAAAAGGTCAGAAAAATCGTCTTGACGTGAAAAGTTTTAAATTAACAGATGGTTATAAAGACATTATGATTTTTTTTTTTCAACATTGATAATTTCTTTGTTACAGTCGAGTTGTTTTCGACCATTTTAATTTTATTTTAATTTTTATTAAACTGGTTGTTAAATTTGTTTCAACTTTATTATTTATTCCAGAAAAAGGTGACAGTTGCTCGGGATTGGTCACACCAAGATCGGGTGTCACACCTAGCAGGGTGTCGTCTTTTTCGTTTCCCTCCACCCACTGGTGCCCAGGTACCCACAGTAGGGTCACCCTGTTGTTCGCAACCAAGGTACTCTAAGGATTCGATGCAATTCCATACAAGTTTAGAATTTATCTTGTTGGAGCTCGGTGCTTTTAAAGCAGCTTGGCTGTCTGATATTATGCTTATGTTTTTGTTTGCTAGAGGTCTGTTGGTCAGCTCTCTTGCACACAATTCGATAGCGAAGACTTGAATACCATAAGTTTAAACAGCTTTCAGGATTTGCTTGTATAGTAGTAGTTTATTGTGTATAGACAGAGTGGAATTTTGCCCAAGTATCAAATACATTTGTCTAAATTTGAGTCCTAATTCTTCTCTTTTTTTTGACATGGGTTTGTACACTAACACTAACCCCCAGGGTTCCATCCTGTCCCCTACCTTATTTCTTTTACACATCAACGACCTCTTGAAAACCACCACGAACCCCATTTACAGTTTCGCAGACGATAGCACACTTGTCTCAACTTTCACATCCTATCGATCATTTTCGGTAAATGATACAAATAAACTCAGGCAGGAACAGGTTGATTCCATCAATAGAGATCTTAAAGCAATCGTCGAGTGGGGAACCAACAATCTTGTTCAGTTCAACGCCCAAAAAACACAAAGTGCCACGTTTTCCAAGGAAGTGAATTCCTCAAATCATCCCATCACAATGTCCGGAAATACCCTTGAACCAAGTCCCTCCATCTCGATTTTGGGAGTCACGGTGTCCAATAATATGTCTTGGCATGACCACGTTGCAAACATCGCAAAGTTGGCAAGCCAGAGGTTAGGTTTTCCGTGAAAAGCTAAAAAGTTTTTTACTCCTGTTCAATAGTTGACAACTTACAAGGCTCAAATCCGACCTCTACTGGAGTATTGCTCGCACATTTGGGGTTCAGCACTAAGGCATTCTCTTTGTCTTCTAGATTCCATTCAGAAAAAAGCCATTCGGTTGATAAACAGCTCAACTCTTACAGATACCCTTCACCCTCTAGAACATAGAAGAAGAGTTGCAGACCAGTCATTACTCTACAGATACTTCCATGGCAGATGCTCCAGAGAAATAAAAACTCTTGTACCACCATTGGCCACATTCGGCCAAAGAACTCGGCACGCTGATCAGTCTCACCCATTTACTCTCAAGATTGACACAACAAGGACCAATCTCCATCAAGAATCTTTCTTTTACAGGGCTGCTACGGAATGGAACAAGCTTCCAAAATCAGTTTTTCCAGAGAACTATGACCTGCAACTTTTTAAAAAGCGGGTCCACAATCATTTCCTTTTTATAATCCCTTCCCCTTCTAATAGTCGCAGTGCGGGCCGTCCGCGGCCCACACGATAGGTCTACCCTTTTTGCGACTATTTTCAGTAAAAAAAATATTATTATTAAAAAACTTATAACTGTGGGCATTAGAAGAAGCTTTTTAATCTTACAAAAAATTTTGCTTTAAAATTATTAGGCGAGCCAAAATTTTACATACATACATACATACATAAAGTCATGCCTTTTTCCCATAGGGGTAGGCACAGCTCACTTCCTTCCACTTGCTACGGTTCTTACACACATCTTTTGCTTCCTCTACTTTCATCGGTGCTCTCTCATACATGCTCGTCGGTTGTTGGTACTCTTGACCTGGCCTTTCTTCAAAACAATGTTAATCTGATCGAGATATGTTCTCCGAGGTCGACCTCTACCGATTTGTCCATTCACACTCGCCTTATAAATTTGTTTCGTCAATCTTCCTTCATCCATCCTTTCTACGTGTCCAAACCATCTAAGCATTCCTTTATCTATCTTTGTGACCACATCTTCTTTTACACCACAGCGTTTTCTTATCTCACTATTTACAGAAGTTTATTTCCCATGTTAAATCCTATGACCCGGATTCAAAGTTCCACCGTGTAGGTATATCCGTAATATATTGTCTTTTGGGACAATGCACTTGGATTATAACATTTCTCTAAAACTTTAATGTCGACAAAAACAAGAATATATGTACCACATACGTAGGTACAATAATTTTCCCCGTTGATGTATTTAAAGGTCTAGTTTTTGTACAAAAGATAGTTTTGTCGCATTATAAACGAATAATGAGGCAGTCAAGAGTATCATTAATCATTCTTAATTCAGTCTAACAATAAAGTGACGTTTAACCTTCGTGAAAAGCTCATTATGGTCACCTCAAAACCGTGGGGAGGCGCTAAAATGTTTAATCACTGGAAAATTGTAATATTAAAGCAGACTGTTTGTAGACAAATTAAATACTAATTAATAAATATGCACAATAGGACACTTTCGGTAGTAAAAAATAAATCATGAAATTTGATAAAAATTAAAATTTATGTAGAAATATACTTAAATATTCTGATTTTGATGCAAAAAAGCACATTATTGTTTTATTACATTGAAATTAAAGGTCGTAATTTTTAATCTGTGTATATCACGTGACCTAAAACACGAGCCGCCATGGTGTGACGTTATATAGGCAAAAACTGTCAGTTCAGTGTAATCAGCTAGGTACATATCTATCAACTTTAACTTCAAGGAGTAATAATTGTGTTCTTTTGTCAGTGCATTTCATTTGTAACTATTCATTTATTAAAATGCAAACCGGTTTTGTAAAAGCGGATAGTACGAATCTGCCAAAAATTGATTCAATGATGGTTGCAAAGTTCTTTGCGTGTAACCCAGACTTCTGTTCTGCTGAATTCCTTCTTCTTCTTCTTCTTCTTCTTATCCATATTTAAGATCTTTCGATCTGTTAGTTTTGCAGGTTCCTCTGTATCAGTTCCTGGGAGGTGGACTGCCAGCTGTCCTTCCATCTCTTAGGTGCTCTTTTCCCTATTGGTTTCCCTTCAAGTGCGATGCGTGGTAGTCTGCTCTGTTCCATTCTTCTTACGTGAGCGTACCAGCATCTTTTTCTTTGTCTTCCCCATCTTACGATGTCTTGCACTCCGCACTGTTCTCTGATGTCAGTGTTCCTAATTCGGTCTCCCCTTGTTTTTCCCATTATCGTCCTAAGCGTTTTCATTTCGGCTACTCTAAGCATGTTTTTTGTTTTGTTGGTTTCTTCTCTGGTTTCTATTCCGTATGTCATGATTGGCCTGATACAAGTCTTATAGATCCTGACCTTGTTATCTTTTCGCATGTATTCGTTCGCCCATATTATCTGTCTTAAGCAGCCTGATATGGCGGTTGCTTTGTTGATCTGGCTTCTTAGGTCCTTCACTGGGTCGTGATAGCTCGACAGATCCATTCCCAGATATTTGAATTGTGAGACTTGCTCGATGATTTTGTCCTGAATTACCAGCTCACATCTTTTCGTTTTTTCTATAGATATGGTCATGTTCATCGCTTGGCTGACCTGGTAGAATTTATGTAGTTGTCTTTGTAGATCATCTTCCGTTTCCGCGAAAATAGCGGCATCATCTGCGTAGCATACCATGCTGATTCTCTTGTTCTGTCCCATTCTGTATCCCATATTTAGTGATGATACTTCCTCTATTATTCTGTCCATTAAGAGGTTAAACAGAAATGGGCTAAGGCTGTCGCCTTGTCTGATGCCTCCTGGTGTCGGTATCTCTTCCGTATAAGTGTCTCCTGCCTTTATTACTTTAGTCGTGTTGTTCATATTGTTCTGCCGAATTCCGGAAAGTTAAAATATCTTTGTAAGTATTAGTTGTTATATTATACTGTTTTTCTATGTAAGTGCCAGGTATACCTAATTAGTAAAATAATATTGGTAAGTGTTAGGCTATGTTTTATTCCCTACGTTACTGCCAAATTAAGACTTTATTTTTGTTACCATCAACTTTATTTATACATACCTATATACTTACATTGAAATGACCCTCACATAAATACAATCGACTTTTAGTTAATAATGACTAACGATCTCATTTTGCGAGTTCCAACCAAACATTCCTCATTTCAATATCAACAATATCAACTTTAATCAACAACTTTTCTGGAGTTTTAATGCTAGTATTTGTACAACTAGACACTACACACCAACGATAGCGATTTTAATTCATTATTTTCCCAAAAAACACCAAATATGTATAACTCGGACTGAACATTTAAAGATTAAAGATTTTGGAAAATATTTCCCTAGAATCCAAGTCTAAGCCGGCAGATATTATGCCAGTTAGGAAGACTTCGAAATGCAGTTTGAAGTGGATATAAACAACCACCAAGTTTGCACAGAGAACAATCCTCAACTAGGAAGGGATGCTGTAGTGTGATACACTGATGGATCCAAGATGGATGAAAGGGTTAGAGTGGGCGTTATAGGGCCGAATTTTAGGCTCTTAAAACCCCTTGGTAACACCCTAACCATCTTTCAAGCAGTATTACATGCAATAGAGATATGCGCCCAGGAGTGCAACAAAAAAAACACCCGAAGGGCAGAAATCTATATTTTATCAGATAGCCCAGCAGCACTAAAAGCTCTGAAGTCATACACTCGTGAGTCTAAGCTGACTTGGAACTATAAACAGTCCTTGAGACAACTAGTAGCGAACAATCAGGTTACTCTGATGTGGGTTCCAGATCACAAGGGAGTTAAAGGCAACGAAGAAGCAGATTGCCTTGCCAAAGAAGGGTCAAATACACAATTTTCCGGCCCAAAACCCTTCTGTGTACTTTCCAAAGCCCACTTGAAAGACGAGGCTCGACGCTGAGAAACAGATGAAATGAAATCTCACTGGCATAAAGTGCCAGGACAAAGACAAGCGAAAAGGCTAGTAAGCCTTTCGCCAAGGAAAGCTGAACAGCTTCTCGACTGTGATAAACAAACAGTGGAAATATTTAGGCACATGACAAAGTAACAGTAGCCATTTTTGACTCATTGATTCATTTCGCGAGGTTTGTAGGTATGACGTCAGGGTAAAGGTCAATTTTTTCTACTGTATGTACTTTAATTTTTAATAAAATTAAAATAGTACGCTACCCAAGATCCTGGTTTGAATCATCCACCACAGGACTATTCAGAGTAGCAACAAATGATTGCTAGCATTCGGTAACGGATAGGCACTAGAAGAAGAAGAACACAACCACAAACTGTTGTTATTGTTGTTTAAAACTGTTAAAACATGTTGCGCAAAAGGGCAAACAATCTAATAACATTCTTTATACATTCCTACTTCCAGTTATTTACAACGCGAATATACTGCTTTGTTGAATTCGAACAAAGGTTTGACGTACCCTTCTGCTCGGTTACGACTTTTGGAAAATAATTACAACCAAGAGGAATAAACAAACACGGGAATGTCTACGCTTGACACTTCGGAAAAGAGTGACGTGAACAGTTGGAAAGATTGATGAATGAATAGTTTCCGTGCGCCAGAGAGACTATTAACTAATTTCGAGAATCCAAATGATCAACCGCTTTTCCAACAAGATATCGCACGGCCTCATATAAAAAGAGTTATTACAAGGTTCTTACGAGAAAATTACTTCTTTGGGCTTCTTGCTCTCCAGACTTTTCACCAATCGAACATAAGTGGGATATAATCAGAAATCGACTGGATAATTTACCCCAACCATCGTTACCGAATTCACACATTCTGTATTATTTTTATTAAAACTGGGTGTTTGTTTTCTAAAAGTCACTGTAGTATTTCATAATTTATACAGGGTGATTTTTCTCGATGGCACATTAGACGTTAGGGCAAAACTAGTCAGAGAAGAAATCTGAAAATTTGTAATAAGGGGTTTTCGGCATTGGTCTATCAAGTGAAAATTGCTCGACTTTCGGCGACTTCCGTTTGTACCGGATGATGACGTCAACTTCGTTATTTTAAATGAAACACCCCTAATATTTTTAACTTTATGAATTGCTTATAAATACCTTTTTATAACAAGGTACTATACCTAAATTTATTGGTTTTCAAAATAATATTTATTTTTTACTGTAATTTAGAAACTCTATTTATTTCGTGATAAATTATAATAAGTCAATTTTTACCATCAAATATATTACTGATAGGCAGCTCAATGTTATCCCAGAAAAATATTTTAAATTTTGTTTTACAGGGTGAAATAAAATCAACGTTAATTTTGGATTATCAAAAATGCTAAAGACTTTTTTTAAATGGCACACACATTTTTTTTCACCCTGTATTTTTCACCCTGTACAATTCTAGGGTATGGCCAAAAAAACGGTGTGAATCGGTGTACATGCCGCTACACAAGAAAGGCTCTCCTACAGACTGCAGCAACTACAGAACAATAGCGCTTATGTAACATGCAAGCAAAATTCGGATTCATATTATAAACAAACGTTTTTACTTTCACAGATTCCCGACGAACAGACAGGATTTATGCCAGGAAAGGGAACAAATCCTGAATGTAAGACAAATAATAGAAAAAGCATACGAATTTAATGTAAAAACTTATTTGTGCTTTGTCGACTACAGCAAGGCATTCGACTGTGTAAAATGGAAGAATTTGTGGCTTATCTTGAAAAACATGGGAATGCCAAAACATATGATTATTTTGCTTAAAAATCTCTACGACAGCTGCTGCGGGAAGGTGACAGTCAACAACACGCTATGTAAGTCTTTTAGTCCAAAGTGCGATGTAAGACAGGGCTGTATTGTGTCACCGATACTCTTTAATATATAAGGAGAAAAATTCTGCAAGGCTGGAGAGGGGGATTAACCATAGGAGGAAAAAGAATTACTAACCTTAGATATGCAGATGACACCTTAATACTAACTCGTTCGTAAGAAGAATTCACGGAAATCATGAGAAAGTTGGACAGGATCAGCAGAGAATATGGTCTTACGTTGAACAAAAAAAAGACGAAAATTTTGATAATAGACCGCAACGCTGCCAATGTTAGACAGATCGATGGTTTTGAAGTGATTGAGAAATTTAACTATTTAGGATCACTTATCACAAACAAAGGCGGCTGTGATGGAGAAATTAAACGCAGGCTGGCCATAGCACGTAACTCAACAATAAAACTAACTCGAATATGGAAAGACTCTGCAATATCACAACGCAACGAACTGAAATTATTAAACTGTTTGATCTTTCCTATTGCCACATATGCCTCCGAGACCTGGACTTTGAAAATGGCCATTCGAAGAATAATAGATGCTTTCGAAATGTGGGCCTACAGAAGAATGCTGCGAATATCATACAAAGAACACCATACTAACGTGTCAATTCTTAAAAAACTAAAAATCACCACCTGGCTATCAACCAAGATAAACCAATCATACCTACGGTATTTTGGACACATTTCAAGCAGAACGAATGGGCTGGAAAAACTTACTGTAGAGGGAAAAATCAATGGTAAACGACCAAGAGGAAGGTCTCCGAAGCGCTGGGTGGACCAAATCAAAGAAATCATTGGTCACGGTCTGCAAGAAGCTTCTCTTGCAGCTCAAGACAGAGAAGGATGGAGAACTACGATCCGAGCAATTGAGACATGATGTCGTCACCATACTCTCTCGAGAGTAAAAGGACAAGAGAGAGAGACAATTATATAGTAGATTTAGGCTCCGAGACCTGGACTTTGAAAATGGCCATTCGAAGAATGAAAGATGCTTTCGAAATGTGGGCCTACAGAAGAATGCTGCGAATATCATACAAAGAACACCATACTAACGTGTCAATTCTTAAAAAACTAAAAATCACCACCTGGCTATCAACCAGGATAAACCAATCATACCTACGGTATTTTGGACACATTTCAAGAAGAACGAATGGGCTGGAAAAACTTACTGTAGAGGGAAAAATCAATGGTAAACGACCAAGAGGAAGGTCTCCGATGCGCTGGGTGGACCAAATCAAAGAAATCATTGGTCACGGTCTGCAAGAAGCTTCCCTTGCAGCTCAAGACAGAGAAGGATGGAGAACTACGATCCGAGCAATTGAGACATGATGTCGTCACCATACTCTCTCAAGAGTAAAAGGACAAGAGAGAGAGACAATTCTATAGTAGATTTAGGCTCCGAGACCTGGACTTTGAAAATGGCCATTCGAAGAATAATAGATGCTTTCGAAATGTGGGCCTACAGAAGAATGCTGCGAATATCATACAAAGAACACCATACTAACGTGTCAATTCTTAAAAAACTAAAAATCACCACCTGGCTATCAACCAGGATAAACCAATCATACCTACGGTATTTTGGACACATTTCAAGAAGAACGAATGGGCTGGAAAAACTTACTGTAGAGGGAAAAATCAATGGTAAACGACCAAGAGGAAGGTCTCCGAAGCGCTGGGTGGACCAAATCAAAGAAATCATTGGTCACGGTCTGCAAGAAGCTTCTCTTGCAGCTCAAGACAGAGAAGGATGGAGAACTACGATCCGAGCAATTGAGACATGATGTCGTCACCATACTCTCTCGAGAGTAAAAGGACAAGAGAGAGAGAGACAATTCTATAGTAGATTTAGGAAAAATATTCTTAACATTTCTCTATGCCTAAGTTGAACGTTTTCCGAGATTATTTGGTTTTTTTAATTTTTATTATTCGTATCCGTTGTTACTAATTTTAGCAATAAAAAATAAACGTTATCTGACGAATTAAACTTTTAAACAACCGTACTCTTGATAATTATATTCATGGCGCTCTAAGATGGTAAAAGTTCATATTTAAATATTAATAATTGACTCAAACGATTATGCTTTTAGTTCAGGAGATAATCCATTACCTCAACAAGCAAAAAAATATTCTCTTGCGTTTACATTATTTTTTACGTCCACTAAGTGATGATTATTATTTATTTCAGTTGGATGGAAGGCTCTACAAATCAGCATTCGTCCACTCTCCAGGTGGCGTGGGCAGAAATATGTGCGAAGCCATGTTCAAATTGGACTGCCCGCCAAATTTTTTGACTGTACTCGGTGACGATATCCACGGCGTCCATCTTAGATCTTCCATACCGAATGCATGCAGTAACTTGTTAAAAACTAGTCGAAGCAAACGTACGGCGCAGTGCATTGTGGTTCTAGATAAAGAAGGGCACTGCAAAATGCTGATGGGAGATATGGATATCCACAAGGAAATTACACCGCTGATGGTAACACACATTTTAATAGTGTTTTTAAATAAACTTGCATAAATGAGGCTTAAGACACACGATGTACGCCACTGGCAAGAAGCAATGACATTTTTTCTATACCAAAACAAATTTATAGCAAAAAATATGGGTGTTTTCTAATACGTTATTTTCTATTTTGGACCGATTTTGATGAAATTTTCAGCCAGTCTTTAGATTAGCCCTGCGGGTGATCGTGTAAAGTTTGGTAGTAACCCCGAAACGTGAATCTAACTTATTTAATTGATTTGTCAAATTTAGCAATAATGATAATTATTAGGATTTATGGTTTTTGTGGGTTTTTTTTTATACTAAAATTGGAACGATACAAAATAGATTAACATGGCCCCTGCTCAAGAATGACACGTTAACATTAAAATATAACAGCCCTGATATCAAATGGATATAATGTAAAATATATATATATATATATATATATATATATATATATATATATATATTTATATATATAAATGTATACGTCGAAAGCCTAGCACTAGAGGTGACATAAGCGATGAACTAAGCAGTTGTCAAGTCACTTCTAAAGCGTTTTTACCCTACATTCCTCGAGTGACAGATAGGATCGGCCGGATTCTAGAAGAATATAACATCAAAGCTATTTTCAAGCCATCTAAGAATATCGAAAACTATCTGAAATATGCCAAGGATAAGAGAGCTCCACTAAGTTCGGCAGGTGTTTATCGTATTCTATGCACTTGTGGAAGTGTCTACATTGGAACAACTAAACGGTCCATTAACAACAGGATCAAAGAACACAAAGCTAACTGCCGTCTTGGACATACAGAAAAATCTGCTTTCGCGGAGCACACAATTAATAATAATGATAACAGAATTAAATTCGAGCATAACCCAAGTTTTATGAACCACATCTGCATATTACCCGAGGATTTATAGAGAAGCGATTGAAATACATAAACACCAGCAGAACTTTAATAAATCTGAGGAAACACTTAAATTTAATAGAACATGGGTACCTGTACTTCAAAATACAAAGCTGCTTCCTCACAAAAATAAGAAGAATGAATCTCCGGAACGTGACCAATTCCTGAACAGCCCTCAAATATGCCCCGCCCACCAAAACGTATACAACCTGCGATAGTGACATACAAATGCTACAAACCGTTAGCCTCAAAAAAGCATACATATCTCTAGAAGATGCCATCCACTCGAGATGGCGTAACGTTGGCGGCCAAAAACCCGAAAAACCATTCACCAATAAACGATGGCCGCGAAAGCCTTTCACAATATGTAGCTGGACCGATTTTGATGAAATTTTCAGCCAATCTTTAGATTAGCCCGCCGGGTGATCGTGTGAAGTTTGGTAGCACCCCCGCATTTGGCTGAAAATTTCATCAAAATCGGTTCAGTCGTTGGCTAAGTATAGAAAATAAAGAAAAAGAAGAAAAAAGAAAAGACCCAAATAAAATTCTATCAGATTGACAGCAGCATTTTAAAAAACATTTTTTCGTTACCCTGTATATACTGACGCAATATTATTGAGTTGTTTTTTTTTGCACTGTTTACAGGAATTTTTTTAATTTAACTTGAAATAACTTGTGAGCAATATAGTCCATTGAAAAGTTACATTTGGGGTTGCGTTTTTTAGAGGACGCAATTTTATTTTTTTGATGTGTAGGGGGGGTCAGTGTAAAGCTAAAACCAAGTTTGTGGGGTCGCCACCCCTGTCCCACGGCCGCCATCTTGAAAATAGGGGTTGAAATGGTTTTTACGATATATCTCTTAACTATTTATTTGATAAAAAAAATTTATTAACATTTTTTGTTGCAAATTAAATTCTCTACAACTTTGGTTCAGTAATTTTTTGTCGTAGAACTATAAATAAAAAAGGTATAAGCGAAAATCTTCAGAAATTCGAGAAAAAAATTTATATTTTTCGATATAACTTTTTTTTTATAATCATGATGATGAACCGCCGACATTAACACCGTTTCCTTCTCCAGTTCTCCCACTGGTATTTAATTCAGAAAGCCGATCAGATGCTGAGCCGCAGCCTGGTCCATCGAAACGACTGAGGACGGAGTAGTTCTAATTTAGAAAATCACCGTGGATTATGCCTATTGGGGATAACACGTAAAAAAAAACGCGCCTCTAGACTCTACCTCGTGGTTGGTGGGGAAAAGAGTCAATAATTAATTATTAATAATATTGCAAAATTTGTAATTAAAAAAGTTATAATAACAAAATAAAAAAAAAAAACAATAACTGATGACATATTACATACACACGTATAATATAGGTATAGTTAAGAATATTAAAAAATAGTACTCACTTCGGAGCGCTGTAAAACCTTAGCTATTGACCTAATGAAAAAATTATGCAAATAAAAGTTGTTCCTCCAAAAATGATCTACAAAAATGGTCGGATATTATTTTTTCGTAAAATGATAAAAAAAAAGTTATATCGAAAAATATAAATTTTTTTCTCGAATCTCTGAATATTTTCGCTTATAACTTTTTTATTTATAGTTCTACGACAAAAAATTACTGGACCAAAGTTGTAGAGAATTTAGTTTGCAACAAAAAATGTTAATAAATTTTTTTTATCAAATAAATAGTTTAAGAGATATATCGTAAAAACCATTTCAACCACTATTTTCAAGATGGCGGCCGTGGGACAAGTGTGGCGACCCCACAAACTTGGTTTTAGCTTTACACTGACCCCCCCTACACATCAAAAAAATAAAATTGCGTCCTCTAAAAAACGCAAGGTAAGGCCTAAAAAATGTAACATTTCAATGGACTAAAAGACTTTCTAATTTTTTACGAGAAGTAAAAAAAATTATTAGGTATACCAATTACTTCGGGACGTAACGAGTCCCGAGTGCAATTCAAGAAACTTTTTTGCGTTTGGAAATTATGCTCTTTATTACAGAAATTATCGACGATAAAATTATTTTGCACATGCCAGATTGTTGCCTTTTATAAAATTTAACTTGTTTACAGATTTTGGATAATGAGCGTTACATAAAGGAAGCTCCTTTAATTATTATAGACGGAAATTTATCCTTTGAAGCCATGGAGAATACATTTAAAATAGCTGAGCAACATAATATACCGGGTAAGTGTCTTACTGATTTTAATGCGTCCCACATTTTTGGTTGTTCATTATAAATAAGCCACCGTTTATCAAAGTTATTATTACAAATATAATAGGAATATCCTGTATATTTCCAATAGGTATATTGTATTATCTTGAAACATTGAAAATCGAAGTAAAAAGCAAGCTATGAAAATGACGGATGACGTGAAAATTACAGGTGACATTTTAACAACCAGAAAGCTTTGATGTAAAAAACATTTTTTGAATTTGCAATAATTATAAACGATGATAAAAAGAGGGTAGCTAGCATACAGCGAAAACCCTGTACATTGTTTAATGCTGAATTATTTTTCTTTTTACGGTTTGCAAAAATTCAAACAGTGACTCATTTTGGTAAGATATTACAAAAAGTACTTCTGACAAACAAAAGTTTTTTGCGAAGTAATTTATTGTTTTTAACAATGTTACAATGTTCACGATACCTTTTCGAATTAAAGTAAATCTATAAAAACTCACCCATTTCAGGAAAAGCAGGATACATTCATGCACATAAAAACACAATACACTACACCGGCATTTCTAAAAAACTATAATGTCTCCTTTAATCCGGAAATTACTAGTTAGCAAATGTTACGACCGCCCGGCTTTTGTTTTTAAAAATGTTTCTTCTTTTTTGCACTGTAACTGATTTATGCATATTGAAGAGGTAGAGGACAACCGTTCCTAAATAATCGAGTGTCACTTTTAAAAATTAAGCTATGTTAACCGTTTTTTTTTACACTTTAATGGGATGTTTTTAATTCCTCATCAAGTAATTAGCGGTATTTATTAAAAATTCATTTTACTTCTTAATTGTTTCATAAATGGTCAGAGGTAAAAGTAACCGTTCCTAAATAGCCGAGCGTCAATTTTAAATTTAACCTTAATGTTATGTGAACAGTTTTTTTAAATATTTCAACGGTATGTTTTCAATTCTTTATGTAGTAATTAGTGCTTTATTTCTTAATTGCTTCGTAGATGGTCAAGATGTGGAAGTTATACCTGGCTGTAAACTGTAAGTTATTTTTGTAAATTTGAACATTTGTAATTTTTTTTTAATTTCATCATCTTGTCTTTTTAAGTATTGGTATAATTTTTATCCAATAAAGCTATATATTTCCACACATACTACATACAATTAGTAATATTAAAACAAAAAAGAAATGTTTAAAAAATATATTTTAATGTGAGAGTATACAAAATTATATAAAAATATAACACATAATCGGACGGATATAATAAGACACTCTTGTGTAGAATAGCAGAGTATTTAAAAAACAATCAATATAATAATTTATAATAATAATATTGATGGTTTTTTAACGGTAAGTGATTTGTACTTATAATTATAATAGAAATAAAATAAAAAATCAGATCTCTGACTGCCCGAAGAAAGGGCATACTCGAAGCAAAAATAATTATAAAACAGATGAAGATCCGAATTAAATACTAGAGTAAATTTAAAATTGGGAATTGATGTTCCTGAAAAACGTATGACTTTCAATTATCAATTTTATTTATCTTAAAATTATCCAACAAACAGTTTTATTTAATAAACTGAAGTAATTTTTTAACACAAACATCCAAAATGTACATAATTCGTTAGCCCACCAATCTGCCAATTTTCCATTTAAATGAAAAAAACATTACTTTTTAATTAAAAAATACCAAAAAAAAACTAAAAGCCAAACATGCTTTGAATACTTCCTTATTATTATTTAAATTCACATCTTTTCCCCTAAACTATCTTGTGCTCAACGTGAAAATCCCAAGTTTAAACAAAAATCTAATGAATAAATAAAAATATGAATAACGAAACTAAATGAGACTTGACAAGTCACAAATTTATGAAAATATTTTTTTTAACTATGAATACGTTCCAAGTTAAAATTAATTTTCAAAGTAATGAAAAACACACAGTTTAGCTTTTACTGAACTAAATATCATTCGCAGAAGCTTTTTCCAAGAAAAAACTTGTGTATAGTGTTTAATTATTACACTAAAAAGTTACTCTAATGTAATCTTAAAGTGCATGTAATAGTTACACTCAGTTTTAATAATTATTTCTTTTAAAATTAAATTAAAGCATTAGCAACCATACTAAACAAGTCATGGTAATGAAAACTTGTCATATAATACATTTTCTCAAAGTAAAATATAATAAACAATGAAAATATTGTTAAAATACTTTCCCAACCTCTCCCAAACCTATTAAATTGTTCATTAAATAACATTTTTTGAGTCATTGGACTAAAATTAGATTCTATAACTAAACAAATATAAACTTAAAACTGCATTATGTTTGGAGAACTGAAAGAAATAGGAGAACCTGTTGTACGTTAGACAGTGTTGTAAATAAACTCCCACGCTTTAAAAGAATATTGTCTATGGCAGTTGTCAACTCTTCTGTGATTTATCAATGCAGATAAAAAAGGTTATTTATTATTTCTTGCTTAAAAAGTACGTTTTTAGGGCTTGCCTATTTATTTAGCACAATATGCATTTATAAAAAAACTTTAATTTACATTCTAATTTCAGTTTATCTAGGTAATAGGTGTTTGAAGCTAACCTTAATTTTGAGTTTGTCTTTATAGCTTGTAAAAAGAAATGGTTAAGATTGTGTAACTTGGCCCTCAAAACTATCTATGCACCTTGAACACTGGCCAAGGTACATCTTGTTGGTTGTACTTTGGACACCAAATTTTTCAGACCTTCCAATACCTCCAGAAACCTCCTCGCAAACTTTTCACCCAATTGTTTCACCTTCTGCTTGGGCTAAACAATCCCAAGAAGCCCCGGCCCAGATTGATCATCTGCTGCCTCAAGAATGTTCTGCATAGGCTGATGATTTGTGGACCCAAAAATGTTCTACGTAGGCTGAAGAACTATCTGCGCAGGCTAATTGTCCGCAGCTCCAAGAAACTATTGCCATCAGCCTCCAGAACCCCCATCGCAGGCTGATGCTAGAATGATCACTTCTAAAATGATTTGTCCACACCAATAAGCTTCCCCTCAGAAAGCAACACGAAAAGGTAAATCTAGAATACTAACTGTCACACCAGAGAAGAATAATTGAGCTTTTAAAATCAGCTAAAAAAGTTGTGCCTAAATATGACCCAAGTTAAAAACTTAGGAAGAAAGAGAAGAGAAAAGTAGATAAAGAAAAAATTAGAAAAAATTTAATCTGATTCTGGAAAATCGAGCTATTCAATCCATAACACTGATGATTCTATTGTACCTTGCGACAATTTTCCCTTTTTTTTTCTAGTGGCTTTATAGAAAATCCACAGATTTCATTAATAAATTATTTAGTTGAATAATTGATACATTTATATATGCATATTTGACAGGTCATATTGATATAATTTATTTTTTTAAAAAGAAAATGTAAGAAACTGGTGGTACAACAGGTTCCCCTACAGTTGTTTAAGCAGAAACCTTTTCAATAATTGATCATCATTAAAAAGAGAACTATAAACATTATGATGTTCAATGTTTCTTTCCTTTCAACTGAATTCTCAGCAATATACTTTTATATGTTCCATCCTAATCTATGCTGTGGATTAGGTTGCATTTGCATAATCAAATTTTTGGATTCCCTTCTTCGTTCATAGCTGAAAAATGCCTCCTTGTACATAAAATACGAGGCAAAACCGTGGAAAAAGAACGAGAGGCAAGCCATCCCATATGACCAACTGAGATAGTTAAAATTTGGATACATTAACCAATCTCGGCGAACATAAGAGGCACCGAAAATCGTTATGGCAAAAAACATTAAAACAGCTGAAATAAAAATAATTACTTATTTACAGTGAAACAGATGGACTGAATTCATGAAAAAAGATTGTCTAATTTTTAAAACATAATGAATTCAATTTTTATTATGTTTTACTTACTTGTCACTGTAACACACAAAAAATTTATAGCTGACAAAATATACTCCAGTTTCAAAATGAAGTGTAAAGGCCATCTTACTAATTGGAATGCCATTACAACTTGGGCACCAAAGCTCAACAAGAATGCTATAGTCACAAAAGCTTGAACTGACATTAACCAGAAAGGTAGCAACCATTCTCTTATCATATAAAATTCTTGACTGAATACATGATGACAGCCATTAAATAAGTGGTCGATTTGAAAATAAGGATAACGGAAATCATCAAAACAGTATTCCCATAAACCCATATGTTTAAATTGGGAAAACGTCTCATCAAACGATTTTACCCAGTATGGGCTAAAAATAAGTAACAGGTTATAATAACATAAAAAATGCTAATAAAAGTATAAATGTAATTACTCACCTGCAAAAAGCTATCATCAAAAACATTCCACCAATGTATGTTAAGAGGGCTCCATTTACTAAATACTCTAAAAATTAACATTCTTAAAATACTGCTTTACAAGATGCAAGTAGTTAATATCGTAAGTTACTCTATCAATACAAATAGCCATAAAATAGGTGTTGCAATTAATTTCATTTTATTTGTAATAAAGAACTACTTACTAGAAGCCTTTGGATAATTATTCTTCTGATCCGTCGTCATCGTGAATTAGTCTACAAATCCAGATAATAAATAAACTATCTATGCCATACAATTTTAGTGTATACTCACAAGTAGGAAATTACTAGTTACTCACCTCTCCACGCCCTTTTTGTTTATTTTGACAAATTATCTTTTATAATGACAGATGTCATCTGCTTGGCAAATGTCAAATTCTTCTTTTTGTAAATGAATTGACATTAACTAGGTAAACAAGCCAGGAGTAGGAAAAAATCACGTAACGCGAGATGGCGCTGTCAATGACAAAATATCGGATCGAGGTGTGAACAACGAATTTTCTTTCATTTGATCACTCATAAAACCAAAGTTTTTATTGAAGGAAATTTTAGTTATCCCAGAGATTTGAGTTGATTTTTTGTGTTAAACTATTGAACTAAAGCTGGATTTAAGGTTTGTTTTCGACGTTTCAGTTTTATTGTCGCTGGATTCTTGTTAAATGCCAGGTGTGTCCAGGTATCAATTTTGGTTTGTTCTCGAAGAATTCTTGTTGCAATGCCTATCATATGATAGTTGAAATTAATTTAGGATACATTGTATTATGTGGGTGAATGTTTTCGACCTATTATAAGGATTATTTATTATAATCCAATTAATTATGGAATGTTTATACTTCAACACTGGAAGGTTCTGGCTAGGAACAGATCCATCTTTCAAACGCTTTTTCTGCGTTGTTAGACACTATGAATATTCCCAAATCAAATGATAAATCATTTGACAACAATATCAAACTTTCCACTGAAAAAATCATCTTTCACAAAGTGCTTGCTACAAACAAACATTAACTTTGGGATTGGTTTTTTTATCTTAAAAATCATATTCCATTTCTCAGCTGCATTAGGATTTGAAGGAAATTTATGCAAAGATATAATCGAATTGCCATAATATGTAGATCATTGTGAAACGGAGCAAATTTTTCGCGATTTTATCTCCATATCACCTTTTTTAATCCTTTGCATTAGCGGCTTTTGTGGTTTATTAACACCAATTATTCACTAAATATCGCTCAAATATAACACTTTCAATGTTTAAATTGCTCAAAATAATAAAAAGTTCAATTTTCACCCATATAAACAAATGGAGGTTAGTTTGTTGTTCACACCTCGAGAAGTTCATACGATCAATAATAGATGTCAACCACTCAGTGATTGTTCCCCATTATGTTATCTGTAAAAATAAGAAGTCGAACAGTGGTGTACTAAGGAAAAATTTAAAAGTACACAAATAATCATTTATCGATGTTTGTCGTCAATAATAATTTTTAAATATTATCTTTTAAACTTGTTTAAACTTTCAACTATATTTTATAATTTGATATGTATGTTAAAAAAAATTAGAAAATAATGTGATTTAAATACTAAAAAAAATTTTGTTGTATAAACTTTATTTACAAAAGTACAAGATAATAATATAATCAAAAACAATTGTATATAAAATTAAAACATTAAATACCCTCTTGATGTAGCATTATTTTGGTTTGAGAAATAGTATTCTATATTAGTGTGGTTTCGAAAAATAAATCTAAGAGATTACTAGAAAATAATGCTACACGAAATACAAATTTATAAAATATCAGATCCTCATGGTAAACAAAAAATATATAAAAAATTGGACGGAGTGCTTTAAGGAATGTAACATTTTTAATTTGTTTCGTAGTGGAATAAAATTTTCCTTAGATAATTCAGTGATATTTCAGTACGTAGAATAATTTTAAAACTATGAAAGGCACTTTTTCATTTTGTTAAACTAAAACTAAATTATATAATTTAAAGCAATAAAGTGATCTCCAATAATTTATGGTATTTTTGAGAAAAAATCAAAACACTACAAAATTGTATTTATAATAGTGAGAACCAAATATGCGGGTTAATAACAAATAACTGGAATAAAATAATTGTATACTTTTAGTATCTAAAGTAAAATTAGTATTAAAAAAATATTTAAAGAGCAGCCAACAGCCACTCATTTAACAAATTTATTTCATAATTGCTCAGTTCACAATAGACATTTGACCACTGTCATTTTTGACATTTGCCAGCTGTCATTTTTGGCATTTGGCGGCTGTCATTTTTGACATTTGATAACTGTCAATTTGACAGCTGTCATTTTTAGACCCCCATAACTACCAAAATTATTTAAATTTTCTGTAATAATCGAATAAAAATATCACATAAAATTATTTTAATCTTCAAGAAACTTACTATGATCAGATTAAAATAGTTTATTGATATTTTTGAGAGGTAAATTAGAAATTTAAATTTTTCACAACCAGATATAGGACGGTATTAATTTTCTTGCTACCAAAAAATAATGAAGGAAGTCCTTTATCTTTTGCACATAAGTAAGCAATATAAAATCGGAATGCATTATTAGAAATTAACCTCAAGGATAATAATATTGCCCGTTTTGGAAGTCACTTATTGCTGCACACATTCAATGAGATTCATTTGCAATGAAGAAGAAAACAACTATAATTTTAACAAGGCTACATAGAAATAACAGTTTATTCACATCAGGAATATTACATATCCCGTAAAGTGTTGATCCTTTTATGCACAAAAAATTCAATATTAAAATTCGTGTAGATAAAGCGTAATAATAATATGAATTGTCTTCTGGGTTTCATTATTACAAAGGCTTGACTTTTCATTTTAAACTTTCAGTTTGGCGTTTACAATTTTTATCGTATTATAAAATCTAAAACGGTTGGAAACATTTTTTCTTTTCGAATATGCATTAAATGCTTCATCAATTTTTTATTACCAATTAAAAAATATAATTAAATCTCGCCATTTAAAACAAACGAGTCGAGGTCGTTTTTATAAAAATTATAAAAAGTGTTGCATTACTTTGAACTGTATGCCATTAATTACAACGGGGCACAATCTAAAACTAATTCATTGTCATCATTTTTATTAATTTTACTAAAAACTAGGACGGATGAGATAGCGAGAATTAACATTAAATTATTTTCGTGTGCGGTTTTGTTTTATAATATCGAAATACGTGTATCGTAAAGGAATGTTTAATCACTGTTTCAACGATTTTTCAACGCTTACTAATTTGCCCCAAATTAAAATAATGTACTACTGATTGTGCTTTATAATTTAATGTTAATTTTTTGCGTTATTTTAATAAAAACAACAATGAACGAAACGATTTTAAAAAATTAATAGCTAATCACAAAACCAAGACCCAGCTGGAAAGGAATTCCCATCTCTAGACAACTGCGAATAGACTTGTCGCCGAGTGGCCACGATATCGCTGATAGTTAGATAGAACCGCGCTCTCATTGGCTGTTCTAAACTGTCAGTGTTGTCGCTAATCAAAACGCGGTTCTGATATCCACGTAGGCGCTGATAGTTAGATAGAACCGCGCTCTGATTGACTGTGCTGAACTGTCAGTGTTAATGCATTGGCGTAGGCAATAAGAGCAAAGTTCTATCTATCCACGTAGGCGCTGATAGTTAGATAAAACCGCGCTTTGATTGGCTGTGCTGAACTGTCAGTGTTAATGCCGCTCTGATTGGTGGTCAGTATTATTGCAGTGACGTAGGCTATCAGAGCGAGGTTCCGTGCATACGTGGTGACACTCTGTTTGGTTGTTCTAAACGCATTTGCGTTGCCAATTTGATTGGCTGTAGTGAACTGTCAGTGTTAATGCATTGGCGTAGGTAATAAGAGCGAAGTTCTATCTATCCACGTAGGCGCTGATAGTTACATAGAACCGCGCTCTGATCGGCTGTGCTGAACTGTCGGTGTTAATGCATTGGCATAGGCAATCAGAGCGAAGTTCTATCTCTTCGCGGTGCTCTGATCGGTTGTCGGTATTATTGCGTCGTCTATACTTGCAGTTCTCGATAGATGGGCCTGCTTACACTCCAGCCTGCTTGCAAAACGAGCAAAGGTTACCAGCCTTTCTGTTCAGGTTCCATTTCGAACCTGCTTTGCGATTCGGTGAGTCTTCTTTTTTTCTTTTTTTGCACATGTCCATCCACAAAAAATAACGTCGAAGCGACCAAACACGCTACCACGCCGCAGCAAGCCACCACGAACGACCAACCGAAGAAATTGTTATCGTGCCCGGGCATCCAGCCGTTTTTATTGGCTAACGATGCAAAAATAATCACAGCCAAACCGCCCGTTATCCCTCCCGCTAGTAGAGTCCACGAATTGATCACTATTAGAGTGGTGAAGTGTTTTTGGTTGGGACCGCAGCATAGAAAGTAGATCAGTGTCATGATGGCTCCGATGAGGACGCAAATGAAGCTGAAGGTGAAGAAAAATTGCGTGATAATCATGAAATCAGGTATCAGGAAGCCGCGTATTTGATCGTAGCCCGTCGTGAACGGATCGTAGATCCATCTGCAACCGACAAAGAATCTTCTATAAGCTTGGTCGTTGTGATATGGATCTGGAAGAGATCTAAAACAGTGAACCCACAGTCCCAAGCGATCGAGTCTAGCACCGGTTATCCTATAATCTGATACTAGCCAGCTGGGCGTGGCAAAAGCTACAAATATCGCTACAAAGGCAACGACAAAGAAGCCGATCGCGATGTGTCCTGCTAGAGAGCGCTTTTTTACCTAAAAACAAAAAAAACAAAATCATTTGATGATCTATCACCTTTAAGATAAAGTCACTTTTAATGAAAATTTGCCGAAGGTCATAAAAGGTTAACTGCAAGTATAAATGAAATACTTACCAACTAATTAATAGTCAGTGGGAAATATCTAAGCAAATTATAAATAATTTCTCTATTATGTTCGTCAAATATCAACAAATTTCTGGTCTAGTGATTTTATAATACATAAATACATATAGTCACGCCTTTTTTCCGTAGGGGTAGGCAGGGACCACTTCCTTCCACTTGCTACGGTTCTTACACACATCTTTTGCTTCCTCTACTTTCATCGGTGCTCTCATACATGCTCATCGCGTCGGTTGTTGGTACTCTTGACAGCTGGCCTTTCTTCAAAACAATGTTGATCTCTACACACTCGCCTTATAAATCTATCCATCCTTTCTACGTGTCCAAACCATCTAGGCATTCCCTTATCTATTTTTGTAACCACATCTTCTTTTACAGCACAGCGTTCTCTTATCTCACTATCTCACAGTGCCCCATTTATTTGTTTTCCTGCCAACACCCTTCGCTCAATGTCACTGTCATACTTTCCATATCTCGTAAACTTTGAACTCAAGTACACAAATTCATTTACTTGTTCCACTCTTTTTCCGTCAATGGAAACTTCACAGTTTGTCGTGCTTTCTTTTCTTTCAAAAACCATTACTTTCGTTTTGCTTACATTAATTTTCATCCCTTTGATTTTCAGGGCATCTTACATAACATTAACCATCGCCTGCAACTCCTCTTCAGATGACGCTAACATGACTTAATATCGACTTAAAGAAGGCATTTGACAATCAAATCATTCATTTTCAATCCACACGCACGCAATCTTTTAACCAATCGTCTATGTATAAGTAAAACAGCCATAGCGAAGCCAAACATCCCTGTCTCACACCTTTTTTATGTTAAACCAGTCCGTGCAAGCTCCATTTATCATGACACAAGCAGTGGAATCCTCGTAAAGTGATTTCAGTGCTCGTATTAAACTACCGCTCACCCCATACATAAACAATGTCGACCACAATTCACTCCTCACCACTCTGTCATAGGTCTTTTCCAAGTCTATAGAAGCGCAAAAGACCTTCTGACTTCTAGCCAAGAATTTTTCGACTATACCTCGTAATGAAAAGACCTGATCCATACATCTCCTTCCTCTTCTAAATACTGCTTGCACATCCCATATCATCTTCTCAGTTTCATTCGTTACTCTTTTAATCAATATCTTTGCATACAGTTTGCCGACTATGTATGTATGTGGTAAACTAATACCTCGGTAGTGCTTACAGTCCTTTTGCGAACCTTTTCCCAGCAGCTTTACCCAATTTCATACTGTTCAACGCTTCCACAATTTCTGTTGTACTAATTTCACTTTCATTGCAACTTTCACTCATGTCTCCGAATGGGGCCTGTGATTTAGTGATTTTAAAAGCAATCAAGATGATTTAGTGTAAGAGAAATAGCCCAAAATTATTTTTAAGACATACAATTTTGTCGATATTAGCACAAAGTATTGTTTAATGTCCATTTTTAACAATATTACATATTTGTTTTTCGTCTTGGCATATTTTCTCCCACTCTTCCCCATTTCGATTATCTTTTACTCGTTTATTCCCAATCGCCCCTAGTGTAGCAGTTTGCTAAATTTATTTCGTCTTTTGCTGCTCTTATTTTTTCTTGAATAATATTATTAGTGGCCAAAACACGTCGTGGGTGTTATAATTCTTACCGATTATGACAAAAAACAGAAGCCAACGGGTTCATAAGCTAATTGCTATTTCATTGATGGATATTGAAATATAAACTTTACGTAAAACATATTAGAAGCATCTCGACACATTAATCTTAAATTATAATTCAATGTACCATGTTTGCAGTCAATTAAAATCCATTTAAAATTCTATGAATGACCAGTTACATTCTGAAAAATACAATTAGTAACCTTATTACCTTCGTTATTAGCAATAAGTTGACTCATATTAAAACAAGCATTCAAACGTTAAAAAAAGATGATAATAATACCCTAACACACCCATTTCCCAGGAAAAATAACAATTGCGACCGTAATTCTTCAATAAAGGAGGCAAACAACATGAAATTACACCGAAAAATCTACAAAAAGTTGTTTACCTCTTCCTCGTAGTCACCCATTGAATCATCAACGGCAGCTCTCGCGATTTATTCTTGAAAATAAAGTTCTTCCAGCCCGAGTAGGATTTCCAACAGAAAGGAAAATTATCCACACGTAAACACAACAAAAAACACAACAGTGAAACTTTTTCGTGTCAACAGACAAGCGCACGACGTCGTTTTCAGTTGGTCATCGACCACACCTGCACCACCAGCACAAAACTTCTGACGCTGCTTCGGTTACCTTTAATCGAAGAGGGGATAAGATGCTCAGCGGCGGAGCTTCGTGTGGGGGGCGGTCACCATTGAAATGTAAAAATTTATTTTTGTCGTTACGATTCCGGAAATTTATAGTTGAGGGATAAAAATTATAGTTTTAAAATTCTAAAAAACACGCTTTTAAAATTAATCAAAGTAAAATATAATTCTTAAAATAGGAATAAAATTAATGTCACTGTTCTTTGAATAAAGATCATGGAATTCCCAACATTATGACATAAAATGATGAAGTAGCCAGCTGTGGCGCAAATATCGTGAATTTATTTGCTGAACATTTTGAAAGCGTATACAGGGTGATTCATTAAAAATGGGCAATCTCTAAACTCGGGATACTTTACACCAAAATATGGCGATTGAGCTTAACATGACTTATACAAATGTTGCAGGTTTACGAGATCCACGGGGTACGAGTATTTAAAGTTGAAATTTTAATTTGAAATTTCTTAATAATTTTGTTATTTTAAGCAGCATCGTCTTGAAAATTGGCCACTTTATGTTTTTTGGCATGAAAATTACGAATTTTATGCTGAATTTAGCACTATTCATACAGGGCTTTAGTTACACCCTGTTACTTAGATAAATTACAACATATCTTTTTGCCTAGTGAGTTATGGCTAAAATGAATATAGAAAATCTAAAAGGCAGTTAAATTTTGAATAAAAAAGGTACTCCTGTTTATTTCATGTAACTCTATCAGTTTTTGAGTTATTTGCATTTTAAACATTCAGCGTAAAGACTCGTAAGCCATCGTTATTACATTGACTTTTTTTTAAGTAGGCTTGTGTCAGAACTAATCAGTTTTTCGTGTAAAGAAATATTTGAAAATTTTGCTGTCACTACGTAAGAGGGTATTATTTGTAGTAAAATAAGAAAATGCCACGACATAATGAATTTTCCAACAGTGAAATGCGTGATATGATTTGTGTTTTTGCTCAGTCAAATTATAGTGAACTTGGTTTAGCCAGAAAGTATTTAGAATTATACCCAAATACAGAGTGTTTTCGTCCTAAAAGCTTAAATGGTGCTCCAAAAAATATCAACGTTAATGATGAAGAAGAGGTTTCAGTTTGTATTTCGGAAAATCCAGATCTCAGTACTCGTCGGTTAAGTGCGGCTACAGGAATAAGCCAATCGTCTATCTGGAGAATTTTAAAGAAAGAGAATCTCCGTTCATATCACTATACTCCTGTCCAAAATTTGCTCCCTCAAGATTTACCCAGTTCGCTTACGCTCAATTTATGCTAGTTAAACAAAACGAAAACCAGGATTTTCTTAATTACCTCCTTTTCGCCGATGAGGCGACGTTTACTAAACGAAATGTTTTTAATTGGAAAAACAATCATTTGTGGGACTCCAAAAATCGACATTTTCAGCATGAATTCAAGGTAAATATTTGGTGTGGTGTGATATCTGGTTTTTTTTGATTGGTCCTTTTGAACTTTCTCCTAATCTGAACGGGCCCCTCTATTTAAACTTCCTTGAACAACAGTTAAACACACTACTAGAAGATGTACCGTTGGGCGTGGCAGTTAATTTGTTTGGCCATCTAGAAGTCCAGATTTAAACCCTCTAGACTTCTCAATATGGTCAATATAGTCACAAATAAAGGACATGGTTTACAAAGATACAATTAATTCCATCGAAGAATTACTTAAAAGTAATCGACAAATGTTATTTAATTTTCACAGATCTTTTAGGAGACGCCTTACAAAGTGTATTGAAGTGGAAGGCGGGCGTTTTAAGCATTTACTTTGAATTTTTCTTTTATTACTGTTACTGATTGTTGTTTGTTGTCTTTACTGTTGTTACCCCGCATAGTAGCAATTTAAAGGAATAAATTCATTTTACTATAAACGAAATTCATTGAATGTCTAAAATGCAAATAACTCAAAAACTTACATGAAATAAACAGGAGTACCTTTTTTATTCAAAATTGAACTGCCTTTTAGATTTTCTAGTCATTTTAGCCATAACTCATTAGGCAAAAAAGATATGTTGTAATTTACCTAAGTAACAGGGTGTAACTAACGCCCTGTATGAATAGTGCTACATTCAGCATGAAATTCGTAATTTTCATGCCAAAAAACATAACCCTGTGGATCTCGTAAACCTGCAACATTTGTATCAGACAGAGATTGCCCTTTCTTAATAAATCACCCTGTATAGCAATATTGAGGTTGCCGATTATGAAAATTGCAATCCCCCATTGAAAATTAGCCTTCTGGAAGTTTTCAATGGAATAATGAAATTGAATGACAATCTGAGTTCTGGACCAGATGGGATTCCTTCGTAATGAAAAGGTTTGTTTATTCTTTGAGTAAACCATTAGTAAGTTTATTCAATTTGTCATTGGAAAATCAAATATTTCCTACTACCTGGCGAAATAGTTTTGCCACGCCAGTTTTCAAAAACGGTTCCAAAGAAGAAATTAGAAACTATAGACCAATAAGCAAACTTTCTGCTATCTTCGTCTTCTAGGTGCCATGACCGTTTAATGATCGTTGGCGATCATTCTGGCTATCATGTGTGCAATCATTATTTTGTTGGTAGCCGCTCGGAAAAGTTGTATAGTGGTGAGACCAAACCACTGTCTGAGATTTTTGAGCCAGGAAGTTCTTCGTCTGCCGGGGCGTCTCTTACTATTAATCTTACCCTGTATTATAACACGTAGAATGGCATACTTTTCTGGGTGTCTTTATACCAAAATTATTTGAACAACTCTTAGTGAGTCATATTTCTTTTTGTTGTAAAAACTAAATAATTGAACAACAACACGGCTATACCAACACGACTCGGTTTATACCGACTTCAGTAAAGCTTTCGATAAAGTGAACCACAATTATTCCCAAATCTTGTGATATTATTATTATTATAATGTGGCACACATTCGTTATCAAATAATTTAAATAATAACGTAGTACGCCTATGATTATTACTAATAATACCTACCTTAATTATCACTCGTATTCACAAACAATTTGAAGACATAAAAAAGAGCGTCTCACATGAATATTTTTTCCTTAGGAACGTTATTGCAAAATAGTTATTACGTTTTCAAGGTTTAGGACTTACCCGAACACAATGAGCATACTTGAACTACTTCGAAGAAAAATAATGAGATGGTGATAATTTAAAAAAAATACTTTATTTTGTACAAAAATAACAAATAGCGTTCTGTTTTAAAAACAGTTTCGGATATATTTTAAAACACACTGCGTGTGTGAACAAAATAAAAAAATAATACTTACAATTAGCGTATATTACATAATAAAAAATGGACGGAAAAAAAACATTTAAATACATATTTGGTTTTGATTAATATGGTTAGATTTTACGCAAGAATACTCCTCCTATATTGCTAGCAGCGGTCTGGAAAAGGATGACAAGCCAACGGTGCAGACATACATACATCTGTCTCCGTCATTTAGACCTGAAATTAGGGATGGCGATCCGAGATCGATTAATCGAGGGATCGATTTCTTGGACCGTAAACATCGATTTTTTTAATCGATATATAGCACTAAAACGATCCAGCGAATCGATCTTTTGCTCGAAAAATCGAGATTCGATTCGAAAGAGAAATTTGAAATTTCCACGAGTTACTTGTAGAAAAAAACTCTCTGCATATAATGCATTCGTACACGAAAGTCAGGGTTTAAATGAATAATTCAAACACTATCTATCGCAGGCAGTTGTGCACCTGAAGTATGATTCTATACTTTACTGGCAAGAATAACAAGAACGATCTTTTACACCTCGATTTTTGTATGAATCAATTTATTTGATTTCAATTCGAATCGATTTAAAAATCGATCTTTTTCGGAAAGAATCGCCATCTCTACCTGAAATGCTATGCGCATGCCCACAAGCACACTTGTATATAGCATCAGTTTATAAACCATCTGTCAGTTTATGTTTGTCCGGATCGAGTATGAATAAGTGAGATAGAAGAATGCAGTTGCTGTCTCTCTTGGTGGGCAACACTTCCACTCACGGGCACTAGCAATATAAGAAGGTCGATCTGCGAGCAGAGACGTTTCGCCAATCAGACGGTTAGATACAACTGCGTAGCCAATCAGAGCACGGTTCTATATAACCATCAGAGCCACCGTGGCCACTTGCGAAACGTCTCTACTCGCGTCTCTCGTGTGGAAATCGTCGAGATGGGTCTACTTACCCTGTAGTCTGCTCGATATGTAAATATACGAAATGATTTTTTAAAAAATTTATAGCATTGTCAGTGCTTGCTGCTCTCAAAACATCCACAATTGGACAAATATCATTTACAAATGAGATTCAAATAATACAATTAAAGATTTAAATCCTTATGGATTATTTCCCAAGCAACACAAACAAGTTAAATTTTTTTTTTTTTTATTAAAAAATATAAGAAAAAATGAGTTGAACTGTCTATCAAGTTTCAAAAATGTATGGACATTCGGAGTGGGTATAAAATAGAATTTTAATAATTGTTACGAAATAATACACTTAACCTAAAAGGAGTTCACTCGCTAACCTAAAAATGCAAACATTTTTTGTTGTTAACATTTTTATCAGTATTTAAACAAAGAACAAATATTTATTAGGTACAAGTAGATGCAAATAATTTAAAAATATTAAAATTTTCAAATTTCGAACCGATTTTCCCTCGTTAGGTTAGGTTTATTAAGTAACTCGAATACAAAATGACTGCAATCTTGTAACAGTCGACAAATACATTTTAGTGGTTTGTGGTGCTCGAGATATTCGATATGTAAAAAATTAATAACAATACTCTTCAATGAATTTAACACCAAGTATAATAACGACTTACAGTTGCCGTGTAATATAAAAAAAACTTTTTCCAACGATGAACAATGAATATGTACATAGTGTATTAAAAATCTTTATTTCTGAAAATTATGTAAGTGTGCGTGTTTGTGATTAATTAGAAACTGCAAAACTATTTATTCAAATATTGTAAATAGCTGTTTTAAGTAAATTCAAATATAATATAAATTAGGTTTGCAAGGTAAAATTCGGGAATAGAGTAGCCAAAGGAATGTTCATAAAATTTTAACAGGTCATTAAAAACACGATAAAATTAATATACTGATAGAAATTTTAGCGCGAAAACGTTTGGAAAATACTTTTTTTAACAAAAATGTGTGTTAAAACTAAAGAATTTAATATAGTGGCCACTTTAAGAGTATTTTGTATAACAATTTTTCACTTTAATCAAACTCTTAAAATTCCTCGTACTTTTTTGCAGCACAATTTACACATAATTCACCTATTTCACACATTTTTTTGCCATTATTTAACGAAATAAACGTCAATAATTGGGAAAAAAACTAATCATTATTTGATAGACATAAACTATCAACTTGTTTGACAAATGACAGCCTTCCAAACTCGAAGTTGAAATTGCGACGTTGCCATATCAAACCAGAAATAATGGGACAGTAGATACAATATTTTTATAGATCAATTAATGAAAAACTGGTGTACATGGGACATGTCATGAGGGGAGAAAAATATCAAATGCTACTAATAATTATGCAGGGAAAAATCCAAGGCAAGAGATCTACAGGAAGAAGACGAAATTCATGGCTGAAGAACCTTAGAGATTGGTTTGGATGCAGTAATAATGAACTATTTAGAGCTGCGGTCTCAAAAATAAGAATTGCTATGATTGCCAACCTTCGAAGCGGAGAAGGCACCTAGAGAAGAAGAATGAAAAAGAAGATATATCTTATAGATAACTTTATACATTTACATGGGACTGTTTTTTAAGTTAATGAGTAAGTAAGTAGAGAACAAATGCGCGTACAAAAGTTAGGTTAGGTTATTTGTGCACCAGGCAGTGTTGGTATTAGATTAGGCTAATTTTTTTATGTTCATCATCGATTAACATTCGAATCCATCATTTCTTAAGTGGTAAAGAACCTTTTAAAATTTTATGAACATTCCTTTGGCTACTACATTCCCGAATTTTTTCAGTATGCAATTACTTTTTGCTTGCATGTTTGCACATCAACTAAATATATTAAATAAAAATAATTCGTTTAATAAATATGGAACATTTAGCCAATATCGAATCTTGCTGCTTTGGTACGGTAATTTATCATTCATTCAATTCATTTCTCATGATAAGATGAAGAAAAATTATAAATACTTACGGATTAAAACCATTTCCCACCCTTTTCAGAAATAATTTTGTATATATTATAAATTGCATAACTTATAAAATTTGTTTTACGATCACATAGCAAAGGCACAATTTTTGTATTTTTCACACTATTGATAGATATGAGTATGTACCTACAAACTTTAGCTTTTATGAAGACTCAACACCAATTTTTATATGGCTTAAAAAAAATAAATCCAGAAAAAAAATTGCTTCCTAATTAACTAATATAAATGATTTAGATTAGCAGGTTAGTTTCATTAAATTTTTTTTTTAAAAAATAGTCACTATTTAAATTACTAAACTTTTTTATAATTTTTAAAAACTGTTCCATCATTTTTGTCAAGTTTTGTTTTCCTCCAACATCTTTTCTTTAAAAAAATGTCACCAAGATTAAATAAAACTCAGCTAATTCTTAATCTAATCAACTCCAATAAGCCCTATGTTTTTATATATTGCATATTTAAATATCAGTGTGATGGGGAGCAGAAGGTTTATGATGAGATTCCATGGAGTATTGAGCTGAGGGATTCCCATCAGAACTACCACCGAATCTCCTATACCTGGCTTTTTTAGCTTCTACTAAGAATAAGGCACCGGCTGGAATTAACAATAAAGATCCAATACATCCGAAGGCAAATGACCAGCTCAAGTCATTGTGCTGCCAATGTGGCATCCAATCTCTGTTGTCTCCATTGGCACCAAAGATACAAACAGATATAAATCCACAGATTCCTGCCAAGGCTAAAATGGAAC
Source organism: Agelastica alni (assembly GCA_950111635.1). Lineage (NCBI taxonomy): Eukaryota > Metazoa > Arthropoda > Insecta > Coleoptera > Chrysomelidae > Agelastica > Agelastica alni. The sequence goes on from OX467716.1 coordinate 35,901,404, forward strand.
CGTTACTCAACAGTAAGAGCAAATATTTGTCATGATCTCTGCTACAAAAACAGTACATCCATGTTAAAAAGGCACCAACCAAAACAAGGGTTTGACACAGTGTAAAAAAGAACTGAGTAGCGATAAAGAATCCAGGTAAAAGGAAATCGAATATTATATAGTACTCTTCTTCAAATACCCACCAGCAGCCGGTAAAGCGATAGTCATATTGGTGTCTGAAATCTTCAAAATTTCTAAAGCATACTTCCCACAGCCCTGTAATAAAATGATGTATATGTTAACATTAAATTTTAATTGTTAATACTAATCATCTGAACAATAAATTTACTGTGATAAGCATAAAATTAGAGATAACGTTGTAAATAGTACCAAAAGAATGTATGTATGTATGAAAAATATTTACAATCTCTAGTATAAATAATTTAGAAATCTATAGTAATCAAAATGAACTACTTGGAACATGAAAAATTATTTAATGACAATGTATATTTGCCGACAGTGCAACTATGTATATCAAAATTAACGACAGGTGTTTCTATTATTAGTCATAATTGTTTCACCATAACATAGCCACTCCTTGGCAACTTAAAAATATTTTAAAAACTTACCGATACGTATAAACTTTGGATCTTCAATTTGACCATCGTTCACTAACCAGTAAGGGGTGCAAAAAGAAATAACAACAAATATAGATGCTATTGTTGTTAATGCAATTGCACATATACCTGTTCTTGATTTAATAGCCATCTTTATGCGTATTCTCTGTCTTTTTTTAACTTCTGTTATCTTTCATTCTTTCAGTACTCTATGGACTGTGGACGCAATATGTATTCAACCACACAATAAACACTTCATAAGTTGTTGCAATTCAGCCACATGTTTTTTTTATTTTTTTAGTATTTTACGAACCAACTGATGCCGCAATAGCAAGAAAACCATTTAAATCAAAGCACTCAAAGGCAGTTAAATTCATGACACCAAATATAAATGAACTTCAAGAAATAGCAGATTTGTTTAATATTGAATACAAGAAAACATCAAAACTTAAAGATATTGCTTTGTTATCTAAAGAAATAGTAAATTATGTAGACAACGTAATTGTGACTTTGGGTCATCAAGGTATTTTAATAGCAAGAAAAGGACTAGCTACAGATACATTCTTGAACAATCCAAATGAAGCTAAATTTAGTGTAAGGCATTACCCTACTTCAGAAATCAAAAATTTGGTAAATGTAAGTGGGGCTGGCGATTGCTTTGCTAGTGGTTTTATATCTGCTTTATTATCTAATAAACCTGAGGAAATTTGCATTTCAGTAGGATTTTCTGCTGCCAAGTTGGCCTTATTTAGCGAGGCTGCAGTACCAAAGTGTTTATTTCATAAAACCCACGAATGTTGGAAAATCCCTGCTGATTATATCACAATACTTTAAATAAATTTTAAAAACGTAATCAAGTGTTTCTTTTCCATTTAAAATAACGAAAATCAGTCACAAATTAAAACGAACGTATTGTATTCTTTATTTTAAAGGCCTCTACCGGTATAGGAATACAACCAAACTTAATTCAATGTCACTTCAATACTTTATTAAACGTCAATATAACAAAATATTTTTACTATTTTAAAATTTTAATTAAAATAATGGCTCCTAGATTTGGATCTGCCTTAAAAGAATTGAGAATCCATTTATGCCAAACGGGTGTTGCTAGTAAAGGAGTCAGGTAATATTACTAGTAATATTAGGTTATGTAACTAAAGTATTGGTAATTTTTAGAGAATTTATTGAAAGACACTACGTTGAATTGAAATCTAACAATCCGAAGTTTCCAATATTAATAAGAGAATGTTCTGGAGTCGAACCGAAACTTTGGGCTAGATACGGTAAGTAGTTTTTTAAAAAAGAAATTTACGAAAAATATAATTTAACCATCAAAATTGATACTTATAATACAAATAACAGAATGATTATAAGTAATATTGTTCATAGTGTTTATTAACATATTTTCTTTTAGAATTAGGAAAAGAAAAATGTGTTTTGTTGAAAGATTTATCTTCAGAAGATGTTCTGAATAGGATTCAAGCAGTATCCAAGGGTCAATAAATAGAAAATTGTTCACAAAACTATAAATAGTTGTAGATATTTTTATTAAAAAATAAAGTTCAAAAAATGTTGCAAGGAGTAATAACTTAGCATGAAATGATTTTAATTAAGTACATTTTTTTATTTAGGTTATTTCCGTTTTGTATGCCAACATTGCCAAAATCAGGTCCAGGAAGGATTCAGGAATGGATCAGTAGGCCGTACGGGAAAGTGGACTACTTTCTGTCCCATGCCCTTTCTAAACGCGGGTCAGAAAATATCTTTTTGTAGACTTCAGACAAGCATACGACAGCATATTGCGTGTTAAACTGTAGGATGCAATGGCGGAAATAGGATTACCCAAGAAACTTATACACATAACCAGGATGTGTATAAACAGTTTCCAAAGTAAAATAGGAATCCGTGATATACTTTCCAACCCTTTTGAGGTAAACAGCAGGATTAAGCAGGGAGACGTGATATCTCCAATTTTATTCAACATTGCTCTTGAGAAAGTAATAAGAACCGCTAAAATAAGCATTGAAGTAACAAAAATCACAATCCATAAAACCGTTATATGGCCGACTGTTATGTATGCTAGCGAAACCTGGACCTTGACCAAAGACAACGAACGGAAATGAAGAATTTTTAAAAGAAAAGTTTTATGCAAGATTTTTGGACCACTGTTAAGCCCAGTAACCCAACAGGACAGAGTAAGAACCAACCAAGAAATATCAGAATTATACAAAGATCCAGATATTGTGAAGTAGATAAAGGCAAGAAGACTGCAAAGGGCAGGTCATGTGCAAAGACAGCCTCTCACACGGATGGTGAAAATCAAAGTGGACCTAAGGACAATTGGGATAGAATATGATCCAGCATTGATGGAAGATCGGCAACATTGGAGGCAAATAGCATAGTCGGTCAAAACACACCCAGGCTGTAGAGCCATGGAGTATTAGTGGTACCTAGTTAGAAAATATCTGTACAATCGCAGGAGAGCTGAATCAAATGAATGTCCCTAATGTGGAGGATGAGATAAGAGCATACACTATTTGCATGTCCCAGGCGGAACAGGACCAGAAATGAATTTCTTCAGGCAACAGGGACACAGTTCAATGTAGAGAATATGATGGTGAACCCAAAACACAGTGAAGAAAAATGAAAATGCTGAAACAAAGCTATCGAAAACTAAAGAGAACAATGACAGGACAGAATAGGAAACATGAAATTTAGACTACGCCACTCACTGAAGTAATGCGAGAGCGGTTTCTGGAGTGAGACGGGAAGAAAGGTTTTAGTCAGTAGGAATCCAACACTCCGGAAAGACACTGGGGTCTCACGAAAGATTTCCTCTCCTCGGCGAAAAGAAAAAAGATAAAATTTAAAAACTGACTTTTATTATATTACTCCTGAAATATATAATAATTTTTATAATTTGTATACTTCCACATCATAAAATTAAACTTATTTAATGAATGTGAGAATGCAGACTACAGATTAAGACATTTGTAAAATTAGTAGTTTAACTTTAATTGTTACAAGTACCCAATAATAGACCAATATTGCCATGACCTAACACTTTTTCAGGCAAGGTAGTCCAAATAGTTCTAAAGGAGCATGATCTAATCTGTCAATAACAACATTTGCATTTTTCCTTAGTTCTGGAGCTACATTTTCATCTGGTACCATTATTACTTGCATGCCAGCACTAATGGCAGCTAATACTCCATTTGGTGCATCTTCAAAAACTAAACATTTATCTGGGTTAGGTTTGTCCACAAATCTAAAAAAAATAACATTTTAGAAGAAAATTAGACTTGTTTCTAATTACTAAAATGCTCACCTAGATGCACAAACTAAAAAAATATCTGGTGATGGTTTTCCTGATTTAACTTCAGGGTCACTTCCACCACAAACGATATGATTGAATAAAGAGAAGAACTCTTTGTGATTTTTCGTTTTTAATTCGAAACTTTCTTTAGATGAAGAAGTTGCTACCGCAATCGGAATATTTTTTGAATGAAGATATTTCACTAAATTTAGAGCACCTAAAATAATACATTAAAATAGATTATATACTTCTCTCGAAAGATATTGATTAAAAGAGTGACGAATGAAACTGAGGAGATGATATGGGATGTGCAAGCAGGATTTAGAAGAGGAAAGAGATCAGTATGGATCAGGTCTTTTCATTACGAGGCATAGTCGAAAAATTCTTGGCTAGAAGTCAGAAGGTCTACTGCGCTTTTAAAGACTTGGAAAAGGACTATGACAGAGGATGAGGAGTAAATTGTGGTCGACATTGTCCATGTATGGGGTGAGCGGTAGTTTAATATGAGCCACTGAAATCACTTTACGACGATTTCACTGCTTGTGTCAAGATAAACATTCTAAAAACCCGTAAACAAGAAAATCATTTATTCCGATAAGTTTTTTTATAAAACTTGGGTTACTGTGTGAGTTGGCTAAAATAAAGAAGGTCGATTGTATCAGATAAATTTTTGTTATTATCAAACAATATGTCTTCTTCACAAGACAATTCATCCGATAATTCTTTCTATGGGTTCCTATATCTACTATAAAAATAGCACGCCGGCGCTCATCTCTTTTTCTTTCATAGTTCTTATTATTTTTCGGTCTACCCATTTTAAATAGAAAAATATACATTTTAAATAGAAAAATATAACGGCAACAAAAAACACCCACGCACTCATACAACTACTAAAACTAAACCACACCTATAACCTCCTATTACATGATTCCTTCTTAAAAATTCCGCACCTACTTCTTTGTTTACCTCCAAGTAGGATTATTCGGCAACCGTTGTGTTTTTAACGTTTTATCCTATTCCGACTGATTTAACGGAAAGTAATCCCTCACAATAATAATTCAAGTTTAATATTCTAGCAAAAATCGTTAAAGAATGAGGCTCATTTTTCAAGGATATTTGGTAAAATTTAGTTTTCTAGTATTGGTACCCTCAAAAATGTCAAATTGTTTTATAACTCCAAATTAGTGACTTTTATTTAAATTTTTTTCATCAAGCATTGACAAACAAATGAGCCAAACAAGCCAAACAATCAATATTTTATTGAAAATATTATAAATCTATGACTAGTGCAATAAAAAAATAAGCTGCACTAATAATAACAAGCAAATCAATTAACTTAAAAAACTGACTAGCATATGAAGGGTTCAGAGAACAAACAGGTAAATTTCACTATTTAAATTGTTCAGGGTAGTATAAATAGGATTTACTTTAAAACCATGTTAAGGTACATCTTAAAGCAAAATCAGAACTAAAATAATTGTTCCTCCTCCCTTTAAATATTTTCTAAAATTATAATGGTTAATTGATTTTAAGGTACAATTTATAAAACTACAATATTGGTATTACAAAATAAGTGTGACAAAATTGACTCATCAAACTACAAATTTACCTGGAATATATTGTACATTTTTCATATAATTATGTGCTGTCGTTCGAAACTCAACCTGAAACTTATCCACTGAAATGGGTAGCTTCATTTCTTCCACAGCAATCCTGCTGGACTCCCTTTCAGGTGTCCCAATTACTTTACTTTGAATGCAAGGTGTATATACTTTCCCAAACCTACTTGCTATACATTGTATGGCTCTTTTGTAATAAATCTCAGTATCTGCAAGTATAAAACACAAATATGTTTACCTGGCATTAATTCACATTGGGGAAAGAGAATCTGATATTGCTCCTTTGCTTTTTGATAATATTCCTGAGGTGTTAATGGTAATTTATAAATGTCTATAAGCTTTTCAGCCATTTCTAAGGCATGTAGGCCCATCATTTGGGATTTTACTTCCCATGTAAAAGTTTTTCCATAATTGTCAAAGATGTTTTGAGTGGCTTTTGTATATAATGTTTCAGTATCTAAAAATTGAGGATGCTTTTATATCAAACATTTAATGTTAAACATCTATCTGTTGGTAAATAATATTTCAAATTAAACTACTTAAATGTAATTTAAAAAACTACATAAATATAAAAACTACTTATGCAAAAATAATGCCAGTTATTATCAGTATTAATAATATCAAATATTGTTATTGTAATTAATCTTATCTTTGTTAAATTTTTAACTTACATAACTAATTTAGTAAATAAATTAGTTGCTAATTTGATTTTTAAAATGAGTAGGTAAAGATTAGAGTGCATCATAATTGCAGTTATTACACAATCTTATCAACACATAAAAAAATAAGTGTAAACATACCTAAAAGAACACCATCCATGTCAAAAATGACATGTGTAACTCTTGATAACGATCTAGTCGCACTCATTTTGAAAGTGTTTGCAATCTCAAAATGAAGTTTTAAAACTAATAAAACACATAAACTACATAACGTTCTCTTATCACTTACATTATGTTACCATCATCACTAGTAATTTACAAAACGCGTACACTTTATGTCATTATTTTAATCAGAAATAACACTGTTGCCAATCTCGCAACCTCTAGAAGTTTTTGTCCCTAATTTTTCACAAACACTACTATTTTTATTTAACAAAATAGGTTTTTTGGTATTTAAATAAAAATTAATAGGTTATATTTCATAAATTAAGTATTATCCGCTTATTACAAGGGTCGAAAAGAGTAAACACTTATACTTATTTTATTAAAAACTTATCCCTGACCCCGAGAGATTGACGTAGACAATAAATTGGATAAAATGGAGGATAATAATATATATACATAATTTTACGATTAGGTCATTCTCGGAAACTTTTTTTAAGATCAAATTAAATTCAAAATTTGCTGACGATCTGGCAACGTCAAGTCGTCAATACACTGAGAAATCACCCCCTCTACATCACCACTTTGGTATGTACCTTTTTCCAACCCTCAAAATGCACGTTTAATCGACGCATGCGCCGTTCGTTTTATTGCTCTCTACCTAAAAATTGAGGTGCCCAAAAAATCAAAGTGTTGGCGGAACTTATTGTGCGCATGGTTTTGGTGCTTTTCAGTAATCATTCAGTCGTGTTTCAGCGCTCGAAACACTAGGACTCGGAACGGTCAGTCGATCAGTAGCCGGTTGTCGAAGTCAGCAAAAACAATCGTTTTTAGTGCCTTAGACATGGACTTTTAAATCGAAATTTTTACATGTAATGAACAAAGGTAGATTTTGAATTAAAATAGTATGCCATGGCTGTGACAAGTGTGACTAGAATGTACATTTGCGGTAATATGTATGTAATTTTGTTTTTCGTGCTATTATGTGGAGTTGCAACTTTACAAGAAACGAGAAGTTGCGAATCGGCGAGAAAAGCAATTGAGGGACAGTTGAAAGTGCAGCCAGTGAAGATTCCGAATGTACCGCAATTAGGTATGTTTATTTATTTATTCATCTCTTTAAAATAAATTCACTAACGTCAACACAAAAAAATACATATATAAAATTCATTAATGATGTAAAACAAAGTGTAAAAAATGTACTAATAACATGTAATTATTACATGTTTTAACAACATTTTTAAATATTGAGTCGGAATAATGTTTTAAATACTTAATTATAGGGAATAATCAATAAAAATATATTTAAATTTTTAGGCAAAAAAAATTGGTTTAAATAATTTTCGGTTACGAGTCAGTAGCGTGGCAACAAAAATGTTTCGATAAAAAAAAATAATTTAAATAATTTTCGTTTACAAAAGTCAGTGGCAGAAAAAAATAATTTTTTTATCTAAAATTCAAATAATTTTTTGTTGCAAAAAAGTCGTTGTTGTAGCAAGAGAAATTGTTTGCAAACCGGAGGATCGTAAAAATTTATGGAATTAAAAATGTATGTCTCCAATAGTGTCGTTCATACAATAAATAATAATTTGTTGCAAATTAAAACTGTACGTCGTTTTAACAAAAAAAAAAACTAAAAAAATACCTACCCTGTTTAGTAAATTTCGTATTATATATTAGCGTTTGTTTTTCAACACAGTAAACGTTTTAACGACCGTCCGAGAGACGTAAAAAGAAAACGAAAAAGTTTTTATGGAAGTTGGTCGTCGATGTTATTACTAGTGTAACAAAATACGAAGGCGACTCTGGAAACTGCCACTAAAATTAGCACCGGGGTTTTTTAAAATTAATTTAACAATAAGACTTCGGAATCGTACTGACCCCATTTTTTGTCCCGAAATTTCAACAAGTTTTGATTTTTCCTGCAAAACTCGGATTTTTCCTGTTCTACTAATTTTAAATAAAAAAAAAATCACGTATCTATTAGATTCCTGTATCGAATTGGTTTGTTTTTGTTTTTTTCAAACACATTCCCAAACAGCTTTTCTATTTTATTGTAAATGTCATGATATTTGAACCGTATCCATCGGTTTGCCTTTTAGTGCAACGCCGAACGAATCAATCAAGGAATCAACGGAGCGAACAACAAAAACCTTTCCTGTATATTTGTTATTTTAGGTTAGGTCGTGATACGTCGACCGGCTGTGCTGTGTCGAACACACGAGCGGCCTCTAGGGGATGGCATTAAACAACGCGTATATAAACATTCGTATTTTTTCATTTAAATATACATACATTATCCTATGCTTTTTTTGTTTGTTACTTAAAAAACCGCACGTTGGAGTAATAGCCATATCCGTTTAAATTTTACGCAGACGTCAAAGACTACTTGCATGTGTGTGTGTATCTCGATTAAATATTTTTGATTTGTTCGGATCGATTCGTCACCTTCGTCGCGCCAATGGCGTGCGGCTGGTAGCAACAACGGACGTGTACGAGCCAGTCGCATTCTGTTTCCGTTTTCTAAAATTGGCTCGTTCTCGTATGGCACGTGTGTTAACCGACGACGCGTTGTTTATTTGGACTAACACCTAAGATGAAAATTGCCCGGTTTAATTGTACATTGACGGATGGCGTGTCGAGAGACAGAGCTCGGCTTGTTTCTCGGCATTTTTAGCTTCTGTGCATTACTCCTAACGAGACAGTGATGGTTGTTATTTTTTTATTCCGTTTTTAAATTTTGGATGTCTCATTTATTTCCATGACGCGTAACAGAATTATTATTCATACCACGTGATCATCCACCATCGTGAAAATGTCAGCTGTCACATCAAACGACTTTTTTGTTCTGTCAAAAACCATATTTAAGAAAAACAAATTACCTTGCAAAATATAAATTTCGAAAATCAATTAAACGATTTTTACCGAAATTATTACTCAGGTTAAAAGTTTATGAAGCAGTGACCCTCGTATTGTGGCTTTAAAAAAATCGTAGCGACGGCCATGACTCGCTGTCTTCATCAAACAAACGAAGATTGCCGATCCGTACCGATTTATTAGCGTTGATTTCCAGTCATTCATCGCGAAATAAAAATTATGATTCCCTTTCTAGAGTGCCGGGTTATCGATTCTAAATTTATAATAGTCGCTTTGTTAATGTCGAGAAAATGGTAATTATGATTGTATAAACAATTTGTTAATATAAATAGCCGGCTGTGTGTTGCAGTTCGCTGAAACTATTCGCTGAAGTATGTTAAATCCGAAGAATTTGTACAGGGTCACGATTTAGACGTCGTTTCAAAACGATTATTACCGGCCTTTATTTGTACATGGTTTTTCATTATTTAAAAAAAAAAACAAAGTTTGTGCAGCAGTATTTTACATTTACTGACTAGAAATGTGGTTAAGCTAAATTTCATATACGGGGTGCGCTCAATAATTTAGTTAACGCGTTTGCTCTAAAGAGAATTATTATTAAGAGAACGCTGTCGTGTAAAATAAGATGTGGTTACAAATATAGATAAGGGAATGCTTAGATGGTTTGGACACGTAGGAAGGATGGATGAAGGAAGATTGACGAAACAAAAGGCGAGTGTGAATGGACGGAAGTCTGTAGAGGTTGACCTCGGCAAACATCAATCCTCGATCAGATCAACATTGTTTTGAAGAAAGGCCAGCTGTCAAGAGTACCAACAACCGACGAGCATGTATGGGAGCACTGAGAAAGTAGAAGAAGCAAAAGATGTGTGTAAGAACCGTAGCGGAAGTGGAAGGACGTGGTCTCTGCCAATCCCTACGGGTAAAAGGCGTGTATGTATGTATTTCGTAAATTCTGCAACGTTTTTTTTTTGGAAAAAATTACGATAATGATTTTATCTTATCACACTGATGTGAATAATTTCATTGATGATAATTATCGCAGTAAAACCACAACTAAAACCACCAAAACCACTTCACAAAAAATAATTAATAAAAAAATGGTGATTCAAGTTTCTTTTAAAAATTTACTCATCAATATTCCAACAAACTTTTTATCTAAAAGAACAAAAATGAAAAATATTTATAATATAAACGTGTTGAATAAAAAAAGAAATGTTTTACCGGCCGGTAAACTAAAAAATGTGGAATCCACCGGAAATATCAGACAGCAATTATTTAAAATGCTGACAGCTCTTAAAATTTTTAAAACGAAATCTTGAATATAATCAATGACGAATCTTCAACGCCTCCGCTCCCCCACAACCCTCGACGGAATATGATGAATGAGGGTGTGAAATGACACTCGCCCATCTGCCCGATGGGGACATTCGATTTTTTAAAGGATTCGTTGAAGGTCGCAGTTATTCAGTTATTGTTTGTCGTCTTTATTCGACATTTTCTATGGCGCATTTTTCTCCAAATTACAACATTAGAGACGACACCTCCATACGCCCCGCTCGCTCCTACAAAGAAATATATAAAAATAAATGGTGCAATACTGAAAAGCCCGCAAAAAATGCTCTAAAGTAATCATTTGTTTCACAGTACAAAATATATCGCTCGAAAGGGTATTTTACACTTCTGATAATAATCGAAATTAATTTTCATCACATTTTAGGTTGGTAATAAAAAAGGTTTTTGTTGACAGATAAATAACCTTAAAAATTAAGGTTTGAAGAATTTTTGTATCAGATGGCTTTAGGATTGCCTTGTATATGATTATTTTGTTTTTTTAGTTGAAAGTTTTGATTTTTATGTAGCTTTTTGATCTAGGTGAAGCCCAAGGTATTTTACTTCGCTTTTCAGTGATATGGGGGTATTGCTCATTTGTGGACGTACGGTACGTCTTGTGGTAAATGTTATTTGCATCGATTTGAGGGGGTTTACTTTTATCTTCCATGTTCCAAAAAGATGACTAGATTTTCTTTCATTTGTAACACTACCGAAATATTTCGCTCGAAAGTATATTACGCTTCCGATAAAAATCAATGTACATTTTCATTACGTTTTATTATCAACAAGTAATAAATAAATACATGGATATAAAAAGTTTGGTATTGATGTTTGTTACATATTTGAATGCTACCAGTTAATTATTTACTGCACTCGTATTTTGATTTTTAAAACTACCGAAATATTTCACTCGAAAGTATATTTTACGCTTCTGATAATAATCGAGATAAATTAAAAGTTTTGTATTGATGTGTATTACATATTTGAATGCTACCAGTTAAATATTTACTATTTTCGTATTTTTGTTATCAATTAGATAACACCACTTGAAAATAAATATATTTATGACAGGATTACAATGACGACGCTGTCAACGTTGACAGGTAGATAACCTCAAAAACTACGTCGATTTTTAAAGTTTGACACTTCTCAGACATATGATCGATTGACAAATCGATGATCATTCGAATACTCGTCATTCGATTATGCCCTTCACTAGAGGAGCTTTAACCCAGTGGCGGCGTAACAATTGAAAACTTGTAGGAAAACCCAACGAATAATAAGTCTACTTTTTCCGCTGCGTTTGGGTGTTGTTATGTTTTGTGTTTTACCGCTCGTTAGGGTGGCAGCATCGCTTGGGTCTAATGAAACGAAAAACCTACCGACCCGGAAAAACGTCAGTTAATGAAAGTGAAGCCCGTGCGGTTCATGCAAACGCGAATATCGACAGATATTTTCGTCGAGATAAAATTACTTGACGGACAATTTAATGAATTTTCTCGCTTTCACGGGGCTATTACAAAAAAACAAGAGGAGTATTAAATCGGAAAAATGTTCCTGAAAGTTTAGAGAGTTTTTCATTTGATCGAAGTTCGTTCAAAGCTTTTCTATCGAGTTCGGAGTACTTGGGCGATAATTATTTTCATAATCTGTCTTGTTCTTCACAAGAAGTTTGGAATGCTCCAGGTTAGAATTGTTTGTGATATTTATGCTCAGTTTAGAATGTGCGAAAGCACCATGTTAGGTAAATCTTTCTATGATGTACCCCCAGTTGCTGTTCGAAATATTTCTGCTTTGGCTTTGGTGATATTTTTTTTTTAAGAAAACACCCAATCAGGGTATTTGTCTGTAATTACAATCTGATTTAAGGTAATATGACTGTAAAATAAATTATAGTTTAAAAAAAGTAAAAAACACGCTTTTAGAGTTAATCAATCAAACTAAAAAGTAAAAAATAATTCTTAACATAAGAATAAAATTACTGACGAGACAATTAATGTCACTGTTCTAAAAGCACTGTCAACAAGTAGAAAACAACGCACGTTCAATTGAGCCAATCAGAAACACGAACATTTATAAGTGATAACAAACTATATACGTTCTAATTTATATACAGAGTGGACCAAAAGTCTGGAAACGGACAATTATCTGAGCACATTTTGAATACTTGATAAAGTAATTATTATGTTACAAATGTTATCTTTCAATTGTTACGTTTAAATGTAGATGAAAATAGTTTGTATTAAAAAAATGATTGAGACAATTAGACGTTCTGTTTTATTTATTTAAGACCTTCTAGACTACATAAAATCATAAGTGTTACATATGGCTGAACTCGTTTTGAAGAGGAGATTCCAATAATGACTGAATATACAGTGATTTGTATTTAAAAAACCAAAGTGACTAATAATATCAGAGAAACGGCAAATCTCACAATATTGCAAATGTTAAATCTGAAATCTCCGTATCTCAAAATAGTCTTATCCCAAATTTTGTACAATTCGGACTAGCAATTTACGAGATAATTGTCCGTTTCCAGACTTTTGGTCCACTCTGTATATAAAAATGAATACATGTTTGTATGTATGTCCTTCAAAGACTCCCAAACGGCTGGACCGATTGGGATGAAATTTTCAGGAGTTGTTTTATGCATACCAGGGGTGGTTTTAGTAAAAAAAAGATTTTGTGCAGGAAGCTCAAACATTCAAAGCAGCTTTAACATCAGGATTCCTTAGAGATTTAATATGGCGAAACAAGCACATGTCCATTGAAAGCAAAGTCCGCATATATAAGACCTGTGTGAGACCTGTTATGACCTACGCTGTAGAAACAAGAGCCGAAAACTCCACATTAAAAAGGATTATCCGTACAGCAGAGATCAGGTCATAGCAGGCTACAAACTAAGCGACCACAAAAGAAACGAACTTTGCAATGTCCAAGACATAGTTAGATGGTCTCGGAAGAGACGTCGCGAATGGAGAGATCATGTAGAACGGATGGACGACAACAGATTGCCGAAAATTGCTAGTGATGGTCTCCCAAGATCCAGCAGATCCACCCATACGTTGGTATGAAAGCTGGAATTCATCATCCCAGCTACAACTCTAAGAAATTATAGAACAAAGCAGATGCCTCACAAAAAGGAAGAAGAAGAAGAAGTGGTAATGGTACAGTGCAACAGAAGTAGCTTGGCGGGCGACTAGCCACTAAAATAACAAATATTGGCTGAATATACTTCGCATTCGTAAACTTCTTCCTCCGATTGTACTTGAGACTCACGATTACTGAAAATTTAGTCGTCGTCGATCGGATCGTCATTCGAATGTTTTCGTTGTGCGCAGATTTTGTGATCTCTCGCCCGCCAAGCTACTTCTGTTGAATGAAATATTCGTAGCCAAACACCTGTCATTTCAAATTTTTTATTCGAAAATATTGAAGCTGTCAAACATTTATGTATTTGAGTGATTTCAATTTGATCAAAAATATTTGTGATCGAAAATCTTTGTGATAAAAAAACTACCGCGATTTTGATTGACTACGATTTGTATTGGCTTGGTTTTTATTTTGGACTGTTGGATAAGAATTTTGATATTGACCGGATTGGCTGGTTTCGATTTTGGATTGGACTTTGACTACAAAACATTTTTACGTGTTCACACCTACCGAAAAAACTGTAAATATTGTTTATCAGCTGGCATTAAATTAAAACATTTGGTAAATAAATAAAATTTCGATATGGATTGGGCATCCCAAAAAAAATAAAACAAAATAATGGGATGTAGCAACGTACACCGGGTTCTGCTAGTGCAGAATAAAGGAATGATGCCAACCATAAATTATTTTTGCGGTATCTGTAAATAAGTCCCAGTCGCTTACGTATAACAAATTGCAACGTATTACTTTTTTGTATATAGATATACTAACAATACTGATATATTATTTTGATGAGAAAAAAATCAAATTTGACTTCATTTGTAACTTCCCACGGTTTTATTATCATTTGGAACCGGTAATTTTTCGAACATTTTCAAAGATAACGAGGTTCAAGAAGGAAAGTGTATTTATCCTTCTGTTGAATATTGACACTAACAGTCGAGTCGTTTGATAATTCCTCCCACTTTGAAGTATTCAACTGTTTGCTTACGTCGATGGACCTCTACAAGGTAGTTTTTTTTAACTTTAACCACGAGAAATTTCCTCAACCTCAGACACCACCTAAATAATTGTCCAACCGTCGGAAATCCTGCCACTGTACGTAAATACACAACGCATTTATTTACGTTTCTGATGAAACTTGCAGGACGTTGACCGAAAATAAACGCATTCAAAAATGTGTGTCCACGACAATTTCATACCTTAGAAAAATGTATATACAGTGTGGAACGGCCAAATGGAACGAATTCATTATTTCAAGCCGCTATTTCCCATTTAAAAATTTAAAATAAAACGTTTTTCCAATTCTCCACAGGCCGATTTTGATGATTTTGAGCTCAACGTAACTTTGTCCTCTCTAGTAAGCAAGGGTGCATTGGCTGGTCTACTACTGTTTAATCCAGCTTCATTTAGTCGTCTTCTGTTTTAGAAGAAAATATGACATTACGAAAAGGACCCAGTTCGTTTTTGATCACAAAACTAATGACAGTCCTGCTTCCTAAAACGTATTGTTTAATAAAACATTTATCTCGGTCGTTAGTGCATCGTTTTCGTACTTGCTCTGGTCTTCTAGAAGCAGTGCCCCCGGGCTACAGGGGCCCCGGCGTAGAAATAAGACTGCGACTATTAGAAGGGAGAGGGATTATAGAAAGGAGATGATTGTGAACCCGCTTATTGAAAAGTTGCAAATTATACTTTTCTGGAAAAACTGATTTTGGAAGCTTGTTCTATTCTGTAGCAGCCCTGTAAAAGAAGGATTCTTAATGGAGATTGGTCCTTGTAGTGTCAATCTTGAGAGTAAATGGGTGAGACTTATCAGCGTGCCGAGTTCTTCGGCCGAATGTGGCCAGTGGTGGTATAAGAATTTTAATTTCTCTGGAGTATCTGCCTTGAAAATATCTGTAGAGTATATCTGGTCTGCAACTCTTCTTCTATGTTCTAGTGGGTGAAGGGTATCTGTGAGAGTTGAGCTGTTTATCAAGCGAATGGTCCTTCTCTGAATGAATTCTAGAAGACAAAGAAAATGACTTTGTGCTGAACCCCAAATGTGCGAGCAATACAGTAGAGGTCGGATTTGAGCTTTGTACGTCGTCAACAGTTGATCAGGCCTAAAAAACTTTCTAGCTTTTCACAGAAAACCTAGCATCTGGCTTGCTGACTTTGTCATGCCAAGACATATTATTAGACACCGTGGTTCTCAAAATCGAGATGGAGGGACTTGATTCAAGGGTAATTCCGAATATTGTGATGGAATGATTTGAGGAATTCACTTTCTTGGAAAAGGTGGCGCTTTGTGTTTTCTGGTCGTTGAACTGAACAAGATTGTTGGTTTCCCACTCTATTGGTGGAATCAACCTGTCCCTGTCTGAGTCTATTTGTATCATTCACCGAAAGTGATCGATAGGATGTGAAAGTTAAGACAAGTGTGCTGTCGTCTGTGAAACTGTAAATGGGGTTCGTGGTGGTTTTCAAGAGGTCGTTGATGTGTAAAAGAAATAGGGTGGGGGAGAGGATGGAACCCTGGGGGACCCCGGCATTGGTTTTTAACGTATCAGAAAAAATACCGTCAACTGCCACATGTTAGGAGCGATCTTGCATGAAGCTCAAGAGCCATTGACGCAGTTTGGTTGGGAGACCGTAGGCAGATAATTTGCTTAACAATGCCTGGTGCCAAACGCGGTCAAAGGCTTAAAATATATCCAAGGCTATTGCACGGGATTCACCTAACTTCTCGATAGTGTTTGTCCAGAGCTGAGCGACATAAGCCAGCAAATCTCCATTCTACCGAAGTTGTCGAAATCCATATTGTCTGACATGAGTTGTCTCAAATTTCTCCAGATATTTGATGAGCTCTATGTTAATCGCTTTTTTCATTACTTTGGATATAACTGAGAGCTATGCAATAGGGCGATAATTCGCAGGAATAGTCTTCTTCCCTTTTTTTCGGAATGGGTTGGACTTTAGCGTTTTTCCACATGAACGGAAATTCTCCTTTGCTGTATGATAGCTTGAAGAGTCTACAGAGAACTGGGGTGAGCTCTTGAGCACAGGCTTTCAAGACAATTGTCGGAATTCCATCTGGTCCTACTGCCTTATTAGAATCAAGATTTCGTAGGATTTTCCCGATAACGCGATGGCGAAGGAGCATTCATTTTAAGTAATTCCTTTTAATCAATACTTATTTGTTTATTTTATTAAGTGCGAGCGTTTATGTTTCTTTTGTGAAACATCTTCAATTGGGCTTCGCCGCAGTCAGGCAGATGGCTCCCCCGACAAATTCTGATACAGGGCCCGTCTAGGGCAAGCTACGCCACTGTCTATAATAATTTCCTACCTCATTCAAGCGTCTTACCGAACAATTTTTTCCTAACAAATTGACAGCATAACTTTGACAATATCCCTCATCCAATAAAACTGTGACCCGCACTACCATTCATCTAACATTAAAATCATTGAAAACGCATCGTTCCTACACCTCGTTTATGTTTAGTTTTTGACATTTACTAGCAGTTAAAGATGTTTATTAGCTTTTTTTTATGTACGCCGATGATGTACATAATTTTGTTATATTGGTTTGCTGGTGGAGTGACATCTGTTTGGATTCCACCTAAAAAAAAAGTCGTAAGTGTAAAAATTATTGTCGGACTAATATCCAGTGACACACATTCAATGGAGTCTCATAATGTTCGTAAACCATTTCTGTAATATTTAGTTATCGACGACCAAATAGGAAATAATAATTCGTAGAGCTAGGTACATAAAGAATTTAATAAATACATAAAGTCACGTCTTTTTACCGTAGGGGTAGGCAGAAACCACTTTCTTCCACTTCAGCTACGGTTATTACTCACGTCTTTCGCTTCTTCTTCATCGGCGCTTTCCTACATGCCCGTCGGTTGCTGGTACTCTTGACCTGACCTTTCTTTGAAAAAATTTCTATCTGATTGAGATACGTTCGCCTATAAATCTGTAAAGTTTGAACCCAAGTATACAAACTGTTTCACTTGTTCCACTCTTGAATCTCTTTGAATCAGCACCTCGCAGTTTGTCATGCTGTCTTTTTTTTTTCAAAAGCCATTTCTTTTGCCTTGCTTATATCCATATTCGTCCATTGAGAGTAAATGGGTGAGACTAATCAGCCTGCCGAGTTCTTCGGCCGAATGTGGCCAGTGGTGGTAGAAGAATTTTTATTTCTCTGGAGCATCTGCCATGGAAATATCTGTAGAGTAATGTCTAGTCTGCAACTCTTTGTTCTAGTGGGTGAAGGGTATCTGTGAGAGTTGAGCTGTTTATCAACCGAATGGCCCTTTTCTGAATGGAATCTAGAAGACGAAGAGAATGCTTTGGTGCTGAACCCCAAATGTGCGAGCAATACTCCAGCAGCGGTCGGATTTGAGCCTTGCACGTCGTCAACAGTTGATCAGGCGTAAAAAACTTTCTAGTTCTCCACAGAAAATCCACATCCATTTTTTAATTAATTATGAAATGATGTCTTTCGTTACTTTGTCACTTCGTACCATTTAGAAATAACATATAACACATTTTTTAATGTTAAACCAGTCTGTATAAGCTCCTATTATCCTGACACAAGTAGTGGAATCCTCGTAAAGTGATTTCGGCGCTCACCCCATACAAAGACGATGTCGACCACAGTTCATTCCCCACCACTCCGTCATAGGCCTTTTCCAAGTTTACGAAAGCGCATTTGACTTTTAGCCGAGGATTTTTCGTTTCCTCTTCATCTTTTTAATCCCGCTTGCGGAAAAAACCCTAATAATGCAGAATTCCTCTCTTATTTAAGAAAAACTATAGGAGCTATAAATTTATTAGGGCAAACTTCTAACCATAGAGGGGTAGTACTGTATTTCCTAGTCCTAAACAATTGGTCACAATTCTAATTTATCGGAAGTAACTAGTCAGACACAAAAAGCCCAAGAGGCTGAGGTGTAGCTGGTGATAGGACCAGCATTCAAAGCGGAAAAACTAGTTTTCTTAATTAAATATACCTTTTGGAATGTCAGTTCTTCACGACTACCTATTAAAGATACATTAACAGTCTTAGTACTTTGTTATCAGACCTCGTATATAGCAACAACATGCCTTATGAGCTGTCTTACGTGTAATTCCAGATATTGTCAAAAAATTTTAACCCATTTAAATAGTTAAATAGGTATTTAAATTTACTTCGACTTTTTTATCTGCCAGTAATAAATAATATTGTGACTATTTCTGACCTTCACATTTTCATAAATGGTATTGTTACTCAGCTTATGTATTATATTGTCTGCAAAAATGTACCGTACACACATTATGCATTATTTATCATGACCTATAAATTTTTGTACGAATCGCTTTGGTATGGAAACTTTCAATTGGTATTTTTAATAAACTTTACACTATTAATTTACATTCATTCCCCATAAATTATTGTATAGCCTGCAAAATATTTAAACGACGACGTTTGAAATCATGGTGAGCTGTGTAAGAACCGGAGGAAAGGCTCCAGAACATTTGGGTTAACTTCAGAACATTTGGGTTCACTCCAGAACATTTGGGTTCACTCCAGAACATTTTGGTTCACTCCAGAACATTTTGGTTCACTCCAGAACATTTGGATTCACTCCAGAACATTTGGATTCACTCCAGAATATTTGGGTTCACTCCAGAACATTTGGGTTCACTCCAGAACATTTGGGTTCACTCCAGAACATTTTGGTTCACTCCAGAACATTTTGGTTCACTCCAGAACATTTGGATTCACTCCAGAACATTTGGATTCACTCCAGAATATTTGGGTTTACTCCAGAACATTTGGGTTTACTTCAGAATATTTGGGTTCACTCCAGAACATTTGGGTTCACTCCAGAACATTTGGGTTCACTCCAGAACATTTGGGTTCACTCCAGAACATTTGGGTTCACTCCAGAACATTTGGGTTCACTCTAGAACATTTGGATTCACTCTAGAATATTTGGGTTTACTCCAGAACATTTGGGTTTACTCCAGAACATTTGGGTTCACTCCAGAACATTTGGGTTCACTCCAGAACATTTGGGTTCACTCTAGAACATTTGGATTCACTCCAGAATATTTGGGTTTACTCCAGAACATTTGGGTTTACTCCAGAACATTTGGGTTCACTCTATTGGAGAGTGTCAGAATCTCGTAAAGACTTTGCTGTGAAGAATTTGACGCTAAGTTTATGGTGCTTCTTCTGTCCAGAGCCGTTTCTTTACTGGCAAATTCTTCCGTGCAAATGTTACATTATTTAAAAAGACAAAAATAATACAAATTTAGCAATAATTAAGATGCCAAATTTAACCCATTACCTCTACTTCTAAAAATTTTAAGCGCGAATTTCATTTCCCTTACTTTGAAATTATAAATAATAAATATCGTATGTGAAACAACATATTTGATGGATTTTTTTTTAAATAAACTAGATATTGAACCAAACTTCAAACGAGTAATAGCGCTCTTAAAATATACATTTTTTATATCATAACGCTGGCATAGATAGGAAAAATAAATCATTATTTTTTTGAAAGGAATTAATTATGTGAAAACTTTTAGTAGATTTATTATGAGCATAAAAATAAACAGTCTACAATCGCTCAGAAATATTCTTAGATGAGTACCTCAAGGTACTGGAGTTCAAAGTACATTTACAATTAACATTTTGGTACTAACTTTTTCGTCAAGACGGGGGCAAATCATTCATTCCTTTTATACATAGTCTCCTTTCATCTCCGTACACTTGGTCCAACGAATTCAAGCCGTGCGAAGTATATGTATTTGTTCAACCTTGCAAAAAACTGCCAGTATACGAAACACTCTGCATACTTATACAAGACCAAGTCTAAAATATTATTGCTTGGAATATCCTCATTGTGAAATTATTTTTTATAACATAATGACAACTGATTCACACTATAGAGTAAGAATATTCATTCTGTAACAGTTGTTTCTTGTGGGGTTTGCATGTATTTTCATTCCGTCACTCGTTACGGTATGAATACTAAAGTATATTGTGCAACTAGTTCGATATGTGAGCAATCGACAAGATCGCACGGGTTGCACATACTATTTTTTATTGCAAATGCGGAATAAACGCAAGCATAAAACAGAGGTCCAGACCGAAAATATTAACTGGAATAAAAATATAAACTTTGTAAGTTATCTCGCCTTCGTTGATTATTATCCTTCATCAAGTTAATCAAGAACCTGGACCCAAAGTTTTGTTACAACAACCAACATTAGAGGTAGAAGAATCTGTGAGACTTAGGCACAATTTTCTACTAGTTTAAACAGCTAGCGAATGTCTTAGCCTTCAAAATTCTTGTTATCTGTAATAATCATGATTTTTCATCAAGTAAATCGAGAACTTGGACCTAAAGATTCGCTACAACAGCCTACATCTAAGGAAGAATCTGTCGCACTCCTTAGGCACAATTTCCTACTGGATTCACTGGGAGTCACGGTGTCCAATAATATGTCTTGGCATGACCATGTTGCTAACATCGCAAAGTCGGCAAGCCAGAGGCTAGGTTTTCTGTGGAAAGCCAGAAAGTTTTTTACTCCTGATCAACTGTTGACGACGTACAATGCTCAAATCCGACCTCTACTGAAGTATTGCTCGCATATTTGGGGTTCAGCACCAAGGCATTCTCTTCGTCTTCTAGATTCCATTCAGAAAAGAGCCATTCGCTTGATAAACAGCTCAACTCTCACAGATACCCTTCACCCTCTAGAACATAGAAGAAGAGTTGCAGACCAGTCATTGCTCTACAGATATTTCCAAGGCAGTTGCTCCAGAGAAATAAAAACTCTTGTACCAACATTGGCCACTTTTTAAAAAGCGTGTCCATAATCATTTCCTTTCTATAATCCCTTCCCCTTCTAATAGTCGCAATGCGGGCCGTCCGCGGCCCACACGATAGGTCTACCCTTTTTGCGACTATTTTCATAAAAAAAAAAAATTAAACAGCTAATAATTGTCTTCACGTCATAACAGCGATTTCAAAACGTTCCATTATATCATCTCGCAAACATAGCAGACCATCACAGAAGGTGGAACTCAACAAAAATTGTTCGACGTTGAGTCAGTAAAATGTTCGTTCTTCATTCTTCACAAGTTAGCGGTCGAGCCCACTATTTAAAAATAAGTAAACACAGACTAACAAAAAGAATTCAGAAACCGTTAATTAAGTTGGTTTCTGTTTTATTACGTCTTATGGGAGAGTTTTCGTATTCCGAGATGGGTCCATAAACGCACCAGGGGCCAGTGGCGCGACTTCTACCGTCCAAGGTTACGTTTACACATCCTAAAACTAAAATTTTAATAATAAGTGTTCATCCTGAGGACTATTCGAAGACTAGTTCTACTTGTAAATCAGTTGAACAGCTTCTGAGCGAACATTTTGATTTATTTTTTAATGCAGGAGGTAGAAAAAATGAGACAACGACGCTCTGTTGGACCCTTTGTACGTTTATCTCGAAGGGGGCCCGTCCTAGGCATTTTACCAGACGGTTCTAGGCATTCAACTAGGTGGTTCGTATTGCCCAGAGGTTGGCAATATGACCCCTTCTAGGCATTTCACCAGATGGTCGATATCGCCCAAAGGTAGCTACCTCTCAGAATGGATTCTTTGATGGTCGAATGCCCTTCTAGGCATTCAACTAGGTGGTTCGTATTGCCCAGAGGTTGGCAATATGACTCCTTCAAGTCATTTCACCAGGTGGTCGATATCGCCCAAAGGTAGCAGCTACCTCTCAGAATGGATTCTTTGATGGTCGAATGACTTTCTAGGCATTCCACTAGGTGGTTCGTATTGCCCAGAGGTTGACAATATGACCCCTTCTAGGCATTTCACCAGGTGGTCGATATCTCCCAAAGATTTCCTAGTTGAATACTATACTAGACGGTTCATATTTACCAGAGGTTGGCTATCTGTCTCCAAATAAGTTCTCTGATTGACAATACTGTCTTTTCTTGTTGCTTGTACTATCTGCATGGAGAGGTGTTTGACTTCGTGCTATGAAGCTTTCGCAGTTGAGAAACGTAGACGTCGTCTCTTTGCTGGGGCATGTTCCAGGGCGATTTTATAAAGGATACAAAAAAACGATATCTTTTTGTTGTTTTAGATAATCCCCGGTGGAAGCGCCACTGTCTGTCCGCATCTTTGCGGTCCCTTTTGACTAGTCATCCTTCTTATCACATTTCACAGGTAGAAAGTGTCTAAAATAATGTTTTAGATGCTTTATGACTCCAAATTTTATTTAATGATATATATAATTTTTTCTTTTTTCTAGGAGGTAACCTATTCCTACGAACTGGCGCCCGTTCTGCCAAAAAGGCACTTGATTTATTGAACGTTCTATGCAAATAGAAATTTTTAATACCCACATTCTTTCACCTTTTTCGAGCATTTAAAATTAGAAAAAAGGCAACTTGGGAGTCGAGAGAAAATCGATTTACATATTTCGGATGCCATATCTCGAGGCACTCGACGTTTCGTAGTCACTTCCAAGCGACTATTTCAGTAACTTATTACGAAGAATGAAATTATCGTTTGGTGCCAAAATTTTCGGATAAATAAATAGCGATTCTTCTTTTTCTTATAATTCGAGAAGACCTTAGGGTCTGTTAATTGTCAAGGCTCAATTCGGTTGGTTATCCTGTGAGACAGAGTTCCAGCTGTCTCTCCATCTCTTAGGTGGTCTTCCTAGAGGTCGTCGGCCTGCTGATTTTCCGTCTTTAGCGATGAATGCTAGTCTCTCTTGGTCCATTCTGTCTATGTGGTCACGCCAATATCTTCTTCTTTTCCTCCCCCATCTCACTATGTCCTCCACCTTGCATGCCTCTCTTATGTCGCTGTTTCTCACCCTGTCTCTAAGTGTCTTTCCTGCGATGGTTCTTTAGGTTTTCATCTCCGCTGTTCTGAGTATGCTCTTTGTCTTATTCTTGTCAGCTCTAGTCTCGATACTATAGGTTAGCGATTGTGTATACATAAACTAACAAATCCTTGAGCAATGTTTATATAATGCATTATCGAACGTACGGGAAAATATATTTTTATTATACCGGTTGTCCCACGACGCAATACCTTTCCAAAAGCCATTGATATAGTCAACCTCAGTATATTAGCCGCGAAACTTGAATCTCTGCGATTTAAGGAAAACATTTTAGAATGGATTAAATCCTGTCTTAGAGCCAAAAAACTCCTGGACAAGAAGGAATATTATTTTATGTATTATTTTACATTTTACGACTCAAGGTTACGCCGATAACCTGTCGTCACCATTAGGGGCAGACATGAATAAGTAATCTCCAATCGCATGCAAGTAGCCCTAAACACAATCAGAAGCTGGTGCGCAAAGAAAGTACTTAAAGCCCCAACTCTGAATGGAATCCAGTTTACTTTTTCCAAAGAAGTTATATATTTGGGCGTAATAATCGACCAAAAACTGACATGGAACATCCAACTCAATCACATTCTTGCCAGAACTATAGGTTCATCTTTACCATCCATTAAAAAAGTAGCAGAATCTTTATTTCTTATTCATCTGTACAAAATGTAAATTTATTCTGTTCGTTCTTGTTGTATAATTGGTTCTTGTGCAAGTAATAGGAATTGCTACTGCGATTTTCCACGATCGTTTCCGCTCCAAGTATGAACACCTGCCCTTTTGGAAGTTACACAAAGTCGATTGCAATGTCTTTCGTTTTTAATATCTTTGCGAACACAGGAATAACGTATGAGAGTAAACATAAATGTAATTGCACAGCGGTTTAACAAACTTAATTTCGAAGGTAAGACTGATACCTACTAAGCGTACAGCGGTTTAACAAAGTAGTTAGAAAGATGGGATCGATACCTACTTTCTGAGAATATCAGAGCTACCGTAAAAATGAAGGTTTAGCTGGGAACTCGATCTACGTTTAATTCGTACTATTCTATTTTGAGAAAGTATGTTTCGTCCACACCAAAATGTAGAAAAACCTGGTTATTAAAGACCGATGATTACTATTGTAAAAATAAAGGTGGCAGGGCAGCACTTGCCCGTCTATTTGTTAAGCATAAAAGTTTCCGCATTTTTCACGTCCAATTCAAAATACAGGGTGTTCAATTTAAAAAAGAATAGCTTTGGTACGTTTTTTTTTCGGAACACCTTATTGATTTTAAAATATTTTTGATCTGACAAAAATCTGCTGCGAAAAAAATGAAACTTCGTAGCGTTCCCGGTGAATCACTCACTATAATTTTAAAGTACGAGTATGTTCATGAGAATAAGTTGTTCTGCAAAACATACTAGAACATGACAAAGTCTTGGACGAATCTTTATATTTATATTCTGATTTGATATCTTTATCTACTCGATTCTATTTTACAAACAATGTATATACTTAAATAAATATTGTGTTGCACGTAGTCGGTAAACACATTCGTACATGTTTCCGATTTAGATAAGCTTAACCCCCTTCCCCCACCCCGCGACTTAATCTTTTATCGAAAAAACAGAAGTTAAAGTTATATTTGCATAACTCAAAGTCTCTCTTGTTGACATCGCCTACGCGATCGGAAAGAGATAGATATAACCGTTATCTTTTTGAAAAATTAATAAACCTACTGTCAGATTATCGATTGCTTGGATTCGAGGAGGATACGAGGGTATTTGTTTCGTAGGAAAACGTTCCGACTGCAAACGTGTTGCGCAAAAGGGTTAACATTTCAACATTTAAATTCTTTAAGGTGACGATTTTGAGAAACAGGATAATAATTGATCTCAACACTTCGACAACTCATCTATAACACACCCTGTATATACGAGGTGGCTCAGTTCAAATACGAGTACTCAATAAATACGTATTTATGAAGTAACATTTAATAATGTTTAGGTTTATTTAATTTTAATTTCGTTAGATTTGATTGTTGCAACTTACGTTTTCATTTCTCATATTTTTAATTATTTTTTCCCGATCCTTAAAACCATTTATCGAATACCTTTTAGATATTTCACAAGACGTCGCGAAGTGTACGTTTTTAAATCGAGACTCTGTATAATACATATTTAAGAAGGTGATTCCATCGATCCGGTTGGAAATATTGACAATTGCTGTTGAATAATAATAACGTGTGTCGTGACGCTGGATGAATGCATAAAAATTGTTCAAATAATAGGATTAACCTTGAATAGAACAAAAAATGTTTTCGTTATCGAAAGAATACGAATCAGCGTAATATTCTAATGAGTTTATTCTTCGAATACTCTTCGCGGAATAGTTACTTAGGAACGTCCCTTATAAAATGCGGGTTTTTAAAATTCGTTCATATTTGACCTAAATATCCATTCTTTGCGACAGCCAGGCTGCTATCAATTCACTGAACTCAGTCTACTTGACCTCTAGGGCAGCGGTACAATCCCGAGCCGCCCTGAATGAGCTAGCAGCTAAGTTTAGAGTTCACATTGTCTGGGTACCCGGGACACAGGGACATACCAGACTTGTGGTGGCAAAATGAACCCACATGCACGAAGCATCGAAATAGATTTGGCCTAAAATAGATCTAGGGAAGATATCTTCAAGGAGTTGAACTGGTAAACGAAAGGCATCAACATTGATGGCCGGTATTTTAATCAATCTCCGATTCGTGGACGACATTGTCTTAATCAGCAATGACACGGAAGAACTCGCAACAGATGTTAGTCGAACTGAAGACAACATCAGAAGAAAGAGGCCTCAAAACGAATATCACGAAAACCAAGATCATGACTTCTGAGGATACCATATTCAGGGTAGGCGACGACACCCTTGAGAAGGTGGATGAGTATACCCATTTAGGACACAGTTGGGCAGAGAAAACCAGACCGCAAAAATAGGTAGATGAATTCGAATGACGTGGGCGGCTACCGGAAAACTAAGCTATGTCCTAAAGAACCCCGAAATTCCCACAAAGTTAAAGACAAAAGTTTTTAATACCTGTATCCTCCCGGTGATGGCCTACGGAATGGAAACAATGTCAATGACCGTTAAATCAGCCAACAGGCTCAGAACGATTCGACGAGCGATTGAACTCACAATATTAGTTGTCAGCCTGCGCGACCAAATCAGAAACGAGGAAATCAGACGACGAACCCGAACTGAAGACGTCATAAAGTTGTACAATAGAGACCAAAAGCAAACAGGAGGAGCGTCGGCAGACCACAACGAAGATGGATCGACGACATCACCGAAAAAGTGGGGAACAGGTGGCCCAAAACAGAGAAGAGGGAAGGCTTACGTTTAGAAGTGGACAGTTAGGGGCTGTTAAAGAGAAAAGAGAGATCTACGTTGAACTAATGATGTTTTAACTCTATCCAAGGAAGTCCATTGGAAATGTGATCGCGGCCATAACAGGACACTGGGCAGGTGGATCCCATGCACGGCGCATGGGAATGGCAGAGCTATGACAAGCTGTCTCAATGAGAAAGAGAAGGAAGCAATTATACTTCTTCTCTGCCACTGCCCTGGACAGAAACTACCCTATGCTGATGCGGCGCATCACCCCGAAACCGGTCGATAGGTGGTCACTTCGAATGGATTAATTTAATAATTCTTTCTTGTACCTAACAAGCATCTGCAATTTGCATATCACCCGAAATGGATTATTCACGATAATCTATCAGATGTAATTATATAATAATATGAACGAATTTCAGAACCTCGCATTTTTTCGCTGCCCGCTTCACATGCCCCATACTTCAAAATGCCATCCATCATCGATTTACGAGGACTATTTCCTCCCCCATTTATTTTTACGAATGAGCGCGCCCCAAATTAAATCATTATACGATAATTTTATTGCTGCATAACATGATTCTATCAATTCCCGTTTTATGGAAATAATCTTCGATGTTGATTTTGAAAGGGACTATTCCTTACATACATACATACAGTTACGCCTTTTTCCCATAGGGGTAGGCAGAGACCACTTCCTTCCACTTCCGCTACGGTTCGTACACACATCTTTTGCTTCCTCTACTTTCATCGGTGCTCTCATACATGCTCGTCGGTTGTTGGTACTCTTGACAGCTGGCCTTTCTTCAAAACAATGTTGATCTGTCGAGATATGTTCTCCGAGGTCGACCTCTACCGATTTGCCCATTCACACTCGCCTTATAAATTTGTTTCGTCAATCTTCCTTCATCCATTCTTTCTACGTGTCCAAACCATCTAAGCATTCCTTTATCTATCTTTGTGATCACATCTTCTTTTACACCACAGCGTTTTCTTATCACACTATTCTTAACTTTATCCAACCGAGTCACTCCGGCTATACAATTCTCAGACTACTCATCTCCGCAGCATTAATCCTATTTTCATGCTTCTTCTGCCAAACCCAACATTCACTACCATACATAAGTGTAGGAACGAACACACTTCTATGCACCGCCAGACGTGCCTTTTTTGACACTTTCTGGCTATTCATAAAGCTATGCAGTGCCCCATTCATTTGTTTTCCAGCCAACACCCTTCGCTCAATGTCACTGTCATACTTTCCATCTCTAGTAAATTTTGAACCCAAGTACACAAATTCATTAACTTGTTCCACTCTTGAAGAGGAGTTGCAGGCGATGGTTAATGTTATGCATGATTCCCTGAAAATCAAAGGGATGAAAATAAATGTGAGCAAAACGAAAGTAATGGTTTTTGAAAGAGAAGAAAGCATGACAAACTGTGGGGTTTCGATTGAGGGAGAAAGAGTGGAACAAGTTAATGAATTTGTGTACTTGGGTTCAAAATTTACTAGAGATGGAAAGTATGACAGTGACATTGAGCGAAGGGTGTTGACAGGAAAACAAATGAATGGGGCACTGCATAGCTTTATGAATAGCCAGAAAGTGTCAAAAAAGGCACGTCTGGCGGTGCATAGAGGTGTGTTGGTTCCTACACTTATGTATGGTAGTGAATGTTGGGTTTGGCAGAAGAAGCATGAAAATAGGATTAATGCTGCGGAGATGAGTAGTCTGAGAATTGTATAGCCGGAGTGACTCGGTTGGATAAAGTAAAGAATTGTGAGATAAGAGAACGCTGTTTTGTAAACGAAGATGTGGTTACAAAGAATGACGAAACACATTTTAAGGCGAGTGTAAATGGGCGGAAGTCGGTAGAGGTCGACCTTGGCGAACATATCTCGATCAAATCAACATTGTTTTAAAGAAAGGTCATGTCAAGAGTACCAACAACCGTCGAGCATGTATGAGAGCACTGATGAAAATAGAGGAAGCAAAAGATGTGTGTACGAACCGTAGCAAGTGGAAGGAAGTGGTCTCTGTCTACCCCTACGGGAAAAAGGGGTGACTTTATGTATGTATGTATGTTCCACTCTTTCTCCCTCAACCGAAACCTATTCCCCGATGGCAAAATCGACCTTGCTTAGCCAGTGCAGGTTGTCGGTTTGAAGTGGAAGGATGAGAACCGATGAGCAGGCAACATTGAAATTACTCGTGTGTCGATTTTTAAAGATTTTCCAGCCGCGGCGGCCAAAGAGTACTAGCGAATGGAACAAAACATATTTAATTTCAATAGGATCACCGCATTGACCGCAAAGCGCCCGCCGCCTCGGTAGATGGATTTCTACCTACGTCGTAGTCGCGCAGAGAAGTAAGTCGGTGGGAAGCAGAATGATCTCTTCGTCATCTTCTTCTTATTCGAGGCTAAGTGCAAGAATAACCGCAAAAATGCGGACGGCAGTTCTCAGCATTACTCCGACCGAACGTTCGGCGGTGGGTAAAATAGAGAAGGGTTACGACGTAATTAACACGTTCGGCAGCGAACGTGTTAAGGGTTTAAAATCGCGTTTGTTCGGGGCCGCAGAGTAAGGCAGAGACGTTCTTCTCTCTCTTGTCCTTTTACTCTCGAGAGAGTATAGTGACATCATGTCTCATCCTTCTCTGTGTTGAGCTGCAAGAGAAGCTTCTTGCAGACCGTGACCAATGATTTCTTTGTCCTCTTAGTCGTTTACCATTGATTTTTTCTCTCTACAAGTTTTTCCAGACCATTCGTTCTTCTTGAAATGAGTCCAAAATACCGTAGGTATGATTGGTTTATCCTGGTTGATAGCCATGTGGTGATTTTTAGTTTTTTAAGAATTGACACGTTAGTATGGTGTTGTTCTTTGTATAATATTCGCATCATTCTTCTGTAGGCCCACATTTCAAAAGCATCTATTATTCTTCGAATGGCAATTTTCAAAGTCCAGGTCTCGGAGGCATATGTGGTAATAGGAAAGATCAAACAGTTTAATAATTTCAGTTTGTTGCGTTAAGATATTGCAGAGTCTTTCCATATTCGAGTTAGTTTTGTTGTTGAGTTACGTGCTATGGCGTTTAATTTCTCCGTCACAGCCGCCTTTGTTTGTGATAAGTGATTCTAAATAGTTAAATTTCTCGATCACTTTAAAACCATCGATCTGTCTAACATTGGCAGGGTTGCGGTCTATGATCATAATTTTCGTCTTCTTTTTGTTCAACGTAAGACCATGTTCTCTGCTGATCCTGTCGCAACTTTCTAGTATTAAGGTGTCATCTGCATATCTAAGGTTAGTAATTCTTTTTCCTCCCATGGTTAATCCCCCTCTCCAGCCTTGCAGAATTTTTCTCTGTAATGTATTAGGATCGCCATGTAATGTATTAGGTACCTTAAGGTTACGGGAAGCCCTTGTTAGAATAAAAAGAAGAAACGTTTTCCTAATTACTATATTAAACTAATTGAACATTACGACTAGATGTTTATTTACAAATGTTGAACTTGAACCGAGGAAGGCAAACTAAGCAGTTCGCGCCACGACCCGGTTATGACAAAATATAAAAACACACAACTCTTGCTAGACGATTCGTTGTTTAATAAATACAATTAATTCGTAAACAATACGTGCTGCCATTGGCAGGTTCGTTCGGTTCAAAGAAATTCTTATGAACGGTCAACTGAGTTCGTTGGGCTTTCATTAACCCTCTTTCCATGTTTTCCTGGATCAGGGCACTACATTCTCATTATACACTCTCCTTATATATTAAAGAGTATCGGTGACACAATACAGCCCTGTCTTACATCGCACTTTGGACTAAAAGACTTACATAGCGTGTTGTTGACTTTCACCTTCCCGCAGCAGGTGTCGTAGAAATTTTTAAGCAAATTAATCATATGTTTTGGCATTCCCATGTTTTTCAAGATAAGCCACAAATTCTTCCATTTTACACAGTCGAATGCCTTGCTGTAGTCGACAAAGCACAAATAAGTTTTTACATTAAATTCGTATGCTTCTTCTACTATTTGTCTTACATTCAGGATTTGTTTCCTTTCCTGGCATGAATCCCGTCTGTTCGTCGGGAATCTGTGGAAGTAAAAAAGGTTTTAAACGGTTGTTTATAATACGAAGCAGAATTTTGCTTGCACGTGAAATAAGCACTATTGTTCTGTAGTTGTTGTAGTCTGTAGGAGAGCCTTTTTTGTGTAGCGGCATGTACACCGATTCACACCATTCTTTCGGCCATACTCCAGTTTGCCCGAAGGTCGTACGGTCGTACCCCCGCTGAAAAATCGAACCTCGAGTTGCAGCATTTCTGTAGCGAGATAGCTGCGACATAAATTATTGAGAAGCGATTGTTCGACCGCCCTGTTTTCGGAGACGGCCCGTGGGCGAGATTGTTCGTCTCGGTGCCCCCCACCGGGAATGATACAGTATTTGTAAAAAGTAAGTTAGTCATAAATACTCTATACTGGACTAAAAGTAATGGGACTGTTCAAATAAAACGCACAGAAAATAAAAAACGTGGCAGTCGCGGGACTGACCGTTAGAAGCTGCGCTTCAACTTCTTGTGTAATAATTAGAATAAACGTTTGGAGGACGATGATTTTTTTAAAATGTCAGTTAGAGTTTAAGTTTCCAATTCTGCTAAAACGTATTACAGTCACCGCTCACCAGATTCACTGATTCTGCCGAACCACTTTTCATATTTTAAACTTCATTAAACTGAATAAAAATTTACGTAATAAAAAAAACAAGACTCAAGAACCCCAGTGTAACTAAATTAAAGAATAAAAGACCTGAATTATGGCTAACAAAACGACTTATTTAACATGACATATATATCAAACATAATATAATATGTAATAAAAATAGATGTCAAATATAAAATAACCAATAAAAACCAGCCGCGGGCCGCATGGAAATATAACGTTTACGTCTTCGATTTTCTATGGCGAGTCCCGTCCGCGAAGCCCAACATAAGAACCGTAGCATTAATAATACTAAACTGCTCCACAAAAGTAAGTGACGTCCACAAATATTGGATTTATATTAAAAATTATTGACTGTTTTCACCAAGGTTTTGTCTGTGATATATTGAATGTTTACTTGCTTATCTGACTAGTTTTTTTGTTTTCAAGTTGATTAGTTTTTAAGTTTTAGGCAGTTTGTTCAAAAATTTTACGTTAGTTATTGTTTCCACTTTATTTTTTTTTTTTATGAAAATAGTCGCAAAAAGGGTAGACCTATCGTGTGGGCCGCGGACGGCCCGCACTGCGACTATTAGAAGGGGAAGGGATTATAGAAAGAAAATGATTGTGGACACGCTTTTTAAAAAGTTGCAGGTCATAGTTCTCTGGAAAAACTGATTTTGGAAGCTTATCCCATTCCGTAGCAGCCCTGTAAAAGAAGGATTCTTGATGAAGATTAGTCCTTGTAGTGTCAAGCTTGAGAGTAAATGTGTGAGACTGATCAGCGTGCCGAGTTCTTCGGCCGAATGTAGCCAATGGTGGTACAAGAGTTTTTATTTCTCTTGAGCATCTGCCATGGAAATATCTATAGAGCAATGACTGGTCTGCAACTCTTCTTCTATGTTCTAGAGGGTGAAGGGTATCTGTGAGAGTTGAGCTGTTTATCAAGCGAATGGCTCTTTTCTGAATGGAATCTAGAAGACGAAGAGAATATACGTCGTCAACAGTTGATCGGGAGTAAAAAACTTTCTGGCTTTCCACAGAAAACCTAGCCTCTGGCTTGCCGACTTTGCGATGTTAGCAACATGGTCATGCCAAGACATATTATTGGACACCGTTACTCCCAAAATCGAGATGGAGGGACTTGGTTCAAGCGTATTTCCGGACATTGTGATGGGATGATTTGAGGAATTCACTTTCTTGGAAAACGTGACACTTTGTGTTTTTTGGGCGTTGAACTGAACAAGATTGTTGGTTCCCCTCTCGACGATTGCTTTAAGATCTCTATTGATGGAATCAACCTGTTCCTGCCTGAGTCTATTAATATCATTCACCGATCGATAGGATGTGAAAGTTGAGACAAGTGTGCTATCGTCTGCGAAACTGTAAATGGGGTTTGTGGTGGTTTTCAAGAGGTCGTTGATGTGTAAAAGAAATAAGGTGGGGGACCCCGGCATTAGTTTTAAACGCATCAGAAGAAATACCGTCAACTGCCACATGTAAGGAGCGATCTTGCATGAAGCTCAAGAGCTATTGGCACAGTTTGGTTGGGAGACCGTAGGCAGATAATTTACTTAACAATGCCCGGTGCCAAACGCGGTCAAAGGCTTTAGATATATCCAAGGCTATTGCACGGGATTCACCAAACTTTTCAATAGTGTTTGTCCAGAGCTGAGTGACATAAGCCAGCAAATTTCCAGTAGACCGAAGTTGTCGAAATCCATATTGTCTGTCATGGATTATCTCAAATTTCTTCAGATATTTGATAATTTCTGTGTTAATCGCTTTTTCCATAACTTTGGATATGACTGAGAGCAATGCAATAGGGCGATAATTTGCAGGAATAGTCTTCTTTCCTTTTTTCGGAATCGGTTGGACTTTAGCGTTTTTCCACAACTGTGAGTTAAAATTTAGAATTTTGTTTTGAATAATGCCTTGACGTAAACTTGGGGCTATTGGTATGATTAAGGCGGATGGTCTTCAGAGAGAAGCTACGAACGTTTTCCAAGTCAGTGAAAGTGTCATTTTGTGGTTTGTGGTACAGTTGCTGTTTGGGAAGGCATTTGTTTTAATGGGCGTACAGAATTGTCAGTTCTTAATGGGAATGTGAAGATTTACGTACAACTAGTTATTAACAATGTTTATTGTTTTATGCTGCTATTGGACCGACTTTACTCTTTTTAGACGATAATGCTCGACCGCGTCGTGCAAGAGTTGGTTGTAATTGATGTTAGCTGGGATACTAAGTGGAAAAAAAACCACCAAATCCTCGGGTTGATTCCTGAGATGCTAGCTACAAAAATATAAGTAGAAAAGTCTTTCAAAGTCTTCTACTTCTTGGAGATCTGTCGATCTGTTAATTCTGAAGCTGCCTCTGCATCTTTTCCTAAAAGGTAGATTGCCAACTATTTTTCCATCTTTCAGGTGGCCTACCGGGAGGTCTTGAGCCGGGCGGGTTGTTTTCTAGTGCTATTTTCAGAAGTCTGTTCTCGTCCATCCGTCTTACAAGGTTGTACCTCTGCCTCTTACGTTGTCTTCCCCATCTCACAATATCTTGTATTTGGCGTTGTTCTCTGATGTCTGCGTTTCTTACTCTGTCTCTTCTTTTTTTCCCACTTTTGTTTTCAATGTTTTCATTTCGGCCACCATTAGCATGTGTTTCGTCTTGTTGGTGTCTTAGCGGACTTCTGTACCGTACGTTATGATCACTTTGGTCACAGGTCTTGTAGATTCAAATTTTGCTATCTTTGCGCATGTACGGGTTTAACATATCTCGTAGGCATCCCGATAGTGCGGATGCTTTGTTATACTAGCTCACCAGGACTGTAACTGGGTCGTGTCGTGGGTGCTTGATATGTGTATGCCCAGATATCTGAACTGTATCACCTGTTCTATGGGATTGTCCTTCACCACTAGCTTACATCTCAGCGGATCTTTCGCGATTGTCATACATTTGGTTTTGTTGATAGAAATGTTCATATTGAGTTGGTGGCTTACTTGGAAGAACTGAAAGAGTTGGCTCTGTAGGTGGTTTTCGGATTCGACAATAATTGCTGCATCATCGGCGTAACACAACTAATTCTTTTGTTGCCCGGTCCTCTTTTTGATTATCTTTCAGGCTAAGGTCTTGGCTATCGAATTGTGTGCAAGAGAGCTGACTAACAGACCTTCAGCGAACAAAAACATTAGTATAACATCACGACAGCCTTCTTCTTACAGTGCCTATCCGTTTCGGATGTTGGCGACCATCATGGCAATCTGTATCTTGTTCGCAGCTGCTCTTCTTAACAGACCCGCAGTTGTTGTATTGAACCATGTGCGTAGATTTTTTAGTATTCAATTTTGGCTGCTCTAAAAGCACTGAGATAAAGATACATACAAGATAAATTCTAAACTTGTAAGGAATTGCATCGAATCCCTGGAGTGTCTTGGTGTGAACAACAGAGTGACCTGAATAAGGTTCAACATATTTGGGTTTACCAACTGGTTTGTGCGGTGAACCGTAACCTTTTGGTGTTAATTTTATTCGCCACCCCGTATACAATCGTGTTTGTTGCTTTGTTATATTTTGTGTGGAAAAATGAAGTTTTACCTCAAGATTTTGATTAATTATGTTTGAGTTGTTGTTCGGCGAGTTCCCAGTTTTTTGGGTGAAAAATAACACACCGTCTGGTATGTCATTTTGTGATTGATGTGCCTGAAAAGGTAAAATAAATATTTAAAAATCCACATCCTCTGCGATAAATGATGCATTATCCAAACTAATAATATCATTGACGTGTTATCATCTACGATATTTACGTGTAAATGTAGATAAACTATTTTTATCCACATAATATTTAGTGCCTTTATGTTTGTACGGGGTGAATCAAGGGATGCATAAAGTAAGCTCTTGTCTAGTAGATAAAAATTGTCGAAAAACTTTACTTGCTATATGGTACGGTCAGAAACTGCTTGATTTAAAAATATTTAGTACTATACACATATCTACTGGGTTATTCACGACATTAAAAACATTTAATACATCAAAGTTGTATTTTTTTAAATGGAATGCCCTGTATACAGTGGCGTAGCGTGGGCCATTGTCGCCCGGGGCGGAATCAAAATTTGCCGCCCCTTTGACGTCATAAAAATCATTATGTTGGTGGGAAAAAAAGTAATCGTATGAAAGAACTGAGCGAAAAATATTTATTTAAAAATCATGTTATATAGTACGTTTTCAAAACCTATTCTTCTTCTTCTTCGCGTGCTTTCTCCGCCATTTCATGCTTTGTTTTTTGGATTCCGGATCAAAGTTTCGTCGACCGTAAAAAATTTTCGCTTAAATTCAACGGGATTCCTGTTAATGATCTCCAAATTTCTCTCCGCTGCAACCTGGCGAGAACACACTTCTGGTCTGCAGATAGTTTTTTGAGACCCAATTCCTGATGTAACATTTTTTCAACGCTTTAACCAGTAAACCTGCATGTCTCTGCTATAGACTTGACTGTAATTCTTACATACATACATATAGGGAGCGATTGGCTTTCTGAATTCTGTTGTTAATCTCTTGTGTTATATTGTTATCTGAGGTGATTGTAGCTCCCAAATATTTAAACTTTTGGACCCTTTCAAAATTATAGTGGTCCATTGTCACATTTTGTCCTATCATGTCTCTTCGTTCTGTTCTTGTCGTAGTCATGTATTTTGTTATATCTTCGTTTATTTGTAGGCCAACTTTCTTTGCAGCATTTTTCCCTCTATTTCCCTCTAAATCATCAGCGAAAGCTACCACAATGCGTGGACCCTGATTTCCAAATAGGAACGTTTCTATGTTTGCCCTTCGTACGATGTTAAAGAGGAGTGGGGATAACGCATCTCCTTGTTTGAGACCACCGTTGGTTGGAAAGAAGGTTGACAATTTTCCTTAAAGTCTTACTGCACTTGTAGATCCCTCTACACAAGATTTTGTGAGACTTTTTCGGTACGCCCAATTCTGCCATGGTATTCCACATTATCACTATTAGGTTGCTTAAAATCTATAAAAAGCTGATGCAATGTTTTGTTGTATTCCCAACACTTCTCCATCAACTGCCGTATAGTGAAAATCTGGTCTACTGTTGATCGATTCTTTCTGAATCCACACTGGTAATCTCCTATTTGGTACTCATGTGGCTCGTGCATTTAGAAATCAAAATTGCCCGCATGGATTCGGCTGTTTTGCTCAGATGTGTACGCGCCTTTAGGGATAACAATTCGTGAAATATCCTCGTATGTAATACGAGGTTTGCAATATCTGTGTCTATTACTAAGAAAGTGACAAAATTTGAAAGGAAACACCCTTTATATTTTTATTATTTCCATTAGTTCATCAAGAAAGCTGTACCTTTTGTTAAACATTTCCTAATCTATAACAGATTTCGAGATATTCCAGTTTTTACGTCTTTCCATTCTTGCAAATAAAAGTAAAATAATTTTAATAATAAAACCGCGTGTTTTCATTTACTAATTGCAAAATCTCAATCCATTTAAAAATTTCTAGTTTGGAATATAGAATAATACTTACAGTTGGATTATTTCAAATCGTTTAATAAATATGCGATGTCCGTTCTCTCAACAGCAGTGGGAATTTATCCGGTAAATTGTGGATAAAAGAACTCTAATTTTATAGGTATGTTAAAGAACCGGAATATCAGCAAGTTCATTTGATATTGAAAAACCTGCTTTAAATGTGTTCCATTTTTTGATATCTCTTCTCCGCCACACCGCCCCCCTCCCCCCTATTCCTCATCACTTAAGCGAACCGACAACTTAATTCTGCAAAAGAGCAGTGGCGCCCCCGATAAAATCCTCTTTATTTTTTATCCCTTTTTATTCCCTCCAAATTTTTTCTTCGATTCCCCTTTTAGGGTTAACGAAATTCAACTATTTACATTGGGATTAATAAAAAAAATTCAGAATTGAACCGCATTATTTTGGGGGATAATTCTGCCAAAATTTTACATCCCCGTAACTGCATTGCAGCTGTGTAGGCAACCTGTAGCACGAAAGAATTAATTCGTTTAAAAAATGGATCATTTCGGTGGAAAACCCGCGGGATCAGAACGCGTTTCTGCAAAAATTACACGAGGGGATTAATTTATTTAAAAATAGATCATTTTAATGAAAAATTGGTGAGACTGGAGTTATTTCCTGCAAAAATTGAACAGGGAGATCAATATATTTAAAAATAAACTGGAAGAGTAATTCATTTAAAAAAGGATCATTTTAATAAAAAATTAATGGGATCAGAGTGATCCCCTGCAAAAACTAAACAAGTGGAGATCAATTTATTTAAAAATAGATCATTTTAATGGAAAATTGGTGAGACTGGAGTTATTTCCTGCAAAAATTGAACAGGGAGATCAATATATTTAAAAATAAACTGGAAGAGTAATTCATTTAAAAAAGGATCATTTTAATAAAAAATTAATGGGATCAGAGTGATCCCCTGCAAAAACTAAACAAGTGGAGATCAATTTATTTAAAAATAGATCATTTTAATGGAAAATTGGTGAGACTGGAGTGATTTCCTGCAAAAATTGAACAGGGAGATCAATATATTTAAAAATGAACTGGAAGAGTAATTCATTTAAAAAAGGATCATTTTAATAAAAAATTAATGGGATCAGAGTGATCCCCTGCAAAAACTAAACAAGTGGAGATCAATTTATTTAAAAATAGATCATTTTAATGGAAAATTGGTGAGACTGGAGTGATTTCCTGCAAAAATTGAACAGGGAGATCAATATATTTAAAAATGAACTGGAAGAGTAATTCATTTAAAAAAGGATCATTTTAATAAAAAATTAATGGGATCAGAGTGATCCCCTGCAAAAACTAAACAAGTGGAGATCAATTTATTTAAAAATAGATCATTTTAATGGAAAATTGGTGACACTGGAGTGATTTCCTGCAAAAATTGAACAGGGAGATCAATATATTTAAAAATGAACTGGAAGAGTAATTCATTTAAAAAAGGATCATTTTAATAAAAAATTAATGGGATCAGAGTGATCCCCTGCAAAAACTAAACAAGTGGAGATCAATTTATTTAAAAATAGATCATTTTAATGGAAAATTGGTGAGACTGGAGTTATTTCCTGCAAAAATTGAACAGGGAGATCAATATATTTAAAAATGAACTGGAAGAGTAATTCATTTAAAAAAGGATCATTTTAATAAAAAATTAATGGGATCAGAGTGATCCCCTGCAAAAACTAAACAAGTGGAGATCAATTTATTTAAAAATAGATCATTTTAATGGAAAATTGGTGAGACTGGAGTGATTTCCTGCAAAAATTGAACAGGGAGATCAATATATTTAAAAATGAACTGGAAGAGTAATTCATTTAAAAAAGGATCATTTTAATAAAAAATTAATGGGATCAGAGTGATCCCCTGCAAAAACTAAACAAGTGGAGATCAATTTATTTAAAAATAGATCATTTTAATGGAAAATTGGTGAGACTGGAGTTATTTCCTGCAAAAATTGAACAGGGAGATCAATATATTTAAAAATGAACTGGAAGAGTAATTCATTTAAAAAAGGATCATTTTAATAAAAAATTAATGGGATCAGAGTGATCCCCTGCAAAAACTAAACAAGTGGAGATCAATTTATTTAAAAATAGATCATTTTAATGGAAAATTGATGAGACTGGAGTGATTTCCTGCAAAAATTGAACAGGGAGATCAATATATTTAAAAATGAACTGGAAGAGTAATTCATTTAAAAAAGGATCATTTTAATAAAAAATTAATGGGATCAGAGTGATCCCCTGCAAAAACTAAACAAGTGGAGATCAATTTATTTAAAAATGGATCATTTTAATGGAAAATTGGTGAGACTGGAGTGATTTCCTGCAAAAATTGAACAGGGAGATCAATATATTTAAAAATGAACTGGAAGAGTAATTAATTTAAAAATGGATCATTTTAATAAAAAATTAATGGGATCAGAGTGATCCCTTGCAAAAACTAAACAAGGGGAGATCAATTTATTTAAAAATAGATCATTAAATTTGGGGTATCAGAGCAGGCTCCAATAAAAGATGAACTGAAAGATTAATTCATTTCAAAAGCGGTCATTTTAATAGAAAATTGATATGATCAGACTGATCCCCTGCAAAAATTAAACAGGGGGAGATCAATTTATTTAAAAATAGGTTATTTTAATGGGAAATTCGAGGGATCTGAGTGGGTACTTGCAAAAATTGAACGAAGGAAGATTAATTTTTTTAAAAACAGATCATTTTAATTGGAAATTGTTGTGATCAAAACGGGCCGTTGCAAAAATTGAAGGGGGAGATCATTTTATAGAAAAATGGATAATTATTTTAATGGGAAATTTGGGGGATCAGAGCAAAAACTAAACGGGGGGAGATCCATTTATTTAGAAAAAGGATCATTTCCATTAAAAATTGGTGAGATCATAGCGGGCCATTGCAGAAATTTAACAGGGGGAGATCAATGTTTAAAAAAATAGATTATTTTAATGGAAAATTTGTAGGATTTGAGCAGTAATTGAACAGAAGGTGATAAATTTATTTAAAAATAGATCATTTTAATTAATAATTGGTGAGACCAGAGAGGGCTTCTGCAAAAATTGAACGGGTGGAGTTTCATTTATTTAAAAATAGATTATTTTAATAAAAAATTAATGGGATCAGAGTGATCCCTTGCAAAAACAAAACAAGGGGAGATCAATTTATTTAAAAATAGATCATTAAATTTGGGGTATCAGAGCAGGCTCCAATAAAAGATGAACTGAAAGATTAATTCATTTCAAAAGCGGTCATTTTAATAGAAAATTGATATGATCAGACTGATCCCCTGCAAAAATTAAACAGGGGGAGATCAATTTATTTAAAAATAGATCATTTTAATTAGAAATTGTTGGGATCAAAACGGGCCGTTGCATAAATTGAAGGGGAAGATCATTTTATATAAAAATGGATAATTTTAATGGGAAATCTGGGGTATCATAGCAGGCCCCTATAAAAAAATAAACTGGAAGATTAATTTATTTCAAAAGGGATCATTTCAATGAGAAAAGAGCGATCCCCTTCAAAATTAAATAGGGGGAGATCATTTTATTTAAAAACATCATTTTAATGGAAAATTCGGGGGATTCGAGCAAAAACTGAACGGGGGGATCAATTTATTAAAAAATAGATCACTTCAACGTGCAATTCTGGAATCGGAGCGCGCCCCTGTAAGAATCTCATGGGGGGATCAATTTATTGATAATATATCTAATAAGGTAGCGTTAAAACATTCGCATTCTTCGAATTCCATCGACTCTTCTCTCCCACGATGAGAGTTCCGTGGCCCCGTTGCCAAACTTACTTATTAACCAAAGCGTAGACGTTTCGAACATTTTCCATTTCAACACTTTGACTGCCGATCGGAATGGGAATGCGTAGGAACAATTTTAGCGGAAATTCGCCTCTCGTCGTGACCCCAGCTCGACTGGATAACGGCGTGCCGAAGGGGTGGGGATTCCAAAAAAAAAGAAGACGACTTTACCTGAATGGCGCTACTACTTCAGCGATGGTTTTATACATGTATGTATACGTCTACCTTTTAAACGGCTGTTATCTCCTAAGTACCTCTTCACGGGTGAAAAGATTGCCATTCATAAAGGGCACCGTGTTTGCTCACTGGTTTTTTATTTTTAAGAACTTCCTTTGTGGGAATGGCTTTCAAAAGCCTAATTTCGTCTTTGGAATTCGCCAGCACTTGACCGAATCGTTGATATTTTTATTTATTTGTATCTATTACAAAAATCAAATACCGAGTTGCACACAACTACAAATTATATTTGAAAATATATACTAAATTATCCAATACAATACAAGCATAAATTTGATAGGGCATGCTATGTACATACATATAGTCACGTCTTTTTCCATTTCCGCTACGATTCTTACACACGTCTTTCGCTTCTTCTACTTACATCATCGCTTTCATACTTGCTCGTCGGTTGTTGGTACTCTCTTGACCTGGCCTTTCTTCAAAACAATGTTGATCTGATCGAGATATGTTCGCGCAAGTCGACATAATCTTTCAAACAACCTTCCATGTTTACATTAAATATTTTTAAAATAACTTAGGGTAACAAATTCTTAAAATGTATGTACCTGCTATTACATTATTTGTTTGGATTCCTTTATTCAAGTACGCACATGAACGGCTGAATACTCTCGGTAACCTATTATTATAACAATAGCAGGTAAATTCATTTTAAGAATTTTATTACTCTACGTTATTTTTGAAATATGCTGTAGCATCTCGTGGGTGTTCTATTAGTAATAGTAATATTAGTGAAAACTACTACTACTACTACTAAATCAACATACCGTTGATCTGTCAATGTTTCCCTTGTAGGAATTTTAGGAGTGTTTTATGTTACTACCCCAGATCATTACAGTTCCTAGTTCCTTCTTTTTATAGATTCGGTGACTGTTAATGGTACGCTTATGCTGGCGACAGGTGTTTACTAAACAAGGGGGTGAGGGTGAGCATTAATGACTATTATTGCATCAATTAACAATTACACGAGGGGAGTCTTAATTTACTACCCACCTGTGTGAGCGAAGAGGGTATTTCGATAGGGTTTTAAACTGTGGCCTTACCAAATAGGGTTCTAGTTTTACGGTCTTTCATGACTAGTAATAATTCGCCCTTGACACTTCTTTTTCGTTTTTTATCATTCCGAAATTGCAATCTCCAATGGGTTTATACCAGCTATCCAATATTTACTACTTGATGACCTCCTGTGCATTTGGAACTAAGACATCACCTTCATGACTTACTCACCAACAAAGTATTTACTGATAAAATGTTTCATCATCAATTACACTACAGTTAATAATGAGACTTTGCCTTTTCTGCTCCATGTTCAATTTTGGTTTTCCAATTTTTAAGCAGCAGTACCAGTCTCCTAGTCAGTTTAATTAATTGTGTTTTTCTGTTCCATTGATAGTCTACTATTAATTAATTCTTCTAAACTAGTCCATCGTCGGATTTTGTGGGAGGTCTTTATAAATTTGTTTGGGTACTTTATGCGCTATTAACTAACAGAAGTAATTTACATACATACATATAGTCACGCCTTTTTCCCGTAAGGGTAGGCAAAGACCACTCCCTTCCACTTGTGACGGTTCTTACACACGTCTTTCGCTTCTTCTACTTTTATCAGCGCTTTCATACATGCTCGTCGATCATTGCTACTCTTG
The DNA here is from genome assembly GCA_950111635.1 of Agelastica alni. Lineage (NCBI taxonomy): Eukaryota > Metazoa > Arthropoda > Insecta > Coleoptera > Chrysomelidae > Agelastica > Agelastica alni. The sequence goes on from OX467716.1 coordinate 35,944,359, forward strand.
ACCTCTATGCACAGCCAGACGTGCCTTTTTTTACACTTTCTGGCTATACAAGGCCACATTCATTTGTTTTTTTCCAACATCCTTCGCTCAATGTTACTGTATACTTTACATCTCTCGTAAACTTTGAACCCAAGTACACAAATTCATGATAAAATGTTATATTTGGTCAGTGTTGTTATATGGAGCGGAGACCTGAACTCTAAAGGCTGCTACAATCAATCGCCTGGAAGCGTTTGAGATGTGGTTACATAGAAGAATGCTTCGAATACCCTGGACGGCTAGGCAGACCAACGAAGCAGTGTTAAATAGAGCAAATGTGGTTCGTGAGTTATTTGTCACTATAAAGATCAGAAAGATATCATACCTGGAGCAGAGGAGACCGATACAGGGTGCTTTAACTTATAATGAAGGGCAAAATCGAAGGGAGCCGAGGAATTGGAGGAAAAGAGATATCATTGCTGAAGAACATTCGCGATTGGACAGGAATACGCAGTGCCGAACAACTATTTAGATTAGCCGAAAACCGCGAACAACTCGCCAACAATGTCGACCACAATTCAAACCTCACCACTCTGTCATAGGCCTTTTACAAGTCTATAAAAGCGCAATAGACCTTCTGACTTCTAGCCAAGAATTTTTCGACTATACCTCGTAATGAAAAGACCTGATCCATACTGATCTCCTTCCTCTTCTAAATCCTGCTTGCACATCCCATATCATCTTCTAAGTTTTATTCGACACTCTTTTAATCAATACCTTGGCATACAGTTTGCCGAATATGCAAAAATCTAGAGGATTTGAATGCGGCGATCGAGCAGGCCAATGTTCCGTACCTCCCCTACCTATCCAACGATTTGAATACTCTGTTAACGTTAATGTTATACCAAATTAAAAGCTCTGTCGTAGGCTTTTTCCAAGTCTATAAAAGCGCAGTAGACCTTCCAGTAGACTTCTATCCAAGAATTTTTTTAACTATATTAGTAATTTAAATAATAAATAATTATTATTAGCAGAGTAGGCGTAATTCTGATCCATGTAGAATAAATTGCAAAAAAACAGAAACATTTTTAATAACAATAACAATAAAAACACATTCGTGTTTTTCTTTGTTTCTTTTTCGTCCAAAAACGTTAAAATTTTGGCTTTTTGACTAGTAAATCATACCGACCATACACCTTAATTAAATTTTTATTTTAAACTTTTAAAAACTTTGCGTTTGTTAAAGTACAAAACATATACTTGGAATTCCAATTTTGTGAAATTAGCACTCAACTTACTTCAAAATAAATATTTATATCCGCGGAATGAACCAGACATTTTTCATTTTATCGCTTCCTTTGTTTACTCGTTTACTGTATTATAAAAATCCGCTTTAATGTTTTGGTCCGGTAATACTTTATGGATGCTATTCATTCTCATTTCGGTCCGTATTTTATTGGATGTGTCGTCTTCCAACCTGTTACGTCTTTGTCATAAAAATGTTAAACCTCCCGTCATAATTTATACTATCTTTTCGCAGAAGGGACAGTAAAACCAATATCAAAACTCAGAACTATCTAACTACTTTCTTCCTAGAATATCATTCCGTAAAACTGGCATCCAAAAATAAACAGTCTAATAATGTTATCATTTGATAATCGATGAGGGATATTGTCAAAGTTGTGTCGCCAATTTGTTAGGCAAAACTCGTTCCACAATAAGTCGTATGGTAAGACACTTGAATGAGGTAGGAAATTATTACAGAAGGCCAGGGCAATGGCAAAAACGATGCACTAACGAACGAGATAAACGTTTTATTAAACAATACGCTTTCAGAAACAGGACTGTCACTAGTTATGTGATTAGAAATTTCTTCTGGAGCAGGTGCCAGACTGTTAAATAAAGCTGGATTAAACAGTAGAAGTCCAGCCACTGCACCCTTGTAGAAAATACGGAGAACTATATGTAACGTTATTGTGGGTTGATACAAAGGGACACCCCATCCTATAGATAGATACAGGGTGGCCAACCGAAAACGAAACAGAGCCATTTGCAGGAACCCCGTCAACATTTTAGAAAAACGCTCAGACCCGTCGATTTTTGGTCTTTTCCGCTATTTTTAACTCCACTACTTTCATCTCCAAGCGAAATTTTTTTAAATGGCATTGGGAGTCGAATAAGATGTCTTTTGAAAGCTCTGACAATAGTCTTTAAATTTTACATTTCCTCCCAATACTTTGAAAAATTCCAATTATTTTAGTTGCTTCTTCTTCTTCTTAGTAGCTATCTCGTATTCGAGAGTTGCTCTCCACAATATGTCTCCATTCCTCTCTGTTCTCTGCCATCCTGAATGTGCAGGCTAGACTTTGTCCCGTGATGTTAGTGATGAGGTCCGTATATATAATGGAGGACCTACCTCGGAGTCTTTTTTCGGCTACCATGCCCTCAACGGTTAGTCTTTCGAGGCCGTTTACTCGTACTACGTGGCCAAAAAATTTAGCGATGTTTTCGGCTTTTAGTTGCTTACTTACTACTTAATTAATTAAATGACGGCCCGCTTCCATACAATAATAAAGATTTTGTTCAAAACGTTCAAGCACATTCCGAAGAATTTCCGGAGTAATTCGACGGCACTCGTCAACGATTCTTTGACGCAAATCTCCCAACGACGCCGGTTGTGTTTTATGGATTTTACTTTTCAGATGTCCCCATAAAAAAAAATCGAGGGGCGATAAATCTGGCTATAACAATCGCCGCATAATGCGGAGGAGCACCGTCCTGTTAAAAATAAAAATGATCTTCGTCATACTGTGGATTATTTATCATATATCAGCCAAGGCATGGTCCATAGCGTCTTCCAGAAATTGCAAATACATTCCGCCAGTCAAATTGCCCGGTAGAACAAAAGGACCCACCAGTCGGTCACCGATAAATGCCAGCCCATACATTTAATTTCTCCGGTTGCTGTGTATGCACTTTGTGAAAAACTCTTGGGTTTAAATCGGACCAATACGGATGGAAGTTATTCTTCTTCAAAACGGTTTGGATACTAGTTCGATTGATCCCAGACACAGGTGCCAGCTGCCTTGTTCTCAACGTAGGATCTAGATTTTTAGAAGAGATAACAAATCGCCACAAAGCAAAAAAAAGGTACTAAATGTATACCATCGGCGTACTTAACTCGAATGAATGGCATTTTTACCGTTCATGATTGTTTGCAGATTTCAAATTACGACAAGCGAATTTTATTTTTGCTCCCGTAACGTCGTCTTCCGTCAAAAACATGTTTCTGATAGGTACTTTTACATGTATGCAAATGGCGATTAGGTAATATTTGTATTTGTATTTTTCAAACTTGAGGAAAAAGGCTCATTATCAGTGTAATGTTAACATAATGGGGTGAAATTGTTTCATATGACACAAAATGACAACATTTGAAAGGTTGTTAGAACTGTCAAATTTTCACGGATATAAACTTAAATAAAATTATAAGGCGAGTGTAAATGGACAAGTCGGTAAAGGTCGACCTCGGCGAACATCGATCTCGATTTTGTGTATCGTCTTTCTTCTTCTTCTCTAGGTGCCGTCTCCGCTTCGAAGGTTGGCAAACATCATAGCAATTCTCATTTTTCGTCTTTCCCTTTCTTATAATAGAACTGAGACATCGAGTTTCGCTCACCCTGTACTTATTAAATTTTTAAAATTATATTTGTGGGATTGTAGCTACTTGATAATATAAACAATTTTTAGTCGTCGTTGAATCATTAGCTGTGACAGTAATTGTTATTTGTTTATTAAATTATTTTCTTGTACGTTCCTTCGCGGTCTCACATTTTTTCAAGTCTGCGCTTCATTGGAGTAATTAAATCTCGATGAGATCATTTTAAAAACATTTTTATCAATTAATGTTTACACGAATTCTTAAACGACTGTCGTGCACGATATTTTTTCTACGTCAGAACATTTTAAGCTTTCTTCAACTGTAATTAATATTTTAAAAATATTTACAAAGGATTAAGGGATACAAGACAACTACTGCGACAAGTCATATCCTGTCTAGTCGGAGATTACAGTGACGTTGGCGCCGATCGGGTAAAAAGCATAATAACGATTGTACAGACCAACCTAGTTTCTGCATTACAGTCTTCATCAGTCGATAACGGTGAATATTTGCTCGAGCACCGAACTGCGGTTTTCAAAAATCACGTTTGAACGTGTACAAACAAGTCTGTTCGTGTCGAAATAACACTCGTGGACGAATTTAACACAACAACATATTAAATTGCTATAACGAATTTTAATAATTTTTTACGGACATTGTTTGCACTAAAAGTTAGGCAACACGCATTCGGAAACTTAAAAAGTAAATTAGCTTCAATATTTCTTTGTAGAAAATAATAACAAAATTGTAACGTTGAAAAAAATTAATTATGGTGTAAATAGGACACTGGCAGCCAAATTAAGTGCGACACTACTTCGGATCGTAACATTTTTATGCGTTCCTAAATAAATTTTGGATGAAATCTTAAGTAATTTGTTCCCATGATGTAATAACTGCATGTTCAAGTTCCCTCAGGTATAACATTTTTTTTGTGGTGATCCCATAAATGCTCGATCGTCTGTTACAATTTTCTCAAGATGGTAATTAGCATTAATGGATCTCGTACGGAAAGGAACTTACGTCTTCCGATTTCTAATCGTCATTCCTCTCTGTTCATCCACAGGCCTTCTTCGATCTCCGTCTCTCGAATTTTCTTGTTCACTCCGTCTCTCCAGCTCCTGCGCGGTCCTCCTCGTTTTCGATTTCCTTGGGGTTCTAGTTTAGTACTTTCTTTGGGATTCCGTGTTCTGACATTCTTTGGACGTGCCCATACTATGTTAGCTGTTTAGTTATAATGTCATCAATATTGTCGTGTTGTATTCCCATTTCTTGTCTAATGGTTTCATTTGGGACTCTATCTCTCCTGGATTTTCCCGCCGTTATTCTCCAGAAGTCCATTTCTGTGGCTTTTAGCTTTATTTTTGTTTTTTCTTTTATCGGCCACACCTCCGAGCTATATGTTATTATGTTCTTCACGATGGAGTTGTAAATCCTTTTTTTATTTTCTTTTGTAATGGTTTTGTCCCATAGAATACTGTTCAGCATGGAAGTAGCTCTATTTCCCAGTACGTTTCTGTCCGATATTGCTTCGTCTAGCGTCCATTCCTTAGATATTTTCATTCCTAGGTATTTGTATAGATTGCATTGATTGATGATCTGTCTGTTATAACTGTTTTAAAAAAAATTGTTACTTTGCAGACAGTTCGTTTCTGATCACAGAACTTAGTAATACTCCTGTTTCTTAAAGCGTATCGTCTAATGAAACGTTCATCTCGGTCGTTAGTGCATCGTTTTCGCCCTTGCCTTGGCCTTCTAGAATATTTTTCCATCTTAATTCAAGTGTCTTACCAAACGACTTATTGTGAAACGATTTTTGCCCAACACGTTGGCAACATAACTTTGAAAATATCCTTCATCCAATAAAACTGACACATGCACTACGCCTTGATCAGTTGAATTTTTTGCTCGATTCTTTTTTCTAATTTTTCGGGATCAAAAATTAAACAGTTTACCACAAAAACGTATTACTTTCGAAAAAGTAAATATCAGTGGTCTGGGTGCGACCCAAAAATTATAATTGTCATTATACAATATTCTGTTTATGTCAACCGTATTCTTTCAAATTTTTTCTTATCATTTCATAAATGGGAGAGCTATTTTCAATTGAACAACTGAACAATTGAATTTTTTTTTTAATTTTTATGATCAATATTCAATTGTTATAAACAATGCTTGAATATTACTAACAATAATTTTTCACTGTTATAGCGTGTTTAATGCTATTCTGTCAATGATGACACAAATTTAAAATTCTCCAATTTCTATTTAGTTTTTCTAAAACTATCTCTTTTTATGAAATATTGTCATATTTTCATACAAATATTCCTAACATGCAATAATCATATTATTTAAAATTCTGCATTAAAAAAAAAGTATATTTTTTTTTCAGTTTTTTGATTCTCCATAAAAAACAGTTTGACCGATTTTGCTGAAAATCTAATCAGTTCTAAGTTGCGTAATTATGCGTCGAATCCAATTGGTCCGACGTCGATATCATTTTTTGTTCTCGAGATAATCGGGACGAAAAATAATTCCGAAAGTTTACCATTTTTTTCAGTTTTTTGATTATCCATAAAAAACAGTTTGACTGATTTTGCTGAAAATTTAATCAGTTCCAAGTTGCGTAATTACGCGTCGAATCCAATTGGTCCCAAGTCGATATCATTTTTTGTTCTCGAGATAATCGAGACGAAAAATAATTCCGAAAGTTTACCATTTTTTTCAGTTTTTTGATTATCCATAAAAAACAGTTTGACCGATTTTGCTGAAAATTTAATCAGTTCTAAGTTGCGTAATTATGCGTCGAACGCAATTGGTCGCACGTCGATATCATTTTTTGTTCTCGAGATAATCGAGACGAAAAATAATTCCGAACGCACATACCAACATACACACACAGACGTCCACTAAAAAACTATTGTATTCGACTCTGGGGACCTTGAAATGTGGAGTGATGTCAAAATTCGGGATTCGCGAAATCGAACCCATTACTATAACTTTCACTGGGAAGTTAACAATTATAAGTTTACTTTAAACGAAAACCTATCGCAAGTTACACAACATTGATTATTATCTTCTAACAAAGAGACAATATACATAGCCTACTATTCAAATACACGATAATCTTCAAAAACGGTCATAAGAAAAAGATAAATTAATTTTGTGGGTAATTTATGTTAAACATGGAAAATTGCAATGATTGGGCGCGCCAATGGTCGCATACGCGACTGGAACCCGTTTGGACGCCTCGCATTCCATTCGACGGGCATTGGGGGGCATGGGTACGTGGGTATGGGTCGTCTTCTTCGGCCGGTATTCGGTCTATCGACCCATTTGCCCATTCATCTTCGGTATCGTCGATTCTTTTTGTGCTCGATGGCGATGACGGCGTCGCATTAGTGCTAGGAATGTCTGCAAAACGTCTTAAATATTTGAATAATTTGGCGGTGTCATAGGCCGCGACCTTTTTTCGTATAAAAAAACAACGATCCTATTCCAAGGAGACAACTACTTTTCCACTTTTGGTTTAAAAGGCAAGAAAATTATGTCTACAGTGATGTATATTGTAGTGGAGGTCCTTTATACGTGTCGTACGCCACTGATGCACTATCATTTTTCTTCATAAATGATTCTAAAATCCTTGTTTACAGTTAGTCTAAATATTTGAAAAATAAATCGGGGTTGACGCACCTGTACATACGCCTTCGTATGCATAAATACTCGAAAATATACGTGAGGGGTGACGTGGGGGTTCACATCATACGAATGACGGAGAATCACATGTTCCAAAACAAACGAGGTCATAAAAACAAAATTTTATTGATAAAACTGGGTCCGTTTTAACTAGCGAACATACAACACACACACACACACACGAGCTTCTGAAATTGAAATGTTATCTATCTATCGATAACTGTCAAATCATTTCTAGCAATAAATTTTAGGGGATTAAGTTTATCGTTTCTTAATTCAAGAAATGTAAAATTAAATGGATCCATTAGGAAGGGCACTCTTGATGATGGACAGTGACGTGCTTAATTGCTAAATACAAACTGAGAAGAATAAGGAAAGTTTATGTCCAAATAGACTTGTTTTAACTGATTCAAGCAAGCTCTTTTTGTTAATATAGTCGTAGCTAATTGTTAGCAACACTAAACTGTATTTCAGCAGTTACTTACAAGAATAAAATAAGCTTATGTTTAATAATATAATCTTAACAGATTTATAGCAACATTAAATTATATTCCAAATATAGTTAAGAGATTAAAACAAGCTCTTCTCCATAAGTATAGTCGTGGCTGATTATTAACAACACTATACTATATTTAAAAGCATTAAACAGGCTCATAATCATTAGAAAAGTTGTACGTGATTTATAGCAACATAAAACACTCGGAACATATTTTAAAGATGAAAAAAAGCTCTTATCCTTTAATATAGTCGTATCTAATTGTTAGCAACACAAAACTTTATTTTACAGTTACTTGAAAGATTTAAACAATTTAGTCAATAAAATAGTCTTAGCTGATTGATAACGAGTTCATAATTAATAATATGATTGTACGTGATTAATAGCAACATAAAACTATACTCCAAACATATTTCAAAGATGAAAACAAGCTCTTATTCTTTAGCAACACTGAACTATATTTCACAATCGAGACATTACTCTACAAATATTTCCATGGCAGATGCTCCAGAGAAATAAGAACTCTTGTACCACCACTGGCAACATTCGGCCGAAGAACTCGGCACGCTGATCAGTCTCAACCATTTACTCTCAAGATTGACACTACAAGGACCAATCTCCATCAAGAATCCTTCCTTTACAGGGCTGCTACGGAATGGAATAAGCTTCCAAATCAGTTTTTCCAGAGAACTATGACCTGCAATTTTTCCAAAAGCGAGTTCATAAAAACTTGCCTAACATCTGTCTTCAAGGCTCTTTCTTTCAACGAACTGCCAAGCTTCGGAACTCGTTACCAGCCGAAGACATACAGTCTCCAAAAGTTCAAGAGAAATACCAATTTCTACCTTCTCTTTCATGGTTCCTGAACGTAACAGAAAAAAAAAAGTTGTGCGTGAAATTGCGACGCCACTGCTTTAGTGTAAATCTTGTACACATTTTATCTGAACCCGTTTGTGGGAATCTTTTTTTTTTTAGTTAATTAACGTTTAAATAGACGGTTCGAAGTGGCCGATGACGAAAAATTAGTCATTAATATGTTTAAAATTTGTCTGTGGTTTTCTAGTTTTTTTTTTTTTAATATTATTTCTAGATAGAAATCAAATGGAATGTTGTTAATATTATGGAAGCGCGCTGTCCATTAAGAATTTCCGGTTGGAAAATAATTGAAATGAATTAAATTTTGATTGAATTAGTGTAAGAACAATTGATTATGCGGAGAAGCGTTTGGGTAATTGAATTTGTTAATTCTTCCAAACGGTACGAGTATCAATTCTGTTGGGAATAATCGAATTTTAAATAAATTAAAAAAAAATAAACTACCATTTTACTGTTTTAATCTTATTTCAAACCTTTGTTCCCATTTTGGTTGGTCTAGGAGGGTTAAAAAATAGAACAAATAGGGCTTTAGAAAGGAGTACAGCTTAATCAAGGTCCAAATTTTTTGTATGTTGTTTTGTTGATAATTAAAAATCAAGATTACCTTTCAGTTTTGCTCAAGATTGCAGCAATCTTTTGTATACATCCTCGTTTTGAAATTGCAAGCTTATTTCCAACCGAAAGGTTAACAGTTTTTCAAAATATTGGGTTAACACATTCAATTCGATGTCCCGCAGGGATCAATTCTAGCTCCAACACTATCTCTACTTCACATCAACGATTTCTTGGAAACAACTTCATGTCCAGTACGCAGCTTCGCGGATAATTGTACCCTCCATACCGCTTTCTCTTCCAGGGCTCTTATATCTGCCCGTGAAACCAGAAATGAACGAGGAAGAAATGTCAACAACTTAAGTATGGACTTGGCAACAATTCTAGCATATATTTTCTCTAGAAAAGCCGATCTCACTGTGCCCAACATAATATTGTCAGGAGTAACCATACCATTGAAGTCATCCATCTCGATGCTTGGTATTACTATCAGCAATAACCTATCCTGAAACTATATTGGATTCCGTCCAAAAAAGGGGCAATTCGTCTGGTCGGTGATGCCTCGCTTACAAACTCGCTCACTTCTCTGGAACACGGTAGAAAAGTTATCGGTTTGTCTCTATTTCATAGATATTTTCATGGGCGAAGCTTTTCTGAAATATCAACAATCGTTCCTCCTTTAGCAGTTTCTTCGAGATTAACCCGTCAAGTTTAGACTTCACACCTCTTCGTGGTCACTTTGGAGACCTGCAGAACATCTCTTTCCAAAGACTCGTTCGTCCAACGAACAGCGAGGCTTTGGAACACATTGTCTAGGGAGGCATACAACCTCCAGAAATTTAATACCTACCTTTTTTCCCTTGGTTCTCACGATGTTCTCTGAGCATTACATTATGTCGTGGGAACCAAAACATAAAAAAAATGTGGTCTCACTGTTAATTGGTTACAGTTATCATCACCTATAGTCCGTACACAATTTGTTGATAGCTCACTGCAAGTTTGACCCTCATTAGAGAACTGAAATACAGAGAGGACAGGTAGTATGATATAATAACAAAAACCAACCTAAAACTGGCAGTTTAAGATGTTTTCGACTAACCCACCTTGTATCTGAAGAAATACAATACAGCTATAGAACTTTTAATCCGATTATGTAGGTATTTTGAGTGGAAGTGACTGACCAGTGTCGTAGAGTATATGATTAAATCATTACGTTACTTTAAATAAATAAATATATTAATATTCTTAAACTGTAGGTACTGTAAATTGTATTTTTATTTTAATAAAATTTCTTTATTTTATTTAAAAATAAAAAGTTACTTGCAATTTGTAAAAGATACATTTATTTAATTAATACCTATTTTTAAATAATATAAACTACGATTACATACAAAACTATTCAAATTCAAAATAAACAGGATCATCTTCGGAATCCGAGTCGTCTTGCAGGTTAATAATTAGCGGTTGTGTCTCTACAGTCGCATCAATTATATTGTCAAGATCCCACATTTTTTGTTCTTCTTCTATTACATGTCTTACTGCATCTCGCCAATTTTGTTCTGTAATATGTTGTAAAGACTCATATAACAATTCGCGTACAGCTTGTATTTTATATGACGTATTTTTTCTAGCCACATAGCTTTCTTGAACTTAGATTTGTGTTGCCGGGCAATTTTTAAAAGTTCTGCTTTAACCATTCCATCTTTGTAAGGCAGGGACTTATTCCGCAGCCATTCAATGATATCCTGTTTCTTCCACGCAGTCGTTGGAAGTCTTTCTACTAGTCGTGAATGATAAGGTGCATTATCTAATACTATAATTGAGTTTGGTGGTATATGTTCAATCATCTGCTCAAAATACTCTTCGAAAACATCAGCTGTCATCTCCTCGTGATAGTCTTTTGTGCTTTTGGATTGAAATTCCAACAAACCATGCTTAGCAAATCCTTTTTCACTGCCAATGTGAGAAACTATTAATCTACTGCCTTTACCAGAGGGTGGGGAAATACCAGTAGACCAACCTTCCATAAAGGCTTGCCTGGAGCTTGATATATTTTTATCTGACCAAATTTTTGTGAGAGTATGACCTGCGTTTACCCACGTTTCGTCCTGATAGTAAATTGGCTTTCCTTCAGCCCGAAATTTTCGTATAGATCTTAGATACTTTCTTCTCCAACATATTATCTCTTCCCGGTCAATCAAAAGTGATTTTCGGTCTGATTTCTCCCACCGGAAATTTAATTCTTTTAAAACTTGCCACAATTTGGTTCGTCCGACATGAGGCAAATCCGGGTCGTCTCTAACTTCTTGTAAAATTTTGTTTAAGTTGGGTATTTCTTTTTTGTAAAAAAATTCGTGAATTTTCCTTCGAATACCATTTTTGGCAAATTCATCAATTTCAATAGGTTTTCTCCCCCTCTTTAAGTATTCGTTTGTATTTGGGTTAGCTATACCTTGTTTTTTTCTTTCTGATAGGAACCTATATATTGTTGACTTCCCTACGCCCGTCATGTGGGCACAACTCTTGATTATGTTCTGAACAGTGTTTGTGGGATTCTGAGAAAGCAGAGCATCGTGAACGTTCAAAACAATAGTCTTCTCTCTTGGTGAATAGACAGACTTACTGACTGTACGCAACAGTACCGGTGTAAAACTTGATGATGTTGATGATGATGACGAAGCCATCGCAAGCAATCAAACAAAACAAGCAGGAACGAAAGGTACGTATATGTTTGTAGGAATATGAAAAAAAGTTACTCACGCACTGCACAAAATTCGCAAAATAAATATTAGAGACGTTAATTACTGCCGTAGACGCCGAAACACCAACGAGCCGTAAATTAAATGCGATCAAAAACGTACTAAACCTAATGAGGGTCAAACTTGCAGTGAGCTATCAACAAATTGTGTACGGACATGAATAAACACCTCAGGAACCTCCGCCTATGATTTTACGACTATTACGGCCGTTTTATGACTTGGACGCACATTTTGTGCTATCGACAAATTATGAACGGACTATAGATACCATTGGGCCTCTTGTACATCTTTTTTGTTAATGGTCTCTTCCTAAGACATACGTCCAGTCTGTTGTTTGGAAATTGCAAACTCATTTTTATCCGAAAGGCTATCGGTTTTTTCCAAGATTGGGGAAACCTTTTATGTAACATTTAAAATGTTGCTTTTACTATTACTGGGTTACTTTTATCATTGCCTAGGCTCCATTGGTCCTCCTTCCCTGAGGTTGGCCTCTTCCTTGGGCATTCAACCAGTCGATTTTTTAAAAAAATTGTCTAAATTGCTCTTCATGTTTTAATAAATGTCTATTTGCAAAAAGCCTTTGTCAGTTCTGGTTTTAAATAATGGATAAACTTGTTCATTTTCTTTACACAAGCTTGTCAGTAAAATTTCTTTGTCCTCAATTTCGTCTAATAGCAAATCCAAGATTTTTTTTTGTTTTCGCACATTTTTAACTTGCAAAATGGTACTTTCTGATGTGTAACAGGAACGCTATTTGATTTGATGAATAATCAAGCGGCTAGAGTTGGCCGTCTGATAGACGTCAACCAATTTTCCGAGAGTTGATTTGACGAATGAGCCCGCGGTTAGAGTTGGCCGTCAGATGGACGTCAACCAATTTTCCGAGAGTGTTGTGTATTAAATTTGCTGTTATATGCGTAAACTAGTCCTTCTTATTTCGCCTTACGAAGGTTGGCGATCCAAATGGCCAGTGTGGTCTTGGAAACAGCTGCTCGGAAGATCTCTGCGGATGAGCGCCCGAACCACCTGCGGATGTCCTTCAGTCATTAGTTCTGGCGTCTTCCGATGGATCTTTTGCCCTGAATCTTTCCTTCGATGATGAGTTTCAGGATTTCGTATCGGCTTCCCCTCATAATATGTCCAAGATACTGCGTTTTCCTTTCTTTTATCGTTTGTAGCAGTTCTTTTCCTTTATTCATACGTCTTGGTTATCTTCTGTATCCAAAAAATTCTGAGCACTCGCAGTGTCAATTAAATAAAATACAATTTTCATTAAAAAGAATCATTGTTTGTTATGAAAAATCATTTCGAATAATTCCTGACCCATTTTTTCCAAAAAATAATTTTAAAATTGCTTATTACTAAGGTGAGATGTCAATTCATAGGAATGTAACATTTAAAATCGTCCAATAACTTGTAAGAAATAATAATATCTTATTCTACCAAAAGCGTATTCAAACTATTTATTGATTACAAAAATTACTGTCGTCCCTTCATAAAGACTCCCGCCACCCGCCGTATCCCGCACCCCTTCTCGTCCTTTTCTTTAGGTACCTGATCTCCAGACCGTGCTCGTGTACACTAAAAGCTCTCCTTGCATACAAGGTGGATCCAAATATATCATACAAACTCATTTTTCGAAGGAAAAAATTATGCCTACGAAGGTAATACGGTCCTGCGTCAGCTGCAGCTTTCCAAACGTTGATTTTTTGTTATCCTTCTCATCATCTAATAGCGGTAATTACTGTGTATATATAAATTTCCTTTTTCTAACTAATTTATAATCTCGCCGATTAATTTTGAGCAGAGTTCTCGAGAAAGTACGGTATACAAACATTCCTGCGAGATCTGGTTCTTCGAAATATGGTTCGTGTCAAATGTTACGCTCAACGTGTTGATACAGAATAAACCAAGGTTCATTTAAATGCATCGGGATGCCATTGTTTGGGAAGCGCTAAATATTTATACATACGTTTGTTGTCGATTAGTTTTTTTCTTGTTTGGAATTTAACTTTTTTAGGATTTTTATTTTAATTAAAAAAGTTTCGTAATCGCGTTACCTACCGATTGCTGGGTTGCGCAATTTAAAAAAAAATAAGTTTCTTAATCGAGCGGTTGCGCGAATTTTTTCGAAGATTACAGACGCACAGATTCGTCGAGATTAAAGTAAGGGGCGTTACTTATAAGTTTTAATAGCGCAAAGTATATTTTACTCATTACCCCGCCGCAGGAACACTACAAAGCGAAGAAAACAAAAATAAAGCAACGCTTCGATAAAGGAGTACTTTGTCTGCGTGATTCACTCGACACATATTTTCTATCGGCCATCTTAACACTACTCTACAAAATTGCGTGTTGGAGTGACAGCATCGGCAAAGCGTATTCGGTGCACTTCTAAGAGTAATTAAAAAGATGAAAGTCTAGGCGGATACAGAACAGATCTTGGACGCTAATCTTCTGTTTTTTTGCCCATTTTTTATTTTCTTGGTAGGCAGTTTTTTTTGTATTAATATTAATAAATATGGAAAATGATACCCTGTTGTTAAAACGATTAATATTTCGATTTCTGTTGGGTTAACAAAACAAAAAGTTGAATAAAAGTTTTTTTCAACTAATTCAGGCCATCTGCACAAGTCGATTAGAAGTATACAGGGTTCACCGTTACTCCAAAATAATTTTTTAAATAGTAAACCGTGTATATACAGGGTGTTAGTAAATAAGTGCGACAAACTTCAGGGAGTGATTCCGCATAAAAAAATAATGACAGTTAGCTATATAAACGTATGTCCGCAAATGCTTCGTTTCAGAGATACGGGGTGTTAAAGTTTTTCTTAAAAACTGACGATTTATTTATTGCTCTGAAACCGTTCGAGATATGCAAATGAAATTTGGTGAGTTTTAAGAGGTAGGTATTGCGTACAATTTGACATGCAATTAAGAATTTTATGTTTTTCATTGCCGCGCATACGGGTAATGATCCCATTTTTTTTAAAGAATAAAATGGTACGCCACTGAGATATTTCAAATTAAAAATCATGTTTGAATTTCTCGGTAAATTTGTGACAAAAAATCTTCCATGCCTTTTTTACGTATAGGCCGCCGTTTTTATGCAAAAAAATAAAACATCTTATCGCGTATTTTTCATTTCTTTAATACATTATCAACTATTTAATACAATGACATACGTTTATATAGCAAACTGTCATTACTTTTTTATGTAGAGTCACCTCCTGAAGTTTGTCGCACTTATTTGCTAACACCCTGTATTTTCAGTTTTCCATAATCTATTAAATCAGTGGTTTAAAACTGAAATTATAAAAAAATTGGTTATGTCAAAAAAGTAGTAGGTTTTTCTGCCATTAACTATTTTTAAATGTCATGAATTATTTCTCATTGTCATTAATGAAAGGTGTTTATTGTAATTAGTTACTTTTAAAAAGTAATTTTGACTTGTAGTGATAATCTGGAAGGGTTTTATAAAAAAAAATCAGCAACCTCCTTAGCGTCGTCAACAGAATAACTCGAACACATTATGAATATACTAGACACTGTTAGTAGAGAATATGGGCTCCAAATTAATGCACAGAAAACTAAAGTGATGATCATCGAAAGATACAAAAATAACCAACCGGAGAAAAGAAATGTAGCAGGATATGAAGTGGTGAGTCGTTTCAACTACTAGGGCTCTGTTGTCACAAACAGCAGAGGGTGCGAAGAAGAAATACGCAGAAGCACCGCTCAAATATCTCAGTATTAATTAATTATTAATAGGTTTTTTTTAAAAAAAATTCGTAATTATTGATAACAGCGGATCTTCCATAACAAAATAGTAAAATAAACCTAGAACTTCCCGTATAATATGAAAGATCCCAAATATACATCCGATAATTTGTATATTTATTAAAGAATTTCATTTTTCAAACATTACATCTGCTGTTGAAGTAGGACAAGACCGTAAGCGCTCTATCATCTTCATTTAGAAATTTATAGCGTACCTAAATGTTTGTAGTTAACTTGAGAAATGACACTCTGTATATATAACTGAATTCTTTCCTAATGCAACGAGTAAACAACGACGAAAGAATGTAGGAAAATTTAATCAGAAGTCCAAAAGAGATAAGTAGGCAGAAAAACTTGTGAAATGGTTACATCAAAACGACTGTTAAGATTAACTTATAAGGCTGTAGAAGTAGTTTAAGAAACTCGAAACGTCCGATTACAGAGAGTGATGCGTTGAATGAAAAACCGACTCTCATTAAAACGGATAAATGGATAAATAGTTTCTTCATATCATCGAAGAAAGCTTAATGGGTTACTACTTTTTTTTAAATTTATTTTATGATATTTTTTCTGATCAAAAATGCTGGCAACGACAGGGGTTAAGAAGCTGGAGTCTTGAGTCTTGAGTCTGGAATTCCTGTGATCCTTAGATTTGTTTCTCGTATCGACAATGACAAATGTTCAATTTTTTCTCCATTGACCATTAGACAGTGAGTTATAGTTTTGATTTTATCATGTATTCGCTGATTTCAGTTCTGCGATCACAGTCATCTTCAGCCAACACATGAATGAGACGTACTATATAGTATTTTGCCTTTTTAATATTTAATATCTAATATTTGATCCTGTAGGCTTTCCAATATCCAAATTCCTAGGTAATCCCCATCATCATCATCATCATCATCATCCAGCCTTATTCTCTTGTCCATTGCTGAACGTAGGCCTCCTCGAAATATTTCCATCTTTCCCTATTTTGCGCCTCTGCGATCCAGTTCGTGGTTATCCTTTTGAGGTCATCTGTCCATCGTGTCGGTGGTCTACCCCTGCTTCGCTTATCCGATCTCGGTCGCCACTCCAGAACTTTCTTTGTCCACCTTCCGTCCTTCATTCTAGCCACGTGTCCTGCCCATCTCCATTTCTGCTTTGTAATTCTCTCTATTATGTCCTCTACCCCCGTTTTTCTCCTTATATCCTCGTTTCTGACTCGGTCGTTAAGGGAAAGTCCTAACATGGATCTCTCCATTTTCCGTTGCGCTACTTGTAGTTTTTTAACTATTGTTTTTGTTAAGGTTAGGGTTTCAGCCCCGTATGTCATAACTGGGAGAACACACTGATTGAAGGTCTTCCTTTTCATACTTACGGGAATTTCTGATTTAAATAGGTCCCTAAGCTTTCCGTACGCTGCCCATCCCAGAGATATTCGTCTGGACAGTTCGCACGTCTGGTTGTCCCTGCCGATCCGGATTTCATGGCCAAGGTAGGTGTATTTTTCTGTGATTTCGATGATTTTGTTTTCTATTTCTACAGGTTCGCTTGGTACTAGGTTGGTTAACATTTTTGTTTTGTTATAATTTATTTCCAAACCTGCTCTTTGTGTTGCCCGTTGTAGATCTTTTAGCATTTCCCTGGCTTCCTGCATGTCATCTGCCATTAGAACTATGTCATCCGCAAATCTTAGATGGCTCAGTCTTTCCCCATCTATCATAATTCCCTTATTTTCCCAATTCAGAGTTTTGAAAACATGTTCCAGGACCGCAGTGAATAGTTTTGGAGATAACGTATCGCCCTGCCTGATTCCTCTTTTTATTTTTATTTCCCTCGACGATGTATGCAGGTCAATTGTTGTTGTTGCGTTTTTGTAGATATTGTATATAATGTTAGAGTATCTTCCATCTATTCTGCATTCTTTTATTGCTCGTAATATTGAAACTAATTCAACGGTGTCAAAGGCTTTGTAAATGTCCACAAAGATTAGGGTAAGCGGTTTGTTGTATTCTACTGTTTTCTCGATGAGGGTTTTTATGCATTGCAGTGTACAAAATTAAATCTTGTTGCAATATTTACATTAAGTGTAGGTCTACCTTGCTTCGATACATCCTTTCTATTCTGCTTACCGTAGATTGAGAGATGCGATCACAATCTGGGTGCATTTCATGAAATAATGTGCATACCTCTTGTTGAGTCCGCATCCTATGGCTCACACGAATCGTCATTTAAATTTCAATTCTCTCACTTCAAGTTAAGGGCATTTTAACATTACATTTCCTGATTAATAAATAAAGGATAACCGTTACAAAATAATATTTTCGATACGCCACTATTAACCGATTCGTTTTGAATCGACACTAGAAGTCTGCTTCTGTTTAAGATAAAGTGGAGACGTTTGACGAGTTCCTTTTATTAATAATTTATCTCTACATGCGAAAGAATCGTCGAGTCGGTTAGTTGATAATATTTGCAAAATTCAAATTGAAAAAAAAAAACGAGAATTGTATGGTTCGGTATTTTAAATATTTTGACGCGATTGTTCTCTCGGCGTCGACGTGGCAATAAATAACTTCCGGTCGTCTCATTTGGTCCACTCGATTGGACATTGTGCCGACCGAAGCAGGTTCATACTGGTTTATTTCCCTCTGAAAAGAGAACGAGAGATAAAAGGCCGCAAGCGTTAGGTATGTCGAATGACTCATTCCTAAATACCTGCATCTGATACTGTCTTTTTGTTGAAGAATACGCACCTTGCGATAGCGAGTCTCCGGTTACAATGGGCGAGAAAAATACATTTATAAATATTTTACATAAAACCAACCACCGCAATAACGAAAACCGGCGGCTGGTCGAGAGATTTTTCGATTACTGCACTAAATCGAGTTTCGTAAGTGGCGCAGCTGGTAGGATATTTCTAACTTAACCGGCAGTCTTTGTAAATAGTGTAATGGGTCACTAGGAAAAGCACTATTTAGTATTTTTTTCAAATTGAATGACTGTAGAAAAATAAATTGAAAGAAAAAATGTCTTGTTTGTAAGTCTTTTCAGATGCAAATCGTTCTTACCACATTGTCTGTTAACAAATTTATCCTACTAAGAGTGTTATGGCTCGTAAAAAACTACTATAAACAATAAACGCAAAACATATAAAGGTATTTAAAGTTATGGTATGTTTCACACTCAAAATATTCAATCTCTCAAGCATTATCCACACATGAAAATAATAATAATAATAATAATAAATTCTATTCTGAGCTGGAAATTTTAATTCGAGGTTTTGCAATTGATGAGTTAAAACAGGTTCTTTTTGACAAAGTTAAAATAACCCAAAATAGCCAAATATAAAACTCAAATGTAAATTCAGTTTTATTCCAAAATTAATTAATTCATTGGTGTTTCCTCCTCTATTATTTATAACAGCTCTACATCATCGTCTTTGCATGAGTGGCATAAAGTTATCCATTTTATTTTATGTTATATCTATCCATGCTCCCTGCAAAGCCTCAATAAATTGTTCTGAAAATTTTTACCACATATCAAAACTTTTCGTTGAAGCATGTCTCATTCTTGCTCTGTTGGATTTAAGACCAGTGTTAGCGCAGGCCACGACAAACTTTGATACTATTATCATCAAGGAAGTTAGCTGTATCATGCATCAGTACGAAATTTGGAATTTGGAAGCACAATTGGTCCAAGTATTTCATCAGTGTCCCTCCGATCTTGACTCGTCTGAAGAACAAATAGGACTCCATTGTACATTTTCTTAAAACACGTTTTCCTTAGCCCAAGCAGCGCGCAAACGATTTATAATGGTCGTGAAAGAACTTGTGTTTCTAAATCAGCGAACATATAAAATATTTTAACAATACAAATTAAAAAAAAACAAATAATTGCGAGTAGTACACACCCAGATTTCTGCAAAGTAAAAATATACAGACAATCGGGATGAAAAACATCATTAGAGGTAAAAAAAAAGAATAAAATTCAATGCATAATGAACCGGCAGAGAATCAATGTCATAAAAACAATGGCTGAGAAAGAATTCTTTTGTCACAGTTTTAAATCTTTTAAATTCCGATATTTTGACAGAGTTATCAATGTTGTTAAAGAGACTGAAGTTCAGGGAGTTATTGCAGCAAACAGCTAATCTATGTTTAAAAATTATAGAAAACTATAATACTATTATAGAAAACACTAGAAATTCTTGACAGCGAAAATAAATATAAAAATGTATAAAACTGATTTTTAAAGTACCAGTTAATTTCGCTGCATGTTAACCTATACTATAGGTATATGTGGGTCGATTATACATCAGAAAACAACTACACTCGTGGCTATATGCCTACGACGAGGGCAAACATCGAGTTTGTCAAGACCTACCCTATGCTGATGAGCGGCAACACCCCGAAACCGGTCCATAGGTGGTCACTTCGAATGGATACATTTAATAATTCTTTCGTAGGCATATAGCCAGGAGTGTAGTTGTTTTCTGATGTATAATCGACCCACATATACTATAGTATAGGTTAACATGCAGCGAAATTAACTGGTACTTTAAAAATTAGTTTAATACACTTGTATAGCTAATCTATGTCGTGGAATAGTCGGTAAATCAGCTGATCTTGAGTTATAATAGCGTGAATCGGAATTTTTGGAGAATTTGTTCAAATTTTGGTGTATTTCTAATAATACAGTAAATATGGTAAATAGTGGTCTCTAAAACCCACGTTTGCCAATATTCTGACATCTTGACATCTAAAATCTGCTATAGCATTTTTTTGGCTAAACAGATTTAATATTTATTTAGATTTAGATTTAGATTTCGAAAAGGTTAGTATAAGATTTACCAGAGCATATGAGGGTTGTATCATCAGCGAATAAAATACGCTTAGTAGGTGCAATCGTACGATGTTCTTCACATTTCTTGGCTTTGTACTTGAAGAACATCGTACGATTATTCTTATGAGCCACACACTGAAGATCTTTCTCAAAATCATCCATCGTAGAATTTATAAGAAGCTAGAGGAAGATATATCAGATACTCAGTTTGGCTTTAGAGGTGGTCTCGGCACAAGGGAGGCTCTGTTTGCGTACAATGTCTTGATGCAGCGGTGTCTTGATGTTAACCAAAACGTATACGCCTGTTTTGTTGACTATAATAAAGCGTTCGACAAAGTGAGACACAAGCAACTAATACAAGCACTGGAACGAAAAAACCTTGACGCAAGAGATATACAAATAATAGTGAAATTGTACCTAAACCAAAGTGCGTCGGTTCGCGTCCAATCTGAGTTGACGAAAGCAGTGGAAATCAAACGAGGAGTTAGACAAGGGTGTGTTCTTTCACCACTCCTCTTTAATGTCTATTCAGAGGAAATCTTCACAAAAGCCCTTGAAAATGATACCGGTGGAATACGAGTTAACGGCATTGCCTTGAACAATCTACGCTATGCAGACGATACAGTACTTCTCGCCGAAAACACACAAGACCTTCAGAATATGTTGAATAAGGTCATCACTACTAGTCGAGAATATGGTCTGACACTGAATATTAAGAAGACCAAATACATGATTGTCACTAAAACTGAAGTGCCTAATGAACATCTATATGCTGAAAATGAAGAGCTGGAAAGAGTCGAGAGGTATGATTACCTAGGTACAAGTGTCAACTGCACCGTGGATTATTGTTCGGAAATAAAGATTTGCATTGAGAAAGCCCGTGCATCCTTTGTGAGAATCAAGAAACTGCTCTGTAGTCGCGATCTGAGCCTGGATCTGAGAACTCGGATGCTCAAATGTTATGTGTTTCCAGTCCTTCTGTATGGTGTGGAAGCTTGGACCCTCAACGTATATTGCGAGCGAAAACTTGAAGCCTTCGAGATGTGGGCATACCGTAGGATGTTGAGAATATCATGGACGGAACATATAACCAATTTGGAGGTTCTGAGAAGAATGAAGAAGGACATAGAGATCCTACACGAAGTGAAAAGAAGAAAACTGCAATATCTCGGCCACGTCATGAGAGGCCCAAAATATGAGATTCTGCACCTCATAATACAAGGGAAAATTGTGGGAAGAAGATCTATTGGAAGGAGAAGAATATCCTGGCTTAGAAATCTGCGAAAATGGTTTAATGTCACGTCATCCGACTTGTTTAGGGCCGCAGCCTCCAAAGTCAGACTAGCAGTGATTATAGCCAACCTCCGTAATGGAGACGGTACATGAAGAAGAAGAAGTAGGTGCAATGTATTGGCACAAGTCGTTGATGTACACGATAAATAAAAAGGTCCGAGGACTGAACCATGTGGTACCCCATGATAAATTTTTTTATAGTCAGACTTTACATTGTTCAACTCTACCCATTGAAATCTATTTGAGAGGTAAAAACGAAGTAGATCTAAGGTGGTGACTATTATTCTATAGTAGCTTAATTTTTCAATCAGTATGTCATACGATATGCAATCTAAAGCCGTTGTAAAGTCGCGTAGTGTCAGTGAAGTATGAAGAGCAGTGTTCGAATATATGAGCAAAATATTTATGAACCACGACTTGAAGATAGCAACAAAGGTAAGATTCCTGCGCTGCTATGTGTTTTCAGTCCTGTTGCACGGAGTGGCAGCTAATATGGTTGCCAACATCCGGAACGAATAGGAACTGCTAGAAGAAGAAGATTACTTTAGAGATTTTAAGTGCATCTAGGAAGACACCTTTGTTAAAAATATGGTTCATCAAGTTGGTCAGGCATTTAAGCAAGAAATTACGATTTGAGATGTGCCAACTACTCTCACTGCATCTGTTTATCGAGCGCCATTTTCTAGTTAATGGCACTCATCATTTGTTCGCGGTATAAATCGTGTATTTCCATGTTTAATTTTAAACATTCCTGCGATTTATTTTGCACTCAAATCAATACTAACACAGTAAAAACGTCAGAAAATACAGTGACGCACAATGTGGGTTAAAAATATTTAAATATAAATTAACATCATTTCCATGTGTGTAGTTTGTAAAGTTAAATTACTCGTGTTCGATAAGTTGTTTGTTTACAACTAGCTCCAAGAATTTCTCATACGATGGCGCTGGAACCATGTTGATAGGACAAAACTCTTCAAATTTATTTTAAAATAAGAACTACAACACAAACAGCAGGAAACCTACAAGTAGGAGAACACCACTTCCATTCATGCAAAGATTTCAAGTACCTGGGAGTTAGAATAACGAATACTATGGTAGAAGAAATCAAAATCGAAAACGGATTTGCTTGCAGAAATTGATGTCTAATAAAATCTTCACCAGAACCACTCCAAATTTATAAAACAAGTTCTACCAGTCCTACTTTATGGTCCAAAAGTGTGGACATTATGCAAAGCATTCGAGAAGAAACTCTTTCTCTCTCCTGATCTAACCCTCGTAAGGGTGTAGTGACGTCATGTCGCGACTCTTTGAACGAGCTGCTTCCAGGACTTCCTATCTTGGGCATGGTAGGTCTTCGTCCCTGGATTTTTCCTTCGATGATTAATTTTTCCATTCCCTTTGCTCTCCTGGCAATGTATCCAAAATATTTGAGGTACTGTTGACTGACAATGGTCGACAATCTTGGTTGTATGTCCAGTTGTCTTAGAATCGATTCATTGGTGCGGCGAGCAGTCCATGGTATTCGAAGAAGCCGTCCATAGCACCACATTTACAATGAATCAATTCTTCGTCGATCTGCTATTTTTATTGTCCAAGTCTCTCCTGCATATGTCGCGATAGGAAAAATGAGTGATCGGACCAGTCTAACCTTGGTTCTTGCGGTTATTGCGGTATCCCTTCAGATGCGAGTCAATTTCGCTGTAGAGTTTCTTGGACGATGAGAAAAACGAGGAAATGAGAGATTTATTTAATGAGTCAGACGTTATTGCCAATATTAAAAGTCTTAAAATAAGATGTAAGGGACACATATTGGAAAGAAATAGTAAGAAATTGATCAAGAGTATTTGGGAAGCACAAATCTCGGAACCATGAAGAATACTCCGCCCCAAACTATGGAAAGATCATATTAGAAAATATATAAACCAAATCAACATCACTGAAGAAGAGGCAGAGTTTCAAATGACCCTGGGGGTGCTAGTAGCAGTAGTAATTTTTTAAGTAATCGGGAAATATGCCAGATTTTACACTTCTATTCATTCCAAATGGGAATCGGAAACTGGCGCAGTCGGTAGGATATTTTCTGGATATTAATATATTTTTTGTAACAACAGACAAACTTCTTAAGTTACGAAATTTCAATAATCAACGGTTTTTCCCCTCAAAACGCCGACGTGTATTCAAACGAACAATCTGATGCTTCCGACGTAAACAGCCTACCTATCGTCATAATTTTTACGACTCTGGTCGTACAAAATCAACAGGTTAGCCAAATCGAGAAGATAATAAACTTAAATCCCATCTCTGAAAAGTGAGTTGTAAAAGATAAGAAATATCCTTTTTACAAATACCGATGTGGTGGTGATGATCAAAGCGGTACAGTCCCCGCATGACGCGGATTGTAAATATCACTGTAATCCCGAGATTACGGAGTAGACGCATTGGTGTAACGACGCATTTTTGCTGCGGTGACGAATATTACATCATAATCTCCGTAAGTTCGGCGACAATTTTGATGTATATAGTTCACAGAATTGATAAATAACACTCGGAAAGTTCCCGAAACGGTTTGCCGACTCGGGCTGCTTCAAAAAGCAAACAGTCGTATATTTAAAGTGTCATTATCGCAATAAAACTTTCACGTTACAGAAAACAAAGTCAGCCGCATCGGAAATACCCCCCGACGAGTTTTCTACTGCACTGCATGTTGCCACAGACTGTTCGGTACGACGGCCACCCATGCAACCATATAAAGACGTTAAGTTCGTAGCATTTGCATCTTTGGGTGTTCTTTTTCAAAAATTACTTCGCCGCGATTCTTTTAGAAAATGACCAATTGTGATATTGTTGCAGTTTATGGTGAACAACATGAAATTGTATTCGTGTCTTACCATAATCAAATAATAAAAGAATTTGAGCTCGTAACAAGATGAGAAACAGCAAAGATCTATCCGGTTATATGCAAGGGAAGTCTTCATAACAAGAAGCACCAAGAAATTCCTATGTGCGAAAAAAAAGGCTATAGTAGCTCTGAGAGTGTTCTATCATCATCTCAATCATGTCCCAACTTGGCTGAGCTAAAAGAATCTCTCATCTTTATTGCAAGAAGCGAAATAAATAACCTCTTTGTGTTAAGAGAGGTAATAGTAGCTCCGAGAGTGTTCTACCATCACCTCAATCATGTCCAAACCTAGCTGGGCTAAAAGAATCTCTTATCTTTATTACAAGAAGCGAAATAAATCACCTCTTTGTGATAAGAGAGGTAATAGTAGCTCTGAGAGTGTTTTACCATTACCTCAATCATTTCTAAACTTGGCTGAGCTAAAATAATCTCTTATCTTTATTACAAGAAGCGAAATAAATCACCTCTTTGTGATAAGAGAGGTAATAGTAGCTCTGAGAGTGTTTTACCATTACCTCAATCATTTCTAAACTTGGCTGAGCTAAAAGAATCTCTCATCTTTATTACAAGAAGCAAAATAAAACACCTATGTGCGATAAAAGAGGTAATAGTAGCTCTAAGAGTGTTATATCATCACCTCAATCATGTCTAAACTTGGCTGAGCTAAAAGAATCTCTCATCTTTATTAAAACAAGCAAAATAAAACACCTCTGTGTGATCAGAAAGGCAATAGTAGCTCTGAGAGTGTTCTACCATCACCTCAATCATGTTCAAACCTAGCTGGGCTAAAAGAATTACAAGAAGCGAAATAAATAACCTTTTTGTGATAAGAGAGGTAATAGTAGCTCTGAGAGTGTTTTACCATCACCTCAATTTTTTTATGAAAATAGTCGCAAAAAGGGTAGACCTATCGTGTAGGCCGCGGACGGCCCGCACTGCGACTATTAGAAGGGATTATAAAAAGGAAATGATTGTGGACACGCTTTTTGAAAAGTTGCAGGTCATAGTTCTCTGGAAAAACTGATTTTGGAAGCTTATTTCATTCCGTAGCAGACTTGTAAAAAAAGGATTCTTGATGAAGATTGGTCCTTGTAGTGTCAATCTTGAGAGTAAATGGGTGAGACTGATCAGCGTGCCGAGTTCTTCGGCCGAATGTGGCCAATGGTGGTACAAGAGTTTTTATTTCTCTGGAGCATCTGCCATGGAAATATCTGTAGAGTAATGACTGGTCTGCAACTCTTCTTCTATGTTCTAGAGGCTGAAGGGTATCTGTGAGAGTTGAGCTGTTTATCAAGCGAATGGCTCTTTTCTGAATGGAATCTAGAAGACGAAGAGAATGCCTTGGTGCTGAACCCCAAATGTGCGAGCAATACTCCAGTAGAGGTCGGATTTGAGCCTTGTACGTCGTCAACAGTTGATCAGGAGTAAAAAACTTTCTGGCTTTCCACATAAAACCTAGCCTCTGGCTTGCCGACTTTGCGATGTTTGCAACATGGTCATGCCAAGACATATTATTGGACACCGTGACTCCCAAAATCGAGATGGAGGGACTTGGTTCAAGGGTATTTCCGGACATTGTGATGGGATGATTTGAGGAATTCACTTTCTTGGAAAACGTGGCACTTTGTGTTTTTTTGGGCGTTGAACTGAACAAGATTGTTGGTTCCCCACTCGACGATTACCTTAAGATCTCTATTGATGGAATCAACCTGTTCCTGTCTGAGTCTATTTGTATCATTCACCGAAAGTGATCGATAGAATGTGAAAGTTGAGACAAGTGTGCTATCGTCTGCGAAACTGTAAATGGGGTTCGTGGTGGTTTTCAAGAGGTCGTTGATGTGTAAAAGAAATAAGGTGGGGGACAGGATGGAACCCTGGGGGACCCCGGCATTGGTTTTAAACGCATCAGAAGAAATACCATCAACTGCCACATGTAAGGAGCGATCTTGCATGAAGCTCAAGAGCCATTGGCGCAGTTTGGTTGGGAGACCGTAGGCAGATAATTTACTTAACAATGCCTGGTGCCAAACGCGGTCAAAGGCTTTAGATATATCCAAGGCTATTGCACGGGATTCACCAAACTTTTCAATAGTGTTTGTCCAGAGCTGAGCGACATAAGCCAGCAAATCTCCAGTAGACCGAAGTTGTCGAAATCCATATTGTCTGTCATAAATTATCTCAAATTTCTCCAGATATTTGATGAGTTCTGTGTTAATCGCTTTTTCCATAACTTTGGATATGACTGAAAGCAATGCGATAGGGCGATAATTCGCAGGAATAGTCTTCTTTCCTTTTTTCGGAATCGGTTGGACTTTAGCGTTTTTCCACATGGACGGACATGTCTAAACTTGGCTGCGCTAAAAAAATCTGTCATCTTTATTAAAAGAAGCGAAATAAAACACCTCTGTGCGATAAGAGAGGTGAAAGCAGCTCTGAGAGTGTTCTATCATCAACTCGATCATGTCCAAACTTGGCTGAGCTAAAATAATCTCTTATCTTAATAAAAAGAAGCGAAATAAAACACCTTTGTGCAGAGGTTGTACAGACTGAGACTTTCTATCGTTGCGTAAATCAGAGATGGCAATCTATGGCTGATCTGAGAGGGTTCCCCTTCGGCAATGTCACAATTTTAGAACAAGAGAAAGAAAAACCATCCTCCCTATCGTTTCAGATATTACTTTGTTTGCCCCCTTTGAGCCGCCACTGCTCGGAATCTCAGGCATTTATAACCGAGCGAAATTATCGGCAGTTACCGAAAGAATATTACCTGAAAAGTATGTTAAAGAAGGTGGTGTCAGCCTCCTTCAAATGCAAACAACATTTGTTACTAATCGCCATTGTAACGTCCACAAAGAAAATGGCTTATTTCCTATTAATCCGTCATAAAGGAGATTAGTCGAGCGTAGAGACCTCTCGAAGAACGTTTCAATTTAGCATTTTTTTTTTTATTGAATGGAGCAGATGATTGGTCACAATGAAATATTTTGTCGAAAAAAAAACTCGATGGCTCCACGGGTGGTCCCCTTAATGAATACGTGAAATAGTTAATGTTAGGGGATTCCCCTTTGTGATTTGTTTTAATTACGAACTTAAATTTACTTATGTGTAATAAGATTAATGCTGCGGAGATGAGTAGTCCGAGAATTGTATAGCCGGAGTGAGTCGATTAGATAAAGTGAAGAATAGTGAGATAAGGGAACGATGTGGTGTGATAGATGTGGTTACAAAGGTAGATAAAGAGAGGATGGATGAAGGAAGATTGACGTAACAGTTTTATAAGGCAGGTCGGTAGAGGTCGACCTCGGCGAACATATCTCCATCAGATCAACATTGTTGTGAAGAAAAGCCAGGTCAAGAGTACCAACAACCGACGAGCATGTATGAGAGCACTAATAAAAGTAGAGGAAGCAAAAGATTTGTGTGTAAGAACCTTAGCAAAAGAAGGTACGAATACGCTTACGATCAATTTCTTTCAGGGCGAAGAAATAAGGAAATAAGAAGTTCCGTTTTGCTAGCAATACGGGTGAATTTTCCAATAAAATCCAATGCTCAAGCACCGTGGTGATTAAGAGGGATTTTTTTAAATATTTTTTATTTATATTTTATTTGTAGAATCGAACAAAAGTTAGCAAAATTTGTTAAGAATGATGTTTTAGGTTAGAAAGCAGTAAATTAAAAACGTAAAGCCAGTTTTTCTCTATGGGGCGCATAAGAGAAACATTGCCTATAGTCCTTTATCGAAACGTTCAGGAAGTAGATACTTCAAATATGTATCGTTGATCATACACATAGTTTTTTTTCTTGAAGCAAACAAGAGAATCACAACCCCATGTTTACCTTTTGTGTAAAACTTATGATTAAATGTATTTCTATTGGAATAAAAACGTGTTATTTTTTCATTATCCACTTGTATACCCCCACTTGATAATCTCGATGTTACCGGAACGTGTGCGAAAGCCGATTTTAACCATATTTATTTTTACCATAGACGTCACAGCGGTTTTTTTCTCAACGACGTATTTTAAAATTTTTGTTAGGCTGATTAAAGACATCATTTTTTTTTCTGTTTCAGGTGACATATGCGGCGAATCATGTTGCACCAAAGACGTAGAAAGAGAGGCGTATAAATTCAATCAATTATTCGTTGATAAATATTTGAAAAATTCGATTTCGAAGATTTCTTCAATCATCGAAAATAGAGCTAAGAAATTCGACGGTAAGAGTGTTTGATTATTTTTAAGTTTTATTTTGCGAATCGAGCGGCTAGGGAGCTTTCAAATTTGGGACGTGTACTTCGGCATCGTGGGGTATATTAAAATCTCTATACGGATTTTTTTAGGAAGGTTAGGTTAGGTTAAAACGGCGGTTCGAAGGTAACCCACTTTGGCCTTTTGGCCCGTTGCGATAACGTGACGGACGGCGATGCCGAGTAAGTAGGCCTCGCTCAATGAGCGAATGGATATAAAGGGGTGCCCAGGGCGGTCGCCCCACCGCGCCCTTTCCTAACACCGCTACTGGCGGTGCCTTCCCCCTCTACCGTGAGATCTAACTGAAACTTTTAATAAAAAGTGTGAGGTCTTTAATGCTAACAGAGCTCAGATCAGATAAGTCATCAAAGTTCGGTTGCCCTAGTATAGAAAGCCGTTTTCTGTCTAGGGCAGGGCAGTGGCAGAGAAGATGTACCATTGTTTCTTCCTCTTCCTCATCGTGACAGCTTCTACAGAAGTCGTGTCGTAGGTCTGCGATTCTTCCTGGATAGAGTTAAAACATCCTTAGTTCGACGTAGATCTAGTTTAGGCCAAATCTGTATCGATAATGTGCAAGTGGGTTCATTTTGCCACCTCAAGTTGGTCAAAAGCTCGTACAGTTTGGGCGTGTAGAGTTGGAAGCTTGGCTCCACATGAGATTTGATTAATTTTTGACAGTGCGAGCCGCGTGGTCTCGTCTTGGCAACATTTAACATGAAAATGTTTTTGGTGGGATATCACTTCTTTTTGTAAGTTGCTTTTGACAATATTTTATCTTTTTTTGGGGTATATTTCTTGCATTTATATAACAAGTAGTCTCTATATAAATTTTCAGACCTCTAGCATCAAAATTTGCGGAAGTCTCGTACAAACTTCCATGCACTAGTTCAAGGGGTTGAGGGGTAAAAGTTTCAAGTTTTATAATTTTGTTGTTGTTTGTAGCTTACATACAAAATTTCAGCTTTCTAGGATTTTAGGAAGTACCGTAATAATTTTGATGATATCAATAAAATCTAAAGTATAACAGCTATGCAATTGAAACTACATGTTTAATATGTAATATGTTTAACGGTTAATATGAGCAAGACGAAATATTTGTGTATTGGGGCAGAAACAACAGATCTGGATCTGGACAATGTAAAAATAGGAATATGTAAGGAATACACCTATTTGGGTACAAAAATCACATGTAAAGGTCGTACTGAGGAGGAAATAGAACAACGGATATTAAAGGGAAAGAAAGTTATAGGATGCCTAAACTCGCTGTTGTGGGCAAAAAATATATCTAGAGAAAAAAAAACATATGATATATAATACTATCTTTCAAAGTACTGTTCTATATGGCTGTGAAACGTGGCAACTTAATAAAACATTAGAACGCCGATTGCTAGCCCTGGAGATGGATTTCTGGCGAAGATCTGCTGGCATATCACGTCTCGATAGGGTTACAAATGACCGAATTCGACAAATTGTAAAGACCGACACAACTATAATAGATGAAATCCAAAGAAGACAACTTATATGGTACGGCCATGTTGAACGTATGACAGATGAAAGGCTACCCAAACTAGTGCTTAAATGGACCCCAACAGAACGAAGGAAAAGAGGTAGACCAAAACCAACATAGGGGGCATTCAGAAAGCGATGTCCGAAAGAAATCTAGCCCCAGGAGATTGGACTGACCGAAGAGGCTGGCAACTGGGAACCGGAAGGCGAAAGACGCTATAAACCGGATTAATTAATTAATTAATTGACATCATATCCCGGATAGTTTGTTGTTCACACCTCGAGAAGTTCATTCAAACAATAATAGAGGTCGCCCACTCCGTGATTTTTCCCTATTAAGACTTTTTCAACGCATAAAAATATGTTCTGTGTCTCCTTTTTTGTTCTATCAGGTCGTCTTTATATTTCAGATCAATTCCAAGGTATGATGAAAACGTCAAAAAGAGAATTCCACGAAATGTTCGAACGCACCTACGGCAAAATTTACCTCAAAAACGCCGACGTCTTCAGCGACTTTTTCGACGAGCTGGAGACCTACTACAAAAAAGGCTCCGTCCGATTGTCCGACACGATGGACACGTTTTTCGGCATTCTATACCAAAGAATGTTTACCGTCATCAACGCGCAATACACCTTCGATGACGGTTATCTCGATTGCGTGTCCAGTCACATGCAGGAAATGAAACCCTTCGGCGACGTGCCCCACAAACTCGGCGTGCAACTCAGACGGTCTTTCGTGGCCACCAGGACGTTCTACAAATCGCTGATGAAGGCCGCCGAGACGGCCGAAAAATTGGAAGAGTTGAAGGTGGGCGAGGAGTGTTATAGGGACAGCGTCAAAATGAGATATTGCGGCATTTGCCGCGCGGAAGAAGGCGTAGTACCGTGTTCTGGATACTGCATCTCGACGATGCAGAACTGTTTGAGGTACCACACCGAAGTGTCCGGCTACTGGGACAATTTAATAGGTGAGAATATTTTTTTAATTCTTGTTACAACAGATTTATATATTTTTTAAAGCCGCTATTAAATTTCAAGTTGTTTTAAGAGAAAATTTTTAGCCGAAATGTGTTCATAAACCAATTTTATTCGAAATAATTCGATCGATAGCAAGATTACTAAACTAAAAGTATTTTTTATATTCCTGTACCATTTTTCAGCCGAAAAAGCTAAAAGTCAAAGGGTCTGCTGCGGTTTCGTAGACTTGGAAAAAGCCTATGACAGAGTAGTAAGAAATGCATTGCGTTCGATATTGTTTATGTATAGGGTGTAGGAAGGGATGTGTGAATTCGCCATGGCTATGGCACCTATACATAGACGATTGTTTAAAATATTTGAAAGAAAGTGCCTATGGATTGTAAATAAAAGATTTGATTCTTCACGCCGATGATCAGGTCAGCATCATCTGAGTAGGAGTTGCAGGCGATGGTTAATATTATGCATGATGCTCCGAAAATCAAAGGGATGATATAAATGTAAGCAAAACGAAAGTGATGGTTTTTAAAAGAGAAGAAAACTGTGAGGTTCTGATTAAGGGAGAAAGGCGAGGTCAAGAGTACCAACAACCGACGAGCATGTATGAGAGCACTGATGAAAGTAGAGGAAGCAAAAGATGTGTGTAAGAACCGTAGCAAGTGGAAGAAAGTGGTCTCTGCCTACCCCGGAAAAAGGCGCGACTATATGTATGTATGTATTTATAGTTGTGTGAAAAATTATTATTTCTATACGTTAAGAAATAATTTGGGTGGAAAATTATAATCATTGAAAATGGTGAAAATGTCACATTCAATATTACGGAAGGAAGTGGTCTCTGCCTACCGCTACGGGAAAAAGGCGTGACTATATGTATGTATGTGCATAGAGGTCGCCCCGATTCACTTCGACCCTTAGTAGGTCTATTGTGACTCACCGCTAGAGGTTACAGTTCACCGCACAATCCAGCCCTTCTCACGAAGTTCATGGTGAGATTTTCTTGAAATAGGTTGGTATAATCAAATATGTTGAACCTTATTCTTCCCAGGCAGGGACATTAACACAGTATATGTTCAGCAGTTTCGTCTTCCACGCAGCAAAACCGACAGTCCGTTTGTTGATTCAGACCTATCCTTCCGAGGAGGTACCTTAGACGACAGTGTCCTGTAAGCAGTTCTGTTATAATTCGCAGGTCGTTCCTGCTCCATTCTAGGATCTCTTTAGTTGTGTTTAGGTTAGTCAACCCTGGTATATCGGACCAGTGCGTGAGTCTTTTTCTCCTCCCAGTCCGAAATAATTGTTTTGGCGGCACTTTTAGTGACTCCAAAGACCGTTTTTGGTCTTCCTGTTTTACGAGGGTGTCGGATTTTTTCGTATCCCTCTACCCCCTGGTGTACAGGTACTCTGTTTTTCGCACAAAGGTACTCCAGGGATTCGATGCAATTCCATACAAGCTTAGAATTTATCTTGTTCGAGCTCAGTGCTTTTAAAGCAGCCTGGCAGCTAATTTTGACCTGTAAATTTCACGCAAACGGCAGGGCCGGTTTCGGTATGAGTTTATCGAAATTGATCGATGAAGACAAAAAAAAAACTAACAAAAATCAATGAACTTGCGTTCGTTTTTGTTGCAGATGCGATAGATAAAGTTGGAGATCGGCTGCTTGGGCCGTACAATATAGAAATAGTGGTCGAACCGCTCAATATCAAAATATCGGAAGCCATAATGAATTTTCAGGAAAGCGGCACGGAGGTTTCCAAGAAAATTTATTCGTTGTGCGGGAAACCGACGTTTAGCAGACCGAAACGTCAGGCGATTCTCGACGATTCCACCGAAGATGGCACCACTACTACTGAAATCAAACTCGAAACGATGAAGAATCCAGCGAAGAAGAAACACCGAAAGACCTCCACCGTCGTGGATAATCAAACCACACCTCTGGAGAAAATAATTACGGATATTAAACAGGTGAGTAATAATATCCCCTTCGTCTATGGAGCATTCCAGTTTTATTGTCGATCTGATTAGCTGTTTGAGGGGTTAAGTACACTGGCTTTTCTGTTGGTATCAATTACCGAGATCAAAATGAAAAAAAATCTATTTATTGTATCGTTTTATTGTTCATTAACAAGAATGTAGCTGTGATACATTGTTGATTTTATTATGATAGATTACGTTTAGCGGAATAAATACACAACTGCTGTAGGTACTGCCGACGTACCCAACCATGCAAGGTAGCCCACTCTGGTGAGAGAGCGCAACAGTCCGAAAAAGTTAAGAAGGCCACAAAAGTCGTTCTTTCGGGACCGGAATGCGGCCAGAAAAGTCGTTCTTTCGGGACCGGAATGCGGTCAGAAAAGTCGTTCTTTCGGGACCGGAATGCGGTCAGAAAGACCGTACTTTCGACTTGCGAAGCAAGAAATAGTAATTTTTCTGCAGCCGTCTAGAAAACAAAATTTTCGGTATGATTTATTAAATCGAAAACACCACTTTACACAAAATAGATCTATTTTCGGTACGATTTTTTTCACTTTCGTAACGATTTCTTTACTTTCGGTACGATTTTGGATATCTATGTAGGCGGTTTTGACAATAACACGAACTTGTATTTTATTATGACAGCTATTGTCACGTAACATTGGTTTATGTTTTTTCGATTTTTAAATCCAAAAAATGGAAATCAGTAGTAGTGCAAGTGAGGCTGAAATGATCCCACATGAGGTAAGTGAATCTGCTAAAGAAGCTACTTACGAATTATTACCGGTAAAGTCAAGAGAGAGGTACGAATTGGTTTACAATTTATTTAAAAAATGGAGTAACGATAAAAATGTGCGTATTATAAATGAACAAGTGATTCTTGCATATTTAATGGAAAAATCTAAAATATTAAAGCCAACAAGCCTCTGGAGCAATTACTCGATATTAACTACACAATTAATATTAAAAATAATATAGATACAAGCCGCTTTCCCAAAGTTATTCCTTTACTTACAAGAAAATCTATTGGCTGTAAACCAAAAAATCAAAAGTATTGAATAAAGATTTTTTTTTTTTTATTAATTAATAGTCGCAAAAAGGGTAGAGAGATTATAGAAAGGAAATGATTGTGGATACGCTTTTTGAAAAGTTGCAGGTCATAGTTCTCTGGAAAAACTGATTTTGGAAGCCTATTCCATTCCGTAGCAGCCCTGTAACAGAAGGATTTTTGATAAAGATTGGTCCTTGTAGTGTCAATCTTGAGAGTAAATGGGTGAGACTGATCAGCGTGCCGAGTTCTTCGGCCGAATGTGGCCAATGGTGGTACAAGAGTTTTTATTTCTTTGGAGCATCTGCCATGGAAATATCTGTAGAGCAATGACTGGTCTGCAACTCTTCTTCTATGTTCTAGAGGATGAAGGGTATCTGTGAGAGTTGAGCTGTTTATCAAGCGAATGGCTCTTTTCTGAATGGAATCTAGAAGACGAAGAGAATGCCTTGGTGCTGAACCCCAAATGTGCGAGCAATACTCCAGTAGAGGTCGGATTTGAGGTCGGATTCCAGGACTTATCTATGGCTCGTCCTGGAAACTTCCTACTCATCCCGTAAAGGATCACTTGCGGAACTTGTTACGTAAATTATTATTACGTAACAAGTCCGGAAAATACTTTTTTGGACCAGTTGACAAAATCGTAGCACGAGCCGTAGGCGAGTCCTGGAAGTCTGCGAGTCCAAAAAAACGGTTTTCGGACGTTTCGCGTACACTATTTATTCGGCAACCGTGTAGCAAAATTTTAAAAATCAAAACGTCAACTAATTTTATGTCAAATAACTGTCAGTCGTTATTTCGGTGCTATGGTAATGATCAACTGCATTTATCAAAACCATACCTACCAAGATTTTCATTTTTACAATGACAACAACGATGTGATCCTTCCTGGCCTAGTAGGGGAAGTACGTACCGGAAAATAGGCCGGAAAATGCTACTTTCTCAAAGAAAAAGCGTGGGTACTTCCAGGACGGGAAATTTAAAGACAAAATGCATTGTATTTTTGTTAAGTTACCCTCTACCCATCTAAAAGTACCATTGAACATCCTCCATTTTGTACACACGTCCCTGAGTTATACTTATCGTTCGAGTAACATTTTTCTGCTGGTCTACGTGAGGCTTGATTCCCACACCTACTACTGTAACGGTCGTTTGTAAAAAATTCGCGAATAAATCTAAAATTGTTATTAGATGTTGTTTTTTTTCCGCTGCCTTTGATCTAAAAGCGGAACCTTAGTTCAATAAACTAACGTTATAAAAATACGCGATATATCAGTGTTATTTGTTTAAAGTCTTCACTCTTAAATGCTTTGTTTATTCTTAGTCGCACAATGTGATAAGCAGATGAAGATAATGAAGTGTCGGAGGAAAAATCGTGTTTATACGGGGTCGTAAGTCTGTCCACGTTAAGTGCCCTCTTTGTTAATTGATATTTTCAAGGGCATTTCGAACAGTAGTCGATCGTGTTACGATGGTTTTAATCTAGATTTTTATGTACGAGATTGATAATATTGATGGACGCTTTTCTCAATTCAAACTGTTAATTAATTTGATGTTTCGCGCGAGCAAAATTTGCTTAAATAGGACAATCGTGATTTACAAACATTAATGAACCGCATGACAAAAGTCAGTAATAGATATGGGTTAGATCTTAACATAAAGAAGACCAAATTTATGAAAATTAGTTAACATCCAATCCTAAATGCCCAATAATCATCAGGAGATAGATAGATAGATAATCACGCCTTTTTCCCGTAGGGGTAGGCAGAGACCACTTCCTTCCACTTCTGCTACTGTTCTTACACACATCTTTCGCTTCTTCTACTTTCATTAGCGCTCTCATGCATGCTCGTCGGTGGTTGTTGGTACTCTTGACAGCTGGCCTTTCTTCAAAACAATGTTAATCTGATCGAGATATACGTTCGCCGAGCAGTCGACCTCTACCGACTTCCGTCCATTCACGCTTGCCTTATAAATTTGTTTCGTCAATCTTCCTTCTTCCATCCTTTCTACGTTTCCAAGCCATATAAGCATTCCTTTATCTATCTTTGTAACCACATCTTCTTTTACATCACAACGTTCTCTTATCTCACTATTTTTTACTTTATCCAACCGAGTCACTCCGGCCCTACAATTCTCAGACTACTCATCTCCGCAGCATTAATCCTAATATCATGCCACAACATTCGCTACCATACATAGATTTACTAGTATTTGCAGTTGATCATGGGGAATTTCATTTTGTACTGCCATAAAAACTGTACTAGGGAATGATAATGGAGTAGTTTCCCGTTGCTCTCTCCATCGCTGTCTAAACGCCTTTTTGTTTTGTTTTTTTTTTTTATGTCTTGGTTCCCACGAAAAGGGATATCCTGTAATGTTCAGAGAACATCGTGGGAACCAAGGGAAAGAAGGTAGGAGTTGGTGTTCTTCTTAAATTTCTGGAGGTTGTATGCCTCGGGGAACACCTCCCTAGGCAATGAGTTCCAAAGCCTCGCAATTCGTTGGATGAATGAGTCTTTGGAAAGTGATGTTCTGCAGGTCTCCAAAGTGACCACGAAGGGGTGTGAAGACTGAACTTGACGGGTTAATCTCGAAGAGACTGCCAAAGGAGGAACGATTGTTGATATTTCAGAAGAGCATCGCCCATGAAAATATCTATAAAATAGAGACAAATCGCCAACTTTTCTACGGTGTTCCAGACAAGTGAGCGAGTTTGTAAGCGAGGCATCACCGACGAGACGAAT
This sequence comes from Agelastica alni, assembly GCA_950111635.1. Taxonomy (NCBI): domain Eukaryota; kingdom Metazoa; phylum Arthropoda; class Insecta; order Coleoptera; family Chrysomelidae; genus Agelastica; species Agelastica alni. The sequence continues at coordinate 35,981,672 of OX467716.1, forward strand.
TGCCTTTTTTTGGACAGAATCCAGTAGCTTCAGGATATGTTTAGGTGCTGCACTCCAAATATGGGAACAGTACTCCAGTACAGGTCGGATCTGTGCCTTATAGATCATAAGCAGCTGACTGGAGGTGAAATAGCTCTTGGAACGAAACAAAAAACCAAGTTTTTGGGATGCACTTTTGGCAATGGACCTCACGTGACTTTCTCAGCAAAGGTTATTGCTGATAGTAATACCAAGCATCGATATGGATGACTTCAGTGGTATGGTTACTCCTGACAAAGTTATGTTAGGCACAGTGAGATCGGCTTTTCTAGAGAAAAGACATGCTTGTGTTTTGTTTGCATTGAATTCTACCAAGTTATTGGATCCCCATTCGAGAATTGTTGCTAAGTCCATATTTATATTGTTAACATTTCTTCCTCGTTCATTTCTGGTTTCACGGGCTGATATAGGGGCCCTGGAAGAGAATGCGGTATGGAGGGTACTATCATCGGCAAAGCTGTGTACGGGACATGAAGTTGCTTTCAATAGGTCGTTGATGTGAAGTAAAAATAGTGTTGGTGCTAGAATGGATCCTTGCGGAACACCAGCATTTATGAGTAGAGTGTCGGATGAAACTCCATCGACCACTACACCACTCTGCCGTTTAGTGTCTGATACAGTGATGATGATACAGGCATACTAGTCAACAACATAGACGAACTGCAGCACGTCATGGAAAGAATACAGAAAGTGAGTGAAGACCATGGACTTAGCCTAAACATATCGAAAACAAAGTGGATAGTAATAAGCAAAAATCAGACACACAATGAGAGCATTACACTAAACAACCAGATGATCGAACGTGTGGAGTCATAAAAGTACCTTGGTACACCGAAATCAGATCAAAGATTGAAAGAGCTCGAGCATCGTTCGATGAAAAGTATATTCACAAGCAAGGATCTATCCCTGCCTCTAAAAATAAGGCTAGCGAAGTGCTATGTGTTCTCAATTCTGCTCTACGGAGCAGAAGCATGAACAACGACGGAAGCCGCAATGAAAAAATTAAACGTCTTTGAAATGTGGATAAACCGCTGTATCCTCAGAATTTTGTAGGCTGACCTTTTTCTTAAAGTGCAAAATATGCGATTTTCCTCTTTTTGATTGTCTCGAACAGTTATCTGTCTTCAAGTTTTGTTCTTCTAATTACTTCTTCGTTTCTGACTCTCTCAACTCACGATATTTTAAGCATTCGACATTTCAAATGCTTCGAGCTTGTTAATTGACGAAGCTTTAAGAGTCCACGCTTCCATGCCATATAGAAGAACAGGCCACACATAACATTTGGTCATTTTGAGTCTCAATTTAATGTCTAGTCGATGGTCAACTCAAAACTTACGCAGATGTAAGAATGCAACTCTCGCTTCTTCTATACGGCACGTAATCTTCACATCCGGATCCCACTTGTTATTTAAGTGGCAGCATAGGTGTGGACTGACGACATAACTAATAAAGAGGTGCTGCAGCGAATTGAGAAAGAAAGGGAAATAACAGTTAAAAAGAGGAAACTGGATACCTCGGGCACATAATGAGACATCAAAAATATCGTCAACTTCAGTTAATAGTTCAAGGAAGGATCAACAGTAAGAGAGCATCAGGAAGGAGAAGACACTCATGGCTATACAATTTACGCCAGTGGTTTGGACTTACATCTATACAGTTATTTAGAAATGCCGTCAATAAAATTAAAGTTGCCATGTTAATAGCCAACGTCCGCGACGTTTGCTATTAACATGCCAGAGTTAATCTCAGGTATTGCAAAATATTCGCGACATTATACTTATTACAAAAAAACGCGCTTAGTCCACCCACAAACAGTGACGTTTGACATTTCGGAGACCTCTCGCTACATCGATCTTCGTATTTCCACGAAAAGCTGTTATCGAACGTGTTTGACGTTGGAATTCTTCCTTATGTTCGTTACCTAATCTTTTTTCGTTTTGCAGAAAATCAAAGAAACCAAACTATTCTGGACCAATCTTCCTTATCAATACTGCAATAATCTATCCATCCTGAACGCCATAAATGCAACGTCATCCAGTCAGTGTTGGAATGGAACGTCTTCGAATAATAACACAAATTATCCAGCGAAAGTTCACCTCGGCGACCATCCCATCTTGAGCGAACACACGTACATACTTCAAGGACTAACGGACAAATTGAGAAAAGCCTATCAAGGACAAGAAGTGGAAATGGTCGACGACACGGAGGAGATATTGGATGGCAGCGGATCCGGATCGGGAGATGGTCTGGAAGACGAGGAGGACGTCGAGACGAAGGTATTTCTATTTTTGTTACTTACCGACCAGTTTGGAAATAAAAAAATAAATCTGGCTACGTTTTATTATAAAAAATTGAATATTTGAACCCTAACTCGATAGATTTGCTTTTTTTTAATCTCCTAATAGCCAAGATTGACAGACAATGTCGCGAATAATGGACTACCTGTGCTTACGTCACGCGAGACATGACTTTTGACTTATAAAATGGTTTCTAAACAAAAAACTTCATCCCGTACGCTCGTTTGCGCGTTTATAAACAATAAATAAGGACTTTCTTGGTAATTTTTGCCTGGAAATATTTGTAAAAGCCTCGCTTCGTGTGATATATGGTAGTGCATAGTTGTTCTGTTAATACATGTACGTTTTCTTCAATACCGGTAGTGCCAACTGTTTTCTTGCTGTGATTACTTACTGTAGATACGTTTTTTTCAATACCGGTACTGCCAACTGTTTTCTTGCTGTGAGTACTCACTGTAGAATAGGAGGAACTCCGTTCGACAATGGGCTCAATAACTTCTGTTAATACATGTACGTTTTCTTCAATACCGGTAGTGCCAACTGTTTTCTTGCTGTGATTACTTACTGTAGATACGTTTTTTTCAATACCGGTACTGCCAACTGTTTTCTTGCTGTGAGTACTCACTGTAGAATAGGAGGAACTCCGTTCGACAATGGGCTCAATAACTTCTGTTAATACATGTACGTTTTCTTCAATACCGGTACTGCCAACTGTTTTCTTTCTGTGATTACTTACAGTAGATACGTTTTTTTCAATACCGGTACTGCCAACTGTTTTCTTGCTGTGAGTACTCACTGTAGAATAGGAGGAACTCCGTTCGACAATGGGCTCAATAACTTCTGTTAATACATGTACGTTTTCTTCAATACCGGTAGTGCCAACTGTTTTCTTGCTGTGATTACTTACTGTAGATACGTTTTTTTCAATACCGGTACTGCCAACTGTTTTCTTGCTGTGAGTACTCACTGTAGAATAGGAGGAACTCCGTTCGACAATGGGCTCAATAACTTCTGTTAATACATGTACGTTTTCTTCAATACCGGTACTGCCAACTGTTTTCTTGCTGTGAGTACTCACTGTAGAATAGGAGGAACTCCGTTCGACAATGGGCTCAATAACTTCTGTTAATACATGTACGTTTTCTTCAATACCGGTAGTGCCAACTGTTTTCTTGCTGTGATTACTTACTGTAGATACGTTTTTTTCAATACCGGTACTGCCAACTGTTTTCTTGCTGTGAGTACTCACTGTAGAATAGGAGGAACTCCGTTCGACAATGGGCTCAATAACTTCTGTTAATACATGTACGTTTTCTTCAATACCGGTACTGCCAACTGTTTTCTTTCTGTGATTACTTACAGTAGATACGTTTTTTTCAATACCGGTACTGCCAACTGTTTTCTTGCTGTGAGTACTCACTGTAGAATAGGAGGAACTCCGTTCGACAATGGGCTCAATAACTTCTGTTAATACATGTACGTTTTCTTCAATACCGGTACTGCCAACTGTTTTCTTTCTGTGATTACTTACAGTAGATACGTTTTTTTCAATACCGGTACTGCCAACTGTTTTCTTGCTGTGAGTACTCACTGTAGAATAGGAGGAACTCCGTTCGACAATGGGCTCAATAACTTCTGTTAATACATGTACGTTTTCTTCAATACCGGTACTGCCAACTGTTTTCTTGCTGTGATTACCTACTGTAGGCTTGGGGGGTACTTTAGAGATGGAATTATTAAATTCCTGTAAAATTATGTAGAACTCTGTACGGTCCGTGCTTTTTTTTTAATAATGTGTATCAGTTCTAATTAGAATTCTGTGTGTTTTAAGGTGGAAGAGGACGACAAAGGCATAACATTCATAGATACGAACAAGGGCGAAGAGGAGGAAACGAACAACAGGATGTTGCCCTCGTCGACGTCCAGCAGTACGCAAGTTCCGGAAGTTGTTAGGACATCTAGTGGCGGTAACACGAACGCAAATAACATTTCGCTAACGAGAGCGCTAATAACGTACCTTTTGCCAATGATTATGGCTTGGTTCGGAGGTGCCATAACAACCTTGCTGTGATAGGTCTTAAAGAGAGATGATTTTTGAAGGAAAAGGTGTTTTCACTGAACGTTTATCAAATACACACGATTTTTTAAATTATTTTGGTGGGGGGGGGGGGGATTGTACCATGGAATTCTCGCAGATATTAATAATCTGCTAAGCTCTTTAATCCTTTTGTACCCTTTTTGTTTTGAATCACCCTCTGAACAACCCATTTATTAATTATCGTTTTTTTCTTCCCTACAATTTTTGCTTCTCTTCCCTCGGTTTACCAATTTTTGTCACAGAACTGACAATAATTCAAATTTACTGACTGCGTGTTTAAAAATAACATGAACATAACTAAATAATTTTAAACTTGAATTAATTTAACTGAATTATAATCCTTTCAAATTTATTTGTTGTTGTTTTTAGTAAAATTTGTACCTTGGCTGTAGTATCTAAAAAATGAGTTCTTAACGAAAAATGAAGAATATTACTAATGACAGTTGTCAAAAAAATTATTTAAATTTTTATAGGTTATTGTTTTCGTTTAAAATTATTATTCACAAATTAACAATATTTTAGCCCTCGCATTTATAATATTAAAGAAAAATATGAAGAAATTGTAGTAAGTGATATTTAGCAGTAGTATTTAGTTTTTTTCCTTTGATAAATCATCCTTTAATGCATATTTTCTATACAAAATAGTTTTGATGTTTCACATCTGTCAGGCGTCCCGGGACGGGGCTCATTTTTTTTACCAACTTCATTTTTGAAAGGATTATCCTTTCTCTGCTTGTAAAATATAATTATTCAGCCATTTTTACTTGGTATGTATGTTTGCCTTTATTTTAAGAAACGCTGTATGCTTTTATCCTCGACGTTTTTTATTTCAGTGTTAAATCGATTGAAAAATAATTTACGAGTGTAGTTTCATTGGCTAGGTGTTTGTTCGACTGAAAATACCAGTGAAAACATCTCGGACTTCCTTTCGTTTTTCTTTGTTGTACATAGTAAGCTATATTTTGTATATAGGAAAAGTGTTGAGTATGTGAATCGATTAACGGAGGGACCCAAAATGCATTTTTACAAAAGAACAATATAAATGTGGCATTCGTGTTTGAAAGAGAGAAAGACTTTATATTGGCTATCAAGCAGCCAATTATGCACTGAGTGAAATGATATTTTTTAATATTTATGTAATATTGTGATAGTATTTATGAGTAAAAAGAAAATATTCGTGATAATTCTGTTTTTTTTTTTTTTATTTAAGTAGTTCCCAAAAGTTTAACAACAATATTTCGAGAAAATAAACGCAATGGGTGACGTGCAGCTCGTAGCCACTTTTTGACATCGGTAGAAAGGGTGACGTCACGTTGTACAACAAATGACACATTTTCAAAATTTGTTTGGTTTTGTGAGCTTACGATGTGAAACATCTAATGCCGCGGGTGAGAGTTTTGGCGTGGTGACCGTCAGTCTTCCGTTCGACCCAAAACACTTTGGCAAACATTGGCTGTAGTAACTAAGAATTGAGATCTTAGCGAAAAACGAAGAAAATTATTTATGACAAATGACAGTTGTCAAAAACATTGTGTTTTATTAAGTTTTAGGAGGTATTGTTTTCATTTTGAAATTATTAGTCACAAATTTACAATACTTAAGCATTCACATTTAAAATATAAAGGGAAATAAAGCATATTTATGTCAAGTGATATTCAGCTGTACTATTTAGTTTTTTTTATATAATTTGATTTTAGTATGTAAGAAAATATAAGAAAATTTATTTATATTACAATAATACTAATTATATTTTTATAATTTATGAGGCAAGCATTTATTTCCTTTAATAAACCATCCTTTCATCCAAATTTTTTATACAAAATAGTTTTGATGTTTCACGTCTGCCAGGCGTCCCTCAACAACTCAGGCAAATTGACTTTAGGGTGAGCTTTGTAACAATTATTTAGAGAACACTATTGTGGTTATATTAGTGATTTTAAAAGACTTAAAATTAATATTTAAGTTTTAAAAAGTAGGGTTTATGTTACCTGTAGCCAAGGCCACTTGATTGAGACATCACTCTTTCTAACATTGGCAAGTTAAAAGGTTATGTGCATGTTACCCATTAAAGATCCCCTTTTTACAAGTGCCAATGCCTTTTTTGAGAAAGAACACAACATTAACTTTTGACCTTACTCCCATTTAATTTTGATGATCCTTCCATTTGCGGGAAATAAAATTCCCAACAACTCGTTAACATGAATTTTTATGCAAATTAATTATAAACACATATTAATCAATAAAAATTAAAATGTTTATCAAAATTAATACTTGGAGAATGGAACAATAGTATCAATAAATAAAAATTAATTTTGGAATTCAAATTACATTACTGATTAAAATCATTTAAATGGAGATAAGAGAGATAAATATTTATTTAATTTTGTGACAACAGTCCTTTCAGCTATAAATTACCTTAAGAACGAGTTTTTAAAAATAAACATTTTTTATAGTAAACGTCAATATATTTAAAAAAATAAACTTAATATTTACATCTTGTAAAAATTTTAAGTATCAGTCAATGTAGCTATTTCTCGGCCTTGTTTTGATGTAGACATAAGCAATAATGAATACAGCAATTGCTATGAGACCTGGCAACACAATAGTTTTAATCTGTTTTTTAGTAACTTCAAATTCTTTTTTTCTCTGTTTCTTTTCCTTTGAAGATTCCTTGGCCTTTCCAGCTTTACTGCGCATATTTTCGTTTCTACAAAAATATAATAGAGACCTGAAAAATTTGTTTAACTAACATTTAAAAATGGGCAATAAAGTTTTTATCACATAATCATCTATTTCTTTTGATACTAAAGTAATCATAATAATTTTACATTTATTTCAAAAATTAAATATTTAAATTGTATTAACCTGAAGCATAATTATTAAAGCGTATTTTTTTAATGCAACAATATTCTTTACATTTTTCATAACATATTTGAGCAGTATAATTTATAAAATATGTTTAGTTAATGAAAATTAAAGTTTTCCAAAGTTTGTACTCAGTTTTTACATTAAATATAATTTAAAATTACCTAATAACTACTTACCTTTTGTCTGTAATCAATAAAACAAGAATAAAACTTGAATTATTTATAATCTCGAGTATTTTCTATCCCCAAAATTTTGCTGACGTCTTCACTTTCACCTCACAGTAACTCTTTTTTTTATTTTAATTGACAGGTGGGTATTTGTATTTACTAATAAGTTTATTTAGGTTATGTATTTATTTTTATACTTTTCTGCTTAAAACTGAAGACTTGTAAATCGATGATCAACGTAAATTCATAAAAAAAATCCATTCGTTGCATTTAAAATTTTAATTTTTCCATTTTAAATATTCTTTTAACTCAATAGCTTATCCATCTAAGACCAAAGTCTTCTTTTTTATTTCTTGATTGTCGTACTCTTGAAAAATACAGTCACTCACATTTATTTTAAAGCATTTGTATAAAAAAATAATCATGTCAAAAATAACGGATATTTTAGATTATTTATTGATTGCAATAGTAATTAATGCGACCTAAGTACTCTGTAAGGACGATCATTTTTAAAACTTTCCAGGCAATTTTGTATTTGTGCCTTAGCTATTCTTGCATTATCCTGGAAATTGTTTAGTTTTAAAATGTTGTTGTCTGATGTTATTTTTAAAGGAAATATTTCTGAGATTGGTAAAAGTAGGATTAAGCTAGTTAATGTGAAACAATGTAACAATAAAAATAAACTTTTAGTTCAAACACCATAAAACAGAGACAGAGAAACATAATAATTTACAAGATAAAATCTGTTAACGAGATTTTACAAAACTTAGGTTAACATCTTCAGATTATGATAGACTACTGCAGTTTCTTTGATAATTCTCGGTAATGTTAAAAATTTACTTGAATGTTACTGAATCCGATTATTAAAGGCCAACGAGTAGATTCCTAGCTGGTTACTTACAAAGCAACAGATCATACCTGACGTTCAAATTTGACATTTGTATCAAATGTCTCCATATTTTTGTTTACAATCAAAAATGTTTTATAATATAATAAAAACAACAAAATCTTTTTAAATGTTGCTAGAATATATGTAATTAAATTTTTTATAAATGTGTGACATAATGGATGCCCGATGTCGTCTTTGTGCTGAATGTCTATCAAGCCCAGTACCTATTCTACAAGATATTGTTTTTTGCTCAAAAATCTTCCAGTTATTTCAAATAAAAGTTTCGGCAGGTGATAATTTACCTACTTGTGTATGCCATGAGTGTTATGAAATGGTTGAAAAGACGTGGAGTTTCAATGACAGAATTCAAAACGCTCAAGTAGGTATTTGATGAGTTAATAAGGTACTAATATAAGTAAAAATTTAGTCATTGCCTAGTTTAAATCCCTAATTTCGTTATAAATATTGTAGGATGTTTTGGCAAATCTCATAAATCAAATTCAAGACATGTTGCCTGCAAGTAATAATGAAATGGAAGTTGTTACCATTCATACTGATACCGGAACTATGGTAGATTTGGAGTATGTTGATGAAAACAAAGACGGTAAATGTCAATTTATATCTGAAGAAAGTTTGGATATTTTCGATGAAAGTTCTATTAAGTTGGAAAATAACTGTCAGAAAAATTCAGGGGGATGGAAAAAACGAAAAGTTAAAAATTCAAGAAATGAGGTATGAGAAAAATATATTAGTTTTGTATCAACCAAGAAATAACGACATAAAATTATTAAATTACTAGTTTAAATTTTGTATATTTTAGACCAGAAAAGTTGCTAGGAAGAAATCAATTACAGTACCACAAAATCCTCAGTTTGAAAATCTAGAATTTGAGGTAAAAATAGATGGCACAATAGTGCCAAAAGAAGACAACAACGGTTGGAACACATATCCATTTATCTGTGCTGATTGTCAACATTTCTGTAACAACCCAGATGACCTAAAAGATCATTATGCAACTGTTCATAATTTACCCCCTCGCTATTCCTGTGCTGATTGCTCTAAAGGGTATTCAAAATATAGTGTATTTGTAGCACATGCTAAAGTGCATAGATCTAGACTGAGGCTTTGCTGTGATTTATGTTATACATGGTTTCCAACTGCTGCTGAACAAGAAAAACATAGGTCACAGCATGGGGAGGATAAACCACATACTTGTAATAGTTGTGGGAAGAAGTTTAGGATGCAGTCTTCTCTTGTAGTAAGTTACTTAGTTATATACTCTGGACAAAAGGTAATGAGACTGTATTTTTTAATAAAAAGCGAGCGAGCCTTACAGTAGTCGCATATGATGTGTAACATTTGACATATCACCTTAGTAATAAGAAATTTTAAAATTATATTACGAAAAAAATGGGTCAGGTATTATTTGAAATGATTTTTCATAACAAACAATAATTCCTTTTAATGAAAAATTGTATTTTATTTAATTGACACTGACAGAAATCAAAATAATTATTTATTATTACTTACTTGATTTTTTTTATCAATGATCTGCACTTTATTGAGATTTATTATAAACAGTAAATAATTATTTATATAGTTTAGGCATATAACAGCAAACTTAAAACACAATACTCTCGATAAATTGGTTGACGTCTATCTTATGGCCAACTCTAATCGCGCGCTCATTCGTCAAATCAAATAACATGTGCTTCTGCCACTTTCTGTTAATGTTACACATATCAAAAATCACTCCCACAAATTGCGTATAAGCTAGAGGAAAGATGTTACACATGCAAGAAAGCGAGAGCAAATAAGTTCTTCTTCTTCCTTTTGATAGGACTATGTCCTGTTTTTTTCCAACTTTTTATTCGATGTCTTTTTGGTGGTCTTCCTAAGGGTGGTCTGGTCGTGTTCGGTTTTTCCTTGTATGCGGCGTTGGCCAGTCTATCGTTTCCCATCCTGTTGACATGCTCTTTCCATTCTCTTGTTCTTCCTCATGACCATATAACAACATCTGGCATCCCATCGCATCACTCCCGGATCTCATTTCTAGCCTTGCTGATTATCGACATGTGTTTGTTTTTCCAAATAGTATTATGTAGACAGCTAGTCACTCTTGCTGCTTTATTTACTTGTGTTTTCACCTCATCATATGTATTTCGACTGCTTAAAGCTTTTATCCCCAGGTATTCAAAGCTCATTACTTGTTCGATTGGTTGGTCGTTTAGTGCCAGCTTGCATCATATCCGTTCCTTCCTTATGGTCATAGATTTGGTTTTCGGTATCGAGACGCTCATGTTATATTTCTTTGCTCGAATAGCATTTGCTGCAGGTTGTCCTCATTTTCCGCTATGAGAACCGCATCGTCTGCATAGCACAATATTTTGAATTTGGTTTGTCCCATTCTGTAACCAAAGATGTTACACATCAAAAATATCGTGATTTTTTATTTAGTAGGTTGGCGTGACTGTAAACTGTTGGTATGACCGTCAAAAATTTCATGGCATTTGCCTTATTAGGTTAAAAATTGCAGCGTTTTTTGTGTTAAAAGAAAATTGTATCAAGCGATTTTTAAAATGAAATAAATGAATATAATTTTGGGTGATTAAAATGTTTTATTTAATCAGTCAACTTTTTGTCCAGTTTTTGTATTGCAATAAGCTGTAGCTGCTATGAAATTATATGGAATATGGAATTTAATTTAGGTTCACTCGAGGTCTCATCTTCCTGCCGAAATAAAAAATCAGTACCAATGTGATCAGTGTCCAAAAAAGTTCGGGACCAAACCTAATTTAATGGCTCACAAAAGAATACATACCGGCATTAGAGATTATACCTGTGATCAGTGTGGAAAAAGTTTTGTACAAAAAGGTATTCAAATATTTTAAGTGTGCTAGTTTTTTTTTTTAAAAAAATGCTTGTATTTTTGAAGTGAAACTTCTCATGGGACACTATACGCTCTAGTTCTGAAATAGAGAGTAAACTCGTCGACCTAACAAAATCCGTTGAGCTCCTTGTTCTTTTCTAATTTCCAATTGTTCGTCTATAGCGTGAGAAGGACCGCAAAAGTGTACGAAGATCCGCACAACGAGGAGACGCCGAGAATAGTCGACGGGCATTATTAATTTATAACAGATCATAATACTTATTTTTCAATATTAGGGGGTGTTTGGAGATTTTCCGCAAGTGGTTGTTTTTTCAATATTACGGGGGAGTTAAGAGATTTTTAGGTAGGGATTTTTTTAATAATACAGGGGAGGTTCGAGGTTTTCCTCCAGGACATTTTTCTATCAATGCAATTCATGTTACTTATTTTTTAATATTACGGGGAGGCTAGAGATTTTCTGCAATGGATTTTTTAATAATACGAGGGAAGTTCAAGATTTTCCACAGGGACATTTTTCTGTTAATACATATCATGTTACTTATTTTTCAATATAACGGACAAAGGGATTTATTTTTGTACACTCGTTGACAGTTTTTGCATAACATGAAAAGTTTCACTTCTAACGCCGTTGGTTTTCGACTGACGCATAATTCTTTTTGTTATTTCGCGAAATGTAGGAAATCTAGAGAATCACCTGTTGACACATACAGCAGCTCGTCCGTTCAATTGCAACGTTTGCGGTAAAACATTTAAGACTGTGGTGCGACTGCGTAAGCACAGTTCCGTGCATTCTGGACTGAAGCCGCACAGATGCGACATATGCGGTCGACAATTTCGAGAAAGGGGCACGCTCAAAGAACACCACAGAATCCATACGGGCGCCATGCCGTTTACGTGCGAATTTTGCGGGAAATGTTTCAGGTTTAAGGGCGTGCTAACGACGCATAGGAGGCAACACACAGGTACTCAAATAAATTACAGAAAACCAAATTGTTTAGATACTTATTTTATTGTCTAGATTTTATTAATATTTTTTAAAAATTCCTTTGTTATGAGAGAGTTATGATCTGCTTACTTAAGAATCATCCCTTAAATAGACCCTAAGAAGCGCATTATTAAGCTATTTATTACATCAGTAACGTTTTAAGGGCAAGCATGTAAGACGGCTGGTCAAGATCATCATAAATTAACACATGCGCGTGGTACTACTTCTCGCTTTTATTGACATGAATGAATGAATGAGTAAATAGGAGTTGTGGAAGAAGTCTAATTTTTCTCTTGTCACTGCAGCATTGTCTACCTTTTGTACCTTTCCAGCTCCTTAGTTTAGTCCCATTTCTTAAATTCTCCTGTTAAGGAGTAATAATAATAATAATAATAATCTTTATTAAATAGGAAATCCTAGTTTACAAAAAATGTATGATGTAAAATCATTAATAAAAACAAAATAAATATATATAGATAACTAACTAATCTAAAAAAAAAAAAAAAAATGTGAACATGGTATTTAACATTACACAATACGTAACTACAATAGATATACAATGTAAGTGTTGATATAAGTAAATAACTAATCAATAATTAATTTTTTTATTTTAGATTTGAATATTTGAATAGATGGACTCATCTTGATGTCCATGGGAAGTTTATTGTACTCAACTAAACCTTGGTGAAATAATGAATTCATAGTTCTTTTCATTCAAGTACGATTAATATGAAAATCAAACCTACCCCTAGTCTCATAGTTGTGAATTTGGTTATTAAATGTTATGAATTCATTGAGATAAGTTGGAAGTTCACAATTAACCACCTTGTAAATGAATATCAGGAAAAAATATAATATCCTCTGTTTTACTGCCATCCAATCAAGAACTGATAACATAGAGTTAACAGGGGTATATCTGTTGCACTGAAGTATGATCCTCATTCCACGATTTTGCAGTTTTTGCAATGTGGAGACACTATTATTATCTAGCAGAGAAAGCAAACTAGAACAATAATCGAAATGTGGCTGTATGATTGTTCTGTAAACCGTGGTAGAAGATTGGAATGATAAATGTGTTCTGACTCTCGAGAAAAAATATAGTTTTTTTAAAATTTTTTTTGTAAATATAGTTAAAATGTGGTTTTAAATCAAGTGTGAAGCTCATGTACTGCTATTGTCCCAGGTGGATCACTCCCTTGGTCTTGTATACAACCCAGGTAGCACCTCCATTGGGCGGTAGCTTCACATTCGAAGATAATATGGGTGGCTGTTTCCTCCTCCCCATTACATAATCTGCATATAGGTTCTGCGTCAAACACGCCGATATTGTGCAGATGATTCCTCAAAGACCAGTGTCCGGGGTACAAAGCCCTAAAACTGAAGTTTTTCCCTACTTAGCGAGAACAGCTTTCCTGTCTGCTTAGGTGAGGGTTCTTTCAGCATTAGTTTGCTGTGCCTCGCTCCCTCTTCAGCTGATGCTGAGAGTGGATCCAGCCTTTGATCGCTGCTTTAACGCTGGCTTTGGATATCCCTAAATAAATGGTGTTCCAGAGCCCCGCCTAGCTAGTTTGTCCGCTTCTTCGTTACCAGAAATACCTTTATGCCCTGGCACCCACGACAAGGTAACCTTGTTATGGTTAGCCAAAGTTCGTAGGTTTCCGGCACATTTCCGGACAATTTTAGAGTCTATTCTCCGTAATGCCAAAGCTTTGAGTGCCGCTTGACTATCTGATTTGATGAGGATCGTTTTCTTTTTATATCCTCGTGTCAGATTTTCGACAGCACAAGCGTTTATAGCATGTACTTCAGCTCGGATGACCGAGGCATGTCTCCCCAATGAGTTTGTTTGCTCATATTTGGGTTTTGAAGAGTAGACGCCTCAGCCAGTTCCTTCGCTGGTTTTTGATCCATCCGTGTGCCAGGTCAGTTCACCAGGTTGATCATCATTTGCTTTGTCATCCCCGAATTTTGCGTGAACCTCATAGTTTGTCTCAAAGGATATTTCTGCATTCATATATTCAGTTGCCATTTCCAGAAATGGGTGTCTGATTATATTTTTTATGTTGGTATGCCCCCATAGGTTTTAGTACCTTTTCAACAGTTCTGTTGTTCTATTTACATCATGTTGTATCGGATGGCTGACGGAGATTGTTTTTTAGGAGAGAGACCGTATTCTTGTAACGAATGCCAACATCACTTTACCAACTGGCCCAACTACAACAAGCACATGAAACGAAGACACGGCATCAACACGAGCGTTACGTGCAGAACGCGCCAAGATATTCCCCCCACGGGTATGCCGCATCGAAATCCTCCCGGTACCGTTCTGGCGCCGCCCCAGCCGGTCGTAGTGCAAGAAAATTTCGTCGAACAGCCCCCCACGTTTTATCCAGTTCTTAATTTGTACAACATCCCCGAAGAGTTGTTGCAGCAAAGGGTATAAAACAGATTTTTTTTTTTATTCTGGAAAACAATTTCCGGGGAAGATTTTTAAAAAAGGAAGTAGGTATCAGATGAGAGCGTCCCTTAAATGCAGTTTACAAAGAATCAAATTGTCTTGCAAAAAAATACTCGACAGTATCGTTTTTCTCTCAGAATTTTGCGTAATATCAAATATCTCCAGACTCGACGTTTTTTTTGCGTCATTTAAGTTCCGATAACCAAATAAACTGATGGAACACATATTTACATATACGTACAATCAATTTCACGTGTTTACGTAAAAAACAACTCGTAAGAACGTTTTAACATCCCTTGTTTTGTCATTTTAAAAATTCTTATTTATAATGTGAAACTGCATCGATATAATATTATTTATTGCCAGTATTTGTTTATCGACGATTGTATTGTAGTATGGTTAATACAAAACGAAATTCGATGCACGTCACCCAATTTGGTATCGTCACAAAACGTACTTAAATAGAAAACTTATTTTCGTTGTGGCGGGTGAGGGTCGAGGGTCAGTCTTCCGTCCGACCGAAAATATGAGATCTTAACGATAATAAATAATATTTAAAAAAACTAAGACAATACGTTTTAAAAGAAAAACGAACTAAAAAATAAGCTACCGTTTTAACAATGAGGATGTGACGCAGGTCACATAAGCGATAGCACCAACCAACATACTGCTGAATGTCCCACAAAGGAGACAGATTGTAGTAAACAAAAAAAAAAGCGTGGTGGGGTGCTTTTTATGATGTTGACGTTTTCTTCTTGGAGACTTTACTTTTACCAATATCTGTTTATTATCAAATATATTAATTAATAAAGCGCACCCCACGCTTTTGATTATAAAATTATTTTTTATTAATTTTTAGTTTTTAGTTCGGTAAGCAAAACGAAAGTAACGGTTTTTGAAAGAGAAGAAAGCATGACAAACTGTGAAGTTTCGATTAAGGGAGAAAGATTGGAACAAGTTAATGAATTTGTGTACTTGGGTTCAAAATTTACGAGAGATGGAAAGTATGACAGTGACATTGAGCGAAGGGTGTTGGCAGGAAAACAGATGAATGGAGCACTACATAGATTTATGATCAGCCAGAAAGTGTCAAAAAAGACATGATGGCTGTGCATAGAGGAGTGTTGATTCCTACACTTATGTATGGTAGTGAATGTTGGGTTTGGCAGAAGAAGCATGAAAATAGGATTAATGCTGCAGAGTTGAGTAGTCTGAGAAGTGACTTGGTTGGATGAAGCAAAGAATATTGAGATTAGAGAACGCTGTGGTGTAAAAGAAGATGTGGTTACAAAGATAGATAAAGGAATGCTTAGATGATTTGGACACGTAGAAAGGATGGATGAAGGAAGATTGACGAAACAAATTTATAAGGCGAGTATGAATGAAGATGTTCGATAGAGGTCGACTTTGGCGAATATTGTTTTGAAGAAAGGCCAGGTCAAGAGTACTAACAACCGACGAGCATGTATGAGAGCACTGATGAAAGTAGAGAAAGCAAAAGATGTGTGTAAGAACCGTTGCGGAAGTGGTCTCTGCTTACCCCTACGGGAAAAAGGCGTGACTATATGTAAGTATTAAATTTTAAATAAGAAAATCTATTTGAAAGTAATAATTACGATAAAATATGAGTTACACTGATATTTTAGGACATAAAAGTGAGCAGCCTCTTGCAAAGAACGTATAATTATCAAGTGATTCAAGTCGAGATTAAGTTAATTATTTTTTTTATTATGCCATATTTATTTCATTTAGGAAACCATCCTTTCATGCATATTTTCTATACAAAATAGTTTTGATGTTTTACATCTGTCAGGCGTCCCGCTACGAGTTATTTTGTTATTTACTTCAAGAATAATACACAAATTTAAAGTTGAACGTGTGAACATAACCAAAACGTTTTGATCGAAAATGCTGCCAACTGCGTATTTTAGAATCGCATGGGCGCAGGAAATTTCATTTTATAGTCGAATATCGCGTTGGGCGTTGGCCACACGTATTTTAAAGGGTAGTATCACTGCTTTGAAACGTCATTTATGACGTGCATTTGATCTTGTTTTGTGTTTACTGTAGCTTTTTGCTTATACATGTTTATAATGGAGGAAGAAATTTTAAATCTATTTATGACTTTTTTTAATTACTTTATACAGTCGTAGAAAAAAAAATGTATACAATAAATTTATTATGTAAACAATTATAAATGTCTAAGCTGCATGATCATTAACGGTTTCGATTTTTTCGAGTTAAAATTGCTACAAAGGGACTGGATAAAAAGAAAATACTATTTTTCGAACGTAAAATTTGAAGAACTTTTGAGTATGATTTGATTTAATGTAATTTCTTGCAGCTTAGGTATTAGTTTTCAACATTTTATTTATTTTAAATTCCGTGATCTTAAATAAAAGGTATTTATTTATAAAAGAAAATTGTATTTATTTGAGATACATAATATAATGATAAAAATATTATTTACCATTTTCAAAATGAACAATCACAAAAAATAATGAGACTGTGTTTTAAATAAAATATCGATTTCTATATTTATTTAGTAGGTTGGTACGACTGTTATGTTGACATAAATTTCAATTCATTTGTATTATAAGGTTAGAAATTGCAGCGTTGTTTGTGTCTTGTCAGCGATTTTCTATAATGAAAAATTCGGTGAAACAAAGAATTTGCATAAAGTTTTGTCGAAAAAAATGAAACTTCTTGTTCTGCTGCATTGAAAGTGTTGGGACTATAAATGTTTAACAAAATGATAAGTTTTTAAGTGATACAAATCATTTGGTGAGGAACGTGAAACAGTCAAAGACGAACCTCGTTCAGGAAAACCATCAAACTCAACTACTGATGAACAAAATCAAGGAGCTGGTCTTTTCCAATCGTCGATTGACTAAAAGATACCTTGTAGGTATTGTTGGTATATCTCAAAAGGATCAATACAAACAGTTTTAAAGGATAATTTGGGCTTGTCTCGTGTGCCTTCTCGTCTTGTTCCAAAATATTTAAATTTGTTTAAAATACGTCATTTCGAAGTGGCTGGAGAAGCTTACAACGACTGATAATGATCTGAAATGCATAATTACTGGCGATGAGACTTACCAAACAATGGTAACGTATGGCTCAGTAGTCTGGTGGACCAAAGGGTTGCAAAAGACAGCTTGCTGGTTATAACTGGAGCTCACAACAACGGCAGCGACGAAATACCTCTTGAATCTCCCTCCCCTAGATATTTCCCTAAAAAGCGAGGCCAGGATAGTTTCCTACAGATTCCTATCTTTGGAAAGGAGTTCGCTCCGGGATACTAAGTGAAACAAAAAACCACGCCATTACTTTAAAGGAATCACAATAAATTTGGACAAATAAAATATTTTGTGTGTGTGTTGTATTTAATCAGTCTCGTTAGTTTATCCAGTATAGAGTAATGTCTAACCAAACAAAATAAAAACCCTTCCCGGATGACCATGTTGGAACATGTCTGAAGAATTGCCTATTTGAATAAATTTGACCACTTTATTAAGAAATACGTTTATTTACAGACAAATATTGCATATTATGTACACTAAATAAATTACCACGAACACTAAAGCATCAACACCTTATGTTTTTCCAAAACCCTATCGACTTGATTTTGATGAAATTCTATCTCATTGGTCAAGAAATTTGCGAGAACTTCTGGATCTGGAGCAACCTTTAAGAAATCCGCCACTAAAGATCTTGGGTTCTTCCCGCCTCCATGGCTGAGACATTCTTCTCTATATTTCTCTCCGTTCGCTCTGCTGAATGGATCCCTTTCGAAATAAGTTTTCCAAATAAAATAAGCCAAAGCCCTAGACACTAAATACGAGTAATATTTGGCGCCATAACCCACCAAATGACTGAACCTCAGTTGCCAGGCAGTGTTCGGTATGTAAGGCAAGCAATAAAAGTCTTTCTGAGTTTCCCCTAATACTTCTGTTGTGGTACCATTTAATGGGTAACAACCATGATACTGTTGGTCAATTGCAGCGTAGAACACCTGCAATTGCGTCTCGCTAGCGGTGAACAAACGTTTAGATGCACATAATCTGAAACAAAAAAACATAAACTAGAAAATAAGCAATAGATAAGTACCAAATTATCAACCGCAATTTTCACCTTTGTAACATATCCTCCGAAATGGGTTGTTGCGTCTGAAAATGCCTTGCAAACTTTCTAAGAACTCTATGATCAGACGCGAAATACTCCATCAGTATAGACGGTACCTCTGCGAAATCAGTACTGCATCTTGTTCCGCTGACATGTTGGTACTTGGTCCTGGCAAGCATAGAATGCATCGCGTGGCCCATTTCGTGAAATAAATTATCCACCATACTGGGACTTAACAAAGATGGACTCGACCAACGAGGGGTAGGCAAATTTAACATAAGAACCACAATGGGTTGTTGATAAGTACCATCTGCTAGTTGTCTACCTCCCCTGATGGTGAAGTGACAATCTTGATTCGGTTTCCCAGTTCTTTCGTAAAAATCACAGTAAATGTATCCTAATAAACCTTCAGTTTCATGCACAACTGATAATTTATAAATGTCTGGTGACCACGTTTCCCCTAAAAATAAATTAATAATTTGTTCTCTAAAACTAAATAATATTTTCTTACGTGTACACACCTGGAGCAAGTTCAGAAATTACGAACTGCACTCCATATAAAGCCTCAAAAACTGTATTGAGCCCATCCATGCAAGCCCCCAAAGAAAAATACGGAGAATATTCCTTTGTGGACACTTTAAAACAATCTTTTTTAGCTTTTTGTGTGAAATAAGGTACATCCCAAGCCATTATGGGTCCGTGAGAATTTTCAATAAATTTCATTTTAGTCATTATGGAAAAGTCATTGTGGGATTTGTTCCAAATGTCTTCTGACAATTTTTTCAAGAAAGCCATTACTTGTTCGGGGTGTTCGGATATGGAACCTCTTAAAGCGCGATGAGCATAAGTTTCAAATCCACAGATTTGTGCCAAATTATGTCTTGCATCTAAAAGCGCATTTAAAATTTCTTCTTGTTCTTCATCAGGATGTAAAAATATTCTGTAAGCCATTTCTCTAGCTAATGGATCGGTGGAATCGGTATATAAACCAGACACTGAAATAAATCGCTATATTTGTAGCTGCATAACTTTATGAACAGCCAGAGAGTGTCAAAAAGGCACGTCTGGCTGTGCATAGAGGAGTAATGAGTGTGGTTCCAACTCTTATGTATGGTAGTGAATGTTGGGTTTGGCAGAAAAAGCATGAAAATAGGATTAATGCTGCAGAGATGAGTAGTCTGAGAAGTATAGCCAGAGTGACTCAGTTGGATAAAGTGAAGAATTGTGAGATATGGGAACTCTGTGACATAAAAGAAGATGTAGTTACAAATATAGCTATAGGAATGCTTAGATGGTTTGGACACGTAGAAAGGATGGATGAAGGAAAATTGACGAAACAAATTTATAAGGCGAGTGTGAATGGACAAGTCGGTAGAGGTCGACCTCGGCGAACATATCTAGATCAGATCAACATTGTTTTGAAGAAAGGCCAGGTCAAGAGTACCAACTACCAACGAGCATGTATGAGAGCACTGATGAAAGTAGAGGAAGCAAAAGATGTGTGTAAGAACCATAGCGGAAGTGGAAGGAAGTGGTCTTTGCCTACCACTACGGGAAAAAGGCGTGACTATATGTATGTATTTGTAGTTGTATGAAAAATTATTATTTCTAGATGTTGAGAAATAATTTGAGTAGAAAATTATGATCAATGAAAATAGTGAAAATGTCACATTTAATATTACAAACGATAAAATTTATAATCATAATCAGTGTTGCGGTAAATGCAAAATTACTGGAGCCGGCTCTGTAGTAATGTATGCAGCCATGAAGCGGCGATACTAAGGCCCGCCGCAAACCACGCATGCACTATTTTGTAAAACATGTTTTGAGACGGAGTGGCGCATATTGAACCCATCTCACATCCAGGTTCAATTTCAAACTGTTTCGCAGGGTCGGGTTGTGCTAGCAACACAGTTTCGTGGGTCTCTACTTTTGTCAGTGTGATCAGTGATCAGGACTAAGCCCAACCCTGTGAACTATGCATTCCAGTGCCATCTGAAGTCGCTATATTTTGCCACCACTAGTACTCCTATAGAATAATGATTGATTAATAGTGCTAACAAAGCTATTGAAAGTAGTTATTTTCGCAGCAATTATTAATTTTAAATTATAGTGCCCTATCTACCCTTAAAATTCAAGTCGAAATAAAGAAAACTTCAAGTTGAAATTCAGAAATAGTCAAGGTAAAGGTAAATAGTCAGCCAAAATTTATACATAAACAAAATTAATATTACCATTTTTTTTATTTATCTTAACAAAAGAGTTTAACTTCTTTGTTATTACTTTATTGTTTACATAATAACTTTAACTTACCTAAAATTGAATCCCCTTCACTGACTAAAATATTTCTAACATTGTTTGGCAGTAGTGATTTCTTTATAATTCTAGGAGTAGAAGAATTAGACACAAATTGTTGCCCTAATGTGAGAATATGGTTTGTTAAATTTACTACCTTATTTCTTTCATTTTCTGGCAGGTGTATGCCACATTGTTCAAAATCTATGAGAAATAATTTCCCTACATGCTTATCCAAAGTAGTGTTTTTAATAATGTCTGATGTAACTGCATCTTTTAATGCTTTGTATAATTCTATATTTGTGTTTAGTTTTTCCACAACACCACTTACAGCACAGCAAGCATTTTCGGCAGCTGTCCTGTAACTCTTGTCTGGGTGGGCTAATCTTATAAACTCCGCTAAATCTGCTACTTGACACAGAGAATCAGACATTTCATCAAAAATTTCTACCATTTTTTGTTGTCGATGTTGACTCAATGCTTCATTAATGAGTCTTTCTGTTTTACTAACACATTTATCTTCTACAATGCCGAATCCTTCGGCAGATGTTAGTTCAGAAACACCGAATAAGCCTGCATTGTGTTTGTGGTAATTAAATTTATGTGTGGGCCTAGAATTAAATGCCTCAGCCAGGGGAGACCAAATGGACAATCCAGATCTTTGTTGGAATTTTAAACTGGCAACTGACTTTAAGAATTTTCGCCATGCTAATGAATTCATTGTTCATAGTTCATATAAATTACTATTTCATGTTATCAATAATAATTTAATTTTCATTTTTATCTAAAAAATAGCAACTAATCAATTTAGTAACCTAACTACACTTTTATTGTTATTTTCTTCTTCTTATTTAAAAGAAGCACATATTCTGAAGCTAGGGAACTAAAAGTTGGTTGAATACCCAATAAATATTGTCAATACAAATTTAGAAGACTAGAAGTAACCATGTTAAAGTTGACAAATCATTGAAATCAATTTGTGATAGAAAAAGAAATGATATTGAATAATGGACACGTTATACAATCAAACCAACAAACTTATTCAGCAAACACAAACCAGTTTTCAATTATTAGAAGGTAGCACTAAAAATGCGGTGGAAATCGAAGGAGATATCCAACAAAAATTGGACATAATAAATAGGTATACTTGTAACATCTGTTAACTGTTTATGTATCGTTTTTAAAGAGTTATTTTTGTAGTAATTGTAGTAAACTGGATTTATTTACGTTTAAATTACCCTTAGATCAGCGACAAAATGCTAAAATGCGATGTGATCAATTAAAATATGACAGTAGACATTTACAGGCCGCTCTAATAGCGGCTCAGCAAAAACGAGCTCGCAGAGAAGCAGCAGTTAACGAAAGAGAACAATTGTTAAATCGAAGATTTGCACCTAATCCAGATGTAACTGCTATCAATATAGATTATGCTGTCCAACATCAAAATTCTTTACAGAATGCCAATCGAGGGTTAGATGAGATGCTTTATACAGGAAACAATACTTTGGATTCATTAAGATCGCAAAGAATAACACTAAAAGGGGCTCAGCGCAGAATAATGGACATGGCTAATACTCTCGGTTTGAGCAATCACACAATGAGATTAATAGAGAAAAGGGTACAAGAGGATAAGATGATTTTGATATTTGGAATGCTCATCACGTTTGTCGTAATACTTCTGGTTATTATTTATTTTACATAGTTTGTTAACTACTGCATTTATTTTAAGAAACAGTATTAAAAGTGCTTTTTCATTTTTTTCAATTAAATATATATTTTTTAACTTTAACTGAAATAATTTTTGACAAAAATTTCAGTGTAATAAAATGTAAATGTAAAAGCAGTAATTTTAATATGTGTGTACCAAAGTGACCATTCCTTTATATATTTATTGCCAACCAAAATTATAAATTTTAATTTTTTTAATTAAAAATATATTACATGTAATAGGCGTCTTTAAATCCGTAGAGAATATTAATAATAACAGGTAAGTTATGGAATATAATATTTTTTCTTCTAAAAAATATAAAATTATAAAACGAGTTATCTATTTTTATTTAAATTTTGTTACAAGTAACATTTACAAAATTATTCACAGAGAAGAATAAATCTATTTTTTGAGGTTGTATTTTTTGGATTTTCAGGGGTTAAGCCACTCTGAAATTTTCGAAATATCAATACTTTTTTAATGGTCAAAAATGATGCCCCAAGAGATTATGGCCGGGAAAAATATCCCCAAGTACTCGGTTTTTGAATTTTAGTACAAGGCCGACTGGTCCGCAGCGAGCTCCTTTAAAACTAATGCGTTTATCTCAAATCTGCATTTTTAAAGTTTGCCGTAAACATAACTCGGATAATTTTTAACTGATTCACTTAAAATGTTGAATATTTCTTGAAAAATAGTTCATTTGTTATTAACTATTATCTGACGTTTTTTAAGTCTAATTTTTTACTTTAAAAGTGCGTCATTTGGCAAAATTCAGGAGCTGTTTGTCTAAAACAGTCACTGATATATGTATGATAAACACCTTTTTTTTATAATCTCGATTTATGTTGTAGTTTTTCTGGAAGCTTATTCCATTCCGTAGCAGCCCTGTAAAAGAAGGATTCTTGATGAAGATTGGTCCTTGTAGTGTCAATCTTGAAAGTAAATGGGTGTGACTGATCAGCGTGCCGAGTTCTTAGGCCGAATGTGGCCAATGGTGGTACAAGAGTTTTTATTTCTCTAGAGCATCTGCCATGGAAATATATGTAGAGCAATGAGTGGTCTGCAACTCTTCTTCTATGTTCTAGAGGGTGAAGGGTATCTGTGAGAGTTGAGCTGTTTATCAAGCGAATGGCCCTTTTCTGAATGGAATCTAGAAGACGAAGAGAATGCCTTGGTGCTGAACCCCAAATGTGCGAGCAATACTCCAGTATAGGTCGGATTTGAGCCTTGTACGTCGTCAACAGTTGATCAGGAGTAAAAAAATTTCTGGCTTTCCACAGAAAACCCAGCCTCTGGCTTGCCGACTTTGCGATGTTAGCAACATGGTCATGTCAAGACATATTATTGGACACCGTGACTCCCAAAATCGAGATGGAGGGACTTGGTTCAAGGGTATTTCCGGACATTGTGATGGGATGATTTGAGGAATTCACTTTCTTGGAAAACGTGGCACTTTGTGTTTTTTGGTCGTTGAACTGAACAAGATTGTTGGTTCCCCACTCGACGATTGCTTTAAGATCTCTATTGATGGAATCAACCTGTTCCTGCCTGAGTCTATTTGTATCATTCACCGAAAGTGATCGATAGGATGTGAAAGTTGAGACAAGTGTGCTATCGTCTGCGAAACTGTAAATGGGGTTTGTGGTGGTTTTCAAGAGGTCGTTGATGTGTAAATGAAATAAGGTGGGGGACAGGATGGAACCCTGGGGGACCCCGGCATTGGTTTTAAACGCATCAGAAGAAATACCGTCAACTGCCACATGTAATGAGCGATCTTGCATGAAGCTCATGAGCCATTGGCGCAGTTTGGTTGGGAGACCGTAGGCAGATAACTTACTTAACAATGTCTGGTGCCAAACGCGGTCAAAGGCTTTAGATATATCCAAGGCTATTGCACGGGATTCACCAAACTTCTCAATAGTGTTTGTCCAGAGCTGAGTGACATAAGCCAGCAAATCTCCAGTAGACCGAAGTTGTTGAAATCCATATTGTCTTCTATTAACTTGATATGTTTTACTCTATCAAAAGCTTTCTGATAGTCCATAAAGCATGCATAGTCATTGCATCGTCTTTGGTATAGCATTGAAGGTAGATTTGAGCCATTCTTTGGGAATCTTTCCAATAATATATATTGAATATTTTAGTCACTTCATCAAAGCTTTTGTCGTCTAGGAGTTTGAGAAGTTCTCCTTGTATTTCATCAGGACCAGTAGCTTTCCCGTCTTTATTTAGAGAGATGGATTTACGAACTTCTTCTGTTGTTATGGAAGGTCCTGTGGTGTCTTTAGATACCCATATCCACAAATAGTGTGTTGTCAACAGACTAAAAGATCGCGCTTGCAGAGCGGACGACGACCGGTGATTTACATGGTGTTCACAAACAAGCCGACCGGCGGACTCCAATCACCAGCTTCCTACCCAGAAAAGCATTCCATTCTATGTCGATCAAGGTTGGTCAAGTTTTCTGTGTACCACTCCTTATAGATTTGCAATCGGCGTGTTAATCATTTATTATTTTTTTACTAATAAACCTACAGTCCATTTAAAACCCGAATTACAATAAAAATTCAGTTGTTTCTCGCCCACAGGGGTTAATAGAAGACTGCATAGATACTCCTTAACCAACGATAAAGGCTTCTTAAAGGTTCTTTATAGTTGTATGTATACAAATCTCCACGACGAATTGTTCGGAATTTGGTCGCGCTTTGAATCATCGGTGAACTTACCAACAGCTCCCATGCGTAGATAAAAGCTGACATAATGATTTTGTTTGTTGTTCACAGTCGAAATAGATAGTTTTCTTGTTCTATACGTATTACGCTTCGGAGAGCAAGTTGTATCATTGGAGTCGTTATCGTCGTCGTTCTCGTTGTCGGATTGGGATTCCTCGGGATTGACATCTACAGCTGAAACAATCGAAGGAACTATTAGCCGAGGAGGAAGTTTTTTTATGGAGATTAAAACACACCTGGCACAAGTTTCATTTGTTTTTTAATCCTTCTTTTGTCGTTTGCCAACATCACGTACATGTAGAGCAGGAAAAACATGCTGCCTTTGTAAATATACAAGTAATACGCTTCGTAAAACGATGGAGGTATATACGTGGAAATCACTTCAGCCATGGGAAACGCCGTTCCCATTACCACCAACAGTTTTCCATACAGAGCCGATAAGGTTGTTGCCAAAGCTTCGCTAGAACATTTTATTTCATAGTGTGGGTCATCAGTTACAGTTTTTGATCAAAGAAGAAAGTTAATCTACCTGCTTTGTAAGAAAGCAATGAATACACGAAGCAGCAGATGCTGAAGCACAACTATGCATATTAACAAGAATGATGATTTTTCAAACACCAGCTGTGAGGCAGCAGAGCTGTAGATTCAAAAACAACAAGCTGATAATGCTTTAAATCATGAAATACAATTAGCATTGGAAAGAAAAATACCCCTTCATATAGCTTAATGTAAGAGAACGACTTCTTAGCCAACAAATGGTACTAGATGTTGGTTCAATTATCCAAAGCTTTCTCGCTTTAAAAATCCAGTATTCTGTGATCTTTTTGCAAAAAGCAGATAGTGCAGCACGACTTCCAGTAGACCGATTTGTGTTATCATAGTTACTTCCAGCAATGAAACAAATGATAATTCTTCATCTATTCTTCTTCTTTAGGTGCCCTGTCCTCCTCGGACGTTGGCAATCATCAGCGCTATCTGAACCTTGTCTACAGCTCGGCGAAAAAATGTGGTAGTGCTCACTCCATACCATTGTCTTAAGTTTTTTAGCCAGGATATCTTTCTTCTACCCGGGCCTCTTCGTCCTTCGATCTTTCCTTCTATAATAAGCCTTAAAAGTCGATACTTGTCATTCCTTAAGATGTGACCGAAATACTGCAGTTTGCGCTTTTTTAGTGTAACAGAACTTCCGGCTGCTTGTCGAGGCGTTGAAGTACCTCGGTGTTACGGACTCTTTCTACCCGGGAGATTCTTAATAGCCTTCTGTACGTCCACATTTCAAAGGCCTTCAATTTTTTGCACATCGCAACTGTCATCATCTATGCTTATTAATAAGGATGAAGATCTATCAAACACCAGTTGTGTCGGTGTCCAGCCTCCAAAACAATAGAACAAGCATTTCTGAATGGACTAAAAGAGTAGCAGAGCTGAAGACGTCACCAGAATTAATGTTTGTAACTGTACTGATGATCTACGTTATAGCATAGAGTACCCCCCTAGAAGTACCATTAAACGTTCTAAACGACTTTTCTTTTGGCACGTTGACTTGTGTGATTTATTACTAGTAAAGAGATGAGAATGAAATTAATTTCAGATACAACTTTCTTGTAAATCTCTGCTTGAATAAGTTTATAAATAAAGCGTAACGAAAATTTCTTTATAATTTTAATCATAAAAATAGTTAAAAAATTCAGAATATTGTCGATAGATACACAAAACGGGTCGGTATCGACAGTTTTTCTTCGTGAAAGTAATAATAGTAGAGAAAGCTGTCGCGCAAATATAAGTAAAAAAATTCTATATGATTGTTTCCATTCCTCTTGTTTTTCGGCTCTGGGCAGTCTCCTAGCAACGAGTTGAATAGTGATGATGGTAGTCCGTTAGCGCTGTACAAAATAGCCTAAAATTATTATTAATATTTAGTTTACGAACCCCTAAAGTGTCATCTACACCATCGGTCATGATGTCATGTGTAGAGGAGGAAGGTTAAATTAATTCGCGAGAATCACCAACAGATGGCTGTTTTATATTTCATAGCTAGATCACCAGACGTACAAGTTAATTCCAAGTATTTTTTTAAAGTGAAAACTTCTTTAGCGGCGTTGTACACTTTTTTTGTAATGGGTAAAAAATGTTAAACTCGCGTCAGGACACGTGACCTGATCGAAAATTCGTAAGACGGATGTTTTTCACTGGAGCAATATAAAATGCGACTTTTCTTGACTGGTAACTTGGCAACCTTATTCAACAAACTGACAAATTCAAGTACATTTTTTATGTCATTTTGACAAATTAATTTAGTAGCTAAATTTAAAATTTAAGTGCTTTTCATTAGTTTATTGATTAAGTTCTGCTTTTGCTGCATTAAAATGGTCCAAGGAGAGGTGTCGTTTTTAGCAGATGTTATGGACACCATAGCGTGTCTTAATGACTCTAATGGTTCTCCCCCCGACAAAATTTTAGATCAAATAATTTATCAGTGCAAGAAGCCGTTAAAAAATGCATCAATTTGTGTTAAAAAAGCATTAAAAACTGGACTGAAAGCTGGTTTGATCAAAGAGAACGGGGGAAGGTTTAAATTAGGTTTTGGTTTGCCGATAACGGAGGCTCGAAGACGAAGAAAAAATAGAAGCAGAAGCCGTAGACGACGTAGCCAAAAGCGACAAAACCGAAAACGAGGTAGCCGAAAACGAAAAAGTCGAGGTAGGAAGAAAAGCGCCATATTGAAAGAAGATCAAGCAAAAAGCGGAAGAAAGAAATCGAAAACATTCAAATCTGATACTGATGTTTAATATATGATTTATAATAAAGCGTTAATAAAAATAATGCATTATTCATAAACTATGGAAATCTGGAGACAATATTTTTCAGATTAAAAATAATATTTTTTGAAGTGAAAACTTCTTTAGCGGCGTTGTACACTTTTTTTGTAATGGGTAAAAAATGTTAAACTCCCGTCAGGACACGTGACCTGATCGAAAATTCGTAAGACGGATGGAGAGTAGACAGCTGGCGTGGCGTAGGAGAGGGAGTATCCCCCTCTCTTTCTACGGCGCGGCGAAAATGTATGCCTGCGCCTGCTGTTTTCATTTCTGCCGGCACTCCCAGAGTGCAACCCGTCGTTTTTTTATTTGGGAAGCAGGGTTGCCAGGTGGGTTAAACAAAAATACCCCAATAGACATGGAAAAACCCCCGAATTTGTCCTTTTTTTTTAACAAAAATCCCCAAAGTCTACAATCGCTCAAAATTAACATTTTTTATTAAATGTAGGTAGATGTTTGGTAAAATTTGCTATTATTTAGTTGATAATAGTTACTTGTTGGAATAGTTTCACAAATAATTAGCGAAAAAATATTCCAGAAATGTTCCAACATTAAATTGTTCTCCCAAAACATACCCCAGATAAAAGTATCCCCCAAAAAAACCCCGAACTGCTCATTCCCCAACATGGCAACCCTGTCGTCAGCTGTTATGACTAGTATATAGACATATGCATCAGCACCATCTAGCAACCATCAATAATAGTACATAGTATCATTTGATCAATTCAAATTTTTTTATAAACTTTTATTGAACACAAGTATGGAGAGAAGTGCATTTAAAAAAAATAAACAATTAAAATTTTATCCCTAAAAATACCCCCAAAAAATTCTTCGCCCTTAAAAACTCCGTGTATAGATTTTTCCCCCTAAATTAAGGGAGAAAACCCCTACAAAACGCTACAAATTTTTGGAACGAGGTTCCTTAACGTGATTTACTAGAAATTGTCACGTAACGAAATGAGATCTTTTGCATGAGAGTAAGAGAGATAGAACTAGTGCGGTCACTACGCATGCGCGCAGGACAAATATTAACACAGTTCATCGCATCGGTGGTTCAGTGGTAGAATGCTCGCCTGCCACGCGGGTAGCCCGGGTTCGATTCCCGGCCGATGCATTCTTTTTGTACTTTTACCATTTAATACATTTTTTTTAATCGTTTTAAGGTATTCGCGAACTACATTTTAAAATTGTTTGGCATATCAAAACGGAGAAAGATAATTTTCTTGGCAAATGGAATAGTTTACTGACGAGAAAATTATTGTCACTGTTTTAAAAGCGTGGGGTGCTTTGTATGACAAACAGAACAGTGACATTAATTTTCTCGTCAGTAATTTTATTCTTACGTTAAGAATTATGACGTGGAAGTGATGAAACGTATGCATAAGGAGAGAGAAGTGATTCCGACAATTAAGAGAAGAAAACTGCTGTACATGTGCGTCCATTCATTTGGCATTCTAATCATATGTCCAGCCCAGTCTTAATATTTTGATGAATGTTACCACGTCTGGAGATTTATAAAGTTTGCTTAGTTCGTGGTTTTATCCTTTCCTGCATCCTTCTTCTTCTTGTATTTGGAGTATTTTTCTTTCAAATCTTAGGAGCCTGGTCTAATCATAGTTTGGTAGATCTTTATCTTTGTTTTTCAATTAATTATAGTTGACTTAAACGTATTTTAGAGTGAATAGTAATCTCTGTTGCAGGCCATTATTCGTCGTTGTACTTCTTGTGTTATTTGGGATCACAGGTAATTGAAATGGCTTACCCCCAGAGTTTACAGTGCTCCGCACAATCACGAAGTTCGATGTTGTATAGGGTGAGATTTTTTTGAAATCGGTAGGTTCTAGGTTGGTGTAACCAAATATGTTGAACCTTATTCTTCCCAGGCCGAGGCATGAACATAGTATATGTTCAGCGGTTTCGTCTTCCACGCAGCAAAAACGACAGTCCGTTTGTTGGTTCAGAGATGTTCGTTGGTGTGCGGGACGTGGTTCTAGTTATGGCCAGGCATGCCAGCCGCTGAAGGCCAACAAGCTTTGTTCAAGCTGTCTGTTGTAACCCTTTGGTGCACCAGACTACTGAACTATAGATATTATTGTTTGATAAATCCATTAAATCTGTTTGGGGTTCATTCCCCAAGATTTACCGCATACTCTTCTGAGATTCCAAAGAAAAAACCTGGCTTTGTTTATTGTTTTTTCCAGGTGGGCGTTCCAGATGAGTCTTTTATCCAGAACTACACCCAGGTATTTCACTTCCGCCGCAAATGGAATGCTCTCTCCGTATAGGACAGGCTGCCGAAGCTTATCTAACTTTTTCTTTTCGTAAAAGGAATAATTACAGTTTTCCGAGGGTTGACAGACATCTGTTCCCTCTTGCATTATATGTATACCGTGTTGAGGGCTTCCTGGAGGACGTTTGATGTCGATTCAAATTTCCCTCCAACTATTATGACCAGATCATCCGCATAGCATTGAAAATCTACTCCCTGCATGAAAAGCTCGCTCAGTAGAGAGTCAACTAGGAGTGACCACGTTAGGGGGGAAAGTACCCCACCTTGTGGACACCCCTTCGCCGCCCTGAACCTAACCGACTCTCCATGCAGTGATGATATTACATATCGGTTTTCAATCATGCTTTTGATCCAGTTACAGACTTGACTGTCGATTCCTCTATCCCTGGTGGGATGCTCCCCGGTAGGACGCTCCTTCTATATCTAGAAAAGCTGCCAGCGCAATTTCCTTATGTTTAAGGGAATGGCTAATCTTTCCTACTAGATTGTTTAGTGCTAAATCCGTAGATTTGCCGTTTGGTAGGCATGTTGATGGGGGTTTCAAGGGATGTTCCCTAAGATTCCCCTCTCTGTTAAGTCTAATGAGGTTTTACGTATATAAACAACTCTCGCCGTTGACCAGCCCAATAGACTCGCTCTGAATAGTTTAACCAGAAGAGGTAGTAAAATTTCGCTGCCCTTCTGAATGAGGTCAGGGAAAACACCATCCTTCCCTGGAGACTTGTATGGGGAAAAATAGTTCACCGCCCATTGTACCGATGTTGGGGTGAGCACTTCTGAAACATTTCTCCAGTCCTCTCTTTTGGGTCGTAATGTCGATCCCATTGAAAGCGGAATTTGTTCCTGGTCCCCCAGAAGCAGACTGCCGGGGTAACACTTAATAAAAAGAATTCTTAAAAAATAAAATAATAAAAAGGCTGGTTTATTTTCACATCAATGAACAATGTAAAATACATTAAGGAGTATCTACAAAAGACGTTTATGAAAGAATATATCTAATATCGGTCATCATCAATATCATCTCTTCGTGAAATCCGGTTTTTGTATATTCCAACACGCAACGGAATAATAGCCTACACAAAACTACTGTCCTCGATTAAAGTGGGGCATCATCCGTCGACTGGCGACGGCATCACCGATGTTTTATCGATGATGATGATGATGACGCCAATGCCGGTGCAACTACAACAATTTGAAAACACACCAACGACGATTTCTACAAAACGCCCCATTTGCACCCTCCCCCCATCAAAGACATTTTAAAATTCATTTTCACTGTCCGCCAATTTTTGTTTCGTTACCATGGAAATAAAAAAAAAGCAGGCGGTAATAAGAGAGAAATTTTTTTGACAGTTGTATATAATGACATGTATTACATAATAATAGTTTGTGTCGACGAATTTGATAATGGTCGACGAAAGTGTGTCGTCACAAATGTCATTCTTGTCAAAAACTGATTCCAAACAAATTTGAGGTTACGTTTTCTGCAGATTTCCTTTTTTAATACCTTGAACCATATTTTTTTTTTTTTTTTTTTTTTATGTTCTGGTTCCCACGAAAAGGGATATCCTGTAATGTTCAGAGAACATCGTGGGAACCAAGGGAAAGAAGGTAGGAGTTGGTGTTCTTCTTAAATTTCTGAAGGTTGTATGCCTCGGGGAACAGCTCCCTAGGCAATGAGTTCCAAAGCCTCGCAATTCGTTGGATGAATGAGTCTTTGGAAAGTGATGTTCTGCAGGTCTCCAAAGTTACCACGAAGGGGTGTGAAGACTGAACTTGACGGGTTAATCTCGAAGAGACTGCCAAAGGAGGAACGATTGTTGATATTTCAGAAGAGCATCGCCCATGAAAATATCTATAAAATAGAGACAAATCGCCAACTCTTCTACGGTGTTCCAGACAAGTGAGCGAGTTTGTAAGCGAGGCATCACCGACGAGACGAATTGCCCTTTTTTGGACAGAATCCAGTAGCTTCAGGATATGTTTAGGTGCTGCACTCCAAATATGGGAACAGTACTCCAGTACAGGTCGGATCTGTGCCTTATAGATCATAAGCAGCTGACTGGAGGTGAAATAGCTCTTGGCACGAAACAAAAAACCAAGTTTTTGGGATGCACTTTTGGCAATGGACCTCACGTGATTTTCTCAGGAAAGGTTATTGCTGATAGTAATACTAAGCATCGATATGGATGACTTCAGTGGTATGGTTACTCCTGACAAAGTTATGTTAGGCACAGTGAGATCGGCTTTTCTAGAGAAAAGACATGCTTGTGTTTTGTTTGCATTGAATTCTACCAAGTTATTGGATCCCCATTCGAGAATTGTTGCTAAGTCCATATTTATATTGTTAACATTTCTTCCTCGTCCATTTCTGGTTTCACGGGCTGATATAGGGGCCCTGGAAGAGAATGCGGTATGGAGGGTACTATTATCGGCAAAGCTGTGTACGGGACATGAAGTTGCTTTCAATAGGTCGTTGATGTGAAGTAATTTAATACCCCTATATTGCCAGTGCCCGTAAGCGGAAGTGTTGCCCACAAAGAGAGACAGCAACTGCATTCTTCTCTCACTTATTCATACTCGATCCGTTTTGCGCAAGCGTTGCGACTGTAGTGGGGAAGCTTATAATGCAGTTATACTAAATATTTTCTTGTATGCTTCATAGCTTAGCGGTGAATCTCCATTCTCGGACATGCGCATAGCATTTCAGGTCTAAATGACGGAGACAGATGTATGTATGTCTGCACCGTTGGGTTGTCATCTGTTGGAAATTAATACTTGCAACTGTACAATTCCTCTCTGAGAAATTCTTCGATTTTTAACACTACTCAGTACGGCCCTGACGCCGACACAAAATCATCTAAAAACACGTGCATTCATTATATCCCTCCAGAATATTCCGAAATCGTCGCGCGCAATTGTAGAAATCAACTATACGATCACGTGAAAAAGACGGTTAATACGAAGCCAAGTCTGACCGGGCTTCCGGTCTCTCAGCCTTTTTCGCATTTCGACCGTCAAGCAATGCACAACGCCGGCCTCGCTGCCTCTTTCGCATTTCATCAGCCGAGCAATAACCGAGCTCGCGTTCAGAGCACCGCTTTAAAACACCACGTGGTAAAATGCATATAAATATAATCGGATAAAATAAATTATATTCAAAGCCAACAACCAGTGAAAGTATTGTAAGCTCCATGTATTAAATTATTCAATATATTCTCGAAGACAAGTGTGTCGGTTTAGTTAGTGTGATAACAAAATTCACGGCGATAAAAGACAGTAAACCCTTCAGCCTATAGTAGGTAAAAAACCAATCGAGCCAGCTTGACTGAATTATCAAAGGAATCCAACATCTATGTTGCGGAAGACGTCGTCGCCCGCTGTCATTTTTTTTTTCAGACTGAATGAATTTGTGTTTACGAGAGATAAAAAGTCTGAAAGTGACATTGAGCGAAGGGTGTTGGCACGAAAACAAATGAATGGGGTAGCTTATGAACAGCCAGAAAGTGTCAAAAAAAGCACGTCCGGCTGTGCATAGAGGTGTGATGGTTCCTACACTTATGTATGGTAGTGAATGTTGGGTTTGGCAGAAGAAGCATGAAAATAGGATTAATGCTGCGGAGATGAGTAGTCTGAGAATTGTGTAGCCGGAGTGACTCGGTTGGATACGGTAAAGAATAGTGAGATAAGAGAACGCTGTGGTGTAAAAGAAGATGTGGTTACAAATATAGATAAAGGAATGCTTAGATGGTTTGGACACGTTTAAAGGATGGATGAAGGAAGATTGACGAAACACATTTATAAAGCGAGTGTGAATGGACGGAAGTCGGTAGAGGTCGACCTCGGAGAACATATCTTGATCAGATCAACATTGTTTTGAAGAAAGGCCAGGTCAAGAGTACCCACACCCGACGAGCATGTATGAGAGCACTGATGAAAGTAGAGGAAGCAAAAGATGTGTGTAAAGATGACGCTTATAGACTTGATCATCGACATAAAGTTGATCAAGTCTATTAGCGTCATCTAAAGAAGAGTTGGAGACGATGGTTAATGTTATGCATGATGTCCTGAAAATCAAAGGAATGAAAATAAATGTAAGTAAAACGAAAGTAATGGTTTTTCAAAGAGAAGAAAGCATGACAAACTGTAAAGTTCTGATTAAGGGAGAAAGAGTGGACCAGTAAAAGAGTTTGTATGCTTGGGTTCAAAGTTTCCGAAAGACGGAAAATATGACAGTGACATTGAGCGAAGGGTGTTGGCAGGAAAACAAATGAACGGGGCACTGCATAGCTTTATGAACAGCCAAAAGATGTCAAAAAAGGCTGTGCATAGAGGAGTGTTGGTTCCTACACTTATGTATGGTAATGAATATTGTCAGTTTTTAAGAAAAACTTTAACATCCCGTATCTATGAAAACGAAGCATTTGCGGACATACTATTTTATAGCAAACTGTCATTATTATTTCACGTAGAATCACCCCCTGAAGTTTAACGCACTTATTTACTGACACCCTGTATATAACACGATGATCACAATCTTCTACCAAACACTTTAACGGAATCAATATCTGACAAGCTGATTTAAATTTGACAGGATTTTGTTTGGATTAACTTTTTGTCAAGAATGACATTTGTGACGTCATGACTTGCCCCGTATATTACTAATTTATTATTATTATAATAATACAGGGTGGACCATAAGTCATTTGTCGCTAGAAATCTGTAGGACTTTGTTTTGCCCAGCGTGGTGGAACTACGACCAGAATTAATTGTTTACAGAACGTTTGTCAAATATCCAATCTCCATCTCGACAAATTAATTGCAAATTATATAATTTATGTTTGGTTGAAACAACGTGGAAAACACTTTGGGTATCTTTATATGTACCGGCATTTGTGTATCGATAATAAAATTGTTGATAGTAAATTTGTATTTTTGACAACTAACTTACGGCCCATATAGAAAAACGCTTTTCTGCATAATATGAATAAAAGCGTCAGATAACGACAAATTAGCGCGGCCTTCTTTACAATTTCTAATTAATAATTTGTATCTTTTTCGCTGTCAACTTTCGAGTGAAACGAGGGGACAAACTGTATATAAAATATTTGTTACACAACGATTTCGCGTAGTTTGAAGTATTCGCGTTGTTTTCGTTATAAAACGCACGGAGTTTTTTTTTTTTTTTTTGCATATAGTGTTCGAGGATGCCTCAAAACTACCTTCTCGTTGCTGCATTGAAAATTCCACCTTTCGTTATTAGTGGTTCACTCAACTTCGTCAGGTATTAGTCGGTGGCAGTCAGTCATAGCGGAGGTAGAGTGTTGACGCACAAATTCATTTATCGTTAGGTTCGTCTTCGTGGTCAGAAGTGCGTAATGTCGTATCGTCGAAAAATACGCGAGCGTTAAAGTGCGTGTGCGGTTTTGCGAAATTGTAACAATATGTTCAAAAGACATTGGTCGAAGAATAATTCTAGTGTGCACAACGGCGATTCGCATCAACATTCCCAAATGGAAAATAGCGGTGCGCCAACGGCTAATAATGTTCAGAAAAATCCGCTGCAATTTTACTGTCAACTGGCCCACGGCAGTCCCACTGCTTTCGTATCGGGATTTTCTAATGTCCGAGAGTTGTACGAGAAAATCGGAGAATGCTTCGAAATTCCACCGTCGGAGGTAAAGTACAAAAAGTCACGAAAATATGTTTTTAAAAGATATTTACCGCCTGCGCCGCTGACCATTATAACAGTGATTATCGGTATAAATTTACTTTACTTTACTTAATCAAATGAAAGGGGTGGGCCCCCCTTTTACTCATCTTTTACCCCTTCCTAGGGGCGGGCCCTCTTAACTATCAATTTTTATGTAATCATCTTAACAATCGTTAAATTTGATTAAGATTATTAAGATGAGTGAAAGGGGACCCCCCCACCCCTTTCATTTGATTAAGATTATTGTCTATAATTATATAAAAATCGATGGTTAAGAGGAGTGAAAAATGTTTTTTTAAAAATTGAAAGATTGATTGCGTCGAATGACATTAGTGGCTGACCCGGCCCTTAACTCGACATTTGTAGAGTTTATTCTATTCGGTTGGTCATACTGTCATCGAACGACACTCTAGTTGTGTTAATCAGTCGCCATTAATGTTTTAACACGCCTCTTAAAATTATAAACTTTTGGAGTTGAAAGGGCCGTTTTCTGAACTTCGGAGTGGTGCCAATCGACTCGGTTGATCATGCTGCTTAAAATAACACCATCATATAAACTGCGCCCAAACGTTTCGGACGAGAATTTGTGCCTTAAAAAATTGGAAAGTTGAAAATTAAAAGGGGCCTAACTTTTAAACGAAGCATCTCTGCAACCCGAGAGTGGTGTCGTGCGCTTTAGCTTCACAAGACGCATCGACTAAAATTGCTTTTTTTTTTTTTTGGTGAGTCCCATAAAGTACATTTAAGCCGTGATTATCAAACTTTTTATCATCAGGGTACCCTTTTAACAATTCATTGATTTAACAACTTACTAACAATAATATTGATTAAATATAGTGTCGATTGAGAAATAAATAATTTTTTATTACTCATGCGGGATAAGTAGTTTTTTAGAGCACGCTGTTGCGGTTGAAAAATAGCTGTTTGCCCATTTGAATGCTACAAGTTTACTCGGCGCACGCTTACGTCATTTGAGTGTTACTTGGCGCACGCAAATTATACTCAGCACGCGCAAACTATCCTTGTCGAACCACCAACCTTTCGGTGAAAAGCTGAACGCGAATCTGTCAAGTTGACATTACAAAGTTTATATTTTTATTTGGTCTGGACTCCCGTTTTATATATATATATATATATATATATATATATATATATATATATATATATATATATATAAATATGCCTTCTCTCCAGCTTTTTCTGTGTTTTTTTTCTTCCCCGTGGTGACCATTATAGAATCTGTTTTGGTAATCTTTCCTCGGTCATACGTTGTACGTGGCCATACCAAATTAGCTGTTTTGTTCTAATATTATCTACTAAGGTGTGTTTTACATCCATTATTTGTCTAATTCTTTCATTTGTCGCCTTCTCCAGTCTAGATCTTCCAGCTGACCTTCTCCAAAAAACCATCTCTGTAGCTGTAAGTATCTTTTCTGTTTTCTCTTTGAGCTGCCATACTTCACTACCATATGTGACTACGCTTTTGACGATGGAATTATAGATCATTTTTTTGTTTTCTTTCGAAATACGCCGGTCCCAAAGAATACCATTAAGCATAGAGATTGCTTGCCTGCTCTGCATATTTCGTTCTTTTATGGCTTCGTCCAGTGTTCCATCCTTGGTTATCTTTAGGCCTAGGTACTTATATTCTGAGCAACATTCAATTTCTCTTCCATCTTCCATCTTCTCCTAAACACATTTTTTTAGTCTTTCTATGTTGACTTTCAGACCCCATTTTCGGTATTCTTCTATTAATTTTCGGGTCATATATTCCAGGTCATCGTAGTCCTGTGCCAATACCACCTGATCATCTGCATAACATAGTGTATATAGAGTGTTGTCGTTGTTTAAGGGTATCCCCATTCCACTGCATTTCTTCTTCCACGTTTTGAGGGCTTGTTCCAAGTATATCTTAAAAAGGGTTGGCGATAGACGACATCCTTGTTTTATGCTCGCGTTTATTCCGCATTCGCAATAAAAAATAGTATGTGCAACCCGTGCGATAAGTTGTCGATTACTCACTCTCGCTTCGCTCGTGCGTTCAACTTCGCACAAAAACATTCCTCGGCGCAGTGGTTGAGAATCACTGCTGTTGATGTTATTTCATCGAAGTGGAAATGAATTCCTATCAAGTTAGCCATGAAATTTCGTCGTGTTTAGTTGACAATCGTATTTTCTTAGATTTGTGGTCGCCAACATCCGTTAATATGGATAGGAAGTCTATAAATCTATAAGTCTATAAATTCAACAATCGTGTTAAGTACTTTATCACAGAGTTTATGTAAAAACTGTTTACGTGGTTAAAAAAATTATAAAGTCGTGTAATTACTAGAATTCCAACAGTCATATCTTAAATAATGATAATAACTGTGATTTCCACGATGTTTTCATATGTACTAGGTGAGTCATCGATTGCTTGAAGTAAATTTTTGACCAGTAGATAAGATTGTCAAATAACTGGAATCTGACGGAATCCCGCCGATTGTTCTCAAGAAATGTGCCCCCAAACTAACACCTGTTCTTTGCAAGTTGTTCAACCACTCTTACAATTTGGGGGTTTTTCCATCCAACTGGAAAACTGCAAGAGTACAAAC
Organism: Agelastica alni; assembly: GCA_950111635.1. Classification (NCBI taxonomy): domain Eukaryota; kingdom Metazoa; phylum Arthropoda; class Insecta; order Coleoptera; family Chrysomelidae; genus Agelastica; species Agelastica alni. The sequence goes on from OX467716.1 coordinate 36,020,639, forward strand.
AATCCCCGAAAAAGGTAAAAAGACCATACCTAGCAACTACAGACCTATCGCACTGCTATCTATTATTTCAAAGGTCATGGAAAAAGCCATCATATCGAGATCATAAAATATCTGGAACACTTAGGAATTGTCAACCATAGTCAATATGGTTTTCGTCATCAGAGATCAACTGGTGATCTGCTCGCTTACGTCTTACGCATATGGCAGCTATCTATTGAAAAATATGGTGAAACTTTAGCCGTGGCATTAGATATCTCCAAGGCATTCGATCGAGTTTGGCACCAGGGTCTCCTCGCCAAGCTTCCATCTTATGGCTAATCCCCTCAGCTGTGTTTCCTGCTAGCTAGTTTCCTCTCAGGTCTCTCCGTGTGGTGGTGGATGGGGTTTCATCTGATTCTCTACTAATAAATGCTGGTGTTCCGCAGGGATCAATTCTAGCTCCAACACTATTTCTACTTCACATCAACGACCAGTACACAGCTTCGCGGATGATAGTACCATCCATACCGCTTTCTCTTCCAGGGCTCCTATATCCGCCCTTGAAACCAGAAATTAACGAGAAAGAAGTGTCAACAACATAAATATGGACTTGACAACAATTTTCGAATGGGGATCCAATAACTTGGTTGAATTCAATGCAAAAAAAACCACAAGCATGTCTTTTCTCTAGAAAAACAGATCTCACTGTGCCCAACATAATATTGTCAGGAGTAACCATACCATTGAAGTCATCCATCTCGATGCTTGGTATTACTATCAGCAATAACCTTTCTTGGGAAAATCACGTGAGGTCCATTGCCAAATGCGCATCACAAAAACCTGGCTTTTTGTTTCGTGCCAAGAGCTATTTCACTTCCAGTCAAACATATCCTGAAACTATTGGATTCCGTCCAAATAAGGGCAATTCGTCTGGTCGGTGATGCCTCGCTTACAAACTCGCTCATTTCTCTGGAATACCGTAGAAAAGTTAGCGATTTTGTCTCTATGGTCGATGCTTTTCTGAAATATCAACAACCGTTCCTCCTTTAGATGTTTCTTCGAGATAAACCCGCCAAGTTCAGACTTCACGTCACTTTGGAGACCTGCAGAACATCACTTTCCAAAGACTCGTTCATTTAACGAACAGCGAGGCTTTGGAACACATTGTCTAGGGAGGTGTTCCCGAGGCATACAACCTGCAGTAATTTAACCAGAACATAAAAAAAAATATGATATGGTCACATACTGTCCATAATTTAAAAATACATAAAACTGTATAGGGTTTCCCAAAAAAAGCAGAGCAGCATTTTTGGATTTTACAGGTGAAAATAAAACGATTTCTTTATTAGTATACAATAGATTTGACGCCGGCGTCTCCGACAGATGGGTATTTTCGATTTAGAAGGTGACAGCGGCTGTCAGCACTGGTCAAAATAATATTAAAATAAAGTAAATTGTAAAGTACATTGTACTATTCTGTAGATTAGCGGGGCTTGTTTACGGAATCTGTATATTTTCGGGAATTTTATCTGTCAAAGAGACAGCGTAAGTTTGTTCGCGAAAAAGTTTATAACATTTTTGAAGGACGTCAAGCTACCCTAATTGAGGGAGTTTTTCGCGAGTAAACTGCGAAAAATTGTACAGGCATTTTTTCGCGAATACAATAAAATAACGAGTTATATTGTAGTTTCAAGTATTCACTTTTGTCGGAATTTAGAAAGTTTTTGAGAGTTTTCAGTAAAGTTTTTGAATGAGTGATCAAAGATATTACGTCAGTCAAAAAGTTTAGTAATTAACCCACTGATGACACCTGTTTTAGTGACAGTTGACCATTTTTTTTTAACCTGCAATGCAATTTTAGTGATCAATGACGTGCTTACGAACAGAAAAATGTAATTGTTTTTTTTACATTAATTAAAAATCCGTATCAGTAGAACGGCTGTCGAGCTATAAAATGTAACAAAACAGTAATTAATTCAAGCAATTTTCATGAAAACATGAATTGTTTTTTTTTATTGCGATTTCATTTGACTGATAGTAACGCAATATCACGTCACACGATATTTTTAATATTACAGTGATAACATACATTCGATTAATTTAGGAAATGTTTGTTTATTTTATTACAGAAATGTTACTTTTTAAACGCATTGTCATTTTCATAGCTTACTTTAATATTATTAACTTTTACATATTTACGATTTAATAACTCAATAACTGTTTATGGTATGAGTAACGTATTGTATATTTTTAATTAAATAAAAAAAAAATTTTACGGGTTGCACTCTGGGAGTGCCGGCAGAAGTAAAAACTTAAGTATTAACGTTGTGCGCCCTGCGCCGCCTAAACGAAACAGCCGGCGCAGGCATACATTTTCGCCGCGCCGTAGAAAGAAAGGGGGATACTCCCTCTCCTACGCCACGCCAGCTGTCTACTCTCCATCCGTCTTACGAATTTTCGATCAGGTCACGTGTCCTGACGCGAGTTTAACATTTTTATCCGTCTTACGAATTTTCGATCAGGCCACGTGTCCTGACGCGAGTTTAACATTTTTAACCCATTACAAAAAAAGTTCACAGCGTGCCATAAGAAGTTATCACTTCAAAACATTCCAAAAATATAATATGTTTATTTCGTTAAAAAATATCCGCACGCTACTGTACTTTTTATTCAGTCACAACAACACGACTTTTTTTATTTAATGGGAGAAGGTAATTAATAGTGAATAACCCTGTAAAAAAAATGGATTTTACTCGTCGAAAATGTCAGAACGGAATTTGTATAATTCGTTAATATTAGCTGCAATCGAGATTCAATTTAAAAAGTAAAAAGATATGTACCTATTTTATGGCTCGGTAACTGTATATTTTACATTTACAAATTGAATTGCGTGTAATTATTGAATTAATATTTATATCTTTTAAGCTCCAATCTGCTAAATATTATTTATTCATAGTTTTAATTTTTAAAATTGGGTAGCAATAGGATTTTAAACAAACCTCAAAAATAACTACGTTTTGTTTTAAAAATAACACATTAAATTGTAATAAACAATAAATAATACACACAATAACTATTATAACATTTCTTTGACCTTGCTGTTGCCGTGGAATCGTTCACTAAATACACTGCTCACGAGGGGACAATAAATTCAAACAGACGCGAGTATCAGAACATAACCGTACTTGCCATTTATGTATTTTAAAATATTTAAGAATTTCTGTTCTATGTGTTAAATGCAAGCGCATTTTTGGTTACTGTTACTGTTACTTTATTTCTATTAGCAGTCCGTATTTCATTTGGAATGCCTAACAAACGAACTCATAATCTAATATCGTGTCAGTTGAAGCGAAAGAAATCTTTGCATTGGCTTTTGGTTAAATTATCAAAATTAAAATTTACTTGAACGTGCTCAATATCTTCTCCTTCTCCTCCTAATATATTAACGAGAATTAAATCTTCGATTCCAATGTCATCTGCACCTCCTATTATTGCAGCATCAATTTCCAAATCCATTTTTTTCAGCAATCGAAAATAGCAAACAACACAAGACTGCTTAATAATATAATAATCACAACAAAACAGTAAACATAGACAATGAGAATTTCTAGGTTACATTTTCCAACAAACTTTAGTTGTCAGAATTAAGTTGGTCGGTCTTACTTTTGGGATAACTCTCTTGTGTGCTTGCGTTAAAATGGTCCGTAACCACTATTTACGACGTTATACAGTAATACCGTTAGCGCTTGCGATATCTCTCTAATAACTCCCAATTTCACTGAAAACACTATATAGCTTCTTTTAAACAAACTACGTTGGCCTCTATACGTCTGTGCTACGTAGCCATTTTGTCAAACTCATTTTCTCTTATTTAACCAAAACACACCGAACTGAAAATATAATAATAAAAACGGTGAGTAAAAAGGCCGCCAACTGCATATGTGTCATAGACGTACGGAATTTTATTTTGTTGCTGATGAATATCGTAACTAACGATTATGTAAGTAATAATACAAAAAAGTGCATAACTTTATATCATCCTATTTGTAAATAAATAGTACAGCAACATAAACTGTGATGGAGCGATGTGTTTAAAGTACTTTAAATAATTAAATAATTTCTTTTACAAAAATTTGCGCACACCGATGGCCGTGCCAAACGAGGTGCTACATCTTTGTCACTTGGATTTTGTTTTTGTCAGTGTTAATAATGTAATGTAATTCGTTAATTAATTTTCAATCAAATCAAGCAAATATATCGAGCAGCGTATTTTTAGGTTTGTTTTGAACTTTTTTGTTTCAAGGTAATCAACGTGTTAAAAACGTTTCGATAAAAATACAGATTTAATATTTCAATAGCGTGTCTCGCTTTGTTATTTAAAAATTTACCATTCCCAGTAACTATTCGCCCAATGTTTAAATGCACTGGGCGTATAAAAATTCTCGACACACAATCGAAATGTTTTCTATTGTATTTCAATTATATTTTTTTATAAAAAAGAAGATATTAGTTGCTAACAACTGTATAGAAGCGTGAAATTTTATCAGGATATTGGTAGAATTATTCAGTAACTATGGCAACACCCACAGTGCAAACAATTATTGTCAACAACTGTAACGGTATTTGCGAATCAAAGCTATTAAAATAATACGAGGCTATTCGAAATTCCGGATTATGTAGGCTATATAAATTTGATTCAAGTGATAGAGTTGTCAAGTTATTCTTCGGAGGGTAGAGGACGGAGAACCTACTTTTATATCCCAACTATTTAATCGCATTTTGATTTGGTGTTATTGCACTTTTATAAAATTCATAAAAATAGCGATAGTAGCACAAAACATTACCTAAAACTGCCTAAAACAATGTACAGTATAATTTACCGAGCATATCGATGGAAATATAACGGTTATTTCATCCCTATACCACCTCTACACAATGACCTACGTGTTGCATATATTAAGGGAAAAAATAATAACACTTCCGTAAATCAAGAAGGCTAGAGGGTGAGAAGGCTTATCTTCGTATTAAAGGCACGTTTTCATAAACGATCAATTTAGAAATATAAAAAATCGGTACGGCAGGTTTGGTGTAAGGGTGTGGAATATTTGTTTTTATTTAAAGATGTCTTATTGTGAACACGTTGGCAATATTTAAATCAGAAGTTTCTTGTAGTTATCATGTGTGTCTCGTACATAATAGAATAAAGTATGTGCAGGCAAAAATTTATAGTAATTTATTATGCTACTGTGTCGAGTTCTGCTTCGACATATGTTTCTTGTTTATTAAATGTATTTAAACAGTTCATCGACATGAAAATACGTAGTACATACCGCTATTCATAATTTTTAATTGATAAAACACACCGACTTATTTATCCTTGTAACATTTTTGTTTAAGATATTATTTTGTACGCTGAATACCTACAAAGTGGATATGAAGAAGCTTCTAGGCGGTCAAATAGGATTGGAAGACTTTATATTCGCGCACAGAAAAGGTAATGACATTTAACCTAGTTTTGGAAAATATACAGTGTGTCGAAATAAAACGTTTTCGATATTATCGGTAACGATGACTCACGGAAATGTTTTTATGTTAAAGGTAGACCCAAAGAAGTTGAATTAACTAAATCAGAAGAAGCGTTAGGACTTACAATTACTGATAACGGAGCCGGATATGCATTTATAAAACGAATAAAAGACGGCTCTGTCGTGTCTAATATACCTCACATACAGGTAAGGTATGTAAATTAGTAAACATCTGATATTAAAAAGATAAGTTTTAATTCTTTAAATTGGTTGATAGGTTGTTATGATGTAGACTCGATACGTAATAGACACAAAAAAAAGAAGAGTCGGTGAATTATCAGAACATATCCGTACTTGCCATTTATGTATCTCAAAATATTTAAGGATGTGTGTTCTGTTTTTAAATAACTCGCAATTTTCTTTGCTTAAGGGAAATTGGTCCATTCCTCAATAAAGGCCAATCGGAGCTCTTCACTAGCTGCTGGAGCAAGTATACGACATCTTACACGCCATTTGAGCTGGTCCCATTTAATATAAAATTTTAACTAATAGAATGTTTTTTTTTATAAACTACCATAGCCTTTATACAACTGTACTACGTAGCCAATTTGTTTCTTTTATTTTCAGGTAGGTTATTATAAAGAGTGGTCTCTTTTATGCAAACTACGATGGTCTTTATACAACTGTGCTAAGTAGCCATTCCGTCAAACATGTTTCTTTTATTTACAGGTAGGTGATCATATAGAAAAGCTAGACGGGAAAAATATGATAGGAAAACGTCATTTCGAAGTAGCAAAAGCACTAAAAGAAATTTCCAAAGGCGCCACATTCACCATACGACTGATCGAACCAATGAAAAGCGGTTTTACAAGCATAGCTCCGAAAATGGGTAAAACGAATGGCAACAAAAAAGGATACGGTACCGGTAGAGAAACTTTAAGGTTTAAAGCTAGTGGTAAAGCAGAAATTCAAGAACAGGTTGGTATCACTAACAGAAATTTACCCCCATTTTTCTACGCCAATGGCGACCATAACTTCAAATGTACAAGCGTTTACATTTTCTTTTTCGAAGCGTTTGAATACTTTTAACCACATCCGCCTGTTGACAATGTTCATTTGATTACTTATTTACAATTTTTAATCGTATACTTTAAATAAAACAAAATTAAAGTGCTAATGAGTTACATATTTCGCAAATGTAACGCTTTTATTCCAATTACATCGGCCTTGAGTACGTCGATAACAAAGGAAATTAAAATATCATAAAAAAAAAATTTGTAGGTCATATCAGTCTTTGTGCTAATGAGAATTAAATTGTTAATGCCCTCGTAGATTTTATTTGTTCAGTACTATTATTTGTAAATAATATTGTTAGCATTAAAAGTAGTGATAAATTTGATAAGCCCAACCCTGTGAACTAAGCATTGATGCGCCAACTGATATCGCTACTTATTTGTCGCCACCCTCTCTAAGCTAAGTACGTCTCTGTACGAGTCATTCTTAGTTAATTATGACAGTGACATACAACGCCCACTAAAATAAAACAATGAACATGGCCAACTTATTTTAATAAGTTAAACAACATGGCAGAAATAATTAAATCTTTCAAATGTATTTTATATGTTAATATGTCAGAACGTTTACGTTTAGGTATAGGAAACAGAAACTCTTATTTTCTGCCCGAGATTTCACTAAAACAGAAAATAATGGTTAGTTACATTTCAAAAAATGAAGATATTTGACATTTTTAAAGTTGAGCTTTTCATCCCTTTTTTACAAACCCTGTAAAGAGGTTTTCATCATATCACTAATTACCTTTGACCTTCCTACTGTCCACCATAATTGGAACATTTTTTATTTGGTTTAGGAAATGTTCAAAAAGGATTTTTAATGCAAACGTCTACATCTGTCATTTTTTTATTAAAAAAATAATTTCGAAAAGTATACGTATTAGATGCAGGGAATTTTGCACAAAGTGCCTCTAAAATTTTACGTAGAATCCGAAAATTTAATAATATACAGGGTGTTCCATTTAAAATACCAAAGATGTTGTCCTCTTCTGGTATGACCGAAAGTAGCATGTCTGTCGAAATATTTTTAATCGCCATTATTTGTGACTCATGTCTATAAATTTTCATGAATATCATAAGATAAAATTCGGGAATGTAGTAGCCAAAGGAATGTTCATAAAATTTTAACAGGTCATTAAAAAAAACACGATAAAATTACTATTACTATTAATTTTAAGTATTTAATATGGTGGCCACTAGTATTTTGTATAACAAGTTATTATCTCGATCAAACACTTAAAATTTCTCGTACTTTTTTGCGGCACAATTTACACATTGTGATTCACCTATTTCACACACTTTTTGCAATTATTTAACGGAATAAACTTTAATAATTCGGAATAAATTAATCATTATTTGATAGACATAAACTATCAACTTGTTTGACAAACTCGAAGTTCAAATTGCGACGTTGCCAATTCAAACCAAAAATAATGGTATATTAGAAAAAATATTTTTATAGCCCAGTTAATGAAAAAGCAGTTATATCTTATAGATTACTTTATAAATTTACATACGACTGTTTTATAGGCCAATGAGCAAGTTAGTAGAGAGCAAGTGCGCGTACAAAAGTTAGGTTAGGTTATTTGTTCACCAGGTAGTGTTGGTGTTGGGTTAGCTTAGGCTAATTTTTTTACTTTTACTGCCTCAAATAAACAAATGTTTCAATTGGTTAGAAAAGGTAATGTTGGTATTAGGTTAGGTTAGGCTAATTATTTTATGTTCATCATCGATTAACAGTCGAATCCATCATTTCTGAAGTGATAAAGAAAGTTATACGCGCACTCTGACAACGTCGCAATTCCATCTTCGAGTTTGAAATGTAACGTTTATATATTTTTTTTTAGGATTTCGTAATGGACGCCGGCGTAGAAAAAATAAACAACATTCTAGAATCTTTTATGGGCATTAACGATTCTGAATTGGCGACGCAAATTTGGGAATTGTCTATAGGCAAGCAGAACTCCATGGATTTCGCTGAGGCAGTCGACGATTCAGATCTCGCCGCATTCGAATTCACCGATGAAATCATCATCGAACTTTGGGGGGCTGTAACCGATGCGCGAGATGGACGGTTAAAATGACAACAAAAATTAATGAACATGTGCCAGGAACAAAATATGTGCGTTGCAATAATTTTAAAAAAGTATTGCATAAGTAGTATTTGAATCAGTCAGAGAATAATTTTTTATTTCCTCTCCCAATTTTAATTTAATCCACATCCACAGAAATATAATAAATACTAGAACGCCAATCGGTGAGATGCATGATTTGGCACCCCATAGGGCGATTGATCTATCTCTGAGTTTGCGCAATAAATAGTATATTGAGCGAGATATTCAAACTTGTCACCAGCGCAGGACTTGGGAATTTTGAATTCTCATTCGTAAATAAAGTAAAAACTTAACGAAACTAAACTACATGAATGTCGGAATAAAAACAACGAGGAAACACAAAAAACGGAGCACTAATGCAAGCGATTTTTCGAAAGCAAACGGGAAACAGAAATCAACAACTCATTAAACCCAAATACGGCACTGTTCTTTTCTTTACATCTTTATATAGTCACGTACGCTTCTTCGGCGGTGTTGCCAGATTTTCTCGATTTTTCCTAATTACTTGCCTTAATAGAACACATATTCTATTCTAACTTCATCTAAAAAGTACCGAGGAAAAAAAAGAACTTGGCAACGATGTGGTAAGAAAAGATGTTCTGCGCATGTGCAAGTGGTTCGCTATGTTGGGTCAGTTCAACTCAATATGGGATGAATCTATTGACATTCTAGTATTTATTATATATTTCTGTGACTCTATCCAGATTCCTGATTCCAGGCATCCTGAAAAAGGAGCATGCAAACGTCAAATCGTCGAGTGTTGATATCGTAATTACACCATTATGTAACAATTCACTGTTTTACATCAATTTTTTAATATAGGCAACCACTATGACAGCATTTCATTGTTGGCTGGAAATACTATTTGAACCTCTTCTCTGGCTGATTATTTATGTTTAATAATAATTTTTTACAAGTAACATAGTGTAATTATATAAATATTAAATAAATTTTATCTTATTTTTTAACGTGTTGTGTTAGAACTAGTTTCGTTTTATTTTCCATGCTCCACTACATTTTGTGATTAGTCTAAAATCAACTGATCGATAACAACAAAACTAATTGCTCAATTAGAATTTGTTCATAGTATTTATTAACTCATCTCGACATGTTGGTTTTATTTTTAATTACTGATAAAATAGTTGATCAATTTTATGATAACCAATGTAAAATAATATCAATACGATATTTATCCAAAATACAACAAAGTTGTTAATAAAATAGGAGTTAACTTGCACACTTAGTTATGCAACATTCGACTGCTTCAGGTTATCACTGTTACGTTCTTATCACTGGTACCGATTCGTTAAAAATCTTTAAGGAATCCTTTTTCTTTGTAAAGTTTTGCTTCTTATCTAATAAACCCGATAATTCTGATGGGTTTCAATGAAAGCACAAAATAAAAAATGTGATGACGAAATGCTGGTTGTATATCTCTTATTTTGCGCTTTCGTTATGACTAATATTCCAGTGCTACGTAGTAGGAATGCACCAATTTCCTGTTTAATTTATTTATAAAACTGTTAAAAGAACCAACTGAGATCATACCGTTTCGGTAGAATTAAAAAAAGAATGGATTTTAAATACTATTTGTAAAAAAATATCATCTCTGGTATACACCCGCACTGTTAAATAGTAGTTAGAATCTCCAGTGTTATTAAATCCAATAAACAAACATGACAGAACAATATTCTGATAAACTTTAGGATTGTTAAATTTAAAAATGTCTATTTAAACAACATCGTTATCACTTTGAAAAATATTTTTTGTCGTTTAAATTCTGGTAGTAGAGTTCTCATTGTCATTTTTTGTTTAGCTACTTAAGTGTAAGGTTATTTTAAAAAAAATGTTTAAGCCACAAATATTTAGAAAAAATATAGGATTACAGTTTTGGAAAAGTTCGTTAGTTTCTCAAAATGTAACAAAGGTAAGTAACTACGTTTCGTGGCTTAAATATTGTTATGTTACAAATTTTATAGGTTACAATATGTTATTATTCAACAAAATGTCCCAATAGGAGAAAAATATTTACTGTAGATGAGGCAGTAAAGGACATACCTAGCGGAGCCAAATTGTTGGTTGGAGGTAAGTGTAGTGTGTGTTAGTAGTTTTTATGAGATAAAGTATACTAGGTTGCTTAAAGAGTCAACACAGTAACAACAATATTTTACATTTTAAAACTAAAAGAAGTTATTGTGTACATATTTTTTTATTGGTAAGATTTTTTTTGTTGACATTTGTAGGTTTCGGTCTGTGTGGGATACCTGAGAACCTTATTTCAGCCTTGCTCAAACATGAAGCTAAAGATTATACTGTGGTTTCAAATAATGCAGGAGTTGAAAAATTCGGATTAGGATTATTATTGAAGCAAAAAAAGATTAAAAGAATGATTTCATCATATGTAGGAGAAAATGCCGAATTTGAGAAGCAATTTTTAAAAGGAGAACTAGAAGTAGAACTTACACCGCAGGTATGTCAAGTAATGTTTTATTCGTTGGTTACATAGTTATTGTTATAATTTTAACAAAACCACTGAAACCTTTTTATATTTATAGAATTTAAGGTCAAATTAGATTAGGTTATACTTCTGGCTTATTTTAAGATAATTTTAATGTTCCTTTATCTGGTGCTGCACCACTGATTATTTAGGGAACATTAGCTGAAAGAATAAGAGCAGGAGGAGCAGGTATTCCTGCTTTTTTTACTTCAACAGCATATGGAACACTTGTGCATGAAGGAGGAGCTCCCATCAAATACGATAAAAACGGGAAAGTGGAACTAGCTAGCCAAGCAAGGGAATCCCAATTGTTTAAAGGAAAACCATATATAATGGAAGAGGCCATCACTGGCGATTTTGCTCTCATTAAAGCATGGAAAGCTGATCCTGCGGGAAACTTATTATTCAGGTAAATATATTACATTATTGAATTAATATGGACCTGTATAGTATTTCCAATCTCAGTTTAAAAAAGATGATTTTACCAGGGTACTGCGATATTCATATTAATAATGAAATTCCTGATAATAATATAATTCAAAGTAATGATGAAATACATCTTAATAATGCAATTCTAATTAATAATAATGAAAATGAGGCACAATTTTAAAAGCTGAAAATGTCAATTCCACTCGAGATGAAATAATTAAAAAATATGCAACTTAATGAAAATTACTTATTCTACAATTCATTTAGTAATTAAAAGAGGCGTTGTGATTGAGCACGATAAAAAACAAAATACGTTTCTTCAGCTGTCGGATAGATAAAGCATCTAAAGATGTGATTCGACAAACGGTTTACAATACGTACAAAGAAAATCAAGTCCCAACATTAGAAATTATATTTAACAAATTACAATATTTTAACGATTTTAAAAATAAATTATTAGAAACACTTCGACAAATGTTAATAGAATCTCGTATTGTGGTACTTTGTCAAAATTATTTAAGACAGAGACAGAGAAAGTAATAGAAATATAGTTTATTTAGATGAAACGTTGTTTGACACTATATTTCTAAACTGACTTTGAAAGAACTATATGTAGAAATATTATTAAAAAGCCACATCTGATGTAGGCAACACATTTTACGTGATCAAATTATGTTTGCTACATTTCTTTATTTGTCCATCCAAATTATCGGACGCCCCCTATAGCATCATGACGGGGAGTTCATACATGTACAAGGTTTGCCCCAAAAACGCTCACTTTCAAAGTTATACTGACTTATAGCTCATGTTAACTGTATGAAAAAATTTGTTTTTATTAGTAAATGGACAAATGTATTTCTCTCTACAGCTTAGTGGTTTAGGCATTTGCTCTTCTACAAGTGGAACCAGGGTTGGAATCCTGCTGGAGACAAAATTTCATTTCGATTTTTCTCCTAATATGAATTTGTTTCAGCTGATTGAGATTATTTAGGATGAAAAGTCAAACGGTTACATGAACAAGAAGTAATACTTGAACTAGAGACTGCACTTAACAACAACCGTGGTAGGTTCGGTTCAATTCAGATGTTGCAAAATCGGAACATATAGGAAGCTCGGATTAGACTGGTATCGAAATAAACCAGGCATTGATTCTATAATGTTGGACATTGGTCATACGAATCTGCCATACACATGAATCCATGTACAAGTACATGTATGAACTCGAAAGCCGCGCCCATTGGAGCCACTTGCGGGCCGTCTCTTAATGTTGGGCTTATGCGAAAGTGTCCCCGATTCACGCCGATCTTAATATTTGGTTTGCAGAAAGTCTGCTAGAAACTTCAATCTTCCGATGGCTCAAGCGGCGAAGACGACGATCGTTGAAGTTGAGGAAATAGTGGATTTGGGTCAGATATCGCCGGATGAAGTACATCTACCCGGTATATACGTCGATAGGATTATACAGGGTGAAAAGTACGAAAAACGAATAGAAAAAGTTACCGTTCGTAAGTTGGAGAGTAATGTAGATTCCGTTATTAAAAAGAATCCTGCCGCTGTTTACAGAGAAAGAATAGCCAGAAGAGTTGCCCTAGAATTCAAAGACGGAATGTATGGTATCCTTTTTGAGACATTTTCAGGTTTTTTAACGCATTATAAACATATAAGGTAGAGGGTAAAAAAATAAATCCCATCCAAATGGTAGGAGTATCGAAAGCTTTGAACATAAAACAAACAGGAACGAGCATTGCTACTCTGTATGGACGCTAAAAGTGCGACGGAAACTTACTCCATGACCCTCCAATGACTCATTATTTGAACGTTTCACTGTAAGTGTGTCAATAAGGTGGATTTTTAATAGATTTTAGCAGTTTAAAGTCTTAATAACGGTTAAAATTAGTGAGATAAGGCATTGTTGTATGCTTTGGTGTAAATACTTGGCAGTTAACCATTATAGACTTATAAATAAATTGCTGGTAAAACTTTGTTATATTACTTGGACAATAACGTCAAACATGGTTAGTTATTCATCTTATGGGTGTTTTCTGACATCAAAATTAATGCTGGTTTAATTAATTAATTTTAGTATGAAAGTTTCCTAATTTATACATAAGATAATAATTTTCTATTGATTGCAGAATTGTTAACTAAAATGTAGCGTTTTTTATATTTTTTCTAACATTTAAGAGTTTTTTATCTCCCTCCATTCCGTTCAACACGTTATTTGAGAGTATGTTTATTCATGACGTTTTATATTCAAAGTGTTTTTACGTGTATACCAACACATTAACACTAAAAGTACCTAAATTGAGGCCGTTTGTATATTTAGTTGCGTTATGTGTGTTGCCTACCTTGTCTTTTTTGTATACCAACACATTAATACTAAAAGTACCCAAATTGAGACCGTTTGTATATTTAGTTGCCTTATTTGTGTTGCCTACCTTGTTTTTATTTGTATACCAACACTTTAATATTAAAGTACCTAAATTGGGACCGTTAGTATTTATGTAATACTATTGGTATGTTTTTTGAAAGAAGTTTGAAGAAGAACATTATTAAAAGTGCGATTATTCGATATAAAAAAAAATTTATAGAGAATTTGAAAGTTGGGATTCGTTGTGTTATTAAAATCTCTTTGACGTTGGCCCTTTGAATATAAAACATCGGGAAGGAGCATCGACAAGTGTTGACCGGAATGGAGGAAGCATATGGTCGACTACTGCTTCCGCTTTGAAAGCGGCGTAGGGCTTTAAATTATAATTTAAAAAAACTTGTAAAATAAAAAAATATATAGAAAATGCTTTAGTTTAGTTAACAATTCTGCAATCAATAGAAAATTATTATCTAATGTATAAATTAGGAAACTTTTATTCTAAAATTTTTAATTTACATTTAATTAATCTACAATTTCGTATTTTTTTCGCAAGCTACAGAAACCTATAATTTAACCCTAAGCTACGTCAATGCATACTTTGTGATTGGTGGGTTTAACCTATAAATTTAATTGAAATACTATTATTTTTTTTTTTCTAAATATTTAGCATTAAAAAAACCTTTATTGTGAAATGTTAAACCAGTATTTTTATATTAGGTGTCAGGGAACACCTACAAGATAAACAAATAACCATATTTGTCGTTTTTGTCTCAGTAATATATCAATTTTTTACCAGCAATTTATTTAGATATCTATAATGGTTAACTACCAAGTGTTTACACCAAAGCATACAACAATGCCGTGTCTCACTAATTTTAACTGTCTATAATGGTTAACTACTAAGTATTTACACCAAAGCATACAACAATGCGTTGTCTCACTAATTTTAACCGTTATTAAAATTTTAAACCGCTAAAATCTATTTAAAATTCAATTTATTGACACACTCACAGTGAAACATTCAAATAATAAGTCATCGGAGAGTCGTGGAGTCCGTTTCCGTCGCACTTTTAGCATCCATACAGAGTAGCAATGCTTATTCCTGTTTGTTTTAATTGTAAAGATCGAAACCTTACACTATTCTGACTCTAATCTTTTTTAATAAAATAAACATTATACGAGATTTTTTCTTAACGCCTCTAACAGTAAATCTAGGTATAGGCATGCCAATGCTGGCCTCGAACTACATTCCAGAAAATATGGAGGTATATTTACAGTCTGAAAACGGTATTCTGGGTATGGGACAATATCCAGTTCCGGGCGATGTGGATCCAGATTTAATAAACGCCGGTAAGGAAACGGTCACGGTAACACTTGGTGCCTCATTTTTCAGCAGCGATTTGAGCTTCGCGATGATCAGAGGGTGAGTAGCGTCTACGTTACACGTCAAACGGTAAATAAGCGTACTTTTTAGCGGTCACATTGATCTTACCGTTCTGGGAGCTATGGAAGTTTCCCAATACGGGGATTTGGCTAATTGGATGATTCCTGTAAGTATTTTATTGCGAAAAAAAGTTACGCTAACAAGGGGAGAACTAGAAGCTACCCTCATCTAATTCATTTATTTTTGGTTCTCGAGTAGTAAATTGAGTTTGGAAAATTTAAAACTTTGCTGCTAATTTTTCCCACTAGATGGTGGCGAAGTAGATAAACGGTTAGTCGAATAACAATGATATTGTAGGTTCGATTCCTGCCGCTAATTTTATTTTCATTTTTTTTTTTCATCCTTTGACATAATTGTAAAAAAAGATGCCTAATGATTTTTATTAACTAATTTTGATCGGTTCATTTTAATAGCCTCTCTTATAAAATCGAAATATACGAAAATATACAGTAATTTATTTTCATTAAATGTTAATTAGTTTAAATCTTTTGATCCATTTTTTTACTAGTTAGGAAAAGACGCGTCTTTCAAACACAAAAAATGTCACTTTATGTTCCAAAATTAGAAAAATACATTTTCCAAATTTTAGGCAACCCAATTAAGTACGCGTACGCGTAACAGCCGTCAGAAAATGATTTATTGCTTCGTACTCCATTTCGAAATAGAGTAAAGCGTAGTAGACTTAAATCTGTAATTTTAGGGAAAACTGGTGAAAGGTATGGGCGGTGCCATGGATCTCGTGTCCGCGGAAAATACCAAAGTGATAGTGTGCATGGAGCATTCCGCCAAAGACGGCAGTCATAAAATTGTGGAGAACTGCGCTTTGCCCCTTACGGGCAAACAAGTAGTCGATATGATTATAACAGAAAAGGCTGTGTTTACTGTAGACCGCGAGGCAGGACTCAAGCTTGTAGAAGTAGCCGAAGGAGTAGGTGTGGAAGATATTTTAATTTCGACCGGTTGCAATTTCGAAGTAGCGGAACACTTGAAACCGATGGGGCAGATTGCTGTTAACTGATTTTATTTGTTAAGTTTATAATTTTTTTTTTGTACCGTGTTGTTTTCTATCAAATAAAGTCTTTTTCGCCGTTCTTGTCGTTCTCGTCTCTCTCCGATACGAGTCACATTAAAGCGTGATAAAGAGAACACTCCCGTCTCGTTGTTCTATAAAGCTCATACAATACAAATGCGCCTGCACGTCATCAATGATCTGTTCGTTTCAAAACTTGATACCAACAATAATAAAAATCACCGTTCGTTTTATATAATCTCGAACACATCTGGTCAGTCGGTTCGTAATATTTTATTGCATTAATCAAGTCAATGTCTTGTTAAATATTACAATTTCTATACCATTTTAGACGGCATATAAAATTGCAGATATTATACATAAATATTTCATTAAATATTACACACAGTTCAAGTTTTATTATGTATTAATAAAAACGGGCACACTGATCAGTCTCATCCATTTACTCTCAAGATTGACACTACAAGGACCAATCTCCCATCAAGAATCCTTCTAATACAGGGCTGCTGCTACGGAATGGAACAAGCTTCCAAAATCAGTTTTTCAGAGACAAAAAAATATTGACGTTGCCTCTCGCTAGATGTCACTTGAGATTGCTCAGGCTATCGATAGTTCTCCACCCCTACTATTTTCCTCGAGTTGTTTTATATTATTGCAAATAAATTGTTGTACGTTAAGGTGGTAACATTTATTTGGTAAATAAAATCAATATACAAAATAGTTTTTCTTAGGACTTGATTCTATTTTTAAATACTATTTGATGCTAAAGTAAAGAATTGAACGTTTAAAAATAGAAACAAGCCGATCTCTTTGAATACAAAGATTGTTTACACATCTGTTTTTTTAGTTGCTGCTAAATGAAATGGTATCTTTTCCTCGTCCTCATGTTTGTGTTTAATAAAAGACAAAAATACATTGTACAGCATTGTTATGGCATTTATGTACAAAACTTGATATTTCACTTTTATGAAATAAAAGTTGATGTATTGGGTAGGCGGCCATATTAACCAGTCAGCCTAAAATTAAAATTCCAACCTCGATACAATGTTCAGTAAAACATCACATTTCTAACCTCAAGCACCAAGAAAATAACGGAAATACTTACGGTGTATACAGTTAAAAATTTGTCTTTAAGTTCAGCATAAGCTTGCACCATGGGTTTTAATTCAAGTGCATTCAATCCAAAAAAGAACGCTGCTATGCAGATAGGAGACATAATAAATTGATCTAGCAAAATTTTCCATAATATGATTTTGTTTGTTCTCTGTGGCCACCTCTTTGCGATACCAATGTAAAAAAAGTGATGAATGGGGCCTAGAGCTAAGCCAACTATAAACATTCGTGCTGCAACAATTGAATACAATTTTGTACTTACAGTAACTGATCTATTATTTAATTTTATATATCACAAAAACTTACTAAACCTTCCATAATCATAACGTTTTTCTAATAAATGTTGTCGATATTCTATTTCTTGTTGGCACCAATCACCAATTAACATTAGTACACCAGAAGAAACAGTATTACATGCTAGTAAAAATTTCTTGCTAAATAACACCCCTACAGTACTGTAACCTACAGGACTTTGCTTTGGATTATTTTTTGAAACAAATCTCTTTATCTGTGTCGGATTATACTTAAATATTTTCGTTCTTAATAGTCTTAAACTAATTATATTCATTATGTTTAGTTTATGCAACGTTGTCTTTTGCAGGTGGAAGTAAATTCTTTATATAATACTCTTTGATTAGTATAACTGATTGCGGGATTAATTTTAAATCCATGTTATGTTTACTTAGTCGATTAGTAGTGAATAATTTTAAGAACACTCATAATTTTACCTTGACTCTTGGACTAAACAAATTGACATATATATATGGCAAAAAAATCTTGTCACTGACAGTTAACATCTGCTATTGGCGTTAAGGATGCGGCTTCATAAGTCGCTCGCTTTCAAGTCACGAGGTGCTATTTTGAATTTTCCACCACTTACAAGTCGCTGCGTCCAACAGCATCATCGACACGGCTGCTTCCTAACACTAAGTAGCAATAACAAAAGTTAATAGTCGATATAAAATCGTGGGAAATCAATTAATAAGGCATAATAATCTCACAGAAATTTGTTTAGTTTTTTGCTGCATTTCCCAAGTGGTGGAAAATTAAAAATTATACTACGAAACCTAATTTGTCGCTGAAAATAAGCATCCAGCATGAGGCCGCACCTTTAACATCTGACACCCCAGATACCTATATTACCGACACTGGCACTGAATGATTATGCAGGGTTGGATTTATCAAATGGTATATTTTTTGAAATCTTCTCGGCCAGCTTTACATTATGGTATTTTCAGTTCTAAACATTTTGTAACACGTTATTAAAAATGGAGCACTGTCCATTGTACGCATAAAAAAAATTTTGAAGCAATTTTTGTTGCGTATTGTATATTTTCGATAATTGGGACAAATTTATAGTGCTAGTAGTAGAATTTTTTAAAATAGGGAATGCATGATTTTTTTAAAAATTTTATTTGATAGTTTACATCGCTTTAAAATAGTAAAAAAAATTTCAACGCCAAAAAACTAATAAAAAGTATTTAAAAAAAAGTTAAATATATAGCCAACCGACACGGGCAATTTAAACGACCAACATTTTGGCACGCTTGGTGTGACGGAATAGTATATGACAACAAACAAACAAGTGGAAAGGTTAGGATGAAGATTATTGAAGAAGTATTGTGATTCGCTGAAAAGGTATGCAAGATAAAATAAACATTATAAATAATACGTAATTACTTTAAAAGTTTTCACTCCTTTGATTTCAACAGACGTGAAATCAGGATTTGATGTTAAAAATTGGTCACCATGAACACATGAATGTTTGGCAAATTTTCTCATTTCGCCTTCACAAAACCGCTTTCAGTCATTTTGCAAAGTTTTTCGAGTTATTCCTTGCAAAACATATGTAATTTTACCTCTAAATATGCAATAAAATTGTAATGAAACTGACTCAATCATAAACACTTATTGACATTTGTTGATACATACTTTTACGTCACATTCGCTCTGCATATTTCCTATTCAGAATGATATTTGATTATTAATATTTGGTTACAATGATACTCAATTAGTCACCATAGATTAGCAATTTATTATTTTGTAAATTGTAACAGGAAATGAAGACCGCACGCCAATTATTCCAATTTTCAATCGTAAGTTACTATTTCGAATTAATTACGGCCCTGAGTAATTAATAAAACTTATTAAACGCACGTTACATAAAGAAAGAAGATCGCAGCATGATTTGTATAATAAACAAACGAGAAAAATAGTGCAGTCGGAAGTTCGAATGACACACTATTTAAAATTGATAGCGGTAATTTAGATTTATACAAAATCGACACGTCATCACTTTGATTTTTATTATCGAAATAATAATGAGTAATAATTTGAGTAAGTATGAACAAACCGGTCTGCAATTTATGATTAATAACCGTAGTTAAATCGTTATCCAACCGCTCTAAGCAAATGCGAGTCGGCAACAATATGCAGTCGGCAAGCAGCAGCGTATCGAAAACAATAACATCGTGAAGTAAAGCATTTCGTTTACGCGTTCATTCTTAGTATACACGTTGGGGCGGACACACATCGCAGATCGCGGTTATTAACAATTGACACTCGCACAGTCTCTTATTACAGATTTAAATCGCGTATCCGGTACGCTGTCATTAATATTTCAATTCGGTATTTGCAGCGGTAAGTTTATTAGACACAAACAGTTCGTTGTCATGCATTGAGGAATCTTTCCGCGTTTCTACCTGTCTAATGCCGGTGTTTTGTTTTCTTTTTAGGTAGTTTGGATGACCTCGCAGCTTACTTGATAAATTCTAATGAATGTGCAGACATTTCGCAGAGGTGGATTAAACGTGAGTACCACTTTCGAAATCACGCCCGCATAACACTGTTTTTTTTATTATAAGAAATTTAACACTCCTCGTATTTATTTCAATATTTTGTTTACGCTACTTAATTAGTCTTTTCATTGCACTAAACAAGCATTAAAAAATACCCGCATAAAATCGTTACTTAGGCCCGTATCCCACGTCTATCAACGTCTAGTTTGATTTGCCTATGACGTCTTGCGTATAAATTGTTTCGACATTTCATCATCACAAGTTTTATACGATACATTCGTAGGATACAACGTTTTTTACACGACAGGCATAGTATAAGAATGGCTAAAATGTCAGATATAATATAGAATAATTAATATCAGATTAATGTAATATTAATTGTCAAGTTTAGTTTCAAGAACGGATATCTCGAAAACTATAAAAGATATCGAAAAACTTGACTTTATAAAACTTGTAGCAAATTTAATCAGCTTTCATTTTATTTGTAATGGTCATGTCATTAGGACGTAAAATTTCCGAGATATAAGCGAAAAATCGAAAAATTTAACATTTAATTGTTTTTTTTCAAAATAACGGACTTTCAAGAGCGGATATCTTAAAAACTATATAAGATATCGAAAAACTTGACTTTATAAAACTTGTAGCAAATTTAATCAGCTTTCATTTTGTAAAAAGTGGTCATGTCATTAGGACGTATAGTTTCCGAGATATAAGCAAAAAACCGATTAATTTAACATTTGAGTGTTATTCCAAAATAACGGACTTTTAAGAGCGGATATCTCAAAAGCTATATAAGATATCGAAAAACTTGACTTTATAAAACTTGTAGAAAATTTAATCAGCTTTCATTTTGTAAAGAATGGTCATGTCATTAGGAGCTATAGTTTCCGAGATATATGCGAAAAACCGAAAAATTTAACATTTGATTGTTTTATTCCAAAATAACGGACTTTCAAGAGCGGATATCTTAAAAAATATATAAGATATCGAAAAACTTGACTTTATAAAACTTGTAGCAAATTTAATCAGCTTTCATTTTGTATAGAATGGTCATGGCATTAGGACGTATAGTTTCCGAGATAAGCGAAAAACCGAAAAATTGAACATTTAAACCCCTCTGTCCCCGGCTCAATAGCTACGGGCGGGGACTTTTGATTTGTTCACTTCCTAACTAATCCAAACAAAGTTATTATTGTAAGTATACCTTTTATCGAGCATTAAAACTGCATCACCTCGCGTTATCAGCTGCGATATTTACGGGTGAAATAAATTTATTTATCTCGAATAATATTTGTTCGTAAAAAAATATGTAAGTGTATTTACAGAAATTGATAAGTGTTATATTAATTGGAACATCGTTTATTGAAATAACAATGCTGATAACAGAGGTTTCGGGAATATACGCGTATATTATGGGTTTGTGTCGGTGTCAAAATATATCGATGTGTTTTTTCTTTTTGATAGTTACGGTTGTGATGAGAGTTTTGATTCTCCTCCAAAGAGTTCTACCAAAAAGTACTACAATATTTTTCGATAAAATCAAAATCCAAAATTCTACGGGACTTGGTTACCAAATAATTTTGACTTTCAAAATTTTGGAAGTTTCAGGAGTTCTGTTTCTCTCCCAAAGAGTTCTACCAAAAAGTCCTACAACATTGTTCAATCAACTCAAAATTCAAAATTCTACAGGACTTTACAGTTACCAGAAACTTTTGATTTTCAAAATTTTGAAAGTTGCAGGAGTTCTGATGAGAGTTCTTATCCTCCTCCAAAGAGTTCTACCAAAAAGTCCTACAACATTTTTCGATCAATTTAAAACCCAAAATTCTACAGGACTTTAAAGTTACCAGAAAATTTTGATTTTCAAAATTTTGAAAGTTGCAGGAGTTCTGATCCTTCTCCAAAGAGTTCTACCAAAAAGTCATACAATATTTTTCGATGAAATTAAAATCGAAAATTCTACGGGACTTAAAAGTTACCAAATAATTTTGATTTCCAAAATTTTAAGTTCCAGGAGTTCTGTTCCTCCCCTAAAAAGTGTGAAGTTAGCTGCCCATTTTGAAAAATTGATTTTTTACCCTTTAAAGGTCAGAATTATTCATAATACCTATCAGGAACTCAGGAACTATTGAAACAGAATTTGGAACTCCAAAAAAAATGTCGAATTTTTAATAGTGGGGGTGGAAATGCACAGGAATGCCATGCAGAGCTTTTTATCGAGAATAATTTTTTTTGTAAAATGTACGATAAACTTTTTCTCCACTTGCATAAAACTTTTCGGGACACACTGTATATCATGTACGCGTAATCGATACGAATTCGGTTGCAGCCGCAAGTTTTGTTGATTTTTTGTTAAAAAAAGCGCGTCTATTTCGAAACTTACAACGAACATGAGAAAATACTACATAAATAGCGACCGCGCAAGAATGATCGATTATGGTTTCAAAAATATCAATATTTACAGTTAAACCGGAAAGTTGTGCAAATTTTTTAGAGACGGTCCTGCGCTAATTTTACCCACGGATCGTTCGAAAACAACTACAAAATAAAAATATTTATCTCTCGCTTTCCTACCTGAAACCTGCCGTCATCCCCGAATTACACGGACGTCTCTCATCCGCCGAAGAAGAATTTGAAAATGGAATGCGGTTTAATTTTTACTCGCGTATAATTAAATTTTGAATTTTTAAAAAAGCCGATTTGGTTTTACTGCCGTTTTTGTTTTTGATGTTTCTTGAAAAAATGCTTTTTATTTCCATGGTGTGGATGTGGCTTAACCTTAATATCCATTACCAGCTAATCAACATTGTTGCCTTTCAAAATAAAGTTGCTTAGGTCTAAAGCTACGTTTACACAAAACGTTAGCAACAAAGGAAAAAATTTATATACTGATATAAGAAATAGGAAAAATGAAAGTATAACCACGCTGTAATAGTAGATTCTGTCACTAGGTTAGAATGAAAAATTCGTTACGAGTGGAATATTACGAGCGCGAGCGATAGCGAGCGCGACGGTGAAATATAAAAACTATATTCCCTAAGGACTACAAAACGACTGGACCGATTTTGATTAAATTTTTAGACAATATTTAGATTAACCCGGCGGGTGATCCTTTAAAGTTTGATAGCAATCGGATCAACGAAAGGGGTAAAAGGGGTGGTTGAAATATAAAAACTTTATTCTCTATGAACTCCAAAACTACTAGATCGATTCTGATGAAATTTTTAGGCAATATTTAAATTAACCCGGCGGGTGATCCTGTGATTTTTGGTAGCAATCGGATTAACGAAAGGGGTAAAAGGGGGGGTTGAAATATAAAAACTATATTTTTTATGAACTCCAAAACTACAGGACCGATTTTGATGAAATTTTCTGGCAATTTTTAGATTAGCCCGGCGGGTGATCCTGTGAAATTTGTTATCAATCAGATTAATAAAAGGGGTGAGAGAGGGATGAAATATATAAACTATATTCCCTGTAGACACCAAAACGACTGGACCGATTTTTATGGAATTTCCAGGCAATCGTCAGATTATCCTAAGAAGTTTGGTATCAATCGGATCAACGAAAGGGACAAGAGGGATTTAAAATATAAAAACTAACAAAAATGGCCGAAATTAGTGTCGAATTCATAGTCCGATTTTAATGTAATTTTGTAAATGTGTATCGATTTCTCCAACTTGAGAGATACGATAATTTTTATTTCGATAAGCTACTACTGTGTAAGGGGGGTGAAATAAAAAAACTATTAAAAATTGCCGATATTAGTGTCGAATTCATAGTTTTTGGGGTCGCCGAGTTTAATAGTGACATTCCCAATTTTGGTAGCACCCCTACGAAAGGGACGGTAAGGGCACGGAATATAAAAACGCCGATATAAGTGTCGAATTCATAATTTTATGGATCGCTAAATTTGATAGTTATGTCCCCAAAACAGGAAAACCTACGAAAATGGTCGATATAAGTGCCGAATTCATAGTTTTTGTGTCGCTAAGTATGATAGTGACATTCCCGATTCAGTTAGCACCCTTACGAAAGGGGTGGGAAATGGATAAATTATAAAAACTTTAAAAAACGGGTGATATTAGTGTCGAATTCATAGGTTTTGGGGTCGCTGATTTTGATAGTGACATTCCCAAAGTAGGCAAGCCTATGAAGAGGGCGGGAGGGAGTTGAAATATAAAAACTATTAAAAACGTTAGTGTCAAATTTATAGTATTCGGGGTCGCTGGATTTGGTATTAATATTCCCAAGGTAAGCAAACCTACGAAAATGGTCGATATTAGTGTCGAATTCATAGTTTTTGGGGTCGCCGAGATTGATAGTATTATACGCTGAGTTTGATAGGGAAATTATAAATTATGTTAGCACTCATACACGAGGGTGTCGGAAGGAGATAAATATAAAATGGCCGGTATTAGTATCGAATTCATAGTTTTCGGGGTCGCTAAATTTGATAATGATATTTCTATAGCAGGCAAGCCAACGTTCGGACTGGTCATTAATATATGCATTCAAAAGTCTATAAATAAAATTATTCGAGCACCAGCATTGCTTAAAACAACTGATTTCCTCCATTTTAGCTGAGCTATTAAAGCAATTATTAGCAGCTGAACAGGGATTTTATCCAACTTAATATTTATAATTATTACGAGTTATTTCACACCAAATTTTGCACATAAAAGTTATTTTAAAATAACGTAAACACAACAGACTCCCATAAAAACAAGTGCTAAAAAGTAGGGTTAGGTGACGTGTAGCACGCGGTCACTTTTTGACAGGTAAATATAATTTTAAGCTGTGACGTCACAAGCATGTTAGCTACACCGCCAATGTCAAGCTGTGACGTTACGTGCACGTTACCCATCGTAGCGGAAGTATTGGTGGGAGGGGAGGTCAAGGGATCGTCTCCAACATTGTTTAATGACGTGTTGGAGCAGTATTTTATACTGATAGAAACATATATTGTTAAAATAAACAAAAGAACAAGAAAAGTAAATAACGGTACTATTTTTTTAATGGCTGTAACTGCACCAGTGACAGACGAAGAGCAGTGACAAAACCTGTTACTGTGAAATCGCAACACATCTCTAACATTGTTCCTCGGTCCCAGTTGCTCGTCGACATTGCTGCCAACTTATTATGCCGTCAACACTCTTTGATCTGCAACTGCAGTGTAAACGCGGCTTAATGACGGTTTAAATATACTAACGGTTGGAATTTTCTCAGTCTTTTTCGATAAAGCCGTTTCACATCCAAACGCACTTATAAATTTCGATATTTTACCAGGTCGTCAAAGCGGCAGACACAAAAATCTAAGAAGTAAAATTCTTTAATGTTTCGCACCCTCCCCCCCTTAAATAAAACCCCCCGTTTTTTACACTGAAACACAACATACACACACAACATTTTTAAATTCCACCCTACACAAGGGGTAAGATTGTCCCCTCCCAAGGGACAATAAGCCCAAAAAATCACAAAAAAAAAAATTTCTCAGTCGTAAATACGTACCCAGTGAACACGTATTGTCACGCTTAGATATTACAATACAAAAAAAAATACGAATTGAATGACACATTTTAATTATGAAGTCTGGAAAATTGTATCTGCGAGTATAAACATGTTTTTTTGAACTTCCTCATCAAGTTAAGAAGGATGAACTATTCTGACGGCTTTTTTTTTCTTATTCTGCAGATGTGTGTTTCCATATCTAATTATAAATATAGTTCCATACATGATACGATATATTTCCTGTCATTGTTACGTAACGAACTTACTTTCTCGAGGCGAAGAAAATCGAAACTTTTTTCAAATAAATATCAACGTAATATTTATTACAATCAATTGGTAAATGAACTTTTTAATAGCAACGATCATTTCTTCGTACATTGAAAGTGAAAGCTGGTATTCAGCTAGCGTTCAATAGCATTCAATGTTTAATAACTAAATAGAGTGCGCCAATTACAGTGGGTTTATGCAGATTATTATTAAAAACGTAATTGACTCGTTCAAATTATCCCAATCCGCTGTTCATTAAATATATTTGTAAAGCAATTAATTTTGATTTTATATCAACGTAGATATACTTTGCATAATTTTAAAAAATTTGCCAAACAAATTTGGTATGGTTTATTTTTTATTTTATTTTATTCGCGAAAAATTGTCCATAAAATTTTTCGCAAATCGCAAAAACCTGTTATAAATATAGTTGACAGTTTATTTTTGAAACAAAAACTCATTAAATTATGTAAGTATTAAAATTATGTCGTAATTAAATCGAATCATTTTAATTTGCATGCTTGCGTGTGAGTCCGCCCCTGCGTCGATGTATTGTCGCGAAGAGCACATTAATGCAGCAGGTCTTTTCGTTTCAGTGTACGCGAACCGTTTTTCTTGTTCGTTGTAGTGAAATGAAAGTCGCAGATATAATGCAGTAAATAGTTTATTTTTTTTAGTATTATGTGATACGTGCTTCGTATTTGTAGATTATAATTTGTGTTTTTGGTTAATTTGAAGAGGAATAGAAGAAATTCATGTTGGTGAGTTATAACCTATAAAATAAATCTGTTTTTGCAAATGCGTTCTACATCCAAGCCGACCGGCGGTTTCGTGATGTGACTAATTGGCCGTGGAATTTTCTTTAACGTTGCTCCAAAGTTATTTCAAAAGCATGATTATAATTAGATGATTTTTTTTAAATATAAAATGATAGCGGTTTACTCATTTAAGTAAAATTTTGTGGTCAAACGTTTACGTAAGATATTTTAATTTGCCTAAATTGCTGTACTAACCGATTTACTGAATACTTATATTTAGGTATTATTATTCGGTTGTTTAAATTTAGATCTTGGGCTCTATAATTTTTTCGATTTATCCGAGAGTGATATTAACGTTATTTTATACGTTATAATATGGTTTAGAATTACCAAAATTTCGCGTTTTATATTTATTCAATCAGTCTAAATAAACTGAGTCGTATAACACCCTCTCAACTTTAGAAAATAACCACTTAAAAAGTTACACCACTTTTAATTTTACATTTTAAATTTATAAATACCTAACCTAATTAAATTGGTAATATATTTAAAATGCTTAATACTAACCTTACTTTTATTAATTTGCTTTAAATAACTCATTAACACATTTATTTCTAGAAAAAATACGACAAAAAGCAAAATTTCCAGACAATTTACTATAAAATAGATGCAAAAAAACTAGTTGACAGCTCAAAATAAAAGCAGCCATATTGAATATTTACATATATTTTGCAATGCAGCCAATCTAAAAAAATAAATGAAATATAACGATAATAACTGTTAAATTATTTTATTGGGTAAAAATAAACAAAAACCAATGAAATTAATTCCTTTAAAACAAATTTAACTTAACCTATTTTGTCTACACTTTGTTCGCGAAAAAGTGTTCATTTTTGAAGGACGTCAAGCTAAAATTCTAATAGTCGCAGTGCGGGGGGCCGTCCACGGCCCACACGATAGGTCTACCCTTTTTGCGACTGTTTTCAGTAAAAAAAACAAAAACTTTCCTCTCGTGAGCAATCGCCAACTTATCGCACGAGTTGCACAATATACTATTAAATTTAAAGTACAGATAAATTTTATTGTTCAAAAATAATTTAGAATGAGTCACTTGTTACCCGTTTTATGACCGTCACGTCGTGTGATGACTTTATAGATAATCTTCGAATGTAAAATATTTTACTGATAAATCTACTGCTAACGTGCTTAAAAATAATAATAAATTGAGAGAAATAACTTTGAAATTTCTAGGAGAGAAATTTTATTGACTAATATTAAGTGATTATCCTGATTGCTTTCGCCAGGATTCATAAATTTCTTTAGGGATCATTTGTATGAGAGTAAAAGATAGAACTAGTGTTGCGAAAATGCTTAAAAATACGCGACAGGTTTCTACTTTCCACAATAAGTAGTTTGTCCATTATCTAGTAGATGGCGCCACTAGCAATTTGCAGTAATACAAATGGTAGTTTGTATTTTGTGTTGCATAAAAGTATGGTGTTAATTTTTCAAAAACATTATTGATATAAATTATAGTATCAAAAAATAAATCATCTATTCTTTGAATGCACTAACTATGTTTCTTCCATTAAACAATTTATATTCGATTTAATAGAAAATAGATTCCAGCTACCGGCAAATTTTAACTCAGTAGTATCAACAAACAGCAAATTTATCTTGGCTCGGTAATAAGATACATAAAAAGAACCAATATTTTAATATAAGTACAAATTCTTTTTAAATTCCCTTCAGATTTAAAATAGTATGTGGCAAATGGCGAAAGCTGATGCCATCCCTTCCAACACACACACACAGTAACAAAAAACAAAAAACACGCTTTTAGAGTTAATCAAATTAAAAAGTAAAAATAATTTTTTTTTTCTGAAAGTTGTCGCAAAAAGGGTAGAGCTATCGTGTGGTCCGCGGACGGCCCGCACTGCGACTATTAGAAGGGGAAGGGATTATAGAAAGGAAATGATTGTGGACACGCTTTTTAAAAAGTTGCAGGTCATAGTTCTCTGGAAAAACTGATTTTGGAAGCTTATTCCATTCCGTAGCAGCCCTGTAAAAGAGGGATTCTTGATGGAGATTGGTCCTTGCAGTGTCAATCTTGAGAGTAAATGGGTGAGATTGATCAGCGTGCCGAGTTCTTCGGCCGAATGTGGTCAATGGTGGTACAAGAGTTTTATTTCTCTGGAGCATCTGTCATGGAAATATCTGTAGAGCAATGACTGGTCTGCAACTCTTCTTCTATGTTCTAGAGGGTGAAGGGTATCTGTGAGAGTTAAGCTGTTTATCAAGCGAATGACCCTTTTCTGAATGGAATCTAGTAGACGAAGAGAATGCCTTGGTGCTGAACCCCAAATGTGCGAGCAAATAGTTGATCAGGAGTAAAAAACTTTTAGCTTTTCGCAGAAAACCCAACCTCTGGCTTGCCGACTTTGCGATGTTAGCAACATGGTCATGCCAAGACATATTATTGGACACTTTGACTCCCAAAATCGAGATGAAGGGGCTTGATTCTTAACGTAGGAATAAAATTACTGACGAGAAAATAAATGTCACTATTCTAAAAGCGTGGGGTGCTTTGTACGACATTTAAAAACTAACTCAGCGTTCCGGAATGAAAGCACCCCACGCCTTTAAAACAGTGACATTATTTTCTCGTCAGTAATTTTATTCCCATGTCAAGAATTATTTTTTACCTTTTAGTTTGATTATTTCTAAAAGCGTGTTTTTTAATTTATTTAACGCTAATGTGTTCCAATTTGTCCCGACGCTGGTGTGTGTGGGGGGGAGGGAGGTTAAGTAACCGTGAAAGATAATTAATTTGGTAAATCTGTTTGATAAAAAGGAGACCAAAAAAATTAATTAGCCATGCATTACGTAAGTGCACGCCGCCAGTATTAAAATCCTCTTTCGATATTTACACACTTTAGCCTCGGCATATGCGCGTCTGTTTACACGAATTATCACTTTTTAAACATCAATTATTTTTCAACGTTAACTAATTACCTTAGAGAAAAAATGTGTGTGTGTGTGTGTGTTTCTACACAGTTTGATTCGAACCAGTTCGACGGGTTTTTGTTGCGTTACTTATTCAGGTGCCGCCTACTACATGGTAAGACTTCAAAAATTATTATTAGATTTTTTTATGTTTTGTTTATTTCACCGAGATTTTTAAACATTTACACCTATATAAATATATACTACGTTTTAAAGTATTTTTAGATTGCCGGTGACGGTTTACCCGAAGGTTACTTGGCTTTTACAATGTTTCTTTTTTCTTTGGTTTGTAATTAATTTGTTTTCTTCGTGTATTTTCGGTTAATTTATAATATTTGTACCGCTAACAAAATCCAAAAGAGACGGTAGATGCCACCCTTTTAATAATATTCGGTTGGTCCAAGATCCATAGGCGTGCGAAATTTTTGTGGAATGAATTATTTTTTATTACTCATGCATGATAAATAGTAGTAAAATAGCTGTTTGCCCATTTGAGAGCGACAAGCGCACGCTTACGTAATTTGAGTGCGACAACCACACGTTTACGTCATTTGAGTACGACAAGCGCACGCTTACGTCAGACATAATCTACAAAACGTAAATTTCTCTCTTTTTTTCTTATATATATATATATATATATATATATATATATATATATATATATATATATATATATATATATCTCAACTTCGTTCGCCTCGCCCGATCACACTTAAACATTACGTTCACGAACTAACTGTGTCACTGTCACTGTTGGCATTACAAAGTTTATATTTTTTTTAAAAATATTAAATTTTATTGTGCCCACATATATCGCCGCATTTGTAATAAAAAATAGTATGTGCAACCCGTGCGATGCTGTCGATTGCTCACTCGAGCGAATGAACGCTC
Source organism: Agelastica alni (assembly GCA_950111635.1). Classification (NCBI taxonomy): domain Eukaryota; kingdom Metazoa; phylum Arthropoda; class Insecta; order Coleoptera; family Chrysomelidae; genus Agelastica; species Agelastica alni. The sequence continues at coordinate 36,051,442 of OX467716.1, forward strand.
TCGCTTCGCTCGTGCGTTCAACTTCGCTTTCGTGAGCAATCGCCAACTTATCGCACTAGTTGCACATATACTATAAAGTACGCATCGTTCCGTTACATTTTATGCCGCCGTAATATTGATTTACCATCATGATTAAATAACACGATGAAACTTGGTATTTTTATCTAAACGAGTAACGCGCGCGTGACGTCAAAGCTTGACGTTGGTGGTATGGGTGACGTCGCAGCACGAGAATCTATCTGTCAAAAAGTGTTACTCGGCAATTACTGGTGCTTGAAAAGTGGTAAACCTTCAATGTTATATTTTTAAAAATTGTGAGGTTAAAAATCCAAATTAAGCAAGCATTTACGGTCCATGGTTTAAGGGTTCCTTTACAGCTTGTTATTGTTTTGATTTTCACTATTTTTTTATATCTGTATTGATTTTCTCCATTAAGTAATAAATACTATGATTTGGTATGATTTGAATTCCTTAAATCAAAATAAATATCCGAATGTTGACTCTAAGCTCAAAAAACCTCAGAAAATCAAAATCGTTAATCAAACACACGTAACCTTATGAAAGATGTATGTCATTTGTTGTATAATGTACACGTTACCCGTTTCAAGCTGTGACGTCACGTGTTTGTCACCACTACATATTAATATTTAATTCTAAAATAAAATTCGGTGCGCCCATGACATTTGTCGATCAAAATGCATCGTTGCCGCTTTTACTAGTATATTTTCAGTTCTGTGACGATATCAAATGTTGCCTTTTTGAAGGCAAACTTTATTTTATTCGCAAAAAATTGCCTATATAATTTTTCGCAGATGACTCGCGAAAAACTCCCTTAATGAAAGATAGGATAGCTTGACTTGCTTAAAAAATGTATCCACTTTTTCGTGAACAAAATTTACACTGTCTCTTATTTTTTATATATAATCCAATTGTAAATATTATAGATGTGAATATTCCGTCGCCCGAAAATAGTAATTAAAGTTTGTACAAAAAAGTATTAGGTAGTGTAAAAAAATGAACAAAAATAACCTCAGCTTTTGAATTTCATAGTTTCATCTGCGCGTAGGCTCTTCACGCACCGGGTTTTTATTTTTTATCTATAAAAGTACATTTTTGGTAGGAACCACCTTGCCTTTGTGTTAACATTTAAATTTACCCTCGTAAGTATGGTGTTCGCGTGAATTTCGATCAAGTAAGTCATTTTGCGCCAGATGTAAAGGACCCGCGGCTAAAAGTGAAACCGGTTTCGTACGCGGTGAAATTTCCCGTCGAAAAAAAAAATTTAAAACTGAATCTTACAAGTTTAACAGATTGTATCAACATTACAACGAATGATAATTATATACCGAAATATTTAGAAAATTTATTGTTTTACTGGACGCTTTCACGAATGACCGCTAGATGGAGTTATTGAGCTTTGACGTGTAACAACGTGAGGTCTATAATATTTCGCTTGATTATATTATTAAACTTTTTATGATTTCATGTATTGCTTTTTGTTTATTTAAATTTAAATTTGTTAGCAACTTTGTTCATTTTATATACAGTGTGTCTATTTAAGTTGGAATCATATAGAAAACTTTTTTATTATTAGTTATAGAAAAAAAAGTTATTCTTCATAAAAAGTTCTGCATGGATTTAAACCGAAAATGAAATAATTCAATATTCAATTTTTTGCAATCTTATACGATGTTAGTCAAAAAATATAAATTTTGCTCGAAAGTAAAATACCTTTATTTTTGATAAAATCAAGAGAAGGTACTTTAAAACAAAGTTAATCAAAATTAAAAAGTAGATGTGAACCCATTAATCTGACACCCATATCATGGGATTAGTGCACAAAAAATAACTAGTCCGCCATATTTGATTTAGAGTAGTCATTTTATTTTTCGTATTCTTCTCAGCAAATCCTTTAGTTTGACACCCATATCATAGGATTAGTGCACAAAAATCAACTAGTTCGCCATCTTGGACCGTCCGCCATATTGGATTTAGAGTGATGCCATTTTATTTTTCATATTCTTCTCAGCAAACCCTTTAATTTGATTTCCATGTCATGGGATTAGTGCACAAAAAAATAACTAGTCCGCCATATTTGATTTAGATTAAAGTCATTTTATTTTTCGTATTCTTCTCAGCAAACTCCTGGGTATTTGATACCCATGTCATGGGATTAGTGCACAAAAAAATAACTAGTTCGCTATCTTGGACTGTCTGCCATCTTGGACCGACCGCCATATTGGATTTAGAGTGATGTCATTTTATTTTTCATATTCTTCTCAGCAAACCCTTTAATTTGATACCCATATCATGGGAGTAATGCACAAAAATAACCAGTCTGCCATTTTAAGCCGTCCGCCATATTGGTTGTGTGACGTCATTTAGCTAACCACGCGTTGACATCCAAATTTAATATGTATGCAAAATTTCATGCAATCGGTTGAGGATAGCTGCTAGAAAATTCAATTGCAAGATTTGACCCGAATATACATACATACATACAAAAATTGCAAGTTAAATAAAACCTTGTAAAAAACAAAATTTAATAATTAAGAGATATATTTATTCTATTTATAAATATTCGGCTGTCATTAGTCACACTAGCTCGCTCTTTTCGTGGGACAACGAAGCTAATACGTTCGGGGCAATTAGTGAGAAACTCAATTAGCTATTATGCGAAATTAATAGATTCCATTGTTCGTGCTAGTTGTTACTTTGGTTTTCGTTGTTCTGAAATGTGCGATTGCATTTCAGAACGCCGGATTGTGAAATATTATAAAAATAACAATATTATAAAAATGAAGACAATGGCCGATTGAAAAATTGATGAACTAAAATATATGTAAAGTTTTAATTGGTTATAAAAATATATTTTTTAACGCCGCCAAACCATTTCTATTTCTTTAAATGGGTGTGTACATATGTGGTGGTAAGACATTACCCGTCTTAAATATAAATTTAGAAACCTTAAAAAATTTCAATATACTTTTAATGATTGATTAAAAAAAATTAAAATACGAGTGACACATTACTTGGCATAAATGGGTGTGTACATATGTGGTGGTAAGACATTACCCGTCTTAAATATAAATTTAGAAACCTTGAAAAATTTCAATATACTTTTAATGATTGATTCATTGCCATGTTTGCAAAAATTATAAATAAAAGTACAGGGTGACTGATTAATTATCATAATTTAAGAATTAAATACAAAAACTGATCAAGCGTGCTTCTATTTTTTTTACTTAGGACTGTACATATGCAGGGGTAAGACATTATCTGTGTTGAATCTAATTTAATAATATTGTTTGGGGAATTATTTTTAATGAAAATGACTAAGAATTCAAATTTGAATTTATTGCTTGTTACGACATAAAAAATATTAAAATACGAGTGACACATTACTTGGCATACTGAGCAGGCGTTTTTCTATTTCATCTTACATAGGTGTGCACATATGGAGGGGTAAGACATTGTCTGTCTCGTATATGATTTAACAACTTGAATTGTTTTAAGAAATATTTTTACATAACATCAAAATCACTATCGGAATAATTTTTAATGGAAATAGTGAATTTAAATATGCAATTAGTGTAAAATCGTAGTTGATAACAAATAGGTTCATTATCATCACGATGTTTAAAAACAAATCACAGCGTGACCCGTTAATAAGAGGATACGGGGTTAAAGAAATTAATCTAAGCCGCCGTTCTACTATTTTTCTAGAGGTGAGTTAAGTAGTAAGGGTAAGACTTTATCCGTCTATTTATAACCAATATAGAAAAATTCCGTAACTTTGTTTGTGACGATGGAAAAGTTAAAAAATATTGAGCCTAGTTTAGTTCGACGGAAATTCAACTGTAAATTTTTTCGCAGTAACTCGATTACTTCCTAATTAAAACCGATAAAAATTAATATTGTACGATAAACAATGAGCACTCATTGATTTAAATAAATTATTTTCGAATCCAGCGATAATTTTTGTTTATATTTATATAAATAAGTTGTAGTACTTTGATTTTAAAATCAAAATGCAAGCCGTATTAAAAAAAAATCGTAAATCCAAGTACATAATTGGATTATTGCGTATTATCGCAATCAGATGTTTTCGTAAAAATAGTCCGCTTGCTTGATCCCGCATTTTATTTCAAGATCGTTACGAAACGGTATTTGCATGGAAGCCGTAGCTGATGTTCAATAGGATTTTCTATAAATAGAAAATGTTTGGATTTTGAAGGAAATTATACGCCCAGAGTATTTACGAATGCCGTAAAATAAATAAAGTCATGTTTTTTTTTCCGTCTCCATTACTGGACTTTACAATTTATCGAAATAATTACGTATATTACACATTTTGAAATTTTTTACTAAACTTTGGTGGACTATTATTATTTTATGAGAGAGTTCCTGAGTCATACCTTTTTATAAAGAAAAATCTGGACCATTATCTACTATTTAAAAAAAACTGTGCTATTATTTAAAAAAAACCATAATTTAAAAAAAATTTCCTGGACTATTTTTTTTTTTAAAAAGAGCTCCTGTACTATTATTTTTTTCATTGTAGTGCTCTTCAAATATGATTTAAAAACAATCTGGACATTTCATATGTATTTTAAAAAATGCTTCTGGACTATAACTTTTTTTAAAGAAAAATCTGGCGTATTACTATTTAAAAAAACTGTGTCATTATTTAAAACTAAAACCATATCTTAAAAAAATTTTTCCTGGACTATCGCTATTTTTATAAAAAAGGCTCCTATACTATTATTTTTTTTAAAGTAGTGCTCCTCGACTATTTTAAAAAAATCTGGACTATTACTGATCTTTTAAAGAAAAGCTCCTTGACTATAACTTTTTTTAAAGGAAAATCTGGTCTATTACTATTTAAAAAAACTGTGCTATTATTTAAAACTAAAACCATAACTTAAAAAAATTCCCAGGACTATTGCTATTTTTTCAAAAAAGAGCTCCCTACTAATATTTTTTTTATTGTAGTGCTCTTCAAATATTATTTAAAAACAATCTGGACTATTCCTATGTATTTTAAAAAATGCTCCTGGACTATAACTTTTTTTAAAGAAAAATCTGGCGTATTACTATTTAAAAAAACTGTGTCATTATTTAAAACTAAAACCATATCTTAAAAAAAATTTTCCTGGACTATCGCTATTTTTATAAAAAAGGCTCCTATACTATTATTTTTTTTAAAGTAGTGCTCCTCGACTATTTTAAAAAAAAATCTGGGCTATTCATATTTGCTCCTGGACTATTACTGATCGTTTAAAGAAAAGCTCCTTGACTATAACTTTTTTTAAAGGAAAATCTGGTCTATTACTATTTAAAAAACTGTGCTATTATTTAAAACTAAAATCATAACTTATAAAAATTCCCAGGACTATTGCTATTTTTTTAAAAAATAGCTCCTGTACTATTATTTTTTTTATTGTAGTGCTCTTCAAATATTATTTAAAAACAATCTGGACTATTCATATGTATTTTAAAAAATGCTCCTGGACTATAACTTTTTTTAAAGAAAAATCTGGCGTATTACTAATTAAAAAACTGTGTCATTATTTAAAATTAAAACCATATCTTAAAATTTTTTCTGGACTATCGCTATTTTTATAAAAAAGGCTCCTATACTATTATTTTTTGAAAGTAGTGCTCCTCGACTATTTTAAAAAAAAATCTGGACTATTCATATTTGCTCCTGGACTATTACTGATCGTTTAAAGAAAAGCTCCTTGACTATAACTTTTTTTAAAGGAAAATCTGGTCTATTACTATTTAAAAAAACTGTGCTATTAAAACTAAAACCATAACTTAAAAAAATTCCCAGGACTATTGCTATTTTTATAAAAAAAACTTCTGCACTATTATTATTTATTTTAACATTATTATTATTTATTAAAACATCATTAGTTCGACGTAGATCTAGTTTAGACTAAATCTGTTTTTTTTTTATGAAAATAGTCGCAAAAAGGGTAGACCTGCGACTATTAGAAGGGGAGGGGATTATAGAAAGGAAATGATTGTGGACACGCTTTTTAAAAAGTTGCAGGTCATAGTTCTCTGGAAAAACTGATTTTGGAATCTTATTCCATTCCGTAGCAGCCCTGTAAAAGAAGGATTCTTGATGAAGATTGGTCCTTGTAGTGTCAATCTTGAGAGTAAATGGGTGAGACTGATCAGCGTGCCGAGTTCTTCGGCCGAATGTGGCAAATGGTGGTACAAGAGTTTTTATTTCTCTGGAGCATCTGTCATGGAAATATCTGTAGAGTAATGTCTGGTCTGCAACTCTTCTTCTATGTTCTAGAGGGTGAAGGGTATCTGTGAGAGTTGAGCTGTTTATCAAGGGAATGGCCCTTTTCTGAATGGAATCTAAAAGACGAAGAGAATGCCTTGGTGCAGAACCCCAAATGTGCGAGCAATACTCCAGTAGAGGTCGGATTTGACGTCGTCAACAGTTGATCAGAAGTAAAAAACTTTCTAGCTTTTCTCAGAAAACCTAGTCTTCGGCTTGCTGACGTTGCGATGTTAGCAACATGGTCATGCCAAGACATATTATTATTGGACACCGTGACTCCCAAAATCGAGATGGAGCGACTTGATTCAATGGTATTTCCGGACATTGCGGTGGAGTGATTTGGAGTGATCCAGACAGCTGCCTCGGTAATGGCTGTCATTTCGGCGAGGATAATTTACGAATTTTTGTCACTTGTTGGCGTTGAATAACAAATGGAAGTAAAGTGTCGGGCAAAAGCTTATTGTACGACATTAGTGTGTGCCAATTAGCAGTTCGATGTTAAATATTAATTTTTTTTCCATTGAATGTGCGTGATTTTATCGTTTCGCCATCTCTAGGTGGATGGCACTTTCTGAAGATATAATGTCTGCTTTTTTAAGGCTGACGGTTTGTGACATTTGTATATCGCGATCGCAGGTTGTATACGTTTTGGTAGGCGGGGCATATTTGATGGCTGTTCAAAAATTGGTCACGTTTCGGATGAACAAAATGTTATCACCGCAAGAAATGTATAAGGACACTGTAGAAGTATCGTACCAGGTAATTAAGAACTTGTCGCATTTATCACTACCCGAGTTTGGCACTTGTAACTTTTCGAAATAAACGAGCCGTTTTAGGCAAAACTTAGATTTTGGTACTTGGTGCCTTTGGTACTTCCACTCTTCAATCGAATTAGTTAACGAGGAAAAACACGTAGCCTGTCGATTATTGCTTCTTCTGGTTCGTTTTTTAACGAACGATATTTTCCAAGTGCCAAGTGGCTTATTTTAACAGCGTAAAAATCGTTAGGACAGCGTAATGGTTAATATTTTTGTTGAATCAATGGCAAGTCCATTAATTCGTCAACGTTCGACGTTCGTGACTTATCTAACAAATAAAAATTGAACGTCTTATTTAACACGATGAATGAAGCGTTAATGACGATGACTATATAATATACATTTTGTTCTTTTCAGGATTTGACAAAGGACGGGCTTGACGTAAAAGCGAATACCATCGATCATCTGAGGACCGAATTGGAAAATCATGATTTAAGTAAGTTTTAATTATTTTTTTTATCGAGTATAAAATTATTTTTTCTTCGTAGTTAATTTCCGTCGTTTTGAAAAAATGATACCTGAAACAATAAGCAATTCCGATCGGATCTCCGAACATAATAATATGTCGACCGAGGATGGATTGATAATACCCAAGAAAATAGTAAACCCCATTAAAGACAACATCGAAAGACAAAATCTTCATAGGGAACTGCTATTCAATAAAAAAATGTAAGTTACATTTTTTATTTATAAAAACCTCTTTGTTAGAACTTAAAAAAAATAAATAGCCTTCTGGATCCGCCCCTGTCGCTCTCCTGAATCGGTAACTGCCGCCTTCCTAAATCCGCCACTGTCGCCCTCCTAAATCTGCCATTGTCGCCTTTCTGAATCATTCCTTGTCGCCCTTTTAAATCCGCTCCTGTCGCCCTTCTGAATCCGCCACTGTCGCCCACCTGAATCCGCCACTGTCACCGTCCTGAATCTGCCACTGTCACCGTCCTGAATCTTCCACTGTCACCGTCCTGAATCTGCTACTGTCGCTCTTCTGAATCTTCCTTTGTCGACCTTTTAAATCCGCTTCTGTCGCCCTTCTGAATCCGCCACTTTTGCAATCCTGCATTTGCCCCTGTTGCCCTCCTAAATTTGCAACTGTCGACCTTCTGAATCTGCCCCTGTCGCCCTTTTAAATGCGCCACTGTCACCCTTTTGAATTCGCCACTGTTACCCTTTTGAATCCGCCACTGTCGCCCTTTTGAATCCGCCACTGTCGCCCTCCTAACTCCGCCACTGTCGCTTTTCTGAATCTTTCTTTGTCGCCATCCCGAATTTGCTACTGTCGCCATGCTGAATTTGCCACTGTCGCCCTTCTGAATTTGCCACTGTCGCCCTTCTGAATCTGCCCCTGTCACCCTTATAAATTTGCAATGTCGCTCTTCCGAATCTTCCTTTGTCGCCTTTATGAATCTGTCACTATCGCCCTTCTAAATCTGGCACTTTTGCAATCCTGCATTTGCTCCTGTTGCCCCCTAAATTTGCCATTGTCGCCCTTCTGAATCATCATTTGTCGTCCCTCTGAATCCGCCACTGTCGCCGTTCTGAATCTGCTCCTGTCGCCCTTCTGAATCTGCTCCTGTCGCCCTTCTAAATCTGCCACTTTTGCCATCCCGAATTTGCCCCTGTTGCCCTCCTAAATTTGCCACTGTCGACCTTCTGAATCTGCCCCTGTTGCCCTCCTAAATTTGCCACTGTCGCCATGCTGAATCCAACCCTATCGCCTGTTGGAATCACTCTTATCGCCCTCCTAGACCCCCCTTCATGTATTTGTCACTACTTAAATGAGTATTACAATTTTTAAAAAACATGTTAAACTTCCATTAATATTGAATTTATTCAGAATATTAACGTCATCACTGTACATAGATTAACAAAGAATTTCTTTAATTGATTCGTTAAAATGTTAAACATTAACGTACGCACGAAATATTTACGAAGGTAAATTTTTTTTAATTAAAAACATTAAATTTCATTAATTTTTTTTCTGTGTAAGTAGCACAGCATTAAAAAAAAAAGATTGTTCACACGCGGTACGACTAACGGTATACGCTTTTCGTCGTTGCATAATAACCTGACAATAATTTACGAACATTCCAATGTTTCTTCGACAAAATCCTTGTTAGAATGTTAATGAGATAAAATTATGTTATCAAAGAACGCAAGACGATTACAATGGAAGCGCAGCTCTAGCAGTGCCATAAAAAAGCGGTATTCATATTTTTTGTAGCTGTCACACGTTATTTCATATTTAAATACTGTTAGGCGTAAGATCAGTGACGGGTTTCAAATTATGTTTATCGTAAATTTGTGCTACAGCAAATACAAATCAAAATGCGATGTACGTCATTAATGACGTCGATGTTTCAAAGCGGTGAAACCACGTTTTTAACCGACTTCTCAATTCAACCGTATTTTTTTACGTGATAACGTCTTATAAATCGATGAGTGGCCGACTCCACGCACGAAAAAGCATGACTCATTGTCACGTTCCGCCTGAGCCGAGCGTGCAAGCGAGAGCGCACGATCGGCCTAAACGTTCGGCTTGTGACGCATCTATCTCTCTTCCACTCTATCGGCCGATGATTCCGAGTAGAAGAGAGACAGCGGCCTACACGTGAACTGTTTATAAAGTGAAATGAAAAGTTAATGCGGTTTCAATTGTTTATTACAACGATTGCGACAAAAAAATTGTAATTTTCAATTAACTCCTTCTTTGTATTATACAAAATAATGATAATTCAGTGATAAAAATTCATTTCGATTCATATGCAATTTTTCATTAATGTTTTCTTATGACGTTATCACGTATAATTATCCAGACAACCAATTTTTTTTTTTCTTTGTTACCCCAGAACTTTCGACCGGGTGAGCCGATTTTGATGATTTCGATTTAATCCACTTGTGACATTGGGATCCACGAGAAAACCATATAAGTCTTTGAAATCGGTTTTTTCGTTACGTTTTTGCGTACGGATTATAAAATATTTCGTTCGGCTAAGTCCATTGACGTGTGCAATGTTTTGTGGAATAAATAAAATAAATAGGATAAAAATAAATACAAATGGAATGACATAATAACGCAACGAAACTTTATCCTATTAATAGCAGTAAAAAATTATGTTATATTCATGAAGTACCTATAAAATGAAATTGCGTGCGCCCATGACACATTTTTATGCGACTCCAATCGTATGCATTGTTGCCGCTTAAGCATCTTTTTAGATCGTTGTGTTTTGGTTATAGTCCAAGAGCCGGAGCAAAAAAAGTAGGTTCGTAATGCAATTTTCTACTGGAAGTGTTTTCTTGTTGGAATATGTTCAGGGGTGTCCCATGAATGTAAATCCGAGTTGGCGGGATGGGGGAGAGAGTGCGAGCGTTATAGCTTTTAAAATATAAATGTTACGTCAAACAACTTCATAGGAAATTTTATTTTCACTATTTTTAATGTATCGGTGTCGAACAGAATCACCCATTGTGCTCCCCTCTACTAATATGCAAGCTATTTATTGTTTGGAATTGTAATTATTATCGTCGACGTATTGCAATCGTAGACGGACAAAAAAAGCTTGGTGATCAGAGAGTATGCATTTAATTACTTACGCCTTGCAACCTCGTCAGACGTACACTTAATTCGTGTGTAAATAGGTTTCCACCGATGCGCTAAACAGTCGGGATTAGCATAATGCGAAAAAATTACATATTCGTTTGCTAAAGATGGGAATAGTTCATTAGTTAACGAAAGATTACACTATATACCACACCTTTTTATAAATTGTTATAAAGGGTGTGATTATTTTCGAGTTCCAATTAGACGTTTTGGAGAAACTGGACATAAATAAAATCTGAAAATTTGAGGTTCGAGGTTTTTCGGATATGCCGAATTGATCTAAAATATTTAGAGCCTCCAACTACTTCCGGTTACACCGGAAGTTGACTATAACTTGCTTATTTTAAGTAGAACACCCTGTATATTATTACTTATTTCGATAAAGCTACTCTTGAGGATTCACCCAATATGAGGTTTTGCTACCTTACACCGTACACTGAGTGTTTTAAGCGAGATATGACCATTTTTATCACGAAAAAGTGTCCGATTGAACACCCTGTAGGTATCATTATAAGTAATGTAAATTTAAACATTATTTTTGCATTATGTTTTTCTAGTATTGTGTATTTTTCCTAAACTTGGTCATTTTGGTATTAAAATGATTATTATTGTACACGGTGATTCAAAATGCGTATTTAAAGATTCCTCGCCCTTCTTAAATGGATCTCCCTGTATTTTATACTCTATTTAAGTTTCACATCTTCCTATACAAGTTATAGTCAACTTCCGGTATAGCCGGAATTAGTTGGAGGCTCTAAATATTTTAAATCAATCCGAAAACTTAACACCTTAAAATTTTAGATTTAAATTACGTCTCTGAAACGTCTAATTGGAACTTCCAAATAATCTTGCTCTAAAAACTGTTGGCTCAATTTCTAGTACCAATGAGGAGGACAACTAGAGCCCTTAACTTTATATTTTCCTACAACTCGCAGCTCTAGATCCACCTCGCGTCCAAATCGTAAAAACATTTCCTATAACACGCTTATTTAATCCCTATTTTTTTTAGTGGGAAAAACGTGTTGAACCAAAAAACCGAGTTGCAACGAGCGTTAGAAAAACAAAAGGACAATCTGGCCAAAAAGCAATTGAAGGACCACACCACATCCCGACCGCCTGAACTGGAAAAAGTCATCGCCGACAGAGCCAAACGCTTGCAGAGCTCTCACGAAGATAACGTAAGTTTTTTTTTTTTTTTTGATAGCGAACAGCGATCATTTTTGTAGCGGTTTTATTATTTGTCATAATCATTCAGTACGATTGAATTTTCGTAATAAATTTTCGACGTCTTTATCTGAGCGGAGCCGTAGATCGGGCCAACGCGGACGCTCCGCCCCCACGTCCTGATAACATCAACATTTTAATCATAAAATATTCTCTAACGAAGACTGGAATTTTTAAAAACGGCAGTTCTTATTTTTCGGTCTATCCATTTTAAATATGTGTAACAATATTGTTTATACCCACGCTCTCGTTCAACCACTAAAACCAAACCCTTCTTCTTCTTCTTCTTCTTCTTCTTCTTCTAGTCCCGTAAGCTTCGCGCACATTGGAGTCGCCTGACCAATCTCCTCATCTCGAACGGGATGAGGGTGTTGTTTTCCTCTGCTTGACGAAACAGTGATGCTGCGTCTGCTATTCCACTCCAGTCTCCGATTTTACGCAACCGGGAGTGTTGCTTCCTACCAGGTCCACGACGTCAGGCCCGCGCAGTACATAAGGGCAAAGTTGTGTGATGCACGACGGCGCCGAGAAGCCTCAAAACTCCAAAGTAAAAAAAAAAAATTAGACATTATCAGAATAAAGTTTATAATGATAAAAAAAATCAGTAAGGAATTGCTAGCTATAACATTGTTTTTTAATTGTTTATTATTTTATTTTTCTCTTTGAGACGAGGGAACAGAATTTCTCGAAAATAATATATTTTCTCGATATGAGAGTTCGATCGAATACGTAACATGAATAACATGAATTGTGTAAACTCAAACAAATCTGATTTTATTCATGTTTGAGCTTGAAATTTGGCTTGGAACGAGCCAACGAACGAACAAATTTGGGGCTGTATTTTAAATTTGCACGAGGGCACCAAAAGTGCTAGGCGCGGGCCAATTTTTTCTCGGAGTAATAATTTCGAGATAGAATACCGTTCACCACGAAGTATATGACCCAAATAAGACATTTTCCTATGGTTCACGATATTTATTAGTTGCCTTTCAGTACCTGTTCTTCTGAGTACTTCTTTATTTGAGGTGTGTTCGGTCCACGATATCCTAAACAGCCTGCGAAGGGTCCACATTTCCAAAGCTTCTATGCGATTTATTGATCTTGCTTTAACAGACTACGTTTCTGCGCCATACGTAACATTTAACCACTCTAAGTCGCAAATCCAAGGGCAAGTCTCTTTGTGCAGTAACATGTTCTTTAGCTTCAAAAATGTTGTTTTGGCCCCATACCTACTCTGGTTTTGATTTCTTCATCATTTCCTCTTCTTCTTACAGTGCCTTGCTTTCTCAAGCGTTGACGACTCCCATATTGACTACTTCTTTGTATCTATCTCCATCTTGAGCTGCGTGGAGAAGTTCCTCTGCAGTTAAACCTGTCCATTGTCGGAGATTTCGAAGCCAGAATAGCTTTTTGCGGCCTATCCATTTTTTTCCCTCGATCTTGCCATTCAGAATAAGCCGAAGCAGACTATAACGTGGTCCACGCATCACGTGTCCCGAGTATTCCAGTTTGCGGCGCTTGATGGTAGTTAAGAGCTCTCTATCGTGCCCCATTCTGATGAGTTCATTTTCGTTGGTAGTTCGGCTTGTCCACGATATTTTGAGCATCCTTCTGTACAGCCACTTCTCGAATGCACCAAGCGGTCAATAATTTTTTGGTGAATAGACCATACATAGCACTTGGTAAACCTTTCCCGCAGATGAATGTTAAGTTGCTTGGCACAGAGTAGCTGCTCGAGTTTCAGAAATGCTCTTCTAGCTATTTCTATTCTAGCCTTGATTTCTTCGTCTGGATCCATCCGATCCAGCTTCCAAGATATTTAAAGTGCTGAACTCTTTCTATATTCTCGCCATCAAGCGGTATTCTTTCCGGGCCAACATTTATTTTGCTAACAACCATAAATTTGATTTCTTCATCACGATCCCACTTATTATTAATGATAGCATCCAGATACCTGAACCTGAAAACCTCCTCGATCGTCTCTCCGTCAATCGAGATGCGGGGAACCTTATGACCTTATGACTTGTTGTCCCTCTCTCTCTCTCTTTGTCAGTCGTACTCTCAAAGCTGAGAGGTCGTGATTCCGTGATTTTCAATTTGTGTTGTTGATGATCTGCTTCCAAAGCGTTTTATCTTCTGTGTCTCTAAGGGTTGTTTGCAATTTTCCTTATCTGGTCTACCCATCTGGTGGGAGAGCGACCCCTTGTCCTCTGGCCTTCTATTTTTCCATGTTGTCTCCTTGTCTCAAGTTTTTATCTGTTGCAGAACGAAGACGATAAAGTAATAAGCAAGGAATTGCTCCAGATCCGGATGAATCTAAAGACTCGAGCCGACGCCAGCAAATAGCTCACCATACAATAATAATAATAATAATAATCCATTTGTGTATTATTTACAGAATTTATTATGATTAATTCAGTTTACGTAAATTTATGTAGAAACTAATTTGTATATTATCTTATAAGATGGAAAAAGAAAAATGATTTATTTTTACAATCGATTACAAGAAATGGACTGTATATGCTGAAGGGGGATCATTAATAGTTTCCGAAAGACATTTTTCACGTCTAGAAGATTTTATTATTCTGACCAGCCGACAGCTGGTAACCAATTTTCCACGATTTTACCAACCGGCGCGTGTGAAATGTCACTATTCCGTGTGGGGGAGGGGGAGTTCGAATTCGAATGTTTGGGCCCGATTTTCTCTTTTTCAAAACTGTATGCAGCTTCGAGAAAAATCAGTTTCGTTTTCCCGAATTTGCTTAACCTTTCAATCATGCCGCGGCTATAAATCATTCGCTAGATGTGGATCGTCTTTTTTTGTGCCGCAAAGGGAATATTCGTCTTTGTGTGTCCGCTTCGGCCAGATGTAATAAATCAGGGACGTATTAAGCTTCGCGTCCGCTTTCTTTTTATATACTAACAATTTATTACTCGATAGAGCGAAAGAATTCTTTTTCGTTTCCGAATTTGCTCAACCTTTCAATAACGCCGCGGCTATAACTAATTAGCTAAAATGTGGGTCGTCTTTGTATGCCGCAAAAGGGATTTTCGTCTTTGTGTGGCCGCTTCGGCCGGATATAATAAATCGGGGACGTATAAAACTCTCGCGACCGATGTCTTTTTATATCACTCGAAAGAGCGAGAGAATTCTCTTGCGTTGCCGAATTTGCTTGACCCTTCAATCACGCCGCGGCTGTAAATCATTCGCCAAGATGTGAGTCGTATTTTAATGCCGCCAAGGCGATATTCGGCCGGATATAAAATAACCATATGTAAAAATCGGGGGTTTTAACTTCCCCTTTTTTTACGCGGGAGGAATGAATACTCAACTTCGATATAGTGGTCTGGAAGTAATCAAAATTTGGCTGGTTTTTTAACGTTTTATCTAAAACGAAATATACGGTATTTCTATCTTCAAAAACACGATGCACTTTTCTCGACTGCTGCAAGCGACGAAATTAATTCAAAGCCGTGGAAGCTAACGAATGAAAAGCATCGCCACTATGTCGACGGTCGAAGAAATACAACAAGCGAGGTTTAATCGCCGTGGAAAAAGGAACTATATGACAGCCGCTCGTTGCGACTGTCGAAACAATTACTTCCTACAACCTTCGCCCTTTGCGGTCGGATAGAACGATATAAATTTATTTATCTACTGTTATTTCAACGAAATTAATTTAAAGCATGCGAACTACAAAGTGTAACGGTTAAACTATTTTTACTTTAAAATTTTCTTTAAAACGAAATATTCGGCTTTTGTTGTTTGGACGCAGAGCATCGTTGTTTTTAATCGTAAGCGTGGTCAAGACAGTTTTCGTTTATCTAAATCACTTGCGAACAAAAACGCGCGTTTTAGAACAGATTTTTTTACTAAAAACAATGAAATTAACTGTGAACGTTTAGTTAGGTTATGTAAGAAGTGATATTGAGAAAAAAAATTTAAGTTCGACCAATAATGACTCGCTTTGCTTTTATCAAAACGTGGATTTGGCAAATTATACTTTTCTGGGGCGTGTTTACCTGTACGTAAAAAATTATGTGTGCGGTAAACAGGTTTTTATATTTATCATTTCGTAATGTAGTTAATTTAATTTTTGATAAAAGTAAATGGTTTGATGGTATAAGCGAAATATTACATGTACAAAAAAATGTGAATAAATTTATTTTCAGATTGACTCGTTTTTTTTTATCCGAAAAACGACTGAGCTTATTTTCCAAATTTTATTTCCTGCAACGTATGCAACCAACTCTTGCGTCATATGTTTGAGGGTTATTTTTTAACTTTTGACTATCTGAAAGTTCCCATCTCTAACCCGTATATTCTTCTTCTTATCCAAGTGCCATTTTCTCTTAGAAGGTTGGCTATTCTCACTTTTGATGAACTACAGTTGTACCATTTTTTCAGGTTATTTAAACAGGAAATGCGTCTTCTTCGTCTGCTTCTCTCGTATTGGACGCGCAGAACTTAAATAACTAGAAGGCCAATGTAAGGCTAAGAAATCCGTAAGATTCGATACCATCAGTGTGTTTCGTACGCATGCGCACATTGTCGACGACATTGCCAGTTAAATGAGTTCATACGCAAATCCGATTATTGTGTATTAGGATTTAGTTGATATTGAAATTATTTCCTATAAACTCGCTGATGATTACCAGCTATGCAAAATCATATAGAACTTTACAACAGAATCCGCAGAATAACTAATAACGAGAGATCCGTGATTTATTATAAAAGTTATAATTTTACCGCATCGGAATATTAAGTTCATCTGGCAACTCTGTAGGAATCTGTCAATTTGTCTGACGTAGACTTCAATCAGACCCGGAATCAGGTTCTTTTCTCTACGTGTTTACGGTTCTAGTAGTTGATTTATCGAAGAACTTGGATTGGATTTCATTAAATGTTTCTTCAATCTAAAAAGTTTATAGTGACAATTCATTTTGTGTATAAAGAAAACAAAGATTTTTGATAATGGATTGGAATATTTGAAAGGTCTCGAAACATACTAATGGACGACCAATATATGTTTCACAAAACAAAATTACAATTTCTGGCTTCTCTATAACAAATAAATTAATTATAGGAATGTATGAAGAATACTTACATGTATCTTGACATACAAATTCAGCCAGAACCACTTTGAACTATTTTTCTGTTGTCTCAGGTATGTACATCTATTTGAAATGCGACGTTAACTTTCTATGGGTCTTTTCTAATACGTCCCCGGATTTTTAAAGTTCTTCAGAAGGTACTGTTGGTGTTTGAGGTTACGACGTTAGTTTAGGTTTGGCTAGTAATAATCGGTATTAATTGAGACAGTATAAATGTAAAAAATAGCCTAATCTAACCTAACACCAACAGTACCCGATGAAGAACTTTGAAAATGCAGGGACGTACTAAAAAAGACCGCTTTTATCGCTAAAAATAATTTTGAGGTTAAAAAACTTCTCATTCTTATAAGATATAAACTTACTAAACCATGTTTGCTCCACAAATTAATACTTACGTTTTAAAATGGATTGGAATATTTGAAAGGTCTCGAAACATAATAATGCACGAACAATATATGTTTCACAAGACAAAACTCCAATTTTGGGCTTCTCTATAACATTTAAATTAATTATAAGAATGTATGAAGAGATACTTACATGTATCCTGTCATACAAATTCAGCCAGGACCATCTTGAACTATTTTTCCGTTGTCTCAGGTATGTACATCAATTTGAAATGCGACTGTAACTTTTTACTTTACTTTTACAATAATCCAACGGCTTTCCAATTTCATTACACCTTTAAGAAGCTGATGTTACGTCATGAAATCAACAGTTTACATGAAAATTGTTTTGCTATTGATAATCTGACCACATCATCGCAAAAACAAATTCAACCAGCAATAACATTGGATGAAATATCTCTCGTTAAGAAATATAATATTGACAAAAACGATGTGGCCATTGATACGAAAGAATTATCAGCCATCTGCAGATGTTGAGAAATCTTGTTCATTTATTGAAAAAAAAAATGAGACAAATAATGTCCCTTAATAATAATAATTATATGCCCCGAGAAAAAAATTTCATGGAAGTTTTCATCACCAACATTTTAAGATCCCTCTTCAATTATTTTCTGCATTGGATGAGCATATATTTGATACATCCATATTCAAAATGAATTATAAAATGAAGATATTAAAAACAATCGTGAAAATCTACGGAAAAATTCGTTTTTATAGTTTTCCAAACTCGAGACTAAAAATGTAAGCGAAGAATTGAAAGAGAAAAGAATTATCAAAATTAATACTTTTTTTCACACCAACAATTTTTTTTGCTTTAGGGATTTTTTAATATATTTTTATATATTTTTTTATTATGTTGATCTCTGACAAAACCAATAGAGGTTATTTTTCGAAAAACATCCAATTTTCTCATAAAAATTTCAATATTTTCTGAGATTGTACCGGATATCTACTAGCTATATATGAATGTGAGAGACTAATTAAGGAAAAATTATATCATCTGATATTGATAATAGAGAAAATTCCATCATAAGTGTCCTAGAATTTGATTTTTTCCAGAGTTTCTTGAAAAATGTCCATTTAAGATTTGCGGAGTAAATCTGGTGATACAATTTTTCTGAGGCCACCCCTGACACTACTGCTTAAGCAGGGCACGTTTATACAGTATGATAATGGCCTTCTAGTTCTTTGAGTTCTGTAATTGGGCAATTTAAATTGTGCGCCATCTGTTATCGGAGTTATTTTTTAACTTTTAAGCAGTGCACGTCGATTTTTGGCTGTATTCATTTGCTCGACAGTTCCCATCTCTCCTATA
The DNA here is from genome assembly GCA_950111635.1 of Agelastica alni. Classification (NCBI taxonomy): domain Eukaryota; kingdom Metazoa; phylum Arthropoda; class Insecta; order Coleoptera; family Chrysomelidae; genus Agelastica; species Agelastica alni. The sequence continues at coordinate 36,070,226 of OX467716.1, forward strand.
CCTAAATATTTGACAATCCATTTTATGCGACCGACTCGTACGCCATCTTTTGTCGGAAAGTTATTTTTAACGAGTATACGCCGAATGTTGGCTGTAAACACTTGCCCGACAGTTCCCATCTCTAACCCAATATTTGACAGTCTAAACATTCTAAACAATGGCCGCGTATTGAATGGGCCTCGTATCGATTCGAGCAAAATGTCTGTGTTTTCGCGTGTTTAATAATGTAATTTTTCGTTCGTATGAAAAAAAATGTGGATCCCAACGAAAACCAAGAAATACGGAGTCGGTAAGTCATTCAGTTAAATACTGTCAATAAAGTTTCGCCTTGAATTTTATCGTTCTCTTATGGATTATTGGCAAGGACTCGAATGTTTTTGCTATCAATTATTGTTATTTGTTTCATATTAGGTGACAAATTTTCCTGTAATTTCATGCCGTCATTGTTTCAAATTATATTTTCATCTATCGTAAATAAATTGAGCAATTATACCTTTTTAATTGTTTAATAGTTATTTAAATACTTGGCAAATTATCTATTTTGTGATAAAAACAAGTATACAATTTTAAACTTTGGTGTATTATCACGGGAAAATATCATGTTTTTTTTTTTGTTAAGAGTAATGGAGCGATACACTGCATTTAATATTACTTTTGATAGACTCTGCAGACTTCAACTTCCTGTCCTTCCATCTCAATATTTAAAACTGTCGTTTCCTCTTTGATGCATGTTCGGAATGTATAATTAGAAAACATGTGTGTAAAGTTGAAGAAATTATTTCGCCTTTGAGTGTGTATGATTCAATAATTCCTCTTGTTTTTTATACCATAGTTTGTTTACCTATACTATGACTTTAATATAAACAAGTTCCTAAAAATTGCTAACTGGTATTTTTTTTCAAAATAATGATCGATATATATACATTTCAGTAACAGTACACATAATATGGAATAGTTTGGGTTATTAAAATTGCATATTTTGTTTTTGTCTGACAATATTCTTAAAAATATTGCATATAATTATTATTGCAAAATTTAGTTGTCAACTATGATGGATGAAATAAAAAATTACTAGACTTTCCAGGATATTTTTCTCACATCCATTTTCAAATGCAGGTAGAAATAGTTATTGACAAAAGAAAACTGGGTAATTATATACTTTCACGGTCACCTGGTTTGAAAAATCAACCTTTTTAAAAAAAAATTTCAAATTATTTGTTTTTGCGGAGGATTTACGGAAATCGAGTTCTCTTATTTTTTGTGTGATGTTTTTGGGGGGTTTGCGAAGGATTATACAGAGTGGCCAACCGAAAATGAAACAGAGCCATTTGCAAGAACATCGTCAATATTTTAGAAAAACGCGCTCAGACCCGTCGATTTTTGATTAAAGGGGGACACTCTTTTCCGGTGTTTTTGACTCCACTATTTTCAACCCCAAGCAAGGGGATGAATAAATAGGAGTTGTGGAAGCGGTCTAATTTTTCCCTGGGGACTTCAGCATTGTCCGCTTTTTGTACCTTTCCAGCTTCTTAGTTAAGTCCCACTTCTTCAATTCTCCTGTTAAGGAGTAGAAGCTCATGTACTGCTATTGCCCCAAATCGTTCACTCCCTTGGTCTTATATACAACCCAGGTAGTGCCTCCATTGGGCGGTGGCTTCACATTCGAAGATAACATGAGTGGCTGTTTTCTCCTTCTCATTAAATAACCTGCATATGGGTTCTGTGTGAAACACGCCTATATTGGTCAGATGTTTCCTGACGACAAGGTAACCTTGTTATGGTTAGTTAAGGTTCGTAGGTTTCCGGTACATTCCCGGACAATTTTTGAGTCTATTCTCCGTGATGCCAAAGCTTTGAGTGCCGCTTGAATATCTTATTTGATGAGGATCGTTTTCTTTTTGGGGTAAGAATTGCCTCAACATTTTTAAATGGCATCGGGGTTCGAATGATATGTATTTTGAAAGCTCCGACAATTCTCTTTACAATAGTCTTTAAATTTTACATTTCCTTCCGATTTTTTTAAAAAAATAGGATGTTAAAATTCCAATTATTTTAGTTGCTTACTTACTACTTAATTGATTAAATGTTTAAACTTATGACTCCGCTCGCTTCCATACAATAATAAGGATTTTGTTCTAAACGTTCACGCACATTCCGAAGAATTTCCGGAGTAATTCGACGGCACTCGTCAACGATTCTTTGACGCAAATCTTCCAACGACGCTGGTTGTGTTGTATTTATTTTACTTTTCTGATGTCCCCACAAAAAGAAAACCAAGGGGCGATAAATCTGGCGATCGTGGTGGCCATTCAATGCTGCCTCTTCTTCGAATCCAATGCCGTGGAAAACGTTGGTCTAAATACTGACGAATATCGCCGCATAATGCGGAGGAGCACCGTCCTGTCGAAAATAAAAATGATCTTAGTCATACTGTGGATTATTTTCAAATAAAGTTTCACATTTAAAATCTTAATTTTTTAATAAGTAATGGGCGAAATTTTAAAATTTAAAGACTATTGCATAGATAATTTTCAGAGCTTTTAAAAGACATCTTATTCGACCCCCAATGCCATTTAAAAGTTTTGGGGTAATTCCTACCCTCGCTTGGGGTTGAAAGTAGTGGAGTCGAAAATACCGGAAAAGAGTGTCGCCCTTTAATCAAAAATCGACGGGTCTGAGCGTTTTTCTAAAATGTTGACGATGTTCCTGCAAATGACTCTGTTTCGTTTTCGGTTGGCCACTCTGTAAGTCGATTTTTTTTTGCATTTTCAGTCATAAAACTGTTTTTAGTACTAATTTTTTTTAAATATTGATTTTTTTCTATAAATCCGCCGCAAAAATAAATAATTTGAAAAAAATTAATTCTAAGAAGGTTCGAACTTTCGATTTTTTAAACCAGGTGTCTGTGAAAGTGTATTGTTACGATATTTACATCTTCGGTTCGGTAATTTTAAACTCTCAGTACATTAACTGAACATTTTTCATGCCAATATTTTTACACAATTAATTTTACTTCACAAATCATTTAGATATTCACTTTACAATTACTTTAAATTCTTGGCTTTGCAACCATTAAACGCAGTATTCTATAATTTGCCGGTGTTTTGTTTTATTCCAATCGCCGCGCCGGCATAATAAAGCAGTCCCCTAATTGTGATCGACTCGCTGACGCTGACTGACACAGGGCCGGATCGTAACAATATAATTACCGAAAACTGCTAAATATTGATAGATAAGTGCGAGATATTTATTGTTTAGTGAAAGTGTAGCTTCAGTATCTTTTGCTAGCACACAATTTCAAAATGAAAAATATATTCTACTTATTTTTCAAAAAAATGTCCGATTAAAATAAAACTAATTTTTTTAAATATTGAAATTTAAAAAAAAAAGTTATCAGGCACCACTTTATCACTTAACGCACATTTACATAATATGCAAATATCGGTTTTTTATCATGTTCGTGGCTTGGTGACCACATATTAAATTATTTGTTCATAATAAGCTATAGACAGATAATGCTAAAGTTTTCGATAACAGATTTTCTTTATTTTATTTTTTCGAAAATACATTTGTAGGATGAATAAACTTTGCAAAAAAATTGTAAATTTGCTTCCTTAGTTTCAAAAAGAAATTTAATAAGTTTAATTTGTCATTTCATATTTGCCCGAAGGTAGCTTTTAGTTTTTGAAGTGAAAACCTCTTTAGGCAGGTTGGACGGGGGTAATTTTTAAGCATCCGGTGACGTAAGCTGGGGTATTTTCGATGTAGAAGGTGACAGCGGCTGTCAGTCACTGGCTGATCTGAGGGCCATGCCCCCCGCCCCCGTCTAGAGCTCTTCTTCTCGTAGCGTCACAACCCTTCGTAGGTCTTAGCTGTATCTACGACTCGTCTTCACGTATTCCTGTCCAAGGCAACCTCCTTCCAGTCTATTAAACTCGGTCTTTTGTACACGTTTTTGAGCTCCTCATTCGTTCTTATTCGATATTGATCAGTTCTCTCTCATCTACTGTAGGCCCAAATATTTTCCGCAACATCTTTCGTTCAAAGCGTCTTAGCACTAATTCGTTCTGCTTCGTCATTGTCCATGTTTCCGAACCGTACATAATAATTGGCTTCATTACTGCCGAATATATCCGTATTTTAGAGTTCCTAGATGTCAGTCGGGACATAAACAGGTCTTGTAAGGCGAAGAAACATTTATTGCGCTTTTGTATTCTTGCTTTTATTTCGGTACTGATATCGTTATCCGAGGTTATAACTGCTCCTAAGTTATGTTTGGTCCTATCTCTTCCTGCTCTCCGTCTGACATGCATATATTTAGTCTTGTCCTCGTTGATCCCCCCTAGAGTTGGGAATGGTTTATATTGGTTCAACAGCTAGAGTCTGGAGATTGGTTTTCAACAAGAAGACAACACACGTCGTACAAACCGAAATTATTCGTTGCATTGATTATTTTCACGCTCAACACTCAAACATTCACTGCTTAAACTACCAGTTTACCAACGGTAATTAGGGAAATTGGTGAGACATGTCTGGATTCGATGGTACGAGCCTTGGAGGAAAGATTTAACAAACTTTTTCATCAGAATCTGAAGGTTTTGTTCACAGAATTCAGAAGCGAACTGAGGTTGTGAAATACGAAGTGGGTAAGTAAAAGCCTCCGAAGAAAAACTTCCTATTCCCGATGACATAAATGACATTTGAGACGTCATGACTTTCTTCGTCTATTGTATTTGTATGTTTTCGGGAATTTTATCGGTCAATTTTGTAAATTTTTTTCGCGAAAAATGGTATACATTTTTGAAGGACGTCAAGCTAACCTATCTTTCATTGAGGGAGTTTTTCGCGAGTGATCCGCGAAAAATTGTTTAGGCAATTTTTTGCGAATAAAATAAAATAAACCATGACTGCTCATTCATTATAAAATGACTATGAATAATTGTGCTGCGATAAACATTCTCATACATGTGGGGACCTACTAAATATTTAAAATATATAAGGAACATTCTATACAGAGTGTGCCATCAATACTGAATTACTTTGAACAAAGCATGTAAAATTTAATTTTGCCAGCGGCCTTTTTTTTCTTATTCATTTTTTGTTGCACAAAATGCTAAAGCGTAGTTAACGAATATCTTATATATTTGTATACACGTGATTGAGGCATAATTGTTGAGTAAATATTATACAATTAACACTTGTGTATCAAAATTGTTAGTCTATATATTTGACCATTTTACAAAGACATTTTTATCACGGGGGAACATTTCAAGAATTTTTTTTTGGTTTTTGCTATGCGAGTATTTTTATCATTTTTTATCATTGTGACGACGATTATACATATATATATATATATATATATATAAATAAAACTGTCGCGAGGGATTATAACGCTAAAATATATCACTGATAAATGCAATAAAAAAATAAAAAATTTAAGCTGTTGTCATCACATTTTTCATACATATATTGTTAATCATATTATTCAAAAGATCTTAAAATTCTGTATTCAAAATAGTATAATTTATAAATTGCAAATTTGATTTTGATTCTCCATAATCGAGACGAAAAATATTTCCGAAAGTTTACCATTTTTTTCAGTTTTTTTATTCTCCATAAAAAACAGCTTGACCGATTTTAATAAAAATCTAATCAGTTCTAATTTGCGTAATTATGCGTCAAATGCAATTGGTCCCTCGGTAATATCATTTTTTGTTCTCGAGATAATCGATACGAAAAATAATTCCGAAAGTTTACCATTTTTGTTCAGTTTTTTGATTCTCCATAAAAAACAGCTTGACCGATTTTAATAAAAATCTAATCAGTTCTAATTTACGTAATTATGCGTCAAATGCAATTGGTCCCTCGTTAATATCATTTTTTGTTCTCGAGATAATCGATACGAAAAATATTTCCGAAAGTTTACCATTTTTTTCAGTTTTTTTATTCTCCATAAAAAACAGCTTGACCGATTTTAATAAAAATCTAATCAGTTCTAAGTTGTGTAATCATGCGTCGAATGCAATTGCTCCCACGTCGATATCATGTTTTGTTCTCGAGATAATCGATACGAAAAATAATTCCGAAAGTTTACCATTTTTGTTCAGTTTTTTGATTCTCCATAAAAAACAGCTTGACCGATTTTAATAAAAATCTAATCAGTTCTAATTTGCGTAATTATGCGTCAAATGCAATTGCTCCCACGTCGATATCATGTTTTGTTCTCGAGATAATCGATACGAAAAATAATTCCGAAAGTTTACCATTTTTGTTCAGTTTTTTGATTCTCCATAAAAAACAGCTTGACCGATTTTAATAAAAATCTAATCAGTTCTAATTTGCGTAATTATACGTCAAATGCAATTGGTCCCTCGTTAATATCATTTTTTGTTCTCGAGATAATCGATACGAAAAATAATTCCGAAATATTACCATTTTTGTTCAGTTTTTTGATTCTCCATAAAAAACAGCTTGACCGATTTTAATAAAAATCTAATCAGTTCTAATTTGCGTAATTATGCGTCAAATGCAATTGCTCCCACGTCGATATCATGTTTTGTTCTCGAGATAATCGATACGAAAAATAATTCCGAAAGTTTACCATTTTTGTTCAGTTTTTTGATTCTCCATAAAAAACAGCTTGACCGATTTTAATAAAAATCTAATCAGTTCTAATTTGCGTAATTATACGTCAAATGCAATTGGTCCCTCGTTAATATCATTTTTTGTTCTCGAGATAATCGATACGAAAAATAATTCCGAAAGTTTACCATTTTTGTTCAGTTTTTTGATTCTCCATAAAAAACAGCTTGACCGATTTTAATAAAAATCTAATTAGTTCTAATTTGCGTAATTATGCGTCAAATGCAATTGGTCCCTCGTTAATATCATTTTTTGTTCTCGAAATAATCGATACGAAAAATAATTCCGAAAGTTTACCATTTTTGTTCAGTTTTTTGATTCTCCATAAAAAACAGCTTGACCGATTTTAATAAAAATCTAATCAGTTCTTAGTTGCGTAATTATGCGTCGAATGCAATTGGTCCCTCGGTAATATCATTTTTTGTTCTCGAGATAATCGATACGAAAAATAATTCCGAAAGTTTACCATTTTTGTTCAGTTTTTTGATTCTCCATAAAAAACAGCTTGACCGATTTTAATAAAAATCTAATCAGTTCTAATTTGCGTAATTATGCGTCAAATGCAATTGGTCCCTCGTTAATATCATTTTTTGTTCTCGAGATAATGGATACGAAAAATATTTCCGAAAGTTTACCATTTTTTTCAGGTTTTTTATTCTCCATAAAAAACAGCTCGACCTATTTTGCCGAAAATCTAATCAGTTTTTAGTTGCGCAATTATGCGTCGAATGCAATTGGTCATACGTCGATATCATTTTTTGTTCTCGAGATAATCGAAAAGTTATATTGAATACTACTCGGCACGAATCGTGTAACTAGCGCCCTCTATGAGAGTCACATATAAAAACAAATTCATGGGATCAGTGTATCAGCTTCTAAAACATATTCGTATAAAATTTCATTACAATGTTTCCGGTAGCTTCGGCAACATCGTAATGAATGTATATACATTTTTTTTTAATGCGGATGGCGTTACGAAAATATTTTACTAAGCAAACCTCAATTATTTTTCAGTTTTCTACCTATCCTAGAGAAGGGGCCACCTTTTTTTTTAAACACTCTTTATTTTTTTGCATAGACTGTAAGTCATTCAGCCAGCCGCGATTCATCTATAAAGTAAAAACCTATAAATCTAACAACCCGATATTTCTTTTTTAGAAGAAATTAGGGATGTACGTTGGCACTCGCTTAAACACCCTGTATAGACGCGTCTATCTTCGTTGGTTAACTACATTAAAATAAAATTATTCATTTCAGATTGGTGAATTTTTGTTGAATGATATTTTCTGTTAGCGCCCTCAAAATGACGCAAAATTTAAGTCAAAATTCAGAAATAGTCGCGGTAAAGTACAGCCATTATTACCATTCATTTACTTACCTTATTTTTTCATTTGTGAATAAAAATATGCAATTTGCTTCTTGTCAAAATGTAATTTTACAAAAACCGTAAGAATATTCGAATATTGCACTGTAAATAAAAAACCTAATTCTGCTCCAATATTTTCGTGGTATATTCATTTTTTTTTGTCGTTTGGCCAATTCTTTTCTTTATTTACATCGTAATATTCGTTTTTAGATGTTTACTTAGTAAACTGATGCACCCCTATTGAAAAACTGATACCGACGGATGTAATTCTGACGTTTCATACTTGGAATAACAAATTTTATTTCAATTTCCAGTAAACGCGGATGTGCATTTCGTGAACTTGCATTATTCGACGACTCCGATTTATTTATAGACGTCCTTCAAAAACTATATTATACCGTTTTGTTACAGCAATTTACAATTGGAAGGGAGACACGAAATTCGGTCTTCCCTTAGAAATAGGAGATACCCTTCAAATTTTAGAAGAATGTCAAGGCTGGTACCGGGGATTTTCCTCCAAAAATCGCGGACACAAAGGCATCTTTCCGCAGTCCTACGTGTACCTCAAGGCTTGCAAAGTCGACAACGAAGGTCTCTTCGAAAGCGTTGTACCATTAGAAGATCCGATCGTCAGGGAAGTGACACTCGTCTTGAGAGAATGGGGAAGAATATGGAAGGGGATTTTCGTGGTAAGTGGATTATTTTTTTCAACTGTACACTCTAACCATCTAATCATCTGACAAAAAATCCATTGGGTACCTTCTTAAGTCTTTCCTTTGACCACAAAGGGTATTGAACGCATACTTTCTGGTGAAAAATGTGTTTAGTCGAGTTTTTTCAATGATGAACGGTCTTTGGGTCAAATTATTCCGAATAAAAGGAAATCCTACCCAAAAGACAACAGTTCTGTGCACTGTATATCGTCAGACAACACTCATGCAGTGTTCTTTAACCCTCAACATACGCACCAATTTTGTTGTACAGCTTCCAGGTGAAAAAATGTGGTTCATTGACTTTGTGCAAAGCTGATTGCACTTGTATTCAAATTACTTTGGGTGATAATGCATACAAAGGGAGATGCTATCCAAACGTAAACTGTTCTGTGTACTGTACATCTTCAGGCATCAGTCATGTAGTGCTTTCTAACCTCTTAAAATACACAATAACTTTGTTCTGCAGTTTCTTGATGAAAAAAATATGATTGGTTGACTCTTCGCAAAGTTGAACACCCTTGGGGTCAAATTACTCTGTGTAACGCGGTATAAAGAGAGATGCTACCCAAAAGTTAAAGAATATTTTAGATTGTAGAAGTAGAAAAACAGTTCTGTGCACTGTACATCTTCAGACAACAGTCATGTAGTGTTTTGTAACCCTCAACGTACACGATAAATTGCTTATGCAGTTTCCAGGTGTAAATATGTGGTTTATTGATCCTGTGTAAGGCTGAACAAGCTCGGGATCAAATTACTTTTGGTGACAGAGCATAAAGGGAGATCTTACCCAAAAGTCATGGAGTATTTTAATTGATAGAAGTAGGAAAACAGTTCTGTGCACCGTACATTATCAGAAAACACTCACGCAGTGTTCTTTAACCCTCAACATACGCACCAACTTTGTTGTACAGCTTCCAGGTGAAAAAATGTGGTTCATTGACTTTGTGCAAAGCTGAACAGACTTGGAGTCAAATTACTTTGGGTGATAATGCATAGGGAGATAATGCATAGGGAGATGCTACACAAACGTTAACTTTTCTGTGTATCGTAAATATTCAGGCATCACTCATGTTGTGCAGTTTCTTGATGAAAAAAATTTGATTGGTTGACTCTTCGTTGAACACCCTTGGGGTCGAATTACTCTGTGTAACGCGATATAAAGAGAGATGCTACCCAAAAGTTAAAGATTATTTTAGATTGTAGAAGTAGAAAAACAGTTCTGTGCACTGTACAGCTTCAGACAACAGTCATGTAGTGTTTTGTAACCCTCAACGTACACGATAAATTGCTTATGCAGTTTCCAGGTGTAATTATGTGGTTTATTGATTCTGTGTAAGGCTGAACAAGCTCGGGATCAAATTACTTTTGGTGACAGACCCAAAAGTCATAGAGTATTTTAATTGATAGAAGTAGGAAAACAGTTTGATACACTGTACTTCTGAAAGCATCAAACATGTAGTGCTTTCTAATCCTCAACAAACACAGTAAATTTGTTGGAGTGGGCGTTACAGTGCCGAATTTTAGGCTCTCGAAACCACCTCAACCTTTAGGCAGAAGTTCATGCTATAGAGATATGTGGCCAGGAGTTCCCCGAAAGGGACACTCGAAGGGCAGAAATCTATAATAAATAACCAAGCAGCATTAAAAGCTCTTAAGTCATGCACTTGTACCGGACACTGGTTTTAGAGGAAACATCTGCACAATATAGGCGTGTTTGACACAGAACCCATATGCAGATTATGTAATGAGGAGGAGGAAACAGCCACTCATGTTATCTTCGAATGTGAAGCCACCGCCCAATGGAGGCGCTACCTGGGTTGTATACAAAACCAAGGGAGCGATCCACCTGGAGCAATAGCAGTACATGAGCTACTACTTCTTAACAGGAGAATTGATTTAATGGGACTAAACTAAGGAGCTGGAATGGTACAAAAAGCAGACAATGTCAAGTGCCTAAAAAAAAATTAGACCTCTTCTACGACTCCTATTTACTCATTCATTCATACACTTGTGAGTCTAAGCTGACTTGGGACTGTAAACAATCCCTGAGGCAACTAGCAGCAAACAACCAGGTCATTTTGACGTGGATTTCAGGTCACAAGGGAGTTAGAGGCAACGAGGAAGCGGACTGCCTTGCCAAGGAAGTGCACATACACAAATTTTCCGACTTAGAACCCTTCTGTGGACTCTCGAAGGCCCACTTGAAAGAAAAGGTTAGACGCTGGGAAACGGATGAAATGGAATCTCACTGGTATAAAGTGCCAGGACAAATAGAAGCGAAAGGGCTAGTAAGCCTTTCGCCAAGGAAAGTTAAACAGCTGTTCGAGTTGGATAAGTAAGACTTGAAACTGGTAACTGGACACTGCCTTCCGAGGTATCACCAGAAAATTGATACACTTTGTACGAAGACTCGGAATCCTTAGCCTCGAATAGATTAAGGGTTATGCACAAAAGATCTGATAGGAATCGAGGTGCTCGAGAGGCTGCATAGCCTTCACGACCCCCCTCCCCCCCCCCGCAATCTACAACTTTGTTGTACAGTTTCGTTGTAAACAAATGTGATTTTTATTTTTTTAGCAAGGTTGCACAGCCTTGTGATCAATTTACTCTAAGTAATAGAGCATAAAAGAATATTTTACCTTTCCATTTTTTCCGTTACAGGAAAGAAATCACTACAAATTCGAAACGGTGGGCAAAGTGATGAGGGATCTTCTGGAATGGAGACGGCAACTCGTGTTGGGTACTTTGACGCACGATCAGACGACGGACCTGAAATTGAAGATCATCCAGAAAATCGATTGGGGCAATCGGTGAGTCGTTTCGTGTATTTCAATTATTCTTACTAACGAAGCAACAACCAAAAAAAAAAAAAACGAATCCAATTCTTTCACGATTACATGGACGGCGGATACTTTGAATATTTATCAGAAACAATAGATTCTCGAAGAATTTTTATCGTCATCGGGAAGGCATGTCGTTATTGATAAATTAGCTACCACACAAAATTCGCAGTCGTGCATCGAGACACTTTTTTCGGTGGTTTGTTTGGTATGGGAAAATTTAGATTAAAACTCATCAGGTAAGTAAGCACATATTTTTTTCCGGATATGGTGATGACTTTCGTGCACCACAAAAGCGACGCGGGTCCAGTTCCAGCGTTTCTCCATCTTTTGGTCGCTAAATCAAAAAGGAAACGATGTTTTATCAAAAAATATTTTATTGATAAGGCACTTGGTCTACTCACTAGTATATTGCAATTACGTTCAAAGAAAAAAAATTATCGTTAATAGTAAATTGGTCCCTCGATTGTTTTGCGGTTGTGCTTCCGTAATTGGAATACTTACAGTATTTTGGTGTGCCGATTATATGAATCTAATCGTCGGAAGTGGTCATAAAAATTAAATAATTTGTGTGTATTTGAACACCAACTATTTACGAGTCCGACTTGTACTGCTGGTGCGGTTCAAGTGTTTTAATTTTTAATCGAAACATACTGGTCGCCGGTTCGAATCCCCACTCGCGTCGTATTTTTTTTTTATAAATTTTACAGTTGGAAAATATTTTTTTTAATTTTTCTTTGTTAAAAAAACACCCGACCCAAATTTAAAGGCGGTAGGTTTTGGTTAGGTTTTTTTTTATTAAATTTATTAAATAATTAAATTTAAAGGGTAGTAAGTGTTGATTAAGTCATTTTTTACGTAATAAAACAAAAAAAAATTGGTAAAATGTGGCAAGATTCGAACCACGATCTGTAACTCGTAGGTTCGAATCCTGCACGCGTTCATTTTTTTTTGCCTTTTCTTCACAAAAAAAATGTCTAAACAAAAAAGTAGGTTTTGGTTGTCTTTTTTGCAGGGAAACACGTAAAAAAATTAAGGTTTAATGGAAAATTTAAAGGAAGTAGGTTTTGGTTAGGGCTTTTTTATGCAGGAAAACCGTGAAAAAATTAAAAGAAAAATTAAAGGCATTAAGTCATTGGGTTTAAGTTATGGTTTATGTAATGACACAATAAAAAAAATTTTATGAATGTGCTAGGATTTGAACCACGACCTGTAAATCGAAGGTTCGAATCCTACGATTTACAGATCGTGGTTCGAATCTCGCAGCGTTCAAATTTTTTTTTGCTTTTCGGTAGGATTGTTGTTTTATGTAAATAAAAAAATGGGTAAAATGTGCTAAGATTTGAACCACGATCTGTAAATCGTAGGTTCGAATCCCTGCACGTGTTCAATTTTTTTTTGCCTTTTTTTTACAAAAAAAATTTTTTAAACGAAACTAGAAATAAGTAGGTTTTGGTCGTCTTTTTTGCAGGAAAAACACGTAAAAATTTTTAAATTTAAAGGAAGTAACTTTTGGTTAGGGCTTTTTTATGCAGGAAAACCGTGAAAAAATTAAAAGAAAAATTAAGGGCAGTAAGTCATTGGGTTTAAGTTATGGTTTATGTAATGACACAATAAAAAAAAAATTATGAATGTGCTAGGATTTGAACCACGACCTGTAAATCGAAGGTTCGAATCCTACGATTTACAGATCGTGGTTCGAATCCCGTCGTGTTAAAAATTTTTTTTGGCTTTTTTTTTAAAAAAAAAAAAGGAAAAACACAAAAAATATAATGTTTTATGTAATAATACAATAAAAAAAAAATAGATAAAATGTGCTAGGATTTGAACCACGATCTGTAAATCGAAGGTGCAAATCCTATGATTTACAGATCGTGGTTCGAATCCTGCCGTGTTCAAATTTTTGTATTTGCCTGTTTTTTTTTTGAAAAAAAAAAATGAAAAAACACTAAAAAGTTTTGTTAGTTTACAGAAAAATTTACAGGCGGTAGAATTAAGTGAAAAAGATAAAAAGAAAAATTAAAGGCAGTAAGTCATTGGGTTTAAGTTATGTTTTATGTAATAACACAATAAAAAAAAAGTGGTAAAATGTGCTAGGATTTGAACCACGACCTGTAAATCGAAAGTTCGAATCCTACGATTTACAGATCGTGGTTCGAATCCTGCCGTTTTAAATCTTTTTTTCTTTTTTTTTTTTTTTAAATAAAAACGCCTACACAAAGCTTATTACCTGTAAAAAAAGGAAATTTAAATGCAGTAGATTTTGGTTGTCTTTTTTTGCTGGAAACACGTAAAAGATTCGTCAGGTTAGGTAGGAAATTTAAAGCCTTTTTTGCACGAAAAACTCGAAAAAGATTTGTTAGCTCGAAGAGGAATTTACAAGCTATATTTTATGTAATAATACAACACAAAAAAAAACGAACCGAGCTGGGACTCGAACCTACGATTTACAGTTTGAACACTATAAATCCTGGACCACACGCCGATAATGAAAACGTTGCCTCCTCGACGTCTTTGTTTAATGCATACCAATTAATTATTTTTAATGACCACATATTGTCATTTTAACGTTTACATCTGAATCAGCACACCGAGAAACGTATGTATACCAATTTGGGCATACGCCATATTCGAAAATATATCCATTATCGTAATTATATAGGAAATTCTTATGAAGCAACATCGATACATCAATTTACTTCACAATCATCAATAAGTAAAAAATACCATTTTAGAGATCTACGACTTAAACTATCGCTAATAAAAAAATAAAAGCTAAAATTATTTCGTTGTTTAAGTGAACCTAAACAAAAGGGGGAAAGGGTAGATGGGGGATAATCAATGGCGAGATATTCGAGTTAAGCCTCGGTCTCCTTGAATTTTTCGATTTCCGGATAAATGGGACTCATCTCCAGAGTGCTCGGGGCCGAAGGTAAATTGCTGTTGCTACCGAAATTCAGTCTTCTCACGAACTCGTCTAGGATTTCGCCGAACACCAACTGATTCGTGTTTTGGCCGAGCAGATGTATCAACAAGAAGTCGCCGACCTGCAAAACAAAACGAAAAAATTAACCCTCTTTAAATCGATCGCATCGAAAAAAAAAAAAAAAAAAAAAAAAGAAACGCTTCACAAACCTGCGTCTTCCTGACGATGGTGTCGACGGCGTTGGGTACTTTTAATCTAAACCGCCTCTTCAGTATCGTCTCCCTGGTGCTGGGCAACAGCACCACCGCGGCCGAATACACGATGGCTAAGCCGGACAATATGGCCAAAATGATGAACCAGAACCACAGGAAAATGTAGATCTTTTCGTTGAGTATGTTCAATGCTAGAATGCACAGCGCGTCGTGTTTTTGTATCGTACCGGTGGGACCGAATTTATGAAAAGTGCATTTGGTCACTCGCGGAAAAATCGCCACCATCGGATCCGTACGGTTTTCCTGGTTCATGTTGGAGAACGATACCACTTCGGTGCCGTAAGTTAGGAACGCTCCGCCGAGGAATTTGTCCGTCATGAAGATGTTGAGCAGCTGTAAAAATATAACGGTATAAAGTCAAAAATCTTGTCTACAGTACTAACTATTGGACACACAGAAGATATAACACTATGGAAGCAGATCGTTAACGACACAAATTGAAGAATCATGGAATCACGACCTCTCGGGTTAGAGAGTTCGACCGACAGAGAGAGAAACAAAAGACTCCTCGCCAAGCTCTCCAGTTGTGTTCTTTGTTATCCAGCTGTCTCTTAAATAGATCTCTTCACGTAGTGGTCGATGGAGTTATTTCTGATACTCTAACAATAAATGCTGGTATTCTCCGGAGGGATCTGTCCTTGCACCAACATTATTTCTGCTCGACATTAACGGTTTGCTCGAAAAGGCATCTTGAATAATACACAGCTTTGTTGATGACAGCTATAGGTGCGAAGTATTCGCACGGGTCACCTCTAGTTCTTTTATCTTTGTTATAAAGAATAGCACTTTAAAAAGGCCTTGGAAAATTCCCTATTTAGATCCAATAGAACCGAGTCTGACAGTATAGTCGTAGAGCAGCATATTCCCTTGGAGATGTATTTCGTGGTTACTCTTCTTTACCAACAGGAGCTCTGAGTACAAGTACCCTTACAACATACAGACACTAAGGACGATTCTATTTGGTTGTGATAAATTTCGTCTATACGTGTAGCTGGTACGTTTAAGAAACATCAATTAGGTATACACGAAAAGTCCAGCTGCTGCAATGATATCCAGGTCTGTCACGTCTATTGGCACATCGTAGAGCAGCGTTGGATCTTTTTTTACGGACGATTCTATTTGGTTATCTCTTGTTCAGTGTCAAATTTTGTCACCTAGTACCTTCCATATGTAATTCATTGTATAACACATTAATTAGTCAAGCTACTGCATTCAGATCAAGAGCTGACAGTAATCTTTCTCGGTTGGTACCTTGTAGAGCAGCATTTGATCTTTTTTTATATGGACTATTCTCTTTAAGATGTCTACTGTGGTCCCTTTTTATACTAGCAGAAGCTCTAAGCGTAAGCTTCCTTACATCGTCTCTCCTAGTACTAAGGAGTCTATTTGGTTATCTTTTGTTCGGTGTCAAATTTTGTCGCCTAGTACGTTCCAGATGTAATTCATTGTATAACACATTAATTAGTCAAGCTGATGCATTCGAGTCTTTCTCTTGGTACCTTGTAAAGCAGCGTTGGATCTTTTTTGTAAGGACTATTCTCTCCGAGATATCTTTTGTGCCATTTTTCTGGGACCAGGAGAAGCTCTAAGCGTAAGCACACTTACATCGTCTCTCTTGGCACCAAGTACGATTCTATTCGGTTATCTGTTGTTTAACAGTGCCAAATTTTGTCACCGAGTACTTTCCAGATGGAATTCATTGTATAACACATTAATTAGTCAAGCTGATGCATTCGAGTCTTTCTCTTGGTACCTTGTAAAGCAGCGTTGGATCTTTTTTGTAAGGACTATTCTCTCCGAGATATCTTTTGTGCCATTTTTCTGGGACCAGGAGAAGCTCTAAGCGTAAGCACACTTACATCGTCTCTCTTGGCACCAAGTACGATTCTATTCGGTTATCTGTTGTTTAACAGTGCCAAATTTTGTCACCGAGTACGTTCCAGATGGAATTCATTGTATAACACATTAATTAGTCAAACTGATGCATTCGAGTCTTTCTCTTGGTACCTTGTAAAGCAGCGTTGGATCTTTTTTGTAAGGAATATTCTCTCAGAGATATCTTTTGTGCTATTTTTCTGGGAGCAGGAGAAGCTCTAAGCGGAAGCACCCTTACATCATATGACACCAAGAACGATTCCATTTGGTTTCCTTTGTTAAACAGTGCCAAATTTTGTCTACAAGCGTACCTAGTACGTTCCAGGTGTAATACATTAAATGGCAAATTAATTAGTGCAGCTGCTGCATTCGACTCAGGTCTGACGGTAGAGTATTTCTCTATTGGAACGTCGTAGAGCAGCGTTGGATTTTTTTTTTATGAAAATAGTCGCAAAAAGGGTAGACCTATCGTGCGGGCCGCGGACGGCCCGCACTGCGACTATTAGAATGGGAAGGGATTATAGAAAGGAGATGATTGTGGACACGCTTTTTAAAAAGTTGCAGGTCATAGTTCTCTGGAAAAACTGATTTTGGAAGCTTATTCCATTCCGTAGCAGCCCTGTAAAAGAAGGATTCTTGATGAAGATTGGTCCTTGTAGTGTCAATCTTGAAAGTAAATGGGTGAGACTGATCAGCGTGCCGAGTTCTTCGGCCGAATGTGGTCAATGGTGGTACAAGAGTTTTATTTCTCTGGAGCATCTGTCATGGAAATATCTGTAGAGCAATGACTGGTCTGCAACTCTTCTTCTATGTTCTAGAGGATGAAGGGTATCTGTGAGAGTTGAGCTTTTTATCAAGCGAATGGCTCTTTTCTGAATGGAATCTAGAAGACGAAGAGAATGCTTTGGTGCTGAACCCCAAATGTGCGAGCAATACTCCAGCAGCGGTCGGATTTGAGCCTTGCACGTCGTCAACAGTTGATCAGGAGTAAAAAACTTTCTGGCTTTCTTCTGCGGTCCAGAAGCACCCTTACATTAACTCTGTTTACTTAACCTTAAATCGTTTAAAACTCGTACCAAAAGAACAATTTATAAACAGGCAAGATTGTATCGACAAACTGACACGCTCATTTAATTCTGAAATGAACGTTTAACATCACGACATAGAAGAAAATGGTCCGAATCAAAACTATTTTCATATAAAATTTGAGGTCATAAAGAAGCATCAGAGATAAATGCATTGACGTTAGTATTATCCGTTTTAAAATAAAATAGTACAAAAACTTACGACGTTGGCAAAGTTCAGAGCTTCGCAAAAGAAATATCCGAAGGCGTAGGAGGTGTGCATGTGCAACGTTTCGATCAAATATTGCACCAATCTGTTCTGTCTGTGTTCTCTTTCTCTCTTTTCTGCGACTCCTACCATGGATCCCCTCATGCCGTCGGTAATCATGCGGATTTTCCCTTGTTCCCAATTCTTCCATACCCAATGAGGTATGTAGAATAATACGCCCTAAAAAAAGAAAATTAACGTTAAAACACCGAAAAGTGGGGCGAAAAAAAAAAGTTTACCTGGAAAAATAGTACGAACGGTACCCATTGGTAGTAACTGTGATATCTCTTATCCTGATTATCGTTTCCGAGTCCTGGATGGGCGACTTCGGTGCCGACGTGCTTCCCTTGTTCGTGGGGCAGAGTAAACGTGTACGTTATCCAACAAAATGTGTTGATCACGTGGCCCGGTACGCCCCTATCGTTGATGCATTGAATCGGATCCCCTACGGAAAGAAAAACAAATAAACACAACGCTCAACAAACACCGTATAAAAAATATAGCGGAAAAAGGTGTGGAGACAACGTTTATCTACTATTATTTACAGAAATTTAGGCCGGGTATTGGAAAAATATCAAAAACGTTGTCAACTCGAAATGTTTTGCGAAACGAAATTTTTCTTGCGGAAGTTGACAGTTTTCTATGATATTAACTATTCTTTTTCTTAAAGTGCCGTATTCATTAATAAATGAATTTCGGCAAAATTTTCTCGGTTTTTAGCTGCTCTAATATTTATATTCTCTGATATTTTTGATCCAGGAGCATCTTCTTCGACCCTGTCCCCTCTTTTCGTCGATTTTCCCTTCCACGATGAGCTGTAAAACGTTGTATTTATCATTTCGGTATAGGCGTCCCAGGTACGCCGTTTTCCTTTTTCTGATAATTGTTGGCAGTTGCTTTCTTTGTGTTTTCTTCTCAGCACCTCTTCGTTTGTAATGTGATCTTTTTTTTCTGTATCAGCTTTAGGTGTCCAGGCCTCGACGCCGTATAATAACACTGAATATAATATATGTAACATTGCCAGTCGGAGGCTGCAGTTGGTGAGTAGCTGTTTCATTCTTAGAAAAGACGATCTTAAACTATTCTTGATTTTACCTCCAAATCCGGGTCTCCATCTTCCGTCAACCAGCAACCATTACGATAACAAAATAATAAACAGAACAAATACTACTACTACTACGATGGCGCTACAGCCCATATCGAGCCTTGGCCTCCTCAATCCTTCTTCCCCATCCGTCTGCATGTTTCCAATTTCCTATACCCAGTATTTCTTCAGCATCCTTCCATGCCCCATCTTCTAAACGCAGCTTCGGCTTTCCTACCGGCCTCTTTCCTTCAGGTTTTTCTATGAGCACCTTTTTTGGGACCCTGTCGTCCGGCATCCTTTGGGCATGTCCTGCCCATCTCAGTCGCATCAGTTTTATATGCGTTGAAACTTTTGGTTCCTTATACAACTGGTATATTTCATGATTCACGCGTGCCCTCCAGAAATTTCCTTCGTTTACTGGACCAAGAATCCCTCGTTAAGATTTTTCGTTCAAATCGGTCTAAAAGCTCCGCGTTTTTGGCTGAGAGCGTCCACGTTTCAGCTCCGTATGTCAAAACCGTGCGGATCATTGTTTTGTAAATTCTAATTTTGGTCTTTCTGTGTACATCACTCGATGTACAGAACAAATACCGCGTAAAAAATGAAAGTCGTCCGATATTGATCAACAAGTGTTGGTATGCTAAAAGTAAATATCGACTATTTCATTTAGGCGAGGCAAAAAATTTATAGGTCAGGTATTGAAAATTCTTATAAATATTGTCGACACCGATATTTCGTGAAACAAAAAATTTCGGTCGGGTGATCAACTCTTTTTATTACGTAACAATATCGATGGGTTCGTTAATTTACAATTTAATAATTTGTAATATAATAAAGTCTTACTTAATAAATCATGAAAATAGGATTAATGCTGCGAAGATGAGTAGTCTGAGAATTGTATAGCCGGCGTGACTCGGTTGGATAAAGAAAAAAATAGTGAGATAAGAGAACGCTGTGATGTAAAAGAAGATGTGGCTGCAAAGATAAATTAAGGAATACTTAGATGGTTTGGACACGTAGAAAGGATGGATGAAGGAAGATTGACGAAACAAATTTATGAGGCAAGTGTGAATGGACGGAAGTCGGTAGAGGTCGACCTCGGCGAACATCGATCTCGATCATATCAACATTGTTTTGAAGAAAGGCAAGGTCAAGAGTAACAACAACCGACGAGCATGTATGAGAGCACTGATGAAAGTAAAGGAAGCAAAAGATGTGTGTAAGAACCACCGTAGCGGAAGTGGTCTCTGTATACCCCTACAAAAAAAAGGCGTGACTATATGTATGTATGTTAATAAATCACTTGTGTCCGTACTCGGGGCGGAGTCGACGCTTCGATTACAAATTTGCGTGCAAAAATTTGCATAACAATCTATACTCGCAGCATCGACTCCTCCTTGAGTAAAGACTATGAATACGGGGCTTAGATATTCACTTACAAGTTTCTATGTATACAAAACTATACTTCAACTGACTTCCTTTTTCGCGACACTGCGGTACATTTAAATAGGTTTGATCAATCGTTTCGGAAACAAGTTTTTTTTCGGGAAATTATCACGAGTAAATCATCCGCTAATATGTCGGGCGTTTGATGCTACCGAAAAGCCATAAATCATGCGACATATTTTTGTAAACGATTCGCCGTCGCCTCAGGTCAAATAATGGCTTCTAGGGCGAACTCGCTGACCACAATCCGTAACAATATTAAAAAAATGTACTCGGGAATTGTGCGCTATGATTTAGAAATGTTGTCACGATAATGAGTAAATAAAATGGCTATAAAACGAATAGTAGAGAAACGTGAGAAATGAGAGTTATTGTTTCAACATTTATTACAGTCGTATAGATAATTTGTGTAAATTGTTGTACAAATAATTATTAATAGCTCGTATTGTTCGAGTAAAAGTTGAAACAATGCGTTTTTACTTATCGACGTAGAATTGTGTCGAAGGATTAACAGTGTGGATCAACCAAATGGATATTTCAATAAATATGCATATTTATAAAAAATCCTTACGACACGTCAATTCTAGATCATGAAATGACATACTACAACAACATTTTATCCCTATCACCCCCTTCGGCAGTTATAACCCCCATTTTTTTTAAATAGGAAGTATAGGATTCTTTATTGTCTGTTTTTTTCAAGTTTGCTTTGAAAACTCATACGTCTTGGCAAGATGCTAATCTATATATATATATATATATATATAAATGTTTGTTTATATGTCCTTCAAAAACTTCCAATCGGTCCTTGTGATGAAATTTTCAGAAGTTGTTTTATACATACCAGTGGTGGTTTTAGTGACTTTTGTGTTAGCATCAATACGAAATGAATGAAAACGGGATGGAATATAAAATATAAAAACGGCTGATGTTAGTGTCGAATTCGTAGTCTTCGGGGAAGATGAATGTGATAGTGACGTTCCCAATAATGTTAGCACCCATACAAAGTGGGAGGGAAAGAGATGAAATATAAAAACTATTAAAAACGGCTGATATTAGTGTCAAATTCATTGTATTTGTTTTTGTGATATCTCCGATGTTGTTAGTACCCCTACGAAAGGGGTGGGAAGGGGATGGAATATAAAATCTTTCAAAAACGACGATGTAAGTGTCGAATTTACAGTTTTCGGCGTTGCCGAGTTTGATAGTAATATATCCAAAGCAGGCAAGCCAACGTCAAAAAAAATCCAAAAAGCCGAACGGTAAAAATTCCAATGGTCTGAGGAGCGAAAAATCCAAAGTTACTGGGCTAACATCCAACAGCGAAAACTCGAATGTTGAGTAACTAACAATCCGCGAGAGGTACGGCAGTAATCCCATGTCCGTACGACGAAAATGGTATGCCAAAAAATGGTGAAAAACATCAGTGACTAACGCCGTGGACAACAAAGGAAAAGAAGTCCGTGGCAGGCAAAAAAAAAACCGTGGACCGTCAACCAACTACAAAAAAAAAGTCGACAGCAATTATATCACAAATCTAACTACAATAAACGTATCATATAACGATTATCGACTTTCGATGGTTGGACTGAAACTCGCTTGACAAATACGCACAATTTAAACTAAATCGTATCAGCCGCTTAGTAATAAAACACAACCGGTGACGGCCTCTGAACCAGGATAATTCCGTTAAAACGCGAGGGCAGGCTCAAATAATTTTTTAATCGCAATCGCGAGGAAATATTCCCGTTACTCCGGCTATGACTCATGCAGGCGCAGAGTTAAAATTTACGTTTTGGCTGTCGTCTACTAACCGCTTTAAAAAATGTACTCGGATTCGATCGGCTTGGCGCGCGTCTTACGGACTAATACAGTTCCACTAATCGAATAGCCGAGTCAATGTTTTCAGTAAGAAAATCGAATACGAAATTATTGGAGCATTACCATTAATGAAAAAGTGACCGATGACATTTTATTTTCTTTTTGGAACCAAGTTCCTTATCGCACGGTGCGGGTTTGGTGGATCAGGGCTAGGCGAAAGAAATCGTAAGATTTTTCCGTCACGAAACAGCAGTTTCCAAAATCAACGCGCATGCGCGTTCTGTTGTACGGAAGAGAAGTCGCGTAGCATAGAAATACTTGGCAACGTGATGTTTATTTATATAGCCCACGTGTTTGTCCAAATGACAATTGCAAAAGTAACGCTCATGCGCGTTCTGTTGTAGAGGAGAGGAGACGCGTAGCATAGAAATACTTAGTAACGTGATGTTTATTTATATAGCCCACGTGTTTGTCCAAATTACAATTGCAAAAGTAACGCTCATGCGCGTTCTGTTGTAGAGGAGAGGAGACGCGTAGCATAGAAATACTTAGTAACGTGATGTTTATTTATATAGCCCACGTGTTTGTCCAAATGACAATTGCAAAAGTAACGCTCATGCGCGTTCTGTTGTAGAGGAGAGGAGACGCGTAGCATAGAAATACTTAGCAACGTGATGTTTATTTATATAGCCCACGTGTTTGTCCAAATGACAATTGCAAAAGTAACGCTCATGCGCGTTCTGTTGTAGAGGAGAGGAGGCGCGTAGCATAGAAATACTTAGCAACGTGACGTCCATTTGTGTAGTCCACATGTTTGTCAAAAAATATTTAAAATATAATACGTCTATCAAGAAAGGAACTTCGTTCCAACTGAGTATTCCACGACACTTTTTTTTAATCGATACTGTGCAAAAAAAACACTGTCATGGTGTTTGCTTACTTTCTCATTATCAAGTAGCAGTTTTAAGTGTGTTGTCAAAGCTAGTAAAATTGTTCGGTAAACTAGTATGAACTTGTTTTGTAACTTACCTATCAAATTGTTGGCTGTGACGATGATGCAACTCAGAAACAGAATGGCCGAAGTGATTCGGTAATGGGCTCTAAAAACCATATTGTCGATCAGGGCTTTGTCTACGAGGTAGCGGACTTTTACGAAGCCCGCTACGGCTGATACCATTCCAAACACGGACATCTCGAGCTAAGCGGTTGTCACTGAAACAAATACGAATACGACATCTAAATAAAGACGCATCATTTTTACAATTTTAACGGTAAAATTGACGTTTTTGAATTTTTTTGTTATTGTAAGGTTAGCCATCAGGTAAAAGTATTAGTAATACCTGTTTTTATCGTACCTGCAACTCTTCGTTGGAAATTGGTCCCTAGATTTGAAAATGTTTATTGCAGGTAAACGGTGGTTGGTAAGTCGGTTATGTATCTCGAGCTGTTTTATCACCTTTTCCAAAAAATTCGTCATTTTTCGGACGCGGGTAATAAGTTTTTGAAACGACAATGGAATTTAAAAATTTCTGTGTTTGATGGCACAAACACAGAACTGTTCTTGTCGAGCACTTATATAGCCAGTACCGGTGTCTGATTAAGAGAGATAATCTGCTGTATCTCGGAAACTATTTATCGTACAACTTGGCGGAAAAAAAATGTATTACAAATTCGCATACGAGAAACCGCTGGAAATTATTTTCAAGTCTTCCACTACACCGCTAGAGGGCGTAGTTCACAATAATAACACACAAACATTATTTTACTACAATAAATGCTCCAGTACTGAATGCCATCAAAAACATAACTTGTAAAAAAAACCAAGACTGGCAACTCGGTAACCGTAAAAAGTTGTGAGATCCATGTAATACCAAGTCGGTTAATTTATTCAGTCCCTTCTTAAGGGTCCTCCTGTCTTAAGTTATTACGTAATTAGCTAACCTAACAACATCTCATAGTGACCATATCAATATTAAAAATCTTTTTGCGAGATACGTCGTGTTTTCATGCGATGGCGCCAAGTCGATCTATTTATTTAAAACATAAAAAAAACAGATGTTGTTAGGTTAGCTAATTACGTAATAACTTGAGGCAGAAGGGCCCTTAAATAGGGAGTGAATAAATTAACCGACTTGGTATTACGTACCCCCAAATGAAGCTACTTCTTACAGACCGATCTCTTTACTTTCAGTTATTTCGAAACTCTTCGAAAAACTCTTGTTAAAAAGGTTGAAACCCATCATAGAATAAAAAAAATTTAATTCCATCCCATCAATTCGGATTTAGAGAAAGCCATTCGACTATAGATCAAGTCCACAGACTAACGGACATAATTGAAAAATCTTTGGAAGAAAAAAAAGTTTGTGCTACCATCTTTCTTGATGTAGCGCAGGCTTTTGATAAAGTGTGGCTTGAGGGACTTAGGTATAAACTGCGTAAACTTTTGCCCAAGAAATATGCACAATTATTGGAGTCGTATATATCAGATAGTCTGTTTGCATCAACTTTACAAATAAAACAAACAACAAATTCGAATTAGCATTAATAATACTCAAACACCGTATGCAGATTCTGCAAAATATTTGGGTATTACACTAGACGCGAGGCTGCGCTGGAGGGCTCATGTAAAAAAGAAAAGAAAAGAGCTAGATATTGGATATAAGAAGATGTATTGGCTATTAAGAAGACATTCCACCCTGTCAAACTACAATAAAATACTACTATATAAACATATCCTTAGGCCCGTATGGACGTATGGCATCCAGCTGTGGGGTTGTGCCAGTAAAAGTAACATAGACATCATCCAGCGATTCCAAAACAAAGTACTTAGAAACATTGTTAATGCGCCTTGGTACTATAGAAATAGTGACCTTCACAGAGATTTGGAAATAGACACCGTTAAACAGACAATAGAAAAGTTTGCCAGAAGTCAACACGTCAACGTCGAGGCAATCCAGATCCTCGACAATGCGAATTTGGTAAGAAGACTCGAAAGGACGAAGCCTTTCGAGTTAGTGAAGTGACCGTAAAAAGCAGAGCATAGTTCGGTAGTGGCACACGATAATATTAGTGTAATAAAGTTGTTAGAATCTAAGGCATGCTAGTGAGTATGTCCTTAGTTTGAAGTATTGTTGTAGCTAATTTAGGTAAGATAAAAATTGCTTATTGATCTTATTTAGATCAGATTGTAATTTTAAAAAATATCTATTTTAAGGTATTTTATAATTAAAAAAAAAAAAACTTGGTATTACATGGATCTCTCAACTTTTTACGGTAGCAGAACTGAGTTGCGAGACTTGGTGTTTTTTACAAGTTATGTTTTTAATGGCATCTTATTTCTTTTTGTAGATAGTCCTTCTTTTTTCCTTTATTATACATACGCAGGTACACCGATTCATTTACTGCAAATGTAACTTTGTAATCCTATATGTTTATATGGGATAACGAGTGTAAGCAAAACGAAAGTAATGGTTTTTGAAAGAGAAGAAAGCATGACAAAAAGTTTCGATCGAGGGAGAAAGACTGACAGTGACATTGAGCGAAGGATGTTGGCAGGAAAACAAAGCATAGCTTTATGAACAACCAGAAAGTGTCAAAAATGGCACGTCTGGCTGTGCATTGAGGTGTGTTGGTTCCTACACTTATGTATGGTAGAGTAAATGTTGGGTTTGGCAGAAGAAGCATAAAAATTGGATTAATGCTGCGAAGATTAGTAGTCTGAAAATTGTGACTCGGTTGGATAGAGTAAAGAATAGTGAGATAACGAGAACGCTGTGGTATAAAAGAAGATGTGGTTACAAAGATAGATAAAGGAATGCTTAGATGGTTTGAACACGTAGAAAGGATGGATGAAGGAAGATTGACGAAACAAATTTATAAGGCGAGTGTAAATGGACAAATCTGTAGAGGTCGACCTCGGCGAACATCGATCTCGATCAGATCAACATTGTTTTGAATTTAGGCCATGTCAAGAGTACCAACAATGAAAGTAGAGGAAGCAAAAGATGCGTGTTAGAACCGTAGCGGAAGTGGTCTCTATCTACCCCTATGAGAAAAAGGCGTGTATATATGTTTACAATTCACAAGTGGACACTTTTTCAACTTGTCCCCCACATGAGATGTTTCTACTCTCCATAAAGCAACCCTCATTCATTAAGGGAGTTTGCCGCGAGTCGCGAATAAAAAAAAATAAAGCATATGAAATATTTAATATTTCTATTGTACGTTGCTTTTATTGTGTAATAGGAAATGATTTTATACGGTTACAAAGGTTAAGGTTTTGTGTTCGAAATCATCGAGTTTATCGGCTCGTCGTGATTCACGACATAAAACCGCGAAATATCGTTGGAATTTTTGTTAAATTCTCGAAAAAATAATCGCCCCGGGTAATTTTATTTTTTCGCTAACGATTACCCGTCATTTCCCGTTCGAAATTTACAGGAAAGACAAGTCGGTACCAGTTGTATAGGTTGCGTGTATGGTATAGTTTAAGATGGGGTTTTAACTGTAATTTAACCTCAAGTTTAAACCGATAAATATGATCGATATTTCTTGTATATCTTCCAGTTAAAAGACTCCGTAGCTAACCTGAAATATACTTGGATAGACCAAATCTGTCCGGGTTACTTTCACAAAAAGGAAATAAACATGCCCACCCGTCACGCCAACTATATACTTGAATAGACGCCTAACCTGGAAGACATTTTCACAAAGCAACTAGCTATGGGCCAACAGTTGCGCACTACTATGTACTGGCTGCTAAATGAAAAATCACGACTCTCACTTCAAAACAAACTATTGCCATATGGCCTATACAATTCTGGAAAACAGCAGCAAAATACAGAGATTCCAGTCAAAGATACGAAGAATAATAACACGGAACGCACCTTGGTATGTCTCAAATATTAGACTCCCTTCTGCGTCAAAAGTGTTATAAAAGAAATCTCGCAAAGGACAAAAGCGTACAAGGAGCGAATCACTAATCATCCAAAAAAGAAAGATTCCTCAAGACCTTCTCTGAGAGGCACAAGAATAAAGGGAGCGGTCACTGGAGGGCTTTCGTGCAAGCCCTCTTATAATTAAATAAAATCTTACACATATTGCTGAATGTCAACTTACCACAACTAGAAAATAATACTATTGCTACTTTTGCTGACGATACAGCTATATTAGCAGTAGATAAAAATACTGAAGAAGCAACTGAAAAACTACAGACAGCTGACAACGGAATAAATACCTGGACTAAAAAATGGAAAATCAGATTAAATGAAGCGAAATCTATGCCAACATATACCGGTAAATATTAATAATACCATAGTACCATTTTCAAACACAGCAAAATACCTAGGTATAACGCTCGATGCAAAGCTCCGCTGGAAAGCTCTTGTTAAAAAAAAAAGAGAAGAACTTGGTATAAGATATAGGAAAGATATAGGCTAATAGAGAGAAACTCCACTTTGTCATTACATAATAAGTTTTTGCTATACAAAAAAATATTAAAGCCAGTATGGACTTATGGTATACAACTATGGGGGTGTACCAAACGGACAAATCTTAATATAATACAACGATTCCAAAATAAAGTATTAAGAAACATTGCTGATGCCCCTCGGTATATTCGTAATGGTGATGTTCACAGAGACCTGAAGACGGAAACTTTTGAACAAACTATTATCGATTTAGCCAAAAGACACGAAGAAAGGCTTAATCAACATGTGAACGTCGAAGCAATCCAACTGCTAGACAACACAGGAATAGAAAGAAGACTTAAAACGACCAAACCATTTCAGTTAATGAAGTGAAAGTGTTAAAAGCAGTGCTAGTGCATTTTTACATGTTAACTTGAGTGTAACCCCATCTACCAGAACCTAATGAACACTACTAAGTGTACCTTAGTTTAAGACTTAAAAGTATTAATTTAGGTTAGAATAGAACTCATTGGTCTATTTTGACCAGATTGTAATATAATAAAACGTTCAATAAAATGAATATTTGACAAAAAAAAATATGACATTAAACATTAAAAACTTCAAGTCACGTTGGTCCATCAATACTTGTTAACGTTTTGAAGGAAAGGGTAAACCACTCTTATTTAGCGCGCCCACGTTAAGTACAATTGGTAGTCATCCCCCGGTACACAAAAAGGGGGCCGAGTCTACGGGGTGGGGGCCAATTGTTGACAATTGTCGGCATGTTTGTTATAACATTTCAACGTTGATGGTAATTATGAAATTTCAACATGAAAATTAAGGATAACTATTGTTAATAAACAAAAATACGTGCGTAAATACTGACATACAATGGGGCAATTGTATTTGTTTATCTTTACAATTACTAGAATTAATAATGATAATATGAGAGCCAAATTTTTTATCGTGGATTAAATTATCAGTGTAAACTTCGATATTTGTGTCAAAAAAAATAATAATGTTATAATACTTTCATTCCGAATAATTGTTATTATCTTTAGGAGAACGGAGGAAAAATTTCGACGAAACGTCTATAGATATCACAATATTAGTTTTGTCACATTTTTGACGCGACCTAAATTTTCTATTACGCTTAACAATAAGACATCTACTGTAATATCCATTTATATGCGATAACCTTTACAGATTCAATATCTTTTACGTAAAATTTTGATCGAATGAAATCTTGTTTTTGTTAAATAGTGCATTGCGATTGATTTTCTACGACATTAAAATAGTTATTATTTACGACAGACAATTCTACTTAATTTAAAAAAAAATCAGTTAACAATTCTCGAAATAGCATTCACTTCATTTAAATTTGATTTATAAAAAAGCTTACAGTTAGAGTGACTTTATAGAAAAATTTAACACCCAAGATCTATCACTTTAGATTTAAGATTTATCATTTAAGACAGATGGAATATGGAAATGGCATTGTAATTGTTATAAAAACATTTAAGATTTATGATTTTACACTTTAGATTTTTAAAGTTGACCAACTTCCAACTGGAGGAATCGCGTCTTAAATGGGTATAAATGAAAATAGGATTTGCGCGTGTTACGTGATCAAAAATCACACCTATATGTTTCCGCAATTATTCGAAATTAATTGCGAGGTTAGGAAAGAATTCGAAAATAGAAAAAAGTGTAACCAGTAACCGGCTGTACGACAATGGAAACAAGAAATTAATCCCGAAATAAGACTAACACCCACCAATAAATGTATTAACACAGTAACTGTTTGCCGATGACTAAATAGTTTTACAAAAAACAGAAGACGACCTACAATACGCAATCTACCGCTTGAATCGGGTAGGTAAAAACTATAACCTAAAAACGTCAGAAAAGAGTAAAACAACCCGTTGGTTCCAAAAGATACTCATAAACGAAACACCCATAGAACAAATATCACACTTCAATTTCTTGGGATAATCCTTGAAGTGTTTATGATTTCGGCGTTTGAAGTATAAGTCTTTTTTATCAGTCTTAAATGTTAAGTATTTTTATAACATAATTCAACTTTAATGTCTTCAATCTTAAGTGATAAATGTTAATGTTAAATGCTCAAAAGTTTTTATAAATCCACCCTTTAGTCACTAAATAAAAATGTGTGTATTTACTGTTGTTTTTATTCGAATTTTTTACTCTCTAAAAGACGGTATAAAAAGTCGAGCGAAATACACGTTCGTGAAAAAAAACCAGTACTTTTTATTTCGCCACCTTCACGACCATATTATAATTATGATTCCCGATAGTTTCGACACGTTTGAAAAATGGAAACATCAATTTCGTATCGTGCGGGTCGATTCGAACAAAAGATTTTCCGTTTGTCTTATGCAATTCTTCGAATCGAAGTTAGCTCGTGATCGTGTCTTCATCAGTGGTAAAACCACTCGCTCTCTACGGCGATAAAATATCGTCTTCTGCTTTAGGCTTCATTCTTTTACGGTAATATCGCCATTTTTTTTTTTAGAATTACGGTTCATTCACCTGCATATACACGATTTTTGATTCATTTATGCAAGTAAATAACTTTATCGTTACCATATGCGAGAATGCAACTTGGAGACAAATTTAATAAATATTTTGTAAATTACCTTTTACGTATTGAAATAATGAGCAGTCGATACGGTTTTATTAATATCCTATATATCAAAACACATCTATTCACTGTGTATCACACCGGTTGTGATTTATTATTTTTTTTTTTTCACTCACTGAAAGACCTGTTCTCTTCCGAACATTCCGCACATTACTGAAAACGCCACTGAGGAGCATACCGCGTTCAGTAAAACCAGTCTCCCTCGATTTCGAAGAGCGAAGAAAAAGAGAGGGAAATGCCTATCTCGCTCTGCACTAACCATTCGTCGTTTTCCCTCCTTGTCTGCGGCTTCGTAAGCCGTAGAAGGTCAGTAAACGACAGCTGCAAGACGTTAAGCATCGGACTTGCGTCCCTAATAAACGACATCTTAAAGTTTACTATCATTTTAAATGGTCGCGTTCAACGGTAATCTTTTACTATTGCTGGATGTTTCGGAATTTTCTTTTTACTAGGGTTATTGTCACTCTATACCAAAGACTTATATACCTGAGAGGTTCATTCCTCGAACTAGACTTATTTGTTTAGACTGCTAAGTAATTTAGACTTTTCTTCTTCGGTAACGTCTACTGTATCTGTTTATTTTTTTATTGTAAATGTATAAAAAAGGCTTGCATACGTGTCGAGTTAAGTATTAATAATCGAATTTAATAATAAATCATTTTATCACTGATGATACACTCAAATGTTTCCTTATTTGCGAGAAACGCAGCTACAAAATGTGAAAAGTAAATACCGCAATTACGAAATGGGATTTTTGGTTATTTTACGATAAATTCAAGACAAAATGCAATGCGCAGGATGACGTATATGATTTATAATGTGATACCACCTGTTTGGTCAATGTCCATCGGCGTGCGCGAATTTTTTAGAATAAATTATTTCAAGTAGATATTAATTACTATTGAAATTGCTAAATTCGACGGAGTAGAATTAAACGTCTAATACGTCGAAAAACCCTGCTTGACGACGTTTAACAAAGAAGTAAGCGCGAATTTTTTATTGGGAACTAGCGGACCCGGCAGACGTTGTCCTGCCCGAACGTTGGTTAACCTACTTTGAGAATATCACTATCAAACTCAGCGACCCCAAAAACTATGAATTATTCGAAAAATATATTTCAATATTCAGCTTTTTTAAATTTTGAGGTTCATTTCTGTCAATTAAATAAAATACAATTTTCATTAAAAAGAATTATTGTTTGTTATGAAAAATCATTTCAAATAATACCTGACCCATTTTGTTTAGAATATTATTTTAAAATTGCTTATTACTAAGGTGAGATGTCAAATGTTACACATCATATGCGCAACCACTGTAAGACTCGCTCGTTTTTTTTTATTCCGTCACTGGCGAAAAGAGCAACTTGCCCTGATGATCTCGAAACTATCTATTTATATATTTTTGTTATAATTGTTAATATTTGGTAACCGTTACAAAATATT
Organism: Agelastica alni; assembly: GCA_950111635.1. NCBI lineage: Eukaryota > Metazoa > Arthropoda > Insecta > Coleoptera > Chrysomelidae > Agelastica > Agelastica alni. The sequence goes on from OX467716.1 coordinate 36,102,061, forward strand.
TACGATACGCCACTGGTACCCAATTCGGTTTGAATTTCTACGTTAATAAATATTTCTACTAGGAACATCTGAAATAAAGCTAGACAATTAAATGAAAATCGTTACGCCCATGACACATTTGTGTATCGCAGTTGGCGGCCCTGCCGATCTAAATGCATTACACAAAGGTTGATGGTTACATTTTTGCTGAACCTTTGCAAAAAATAATAAAAAAATGATAGGTATTTTTCGAAAAACATTACGCATTATATGTTTCACGGTATCGTGACTTGCAGAAGAACAAATAGTCCGGTGAGATTAGTTGCAAATGATTAAGCGTAACCATTTTCTACTGTAAAGGTGAGCACCAGTGTTGCCAAGTCTGGTGAAAATTCACCAGATTTGTTGATTTTATAACCCGTTTGGAGAAATGGTGAAAACTTTTTAAAAAAGCCCGATTATAAGTTTTATATTTTAAAAAAGACATCTAAATTAGAGAAGAATTAGAAATTAGAGAGTTTGGGGAATTAAAATTTTCAAACTTTGATTTTTCTTTGGATGAAATTGAATTTTGAAAAGAAGTGTGTAATTCCAAAAAGGGTGACAATAGTCTTGTCTTTCCAGAGCAATCAAAATTTGTCAATATTTTATTTACATTACCGCACAGCAGCGCAAGTGTGGAAAGATTATTTTTTAAAATTAATTTAAATAAAACAAAAATGAGAAATAGATTGGGCTCCAAAACTCTGAGTGTAATTTTACACAGCAAAAGATTAATTTCACAAAATAATAACAGCTGTTTTAATTTTTCTGTAACTAACAATATTCTTATATTAAACACAAAAACAGTATGTACCAATAAGTAGTTTAGATGACATTTAAATATCTTCGTTTTTTTATATCCAAAACTTTGTTTTAGTTATTTCTTATATTATTATAATAAAATACGTTCTAAAACATTATATTTAGTTTTATCTTAAGTATTGTATGTATTTTGTGTAAATACTGAAAAAATATAAATTCTGGTGTTTTTTTTTTAAATCTGGCAACTTTTTAAGTAAATGATTTTTAATTTTTTAACCTGGCAACATTGGTGAGCACTTTGAAATTGTCTGACCCGAAGCATCTCGATATTCTCAAGAGTATCGCGTAAGCCGTGGCTCTTTTATATTTATTAGTGAATGCACGCTTCCAGGTAAATAAACACAAAGCAATCATACTTGCTGGTCACGTGATATTGATGCGAGTTTATTCCGCCAGATAGCGTATTGTTTAGCATTAAAACTCAATGGAAATTGGAAATAAACGCGAACGTCATTGTCAAAAAAGCCGTGATTTCACTGGTTGATTCTTATTTAATTTAATTCATAAACAGGTCTATGTTCGTCTTATTTCTACAAAAGTTGGTAATACAAAACTTTCAATAAAGCTTTCAATGAAGTAGCTGCGTTAAGAATTGCGTATTTATTAGCTTTTATTATTTAATCGAATATTTGTATATTTTAAATATATGGTAGGCAAATGGTAGTCGAATATCTATAAGCTCATTGTTATTCGCATGAGTGGCACACCGCTGGAGGTACAAATGGAGGTTTCAGAAAGGATTAAAGTTTGTTCATTTCTTCGAAAACTTCGGTCGTTTCCTTCCTACAAAATAATAACGTGAACGATGCTTAGAAATAAATTTCCAATAAAAAGAAACACTTGCAACGCGTCCCCCACTCCATGTTCAAGATTCCATTTATAAACCAAATTGGTTGACAGTGGCGTACCGTAAATATTTTGTTACGGTTACCGAATATTTATTTATCGGAAAATGTATTGGAAATAAAAGTTAATGAAAAAAATAATTATAAATAGATACTTTCGAGATTATTGGCCAGTGACAAAAAAAAGCCGGACACTTAAAATTTGTATTTTTTTTAATAAAAATATATTGGACGACTCCGGCGCTGTTCTGTTTCATTTGTCGGCGTCCGAGAGTCGATTAGGGTGCATATTAATGAGCTGCCGGCCTCCGCGGTTCGACTGGTAAATTCTCGAACAGCGGTTTCGAAATGGTGAGTAAGTGAGTAAAACGAATCGAACTAATAAGCGAAAAATAAATTTGTCACTAAAAAAAAAAAACATCAAAAAAGCAACAATGCCGAAAAATGCAAAAACAGAAGATATAATAATATACTACGAAAAGAACTTCGTTTCAATCGAGTGTTCCACGACACTCACGTTAATTTTTTTTATTCCGTCACTATTCGGTTTGAAACGGCACTGCACGTCTGCTGACTTTGGGGACGTGGTGGGACCCGTTGACATGTCTCTCTTTCATTAAAAATTCAAGTCGGATTTTACGAGGGCGGTTTGATAAGTCAGTGACTTTTCGAATAAAACAAATTTTTTCCGCAAATAAACATTTTATTTTTCTACATAATCACCTTTTAGCTCGATACATTTAGTCCAGCGTTTTTCTAATTTTTTTATTCCCTCCAAATAATAGGTTTTTTCAAAGCTCTCAAAATACGCGTTTGTTTCGGTAATGACTTCTTCATTCGACTCAAATCTCTTACCGCCCAGCCATTTCTTTAGGTTTGGAAACAGAAAATAGTCGCAGGGGGCTAAATCTGGAGAATATGTTGGATGGGGTAGCAGTTCGTATCCCAATTCGTGGATTTTGGCCATCGTGACTAGACAAGTGTGCACACGTGCATCGTCTTGATGGAACAGCACTTTCTTCTTCTTAGCCAAATGCGGCCGTTTTTGCTTCAAATTAACGTCGAATCTGTTCAAAAGCCTTGAATAATATTCGCCGGTGATCGTTTTACCTTTCTTGAGGTAATCGATGTGAATGAAACCGCGTACATCCCAAAAAACTGTGGCCATCACCTTGTTGGCTGACAGACTCTGTTTCGCCTTCTTTGGTCCCCGTTCACCCAGAGCAACCCACTGCTTCGATTGTTCCTTGGTCTCTGGCGTGTTGTGATGGATCCATGTTTCATCCACAGTAACAAAACGGCGCAAAAATTCGTCCGGATTACGGCTGAACATCGCTAAACACTCTTTTGAAGTGGTCACACGATTGCGCTTATGATCGAGTGTGAGCAATCGCGGCACCTATCTCGCAAAGAGTTTTTTCATGTCCAAATATTCGTGTAAAATATGATGTACCCGTTCAGTTGAGATACACCTACAGCATGAGTCAACTCACGCACTTTCATTCTCCGATCATCCAATATCATTTCATGGATTTTATCGACGATTTCCGGCGTGATCACTTCATTTGGGCGACCTGGACGTTCGGCGTCACTAGTGCTGGTACGCGACCAGAACGGAACTCTGTAAACCACTTCTTAACCATTGAAATTGATGGTGCCGAGTCCCCGTAGTGTTTATCAAGTCTTTCCTTAGTTTCAGTGATGGATTTTACGTAAAAAGTAATGCTTAATCAGCACACGAAATTCACTTTTTTCCATTTTCGTAAAAATTCACGAGGTTGTCTGCTTTGAACGGCTATCAAACACCAACTGCACGACGTAGCTTGCTCAAAATTATAAAGTTGCCCACTGATAGATTATGGTTGACGGCAGCACTGTTGCATTTGGAGTAACTGCGCGGGAAATTCAAAAAGTCACTGACTTATCAAACTGCCCTCGTATGACCTTCACGTTAGTTTGTAGTAATTTCAGTGCGCCACTGACAGTGTTTGATTGTCTGGTAAAAATTACGGACCGTAAAACCTGTACGCAGGTAAGAAGAGTCGTGAAGTCAGGTACTCATTGTAAAGGAAATTCAATTGTTCCGCCGCCGGCCGGTGATTTAAAAATACTTTTTGCATCTGTGTACGTACCTCGCGAAAAAAGAGAGTTGTATAATTATTTACTCAGTCGTACACACATTTATAATTTAATAAAAGCTTTGAAAAAAATGACGAAATCTAGAGATAACCGTAAGAAAACACACACCAGTAAGATAAAAATCAATCATTCATCTGTTGTTCGTAAACATTTTTTCGAAACAGTGAGTCATTGAAATCATTAGATGATCCTTCGTATGGTCCCGACGTTAGTCTCATTGATAAAGAATAAACCGCATAAAAACGCCCAAAATAGTGTAGTAATTCATTACAGGACAAAGCTCACGTACAAAATTAACGCTGACAAGTGAAAACTTTAATTATATTCATTTCCATATGGTTTATTTTTTATTTTATTTTATTCGCGAAAAATTGCCTATACTATTTTTCGCAAATCACTCGCGAAAAACTCCCTCGATGAAAGGTAGGTTAGCTGGACATGCTTCAAAAATGGATACATTTTTTCGCGAACAAAATTTACACTGTCTCTTTTTTTTTGACAGATAAAATTTCTGAAAACATACCAATACATTCCGTAAACAAGCCGCCAATCTACAGAATAGTACAATGTAACTTAGTTATTTTATTTCAATATTATTTTGACCACTGCCGCAACAATAGAAAATTATCCAAAAAAAGTGCCATGAGTACTGCTGACAAGTGAAAACTTTAATTATATTCATTTCCATATGGTTAATTTTTTTATTTTATTTTATTCGCGAAAAATTGCCTATACAATTTTTCGCAAATCACTCGCGAAAAACTCCCTCGATGAAAGGTAGGTTAGCTGGACATCCTTCAAAAATGGATACATTTTTTCGCGAACAAAATTTACACTGTCTCTTTTTGACAGATAAAATTTCCGAAAACATACAAATACATTCCGTAAAGAAGCCGCCAATCTACAGAATAGTACAATGTAACTTATTTAATTTATTTTAATAATATGGTGACATATAAATTGTTCTTTCTTTGAAAGTAATACGTTTATTTGTGGTAGGCAGTTTTTGACCCCGAAAAATTGTAAAAATGAATCGAGCAAGCACCTTAACTGAACAAGAGGTAGTGCGGAATTAAGATTTATTGAATGAGGTAGGAAAATATTCTAGAAGGTCAGGGTAAGTGCAGAAACGATGCACCGACGACCGAAATGAACGTTTTATTAGACAATGCGCTTTAAGAAACAGGACTGTCACTAGTTCTGCGATCAGAAACGAACTCAAAGCTGTCCGCAATGTCACAATTTCTTCCGACACGGTCAATCCAATTCACTTTTTAAGTATCCAAATACGAATACTTTTAATGTAACTAATGTAACAATTTGTACGATTTAATACGTAATTTTGTCCAGGAGTATGTTATTTGCTAGTTGTGATGGTTTCAGAGTCCCTTAATTTTTCAGTATTTTTATCAACACTTATATTTTTCAGAAAATTGGGTCTGGATCTAGTTCCTAGACAAGGTGCTAATATGGTGGAGCCCGATTCCATGTCTGTCGTAGAATTATATCATGTACATGTATCTAGCGCAGAAAATATCCTAGGAGTCTCGGTAAGTATACGTGGCCATATACATACAGTCCATTTTACAGTCACTGCAACGACAAAATTAGTTAATTTTTAATTATTCAATTCATATTATCGTATCCTGTAATTATAATTGTGCCCAGGAATATTTTAAAAGCGTCGATATAAGTACTTTTAGTGCTAATGTGATGTTGCACGAATAAAAACGAGATAGGCAACACAAATGGCGCAAATGCAATGGAACAGTGTGACAAACAGTCTCGATGTAGGTCATTTTGGTGCCATTGTGTTGGTTTTGCAAATAAATACGAGATAGGCAACACAAATAACGCATTGCATTTATCTGAAGAATAGTGACACAGTTTCTATATTGGTAATTTTGGTGTTGTTATGTTTGTTGTATAAATAATACTAGCGGATACGGTAAACGTTGTCCTGCCTAAACGTTGGCTTGCCTTCTTTGGGAATATCACTATTATACTCAGTGACGCCGAAAACTATATATTCGACACTAATAAAGCGTTTTTCAAATTTTTTTTATTCCATTCCCTTCCCACCCTCTTCGTAAGGGTGCTAACAACATTGGAGATATCACAATTAAACTCAGCCACTTTGAAAACAATGAATTTGACACTTATATCGGCCGTTTTTAATAGTTTTAATATTTCATCCCTTTCCCACCCTCTTCATAGGGGTGCTAACAACATTGAAGATATCACAATTAAACTTGGCAACTTTGAAAACCATGAATTTGATACTAATATCGGCGTTAAAAGTTTTTATATTTCATCCCCTACCCACCCCTTTCGAAGTGGTGCTAACAAAATAAGGTATGTTACTATCAAATTTAGCCACCCCAAAACCTATAAATTCGACACTAATATCAGCCGTTTTTGATAGTATTTAAATTCCATCCCCCTCTCACCCCTATCGTAGGGTTGCTAAGAAAATTGGAAATGTTACCATTAAACTCAACCAGCACAAAAACAATGAATTCGACACTAATATCAGCCGTTTTAAATAGTTTTTATATTCCATCCCTCTCCCACCCTTTTCATAGGGGTGCTAACAACATTGAAAATATCACAATCAAACTCGGCCACCTTAAAAACTATGAATTTGACAGTAATATTGGCGTTTTTAACAGTTTTTATATTTCATCCCCTACCTACCCCTATCGTAGGGAAGTTTTTTTTCACTAAAACCACCCCTGGTATGTATAAAACAACTTCTGAAAATTTCATCCCAATCGGTCCAGCCGTTTGGGATTTTTCGGAATACATACATACATGCAAACGTTTTTTAATTTTTATACATAGATAGAGTAGATAGGCTACACAAATTACGCAATTGCAAATATAATGAAATGAAAGTCTCAATTTAGATACTTTTAGTGTTATTGTGTTGGTATATTATAAAAAAAAAAGATAGGCAACACATATGACGCAATTACAACTCACCATCGTTAAAGAGACAATTGCAAATGACCAATGTCAAAAAAATAGGCAACACAAATTACGCAACGAAATCCAACTTCCGAATTCTTCGTACGTTTTTATATCGAACGATTCTGGACACCCCGTCGTACTTTTAACTTTTAATTTATGCACGAAAAAGATTTCACTGATACATTAGTGGCAAACGATACGTTATTTACTTTTGAATGTTTTTGTTTTTAGGCCAGAGGTACCATAAAGAGGAAAGAACAGAAAAAATCGTTGACGCACCATTTATACTTTTGCATGAGAGATTACAATCACCACATCGGCGAAGATACAGAGATTTATTTTTCCCTTTACGATGCTTCCAAACAAAAATATATTACGGAACGGTTCCTAGTCAAAATTTCCAAAGAAGGTTTTTCCAATTATGTCGAGAAACTACATAGCAATTGCACCGTTTTTACTGTAAGTTAAATAATGATAGCAATTTTAAATTATTCATTTTTTTTTTTCGACGTTTCTTCCGAATATTCTTATATATTCTTCTGTCACTACCAGGTATTTCTTGAGCTTCCTCTAAAAACTAAGATGGTGTCCAAGTTTTGCCGCCTTAAAAGGTCCCTGAAAGACGAAACTATGAATTCTAGTCGAATCATTTTAGGTATTGAATCCCAAAGCAAATTTTGCATTGTCGCTGTTCTTAACAACAAAAGATCGTCAAATTAATTGGGTCTCCCCAAAATTGTAATCCCACTAATCTATATATCACAGTTTTAATATTCCCTCTTAAAACTGTGGAGGACGCATCTTAATTATTTTAAAAATTTAACTGTGTACTCACTAGTTATCGACTTGAAACTTTCATTGTTTGAAGTAAACTAATTTATGTAGACGATTCTGATAGCGACGAGTCTCACCGGTTTATATCGCTTAATCTCGAAGAACCTTTCTTCTTTATCGCAATGTTGCATTGTTGGACCTTTTTTGAACGCTTTATATTAGCTTCACTCATATCTATCTAGCTACGTAAAGGAATCTTTGGACACGATTTTCACCCACTTAAAAACATCGAATCTACTTTCAAAGTACCGATGACGATGCAATAATTTCATAAATTTTTTCAAATATCCTGGCCAGGATCAGTTATATTTTAAAAAAAGCGTTTTATATGGATTAAAAATGGCTGGATATCCCCCATGAATTCAATTTATATAAATGGCGACGCTTGAACTACTCTCCAACAGATGTCGCTAACGCATATCACCATTTTAAATCCTACTTATTTTTATATCTTCCCGCGTGTTTTTATACACTTAATATAAGCTTGACTTTTAATTTTTTTAAATATTCTGGCCAGGATCAGTTATATTTAAAAAAAAATGTTTATATGGATTAAAAATGGCTGATATTTCCAACGAATTCAATTTAAATACGCTTGACGCTTGAACTACTCTCCAACAGATGTCGCTAACGCATATCACCATTTTAAATCCTACTTATTTTTATATCTTCCCGCGTGTTTTTATACACTTAATATAAGCTTGACTTTTAATTTTTTCAAATATTCTGGCCAGGATCAGTTATATTTAAAAAAAAAATGTTTATATGGATTAAAAATGGCTGATATTTCCAACGAATTCAATTTAAATACGCTTGACGCTTGAACTACTCTCCAACAGATGTCGCTAACGCATATCACCATTTTAAATCCTACTTATTTTTATATCTTCCCGCGTGTTTTTATACACTTAATATAAGCTTGACTTTTAATTTTTTCAAATATTCTGGCCAGGATCAGTTATATTTAAAAAAAAAATGTTTATATGGATTAAAAATGGCTGATATTTCCAACGAATTCAATTTAAATACGCTTGACGCTTGAACTACTCTCCAACAGATGTCGCTAACGCGTATCACCATTTTAAATCCTAGTAATTTTTGGCAAGGATCATCAGGATATTAAAAAAACCCGAACTAATAAATGAAAAATAAATAATAGTTTAAAAAAACTAAGACAACACGTTTTATAAAAAAACCGAATTAAAAAATAATTTTTCAATCAAAAGCGTGGGGGGTGCGTTATATCAATTCATATATTTGATAATAAACAGATTTAGTTCGTTTTTCTTATAAAGCGTGTAGTTTTTTAAACTATTATGTATAATTTTTGTTACGTAAGCTTTATACGGATCATGATTTACAGTTCGTTCTCCGATTGAGTCGAAATTTTTATCTTGTAATGCCCATATTAACGGAACTAATACTCATATCCACTTAATTAATTACATTCGACGAAAATTGAAGCTAAAATTAACCAGTGTAATACTTTTTTTTTAGGATTTGGGTAGTGCAGAATTAAGTAAAGATATTTATATAGTCGCTCATATAATGAGAATAGGAAGAATGTTATATTCTGATAGTTCGAAAAAGACTGATAAGATGGCAGCTCAACAACAAATATTTAAGAGACCGCACGGGGTAGCTGTACAAAACTTAGGAGATTATTTAACTAGTAAGGAAACTGATACCGAAGAAAAGGAATTCAACATGAAGGTAAGAGTTTTAGAAATATTCAATTTCGAAAATTATTGCTAACGAATCGACAACTAATTTTTATTTATAAGCAGATATGTGATATGTGATGTGATAACTCGTTTGATAGCTTACGAAATAACAAGGTCTCTAATTATGTTGTGTCACAAGTAAACCGAGCGGAATCTGCAACGTGCAAGGTTCATCAGCTTCATTCATTGACCCAGAACCTGCACTCTGTGTAAGTGTAAGTGCTGGAGAGTGCACAAGGAACAGAGTCGAACGCCAACTTCCCAAATGCACCACGGGAAAATCTTCGTCCAAGAACAATTAGCCAGGTACGATCATAAGTTGATGCTCGTCGGTTCCAATGCAAGTAATACAGGAACCCCTACTGTGAGTTTCCACGATCGAGTATGAACTCCTGCTCCATTGGATGTAACATAAAGTCGATTGCAATGTCTTTCGTTTTAATATCTTTGCCAACACAGAGGATTTTGATCTTCTGGAAGTTCTTCTGCGGGCCAACGTCTTCTGAAGCTTTCTTATGAATGAATGAATGAGTAATTAGGAGTTGTGGAAGGGGTCTAGTTTTTTCCTCGGCACTGCAGCAATGTCTTCTTTTTTGTACCTTTCCAACTCCTTAGTTTAGTCCCATTAAATCAATTCTCCTGTTAAGAAGTAGTAGCTCATGTACTGCTATTGCTCCAGGTGGATCGCTCCCTTGGTCTTGTATAAAAGCCAGGTAGTGCCTCCATTGGGCGGTGGCTTCACACATGAGTGACTGTTTCCTTCTCCTCATTACATAATCTGCATATAGGATGTTTCCTCAAAGACCAGTATCTGGTACAAAGCGCTATAGCTGTTCTAAGTTTTTCCCTACTTAGCGAGAGTAGCTTCTCTGCCTGTTTGGGTGAGAGGGTTCTTTCAGCATTAGTTTGGTGTGCCTAGCTCCCTCTGGCTGTGCCCACTTCAGTTGATGCTGAGAGTTGATCGCTGCTTTAACGCTGGCCTTGGGTATCCCTATTATTGGTTCTGGCCCAATAAGTGGTGTTCCAGAGCCCCGCCTAGCTAGTCTGTTCGTTTCTTTGTTACCAGAAGTACCTTTATGCCCTGGCACCCACGACAAGGTAACCTTGTTATGGTTAGCCAAGGTTCGTAGGTTTCCGGCACACTCCCGGACAATTTTTGAGTCTATTCTCCGTGATGCCGAAGCTTTGAGTGCCGCTCGACTATCTGATCTAATGGGGATCGTTTTCTTTTTATATTTCCGTCTTAGATTTTCAACAGCACAAGCGTTTACGGCATGTACTTCAGCTCGGAAGACCGAGGCATGTCTCCCAAGCTCGCTTAAGTTCGTTCATCGTTTCCTCCGCCAACGCAACTTGTTGAGGTGGTGGCTGGTGAACCCCGGCAACACCTAATATTGCGTGCGTTTGAATTGAAGGATATTTTCTCGTTTCAGGTGTACCAGGTCGAAGAGAAAGACTTCCACCAACTTCACGAATTCATAATAAAACAAACGGGAAAATTCAGCGCTCTTTCCGGCCACATTAACTACGGAGTTATGATTAGCGTGAAAATGTTGCACGGCGAACTGAGAACGATAGCCGAGGAGAACGCGTTGCTGTTCAAGAACGTTTGTTTGACGAGTAAATTGGGTTTTCCGGATGTGATAATGCCGGGAGACGTCAGGAATGACCTCTATTTATATTTGGATAGAGGAGAGTTCGAACGAGGAGGTAAATCCACCGGGAAGAATATCGAAGTGACGGTGGTCGTGTTGGATAGCGAAAAGAAAGTTATTAAGGTAAACGTACACGTAACTCGACGTTTTATATTGGTTGCGCTAATTATTTTTCCTTAGAATTGTCTGTGGGGCGCGTCGGGGATGGATTGCACATCCGAATACAATTCCATGATTATATATCACCACAATTCTCCAGTTTGGGCGGAAAATGTAAGGCTAACGCTCCCCATCGATAAATTCGCCGGAGCTCACGTCCGATTGGAGTATCGACACTGTTCAAGTACGTACGTCACTCTTTATTCGTTTAAACGCAACGGAACGTTGCTGTAACGTTTCCATTTTCAGCGAGAGAAAAGAACGACAAAAAACTGTTCGGGTTTTCGTTCCTTCGTCTCATGGACAAGGAAGGCGCCGCCGTACAGGACGGACAGCACGATCTGTTCATTTACAAATGTGAGGATAGTCCGAAGTTGGAAAATTGCGGCTACCTCTCGTTACCGGCGTTCGCTAAAGATTTCGAAGGGAATCACGAGGCCAGCGGACAATTCTCTAGGAGCCATAAAGAGATCGTCACCGTCAAGACTCTGCTGTGTTCTACAAAGCTCACGCAAAACGGTAAGTCGACTGTTTGGAGAAATGTTTCCTCTCCGCCGGTTGTTTTATTGGGTTTCCGCTTAGGGGGGAATGTCATGAAATTTTAAATTCGGGAAAAATTTAGAAAAAGTGTTATATTAGTAGCCAAACTCGTATAAACCTACCGTTTTTTAAAAAATTTCTGTCTTCGGTCTGTTTGCCGAACATTTGGAACGCTGAAAAATGTGTCTGGATAGTCGGGGAATCTTAAAACTTTGGAAAAGTAAAGGAATTTAAAATATATTTCTGGAAAAAGAGTTGTAGTAGTAGTCAAACTCACCTAAACCTACTTCTACATCATTCTTTTTGGTTTTCTGAACAAAAACATACTGTTTTTTTGGAAATTTGTTCCTTTTTACCTTCACAAATCATTTGGAACGCTGAAAAGTGTGTCTGAATAGTCAGGGAATCCTAAAAGTTTTGGAAAAGTAAAGGAATTTAAAAGATATTTCTTAAAAAAAAATTTTTCCCATCTTCGGCCTATTTGCCACCATTTAAAACGCTGAAAAATGTGTCTGGATAGTCAGGGAATCTTAAAACTTAAAAAAAGTCAAAGATTTTAGGAGATATTTCTGGAAAAAGTGTTGTTGTAGTAATCAAACTCACAAAAACCTACCTACATCATTATCTTTGATTTTTTAAACAAAAACATATTGTTTTTTCGAAAATTGTTCCTTTCCACCCTCAACGACCATTTGGAACGCTGAAAAATGTGTCTAAAATAGTGAGGAAATTTTAAAATTCTGGAAAAATCAGGGATTTTAGGAAATCTTTCAAAAAAAAGTTTAAAATTGGTAGCCAAACTCATAAAAACACACCGTTTCTTAAAAGTTTTTTTACTTCGGCCTGTTTTCCGAACATTTGGAATGCTGAAAAATGTGTCTGGATAGTCGGGGA